>JAGFJS020000004.1:600000-1182500 GCA_017580825.2 Aureobasidium zeae
CTGGGGATCGGTAGAATCGTGACTGGATGTATGTGTAGACGGTTTGCCGCTCGTCGCAGGCCGAGCCGAAATCAATGATTTTGATAATCGGACTCTCCAGACTGGAGGTTTGTCAGTTGTGGCAGAGAAGGAGCCCTGGGCTAGGGGACGCACTTTTTGAGCAGGATGTTCTCGGGCTTCAGATCGCAATGGATCAGACGCGCTTTGCTTAGCAGGCACAAGCCGCTGAGCAGCTGCTGCGCAAACACTCTGACCAGAGTGGTGCTCAGCCCTCTGAACTGGTTCTGCTTGATGAGCTCGTACAGGTTGACCGACAGCAGTTCAAACACAAGACACAAATGCTGCCTGTGGATGAATGTGTCCTTGAGTCGTAGGATGTGGTGGTCGTCGTTCTTGTCCATTCGTCCGTTGAGCTGCGTTTGCCGTTAGCCTGGTCCCATGCCGTGCCACCATGCCGTGCGACTTACCAGGTCCAGCACAGACACCTCCATCATGCTCTGGTTGAAATAGGCAGTCCGGTTCTTGACCACCTTGACGGCTACAACCTCTTGAGTCTTGAGGTTCTGGCATTTGACAACCTGCCCAAACGTGCCTTGGCCCAAGACATCGAGAATGAGGTACCGGTTCTTGTTGTTTGTGTCGTCGCTTCCGAGAATGTCGTTGACGTATAGAATGTAGTCGCTGTCCTCGTTGTCGTAGCCGTCGTTCTTGGAGCCCTTGCTCGGCTTGGTAAGGACTCTGCGCGGATTTCGCGACGTTTCGTACTGGAAGTTGGGGTTGCAGATGCGATACGTGGCAGGCAGCTGTGTCGTCAGCGCTTGCAACGGGGAGATGAAGCCTCCCTCGGGATTGGCGCGACGGAAGGGCGGTTGGGCGTTGACACGCGGCCGCAGGTCCGAGACGCTGTCGCATTTGCTAAACACTGGCACGGGGCCACGAGTGGGCGGGTCGGGAGCCAGGCGCGGCGACTGTTGGCCGCTCTGATGGAAGGGCGAAGGGTACAAGTCGGCGGTGGACTGAACGGGCGGGGACGAGTACAGATGGCGCGTCGGCGAGGTGCCCAGGTGCTGGTGGTGGTGGGGCGTGTACTGCGTCGGGCTGGTCATGTAGGGCGTCGTCGGGCTGGTGTTCATTGGCGAGTAGCGGAACTTCTGCGTGGGCGTGCGTGCGGCGGCATTGGACGAGTACTTGTGTCGGTTGTAGGGATCGGCATCTTCCATGACCCTGTCACCGTCGCCGTCTCCAGGCGGCGTGGCCGTGTTTGACAGCTGGCGCGCCATCCGTGGCAGAGACGTGTAGTGCTGCTGCTGCTGCTGCTGGTGCGGATCCATGTCGGCAGCTGGTCTGTCTCTCTGCGGCCGCTGGGGGGCGCAGTGGTGGTGGTGGAGGATGACAGCTCAGGGATGTTGGGTGTGACGACGGATGCTGAGCCCAAGGGCAATACGACCGGCACCACGAGCTCCAGACACCTATTATTATCGTGATAACACTGCACTCGGCCCGCCACTTGGCCTCACTTGGTCTGCATTGGCTTTTAGAAAAATCGCCCGCTTTTTCGACAATATTTGGCAGAATGAGAAGAAAAGTACAAGAGTCCACGCAGACGATTCGGATGTCATGACAAGCTCCTCCCTGACGCACCCGCCTAATTCATCCCGCGTGCCAGTCTTCTTACAACCAAAACCAGCCGCCGCCCCTTTCATTTCATATTTTCTCTTGCACCATGTCACACACACAGCAAGTCTTAAGTTGGTACGTTCTTTTTTGCCATTGCATCGTGCCATCTAGGGGGGATAAGGAAAGGGGAAACCATAAAAGAAAGCAAACATGCCAGGCTTTTTGTGTATGTTCATGCGATCCCAACCGCTCGTTGGCCATCGTACAGAAACCGTCTCACCAGGACAAGAACGCCAGACCCATCCGCAATGCAGCATCCACCGACTAAGATCGGATGGCGTTGCCCAACACACCGCCCTGGAAGCCATCACCTCCTCTTCTGATGCCTTGGCCACCGCCTCTACCGCCACGGCCGCCTCCACGACCGCCTCCTCTGCCGCCTCTCTGTGCGCCTTGTCTTTCAAACGCGTTCGCCGTGCCTTGTGTTCTCTGCTCCAGTGTCTTTTCGTTGCTCTCAATGAGCCCGCTGGCCTTGTCGCTGAGCGTGAGCGCCAAGCTTTGCAGTCTGCTGAGCTCAACGCCCTTTCTGAAGATGATGGCTCCGTTGACTTGATCCAGAGCAGCAGCAAGCTCCTCGTGGCTGATCATTTTGCTGATAATCGCAGAAACCTTGCGCTCAGACAGCTCGAACATGGACGCGAGCTTGCCGATGGCAAGAGTGTCGTAGAAGGGGGCGTACGTGAAGAGGTAAGTGCGAAGACCCTCCTCTTGGATCTGCTCCTCGAGCATCGTCTTGATCTTGGATGCCTGCGGCAGGAGATCCCAGATCTTGATGGCGATGATGAACTCGGCAGCCTTGCGCCACTCACCTTGAGCGAGAGCCTTACTTGCCTGCATGACGTGGTCACGAGTGTTCTCCGGGGGACCGGTGAAGATCTGGCGCTCATGGTACTCGAGCATGCGGCGGTAAGATTTGCTGATGACGCGCTTCTTGAGGTCAGGCGAAGAGCCGACTTGGGCAAGAAGAGGAATCTCAAGCAACATGGAGCAGGTGAGGTAGACACACTCGAGGAGCTCGAGGTTGACATGCATGTGGAAGGGGAGCTGGCGTTGACGCTCGATGCGTTCCTGCTCGGGCGTGATTTGAGAGTAGCGTTGCATCTGGAGACCTTGGGCGAGGAGCTCCTTTTGCCTCTGCGAACCACAAATGTCTTGAAGCGAGTTCTGGGCCTCATAGACGAGTCCGGCGCGGAAGGCACAGAGACCGACCTGAGTCAAGGTGCGGTTGAAGAGGATCTGGGTGCTGACATCAAAGCCGGAGATGGTCTCTTGCAAATGCGACATGAGGAGCATATCGCGGGCGTTGAAGTACTGGTCGTGGAGAGCGAGGTAGTAGACTTGGCAGAGCATGGCGCGGGCACGAATGATGCCCTCGCTGTGAGTGTACAGGTAGGTGCAGATGGCCGAGACAAGCGTGGCACTGTCGCCGGCGGCCGAGCGGGGAGTGACGGACGAGTCGAGCGATTCAGGGAGCGCCTTCCACATGTTCTCCTCGAGAATGTTGATGACCTGCGAGGGCTTGAAGTAGATGTGCTCGAGTCTGCGGATAGCAATGCGGTTGGCAGTCTCTTGGTTGAAGTTGAGCTTCTGGTGCTTGGCCAGACGTTCGCAGTACAGCTGTGTGCGCACAATGTTGGTGTAGAGCGAGGCCTCGTCGCTGAGACGCTCAACGTACTCGGCCGTGTGCGGGTCAACGGCTTGCAGGACGCGAGTGAGCTCATCGTCCAGACGCTCGACCAGCGAGACAATGCTGCCAGGGATCTTGAAAGTCTCTTCAGGGTCGATGGTGGGGTGCTTCTCGTCGTCCTCCCAGTCCTCGGCAGTCTCAATGACAACCAGGTAGGGGTGCTCCTCGAGAAGAGCCAAGAGGGCGGCAATCTCCTGCTGGACCAGCTTCCATTGTTCCTGCGCCATGGTGTTGCCGCTGCCGCTGGTCAAGTCGAAGCGAGTCGACACGAGCGTCAGCAGCACGCGAACCTTTTGGTACTCGGACACTGCCACGTCGAGCAGCTTCTCCAGCGTACGGATCTGCTCCAGACGGTCCGTGTTCTTGCGTCCTCTGGACTCGACAATGGTGCGCAGGTGCTTGAGGATTCCCTCGGGAGTGTAGGTCATGGCCTTGCCACCAGCACCAACCATGGTGAAGCCGTCGTCACCGGCCTCGGCATCGGCAGCAAAGGCAGCAACAGCAGCCTTCTTGCTTTTCTTGGGGGCGGCGACGGGCTCGTCGACCTCGTCATCCTTCATGAATTCGTCGGGGTTCTCCCGGTAAGCCTTGATCTCGGCGTCGTGTTCACGGTTGTTCTTGCGGATCTTCTGGCGCATGGCGTTCAGGCCTTTTGCCGCGATGGGGTTCATCTTCTTGGCCTTTTGCTTCTCCAGGGCCTCGAGCATCGACGTCTCGAGATCGGCAATGGTCTGGATGTACATCTTGGGGATCTTGCCGTCGTTGTCACGCTGCAGCACGGGCAGCTGGCGGTTGAGTTTGTCATAGTCTGGACAGGGCGGGTTAGATTTGGTTTGTCAAGGCACCAGTGGTGGCAGCACGACGTACTCTCGTTGATGACGCTCCAGTCGTTGATCTTCTCGGCATTCTCAATCAGGCGGATAGTTCCCTCGAGCTCGTCGAAGCGCTTGTTCTTTGCACTCTTGACAGCGGTGCGGCCGTCGTCTTCGTCGCTCTCTGAATCGCTCGACTCGTCGCGCAAGAAACGGCTGGCACCACCCTTGCCACTGTCATCGTCACTGCTGGAGTCCGAGTCATCCGAGTCGTTGTCATCGTCGGAGTCGCTGTCGTTGTCGCTGGAATCATCCTGGGCCCTTGGCTTCTCGTTCTCCTCATCGCTGTAGAGCTCCTCCTCGTCGGAAGAGGACTCGCTGGAGCTGTCGCTACCGTAGAAAAAGCGAGACATGATGGGCTGTCGGACGCGGACGCTGGGGATACACAGAGTCGAGTCGCGGGGGGCGCGTGTCCGGTATAGGAATGGAGGTGTTTGCGAGCTTTTTCGTTGCCCGCGTTGTTCGCTCACCAACCGCACACCCAAAAAGTGCGGCCTTGGCGAACTTTGCCGCCAAGATCAAATTGTGATTGTTGTCCGGCTAAACCCCGGGGCTTCACCTTCGTCCTTGCCTGTTCCGACCAGACCTAAGGTACTTGACTCTCACTAGACGAGATATGTCCCGATGCATCAAACCCCCTTCCCTAGTCCTAGCGCGCTGGAGTGCTGCAGGATCCCTGGCACATGTTTGTAGATTCTCGACCAGTTCGTGTCTGCTCGAGAAAGACGCCGAAATTATCCGCCGTCTACGCAGCCAAGAACGTGTGGCAGCCGTCACTCTGGACACTAATATCGACGAGTTCATACACCAATTCAGTGCCTTCTACAAGACAAAGGCGGCTGTCAACGAGTTGATTGAGGCCGATTTGGACCACAGAGATGCCGACGGCCGAGCAACAAAATACATCTCTACTGAGCGGCTAAAGCAAGCCGACGCGGTGGCCGGTGTTGGCAGCCGCATAACCGAGCAGCTCAAGGAGCTGAAATTGCATCTCAAAGATCTAGAAGAGGAACCGCATCCCCAATGGCAACCCGGCGACTCGGACTTGGTGCTTCGTCGCCTGTCGGATCCTTCTCTGAGACTCGAAGACTTTGAGCGTAACTTGAACATGAAGGCGAACGAAATCAATCGCAGTCTTGACCAGGCCGACGAGCAATTGAAAGCTTTGGTCGAAGTCCAGAAAGCCCTTGAAAAGGACCCGCAAGCTGCTGAGCGTCTTGCCGACAATTTCGTCGGGCACTTTGTGCCTTTAAACTCTGCTCTGACGCCGCCAGATCTCGACTCCATTTCAGAAGATGACGCTGAATATCTGGGGTCCATGGGATGGAAAGAGCCTTGAAACTGCCACAGACAAGCGCCAACCTCGCTCAGCATGTTTTCAACCAAACCCTTCTTCAGACCAGAGCTCGGCAATGACTTGTTTGCCAAAATTTCATTTCAATGCTTGCTACCTTGCAATCCTACTGCTCTACCTAGCTAAATAGCAATCTAGTCTCGCCCCATGCTCCTTCTTCCTGACTCACTGTACGAGTCGTAAATGTGTCTTCCAGTTGTTTTGTGGTATCATTTGAAAATCAAAAACGCCCAATCCCACGCTACATGCTTTTCTTTCCCTCAGATTCCTCCCAGCTTCTAGTTGGTTGGTTTTGGGAGCTTGTCCAGACTGGCGCCCTTCTCAATCCATTCTGGCTTGACAAGGGTTTCTCTCTCGGCGTATAGGTTCTTGTAGGCGCTGCGGATGGTGCTGTCACTGACTTTTGCCACCTCGCTGATCTGCTTAGGAGTCTTGCCGTTACCCATGAGATGACTGGCCATGTAGATGCATGCGGCTGCTCCAGACAAGGGCGAGCGACCAGCAAGGGCTCCGATGCTCGCCATGCCTTCTGCGAGCCCAATGGCAATATTTGTCGATTTGATGTCCATGCCGAGAATGTTGCAGAAACGGTTGCACAGTTCGCCGGGATTGGTAGTAACAGTCCCTTGGTACTCTTCGTTCATGCCGACGATTCCGTTGGCCATGACCATAGGCTTGGCCTGCTTCTCCTGCTTTGAAAGCATGGCCTCGAGCAACTTGAAAGTTCTGCCAATCTCCTTCTTGGACACGTGGGTCATGTCGTATATCTCACGGAAGGTACGAGGCACCTTGTTGCGGCGACACGCAATGAAGATGCAGCCTGCGATGATGGCTTCTGTGGATTTGCCCTTGAAACTCTTGGAGAGATCGGCATCTTTGAAGATGTGCTTGGCTCCGTCGGCGACGATGGAAGTGAGGCCGTAGGAATCGCAGTAAGCACCTATCTGCTTGTAGGCTTGCATCAGGTTCTTGTTTCCCTTGTCGAGATTGGCCTTGCTCTGAGCGCGGTGGAGTTCCTTGCTTCTCAGCGAGCCGTCACCAAAAGCAATGTTGGTCTGCAACTGACTGCCGTTCAGCAAGAGGTTGGGACCCTCGCCGACACGAGAAGGATCGTCGTTGCCCTGGTCGTCGTTCGCAAAGGTGCGCCACTCGGCCCGCTGGTCAATGCCACGCTGCGACAAGACCATGCCACAGTCTTCGCAGATGACGTCTCCGGCGCTAGTGTCTTCAACGAGGTTGGGCGGGTATTCCTTGCAGTCAGGGCAAGTCATGCGGACGCTGAGGTTCTGACGCCATTCCTCAGTGGCCTCGACCTGAGGCTCGGCTTCCGGGATGGCGCCCGGCGACAAAGGGTAACTCATGATGACTCTTGACTTGGGTCTCGTGTGGAGGCGTTGAGACTGACGGCGCTTGATGGCGCGTGCGGATACCTTGAGGTTGTGTTTTTTTGCGCAGCAGCGGATGAAGAGAGGAGAATACACCTTGACGACGGGCGACTTATTGAGCGGCACTCAGGCAACTGCGGTGCACATGTTAGCGGGAACAAGATTGCGCAGGTCGAAAAACAATGTGTGATTAGGTGGAGAGGCCAAGTTGAGTGGCAACTCGATATGCTGTGCTACTGAAATGCCAGAGCAACGCGGCTTACCCAAACATCTAGCGGCAGATGGGCCTTGTGAGGTGTCTGGGTGTCTGTGTAGGTGTGATTGAGGATGCGCAGTCGCCTGGCAGAATCGCAAACAGTGAAGGATGCGCAGAGAGACCTGGAGTTAGACGGATGACTACGGCAGACTTGTCGATGAAAGAGAGATGGGAACGACCAAGTCCGTCGGAAAGCCAGGCGAGTGAAAGAGAGTGAGTCTTGTCTTTGCGCGCCTGCCTAATATTAACTGACGCATTCGTACTTGCCGCTTTCGACTCTGCCAAGCCGCAAAATCACGGGACTGGGCAAGGAAGCAACGACGCTCGAATTGGACCGATACTGGCGAACAGCAGGTCGTTGTTCCTATCCACCTCCAGACTCAATCGCCATGCTCGCCCAATCTCTCAGGGTCTCGGTATGTCGCACTCATCGCCAATGCCCTCGTGCTGCGCGTCCCGCCCACTGACACCTGTCGCAGCGCCAGTCGCTCGCTCGCCTTGCGAAGCAGCAATCCGCTTTCCGCCGCACCTTCATCACTCCCACCGCTGTGCGCCAAGGTACTTGACACTTTCTATCGACAATCAGCCTGGACACTTGCTCATTGATTCTCTTTGCGCAGCCGATCTCGTCCAGGACCTGTACTTGCGCGAGCTCAAGGCCTACAAGACCCCCGCCCTCAAGGCTTCCGACTCTGAAGGCCAGGTCCAGAAGTTCTCCATCCCTCAGGCTCCCGCGTCGCCCGAAGAGGCCGGCATTGCCAGCCAGCTCAGCGCGTACGAGGCACAGGAGGTGGAGGTTGAGGGCCAAGCCGCCGAGGACGGTGCTGCCCCCGTCGAGGACTGGTACAACTTCCATGAGTCCTCCCATTGTCAAGGCCAACTCCCACTGACTGTCCACTCCAGGTTCGATGAGAGCGAGCTCGCCGATGAGGAGCCTGCCCACCACTAAACCCCTTCAAAACACCGTCACATGTATAATAGGGTGAAAATCGATTCATGAGCTTGAGCTTTCTAAGCTGCCCACGTTCCCATTTTTTGCTGTATATTTTTGGATGAGTAGACGCAAAGTTCCTTGACATATCGCGT
Source organism: Aureobasidium zeae (assembly GCA_017580825.2). Classification (NCBI taxonomy): domain Eukaryota; kingdom Fungi; phylum Ascomycota; class Dothideomycetes; order Dothideales; family Saccotheciaceae; genus Aureobasidium; species Aureobasidium zeae. Next base: position 608,318 of record JAGFJS020000004.1, read on the forward strand.
TCTCCACACACTCGAGCATGAAATATCAAAATCGTGATCACCCACTCCTTCTTCCAGCACGTCTAGTATACGGCAGGGTTGCGAAAACCACAAGTGGCTGCTTCGGTGTACTCGCAAAGTTGCGAGTGAACGTCTTTGAATAATGCCGAGCTGCTGTTCAGGAGAACATCTGCGCATTGGCAAAGAGCATCGACTGCCGATCCATGATATAAAAGTACATGTCTAAACGTGGTTTATTAGCTATTCCCCCTATCTTGACTTGAAATGATGCTCGGCGGCAATGATGGCTCAAAGAAGTCAATCTTCCAGTATTTGATACTAGGCAGACTGGGGAAACCCGACTTTATGGATCATCCAATTTGAGCTGAGATGAATTGAACCTCTCCACCAAGCTCCTTGAATCTTGAATGGAATGTACAATACACCTAGCATTATCACACCGCTTGCATGAGCAGGTGCCTCCGGTCGGCGGTTTTGGGAGCACCAGGCCCCCTACGAACAAAATATATGCGGCCATTAGTCATCCGCTTTGATGAGATCGAAACACGTACTAGAGATAATCCAACGGCGGTCGACTTCTGACGTGCATGGCGGTGATTGGAAAGATAATCAAGTTACTGCAATTGCGTCGCGCAAAAAGGACTCGGAAAGAAAGTCATTGAACAGCAATAATACCTACAGGCAAGTCGAATATCGGGCATGCCGGCAGCACGATGACTTTGCGGCCGAGTAGTCGTAGTTCAATGCAGACGCGTACTCGAACAGCTGCGCCGACCTTGTACGAGTGGCACCTCGGAAGTCTCGCTGGTAATCACACAGCAGCAAGAATAACGCCCCGCCACGACGAGTGCGACTGGTCAACGCGTACGTGCTCTTGGCCAATGAGGCCTAAGTTAATACGTTGAGATGATTCGCGGCGCGTGGAATAGGGAGAGGCAGTTAGAGACTAGCATGACTTCTGCGTGCTCAACCAGATGTATTCCAAGCGACCGGGGTGTGAGACTTGAACTGGCTTGGCAGCCACGGACACGGTCGTACTTGTAGAGCCAGAGCGAGTGGCAAGAGACAGTCTGGAAAGAAGTTGGCGAGCTTTGACATCAGGCCAATTGAATCTATTCTTGGCCAGAAGAAGAAGCTCGTGCAAGCAGGCGGATATTTGACAAGGCCAAGGGCGAGCTAGCATCTGCATGAGATGCGGCATATTATTGCAGGCGGCATCTAGTGACTGCATGTTCGCAGAGAGGCGTGCGTGGCTACCTGATTAAACCAGGTAGCTTAAATATCAGACATGACTGGTAACGACGACTCAGTGGGCATGCCGCGAACTCTAAAACGTCATTATTTTGCAGAAGCGAAGACAGCGGCTGTCGGACTGCTAGCGCGTTGCCGATGGTAGTCGCAGTGGTAGTCGACCCGTTTGAAACTGGGCGCAAGGACTTTTCTCACCTTCTTTGTCGCCTCTGTATATACGCGCTGCCTCGCACCTCCCTATCCTGTATACCGACGCCGTTCTGTTGCATGTACACGCGACCCACACTCGTTTGAGTCCACTGGCTGGAATTGCGTCAATTGGCATTTTGGACATGGCTGGAGAGTAATCACGGTATCCAGTGTCCGACTCAAACACAACAGCACCTATCTTTAGAAAGAGAGGGAAGGAACCTCCAGAAGCCAACCATGACCACCGTCGTCAACAACTACCGCGGCCATGGCGACCCGCACACATCCAGAAGAGCATACATCGAGGCTCCATCCGATTCCCATGCTGCACAGTTTGGCCGCAGCGCCAGCTACACGTTCCTGGGCCATGCTGCAACCAAGAATCCCGCTTACAACGTGCAAAAAAGTTTCTGTGAACAAGACTTGAGTGCTTCTTCTGCCGATTCGTCTCCCCCCGACTCGTCTGGCTGGACCACTCCTGTCGCCGGAGACCAGAACATGCGTGTCAACTTGCCCAAGGATCTCGTCGCCGAGCTGCACAAAAGCCCCAAAATCACAATCACTGCCAACCAACAACGCGACACAAGTCCCGCTGTATCCCTCAAGGATGGCACCGCGAGCATAGATTCTGCCAAGGCTCTCCCTGCCGCTGCGCCCGAGGACGTCTCCAAGGCAGAGACGCTCGCCAAACGTCTCAGTAGGAGACTCTCACGCTCTCCTTCCCCTGCAAAGCGCAACCCCGAGCCCACCAGCGACATTCTTGCCGCACCGCCACTCGCCCTAACTCGTCCAGGGGCCACTCGCAGGAAGTCACTGTTCCGAAAGCGGGAGCCCGAGAAGCACAAGGAACCCGCAGATGGTGGCAGCTTCCTGGCCAAGAGAGGCTCCGTCCTGAGAAGAAAGTCATACAAGGCCGTTGCTCCAGTAGCAGTGGGCGCCTCGATGGAAGAACCCACCAAATCTTCACCCCCAATGCCCCAGCTGCCAAAATCATTCTCGACCGATAGGTTGCATACCACCCTACCCTCCCATCACAGCCGCGCGAACCCAATGCCCCCACTGATTTCAGGCGAGAAATTCCAATCCTTGCCCGCCATGACCTTGCCGCGCAAGAAGGACGAGCTATGGAGTGTCTTCAGATCGCTAGACGGGGATTATGCCAAATTCCAATCAAAGTCGAGCACTCTCAAGGCGAATGTGGTCAGATCCGCCCTCTTGCCCTTTCTCAGGAATTACGCCGATCACGCCTCCAACCTTTCGTTGCGTGCAGAAGACTTGGACCGGCGTACCAACATCTTGAACAAATGGTGGACCGGTTTACTCGACATGCTTCATGGAAGAAACAACCAATCCATCTCTGGCACCGATCGCCCAGCAATTCTGGACGGCATATCCGGTATTATGGACCGTCCGGAATGGCGTCTCTCACCATCCCCACTGTGTCCGCTGGATCGAAGGACTACACATGTCCCAATGCCACGAAACAAATCGACATCGTCCTTGTCATCTTCCGGCCTCGACTTTCTGACAGAGTCTGTTCATCACAATGTCCGGAATATGTTTGTTCAAAATCTCAACTCTCAGATGGCCTTTGTGGTTGACAGAATGTCGTTGAAGAATGCATCTGCTAGTCTGGTTACATTCTGCGGCAAGGCCACTGCCTATGCTTTTTTCTTCTGCCCAGGAATTGCAGAAGTGCTCGTCCGCCTGTGGGATGTGCCGACAGAAGCCATGCGAAGGATCCTGGCCGAGAGTGGTGTAAGCAAATTCGATAACCTTGGCGAAACCGCTGCCAGGATCAACGCAACATTCCCTCCCTGCATGCAATCCCTGGGATTTGTTTCTCTCGGAAAGCTTCTCAAACACCTCAGAAAAGAAACTCCTCTTCCAATCGGTACGGCGAATATTGAATGGTACGGATATTGGCTGGAGCGTTGGTCAGGTCGCGAGAGCGATCTCTTTTTCGCTTTTGTCAAGAACTTCCACATTCTCGTCGCCGACTATCTGCCTCTGGATACCCCCAAAAGAGAGAGAATGTGCGTTCCTGGCCTGGTCTTTGTACACTCTCAAATCTTGGTAAATTTCGATTCCACTATTCATCGTGATGCAGGTCATTTGCACGGTGATGTTTCATCCACTATTCCTCCTACTTTTGACGACGTTCTGGTTGATCCAGACGCAGTTGCGTCCACCCTACCTCTCCCACCTACTAATGCTATCCGAATAATGGCCGAGAACCGCCTGATAATGCTGATCCGGGATTTCCTATCAGAAAGGGCCTCGGAGAATCCCTTTGCTCGTCATCTCTTTGCCGAATCTTTTGCTTCTCTGCTACAGGCAGGTGCGCGCGGCATTTCGGTCTACAATCGTCTTGCCTGCTACACACTGTGTGATTTTTTGGAAGAAGCCTTCCCAATCATTGTTCGTTATGAACACATGCACCCTGACCAGGACTCTCTCATTCACATCGACTTCTGGATTGACGTATGTAAGAGGATGATTCTCAGTCACAACACAATGACCGAGATCCGACTGTTCGCCTTCCTCTTCACTATCTGGAGCACAGTCAGCAGCAATCCCGAGCGCAAAAACAAAATATGCCTCGACCTTTTGCTTGATCAAGAAGTTTTTCAAAAGACATTCAACCACTGGTGTCCTATGGTACGAGCTTACTACATGCGACTCCTTTGCTGGCGTGTCGGACGCTTCGACGGAGAAGAGCACTCTGATGAGAGGTATGTTTCGAGATGCCATGTTTCTGTTGGATGTGTCACTGACCTGCATTCTTTCAGGTTGATCTTTGAGACTTTGTTGCATCATCTGCAAGTCATTTGGTCACACTTTCTGTGGCAACGGCAACAGGCCTCTCAAGGGAAAATGTCTCCGCCTTCAACAATTCCATGCAATCCTGCCCCTGGCAGACGTCTTTTGATCATCCGCACCGATACTCAAGTCGCGCCAGGTGGCTCCTTTATGGCATTTGACGGAGTCCTGCCGCCTCATCCTTCAGCGCCTATTGGAACTCCAAGTCAAGCATGGAAGCGAGATTCGGTTCTATCACAAGCAGCTTCGCTGGACATGCGGCCCAGCTCATCATCGTCTTCGGATGTCGGCTTCGAAATTGAACGCAACGAGGGTGGACTTCGTGGGTTTCTCCGAAGCATTATCGGAGGCAAGAGTCGCGCGAAATCAACAGCCAAGGTTCTGGAGTCGCCATCAGCTTCATCGCCCTCTGCGGAGGCAACGCTGCCTATGGGCAAATCAACACGTTGTGCAACCACCGACACACAAATACCACGCCCGCATGCTTCCGCCTCGAACAAGTCAACACCGCAACCCAGTCGAGGTCCCTCTCCGGTCAGACACCGCAACTTTTGTTTCAAATTCTCTCTTGAGGCGCACCCGAAGGCACATCATCACACCGCTCTGCGTCTGACTCCACCGCGCTTGCCATTGCCTGCGCAGCTTCACCTTCAAATTGAAGGTATAGGCGAGCCTGTGATCCTTGCCGCTGAACCTTTTGGTGAGGCCAGGACGAGAGCAATGTATTCCGGGCGAGCTCTTGCTGAGTGGATGTGCATTGTCATGGAGTGCCGAGGCTTCTTTGAGCGCAGAAAGGGCGAGGGAGTGCCCAGCAACAAGCACGTCGAGACGCCGACGCTGGGTGTTGAAATCTTTGGAAAGGGAAGATGATGCACTGCTGTTGGGTTGTAAATTGATTGTGTCGAATAGAGTTCATTCTTGTACATGTACAGCACTTATGAAAGCCCCTGGATAAAAGATCTCTCTTGTATTATAGCTTATTTTATTTTTCTGAAGCTGTTCTTGGTCTTGCTTCGATGAATTAAAAAGACCACATGATCATTGGTTCTCATAGTCGATCTTTCAAGAGACATCTTTCAAAGCTACCATACTGAGCGAGTCGGATGGTTAGACATCAAGACAACAGCGACTGCTGTGAGACGTGTGAACTTGAAGATATATACGACTGATCAATGCTTCTCTATCCACGCTTTTGTCTGGTCTACAACAGATACAGTCAATGCATACATAGCACCCTCAAATATTTTCTGACAGGAGGTGAGGTTGTCGAGAAGTAAGCTCCTCGGCAAATACACTTTCCCCCGCTCTTCGTGTTGCGGCCCTCGGGTTTGTTTGGTCTATCAAAACTTAAAAGGATGACGGACCTTCTTTACAACAGCAGCAGCGGCAGCAACACACAAAAACAAGAACAGAATTAAATTGTTTCAGTCAAAAGCAGCAATGAGTGCATCATCATCATCATCAGCTCCAGGAGTCGGGTTCGAATACCCTTCTGTACCCGTCTCGTGGCTCAAGAGAGACGTCTTGCTATTCGCCAATGCAATCGGCTGCGACGTGAAGAACGAACTCCATTTCCTATATGTAAGATATACACAACAACATTTCTCCGATGAATCTTGACCAAGAATTGAATCTCTGACAACAGAGAAAACAAAACAAACAATAGGAGTTCCATCCAAACTTCAATGTCTTTCCCTCGTTCGCAATCAACCTACCTTTCAAGGGAACCTCGCAAGAAATCATCGATTTCTACGCCTCGCAGAACGAGAAGCGTGCAGCTATCCCGGATGTGCCCAAGTTCGACAGCCGCAAGGTGGTTCACGGCGAGCAGGCCATCACGTTCGTCAAGCCCTTGCCTACGACCAGCGAAGGCAGGCAGTTTGAAATGAAGGCAAAGGTCCTGGGTGTCTACGACAAGGGGAAACCGGGCTCGGTGGTCGAGACGGAGAATTTGATCGTTGACAAGGCGACTGGGGAGGTGTATAGTAGGGCTGTGGGCATGTCGTTCTTTGTTGGGCAGGGTGGCTGGAATGGTCCCAAAGGTGAGTTTTGAGGTGCTGTGTGAAGGTTGTTTGGTGCTTGATTGAATTCTCACTGACGACCGAAACCCCACAATAGGTCCCAAGACTGTCAACTATCCTCCGCCAGAGGGTCAGAAGCCAGATGCAGAATACGTGCATCAAACCACCGCCGAGTCGGCGCACCTTTACAGGTATGTGTGCCCACAATCATTATTGTTGCAGGGGGAAAATGATGAATCGAAACTAAATACTTCCTAACCCATTAGACTCACGGGTGACTACAACCCTCTACACGCAACACCAGAGCCAGGCCAGAAAATGGGCTTCGGAGGCGCCATCCTCCACGGGCTCTTCTCGTGGAACACGACATGCCACGGACTGCTCAAGCTGCTTGGAAACTCGGATCCGGCCAACATCAAGGAGTTTGCGGCGAGATTTGCGAGCCCCGTAAAGGCTGGCGATATTCTTGTCACGCAGATCTGGCGCATGGGAAATGTCGATCAGGAAGGCTGGGAGGAGGTCAGATTTGTGACTAGCGTCAAGGGTGGAAAGGTTTGCCTAAGCAACGGACGTGCCAAGATGAAGTGTACAAGTACTGGAGGAAAGAGCAAGCTTTAGTGCATACAATGGACAAAACATGGACAAAGCTGAACATTTCGTAGTAAATAAGCCCACGATGGACACGTGTCTAGCTGAGGTCGTAATTACAAACCCGGGTATGTGTCAACTACTGATAGCGCCCTGGACCGCGCCCAAATGCAACAGAGAGAGCAGCATGCCTATGCGTAAATTGAGATACTGGGGCCTGAGTTAGCAAGCGGAGTTGAGATGGAGGTTAGGACAAGGGAAACTTACGACTCCTTCTTCTTTGACTGCACCTCGGCAATGGCATCAACGTAATGCTCGTGGACGATTTTTGACTGGCCCAGACGTAGGGCAATCATGCCAGCCTCGACGCAGACAGCCTTGAGCATGGCACCGCCAAACTCGTCGGTGCTTCTGGCCAGCTCGGGCCAGTTGACGCCCTCGTCGACAGTCATCTTTCTGCTGTGGATGCGAAGAATCTGGGCGCGGGATTCCTCGTTGGGCAGGGGGAACTCGATCTTGCGGTCAAGACGACCAGAACGAAGGAGAGCAGGGTCGAGCACATCGACTCGGTTGGTGGCTGCGAGAACCTTGATTCTATCGTCGCTGGCAAAGCCATCGAGCTGGTTCAGCAGTTCAAGCATGGTACGCTGGACTTCACGATCTCCGCTCTTGTCGCTGTCGAAACGCTTGGTACCAATGGCGTCAAGCTCGTCGATGAAGATGATTGAGGGCGCCTTCTCCTTGGCCAAGGCGAAACAATCGCGCACCAGCTTGGCACCGTCACCGATAAACATCTGGACGAGTTGGGGCCCGGCGAGCTTGAGGAAAGTGGCGTCTGTTTGTGCGGCGCAGGCACGGGCGAGCAGCGTCTTTCCGGTACCGGGCGGGCCGTACATCAGGGCGCCTGCAGCAGTCAGCATTGTGGTGCAGTCTAGCCACGGTCAGAACAAGCATACCCTTGGGAGCCTTGATGCCAATCTTCTTGAAGCGCTCGGCCTCCTTCATGGGCCAGACAACAGCCTCGACCAGCTCCTCAATCTGCTTGTCCAGTCCTCCAACATCCGTGTACTTTTCCGTGGGCTTCTCGTCAACCTCCATGGCCTTGACTCTGCTGTCGTACTCGGCAGGCAACGTGTCGAGGATGAGATATGAATCCTTGTTGACACCGATCAGGTCGCCGGGCTTGAGCTTCTCGTGGTCGACCAGGCCGATGAGCGGTAGGAAGATGGTCTGCCGGGTTGATGTCTTGATGACAGCCGACTTGCCCACTCGGGTTGCGTCCAGATCGACATTGGCGCCTTCTTCGGCTGCGTCGTCTTCGACCTGCAGATCGAGAATCTCGACGACGTTGCCCACGAGGTAGGGCAGTTGGCTGTGTGTGCGTGTCAGATTGCAGCTCGCAGCAAAGGCGGCAGGCACACTCACCGGTTGTTGTCGATTTTGTCTACATTGTCCTTGATCTTCTCCAGCATGGCCTGCTTCTCATGCATCAGGCGCTGGAACTCGGAGCGCATGATGCGCGTGTCGTTTTCCAGCAGTCGCCGCCTTGTGATGATGTCTCTTGTGTTTGAGTTGAGGATGTCCGAGTCCAACTCGTCCTCTTCCTTTTCCGCCTCCTTCATGTCGGCATCGGCGGCCTTCTTGCTGTTGCCGTCTTGCTTGTCGCCATCTCTCTTGTCATCGCCGCCTTCCTTGTCCTGGTGCTCCAGCGCGTCCAGATCCTCGAGTGTCGACATGCTTATGACTGTTCAGGTCGATGAGGTAGATGGATGGACGTGTTCGGTGGTGATGGAATGCAGATGTTTTGTGAGTGAGAGATGGTGCACCTGCCTGTACTTGCTTGAGCTTCAACCATGACATCGTCAAACGCTCGGCTTCTACCGCAACTGCCTCTCCTTCCCATTCGACCACATCATCTACCAACACTCTCACTTTCCCACAAAGTTACAAAGGTAAACATTATCTACTTGAAGTGATCAATGGTTTATATTTCTATATAAAAATATACCAGCAACCTAGGTATTCGTCGCCAATCTCTATTACCTCATCCTGTCACAGTCGCTTCAAGCACTTCCTCCCTGGTCGAGTTTGTCATTTTGAACTTGGACACAAAGTCATCGCGGTTGACTGTGAGCTTGTTAGTCGCCTGCCAAATCCACTGCCCCAGTAACTGCACTCACTGTAGCCACCCGCCATTCTCCTCTTGCCTGTAAACACACTTCTGCCGTGCAACACTCGCCAGTTGTCAAAGACTGGGTAAATGCCTTGATCAGCAACATCACAGACTCCGCTTGCTTTCTCACTTACTCAAAGGTGTCCCTGGCTCGAGTTGAGTCCAAACCTGGTTTTGTGCATCATTCAAAATGCGGTTGAATTTCCTGTTTTATAATCAGCACATTGCAATGCATTCGCATCCGCATTCCCTCAGTGTCATACCTAGCAGCCTCGTACCACGCATCCAACATTTCGCCCGAAGCTTCAATTCCCGCTCTATCTGCATTGTTCCATCTCACCTGTATCAAATGTCCCATTACAGGATCGTGTGAGAGTACCGGAAAGCACACGTGTGGCTGGATGCTGACATCCTCGTTACCGCTAGCGTGTGCCCAGATGCCAACAGTGCTGAGCACCTTGTACGCCTCCTTATCTTCGGCGTATAGTTGTCTTGCTGCTGCGAACCCATCGATCAGCAGCGACTCGCCTCCGGATCCACCCGTGTGAGAAAGCATGTGGAACATTTGGAGTCCTGCTGGCTCCGAAAAGTACGTCGTGTCAGTGTGCGCGTCGAGCGCTAATGATGTGTATGCAGTGTCTTTGCTGGCCATGTTGGACGTGAAGTCATAAAACCCGCCTTTTCCCCCAGTCAGCTACCAGATCAAGTATTTGAATGACATTTGCTGACCGTAATGTGTTTCTCGGATGGGCCCGATCTTCTCGAGCAGCCTTTGTGTTGCTTGAGGGTCAACTGGGCAATTTTTCACAAACGACAATCCGTGTGTGTTCTTTGCACTTAGCTTTTATCATCGTTTAAGACGTGTGAAACTTACAATCTGGCGGGTCCACTCTGCGACGCCGTCTGCTTCCATGACCTTTTCATACTCTACCGTTGGGGGATTGGCTGCAATCGACTTGTCAAAAACGACTTGTCTGTAAACTTGTCAGTTCTTCTGTATGTGAAAATGAACAGTGACACCGACTCAACAAGTCCTCTTCTCTGCACATTGACTTGAGATGGTCTGCCTTTGCGGAGCAGCTTCAGCGGGTACTCGCTCTGATGTCCATCTTGCCCTTCTCAAGGTTAGTCACAAGTCCACAAAAAAGCATACACACTCACATTCGACCTGGATGATTTGTTGTGCCTTTGTCTGAATATTGATCTTCGATGGCTTGATTTTGGGATCAATCTTGCATCACATCAGCATACTGCCCTCATGTTGTCAGAAGCACGTACTGAGAAAGTATCCACTTGTCTCTGCCGAGTAACGGGATGGACACACTCATGACAGGGACACTGGTCTCTGAACTCTTGTCAACAAAACTTGTAGATCAATCTTGTCGGTATGCTCTCACCTCAGCCATAGATTAGAGCTACGTCAATCCAGTCAGTCCAAAGGCTCGAGCAATATCAAGACCCTCTCAAATCCTTACACAAAAGTACGGTCTTCACCTTGGGCATTCTCAAAGTAAAGCCTTTCTCCGTCCCATCGCAACGACTCACCACCTGGACGTTTGCTAGGGCTGAGTTTCGGAAATGGCGACTAGATGGCATAATCAGATACTGATGAGGAAGCCGTTGATTAATCTACTTACGATTTGCAGCCTCGAGTCTAGCCAAATGCCACCACCTTGTTCACCATTTGCAACTAGCTGCTCTCTCGCAGTCCTCGTTAAGCCTCCATCGTCCGATGTATGTTTGGTCTGCGTTGCTACGTCCGCCTTGGCGAGGACATGTGCATATGAAAATGGTCGTGTGCTTCTAGCCAAAGAACGCCTTTGACCCAAGGTCGTCTCGAGATATCTGGATCCCGATAGAGTTCTCGTACCGAGATGTCTGATCCGTGAGGTCATTTTTAGCTGTTGTTAGTCGCGTGTCATAGGTGGATGTGGAGGAAGTTGGGCATTTCTGTCGGTAAACATTCGGCAAAAAGTTGAGGTCTTCAGCCACCCATCATTTCAAGGTACGCTGCATGCGGGATCTCATCCTGAAGCTGCTACAAGACCAGCTGACAGAGGTCGACGTGCTTCAGTCAAGAGCGTATCAACGAAGAGCCCTCTTTTTGTATCACTCCAGTACAGCAGGTAATTGCATCTTACACTTTGCAGCTCCAATGGTATCAGCGAGTTTGGTCCACATGGTCACAAAGGTAAGAGGGATACAGGACACAAAGGTAAGAGGGATACAGGACACAAAGGTAAGAGGGATACAGGACACAAAGATAAGAGGGATACAGGACACAAAGATACATGTAAGAGGGATACAGGACACAAAGATAAGAGGGATGCAGGACACAAAGATAAGAGGGATACAAGTCACAAAGATAAGAAAAATACAAGACACAAAGTAAACAAGAGTCAGGTGTGGAAAGACATTGAAGGTTTTGAGAGCTTTTGCCATGAGCTGCATTCTACCTGTGATGCAACACCCGTGGGTTGTCATGAAATAACCGTAACCATGTCTTTCCGTTTGCGCCTTGCTCCACCCAAAATCAACCATTTTTGTGTCTAAGTCGACGCTTAGTTCATGCGGGCGACAAGAGCGTTGATCTTGTCCTCGCGGTTGCCGAGATCGCCACCCTCGATGCTATTTAACAGTCAGTATACGTGCAATACAGGCTCAGGAAAGGGTTACTTGCAAGTGAATGAACTTCTTCTTGTTCGAAAATCCACCGTTAGGGTTGGAGAGAAGGAAAGGCCAGAGGAAGTTTGAGACTTGTTTGAAGTTGGGGCCGACAGTGAAGATCTCGTGGATGATGTCCTCCATGCAGACGACGCCGTACTTGCCAAGGTTCTCCTCGACAATGGCGTTGTCGGAAAGAGCGATGCGCTGCTTGTTGACCTTTCCGTATCCGCGCTTGTAGACGAGCTCACGGACAGTCTTGAGGTTGGGGTAACCCCAGGCGACAAAGGGCTCGACGATCTTGAGCATCTCGATGGTGGCCTTGGTCAGACGGATGAAGACACCGCTGTTGATCTTGATGAGGCGGAGGAGCTGAAGGGTCTTGCGCTTCTTGGGGTCAATCTTGTTGATACCCTTGATGCGGACGACAAAGGCAAGCTTGGCCTGGGCGGGGATGTAGAAAGAACCCTCCTGCTTGGCGACACGCTGGAGGCGGATCTTCTCGCGCTCGGCATCGCGGTACTCCTTGATGTACGACTCGGCGCGCTTGAAGATGACCTGACGCTTCTCCTTGTTGGCCTGAGCTAGAGTTAGTATGGGCCGGTTGAGGAGTGAGTGTGTGCCAGTGAGCAGGATGCATGTCAATCAGACCCGAAAGATGGTTAACAACGACAACACCGACCCGGAGGCCTAGTCGAGATATGGTGATATGCATCATATAGACACCATCCTGCTCGGGAATTGAGGATTGCACTTACGGCACGCTTCTTCTGGAGGTCGGCGGCGCGGGCCTCACGCTCCTTCTCCTGCGACTTTCTCTTCTTGAGAAGAGTCTCAGGAACGATGTCCTGCTTGGTGGGGACCGAGCTGCAAGGAGATGTTAGAAGCCAAGTTGCTTTGGAAGGCGCCTCGTAGCGGAGAACTGCAGCACAGCGGCATTCTCTACTGGGTGTGGACTCGATTGACCAATGGCGCGAACCAGAGGCCGCGACCGTACATTCTAAGGCGCCACGAGTTGGAGGCTCTTGACGACCAGAGGACTACGGTCGACTTTGAAATGATCGAGCTGGCGCTGCTTTTCCACAGCGCACCAGCGAGTGAACCAACTGCGTCTGCATTTCTCCGCGCAGAGCAGAGACAATCATTTCACATACGTCTTGACGGTGGCGGAAGGCATCTTGACTTGTCGTTGGTTGGCGAGTGGTTGGCGTGTCAAGTCCAAGGGAGAGAAATCCTTCCTTCCATTTGTATCAGGGAGAATTTTCGTGCGCGGACGGTTGTTCCCGCCTTAGCGCATTGCCAAGCTCGAGTCTTGGCATCACTCCCATGCCTCAACCTCACGCAGCTACAAGCCAAAGAGCTGCGACAGCGTAATCCCCGAGAACATGGCAAGCAATAGAAAAGGTGTTGGACTGTCCGCCTTCTCACGGAACGCGCTCACTTCGGATCATTATGCATCTCATGGTGCTGCCCTACGCTCTGCCCACGCCGACTCTTTAGCAAATCAACTTTCAGTCTTCCAGGCTGCCCTGCATTCCTTTTCAATCACCCATGGAGCTGAAATTCGATCAAACCCAAGTTTCAGAGCCGAATTCGCTCGTATGTGTAACGCCATCGGAGTTGACCCGCTTGCCAGCTCAAACCACCATGCTTCCAAGAATGGCAAGAACGAGGGTGGAAGTTTTTGGTCTCAGATGCTTGGAGGCAGTGTCAACGACTTCTATTTTGAATTGGCTGTCAGAGTAGTCGAGGTCTGCCGCGAGACTCGTGCCGAGAATGGCGGCATGATTGAAGTGTCCCAAGTCCGCAAGCGAGTCGAAAAGGGAAGGGGAATCGGTGGAGGGATCCAAGTATCTGAGTATGTACATATTCCATATATTAACAGTGTCTGTACTAATCTTACAACCCAGTGATGACATCCTCCGCGCTGTCAAATCTCTAGAACCTCTAGGGTCCGGTTTCACTATCATGAAGCTTGGCTCCAAACAAATGATTCGGTCTGTACCAAAGGAGCTCAACACCGACCAATCGACTGTTCTCGAGGCCATTCAGATCCTGGGTTACGTGACAGTGTCTATGCTGCAGCTCAACCTCGGATGGGAGCGTGCGCGAGCTGTTGCTGTCATTGACGACCTTGTCGCCGACTCCTTGGTCTGGTTGGATGCCCAGGGAGTGGAAAAAGAATACTGGAGTCCAGCCTTGATGCACGAGACTAGTGGAGATTGATCAGCTCACACCATGGTCTCGTCAATTGTGGGGGAGCCTCACATTCAAGTTTCTGTTCTGACCGGGGTTTTGTCCAAAGACTCGTACAATTGAAGCAAGCTTCCGATCAGAAATGCCCAGGATGCCCAGAAAGTTGAGCAGGAAGCTTGGAATTGTGCCCAGCTACTGGTGTCGTACCCAAAGGCAGGACACAGGGTAAAGCTACGGAGTCAGTACCGGAAGAGAGAATTGGGAGCCACAGAACATACCCGAGGCCTCCTATGAGGTTCCACAGGCCGATGTGCCAGCCGAGGACAGTCGGTGCTGGAAGCCACCAATGCTTCTGTGTTTCAATCATGAACAGCGACCCAGACACAATGAAGCCCGAGCCTCCCAGGACTTGTGGTGTCCAATATATGCCGTCGGTCAGGCCAGGAGAGAGGACATTAAGCACTCCGGGCAGCGCCGTGAAGCCACTAATCCAGAAGATCGTTGCGCCAAACAGTTGACTGAGACTAGCGAGGAAGCCCAGCTCGTGAAAGTAATGACTTTTCAACTCGGTCCAAGAAGGAAACCACACCCACGATTTGGCCTTGGTGGACCGCTGCAGCTTGTCTGTGTCGACTGCAAGTGAAGAGTCGGACAGTGTACTGTGCGGCTTGCCTACAAGATTTCCTTTGTTGCGATGGTGATGAGAACAAGCAGTCTCCTTCGGCACAATCTTGAGGGTGCGCGCTTTGCCAGCCTCAGCCCTGCCGACGTACCCTTCGTACACTGTCTCCACTGCATATCCAAAACAGCCTTCTCGATTCTCATTGACAGCTTCGAGCATAAGAAGTATGCTACCGATTTCGAACACTGTTGCGCCGATGAAAGCGGTAACGCCTCCGCCAACAAGGACTTCATTGTGGAATGTAGATGAGGGCCGAATCAAGGGCAGAAAAACAAAGAAAGAATTGAGAACCCATAGAATGCTTCCAATGGTGAAGAGATAGGCCACACACCAGGAGATATCCCAGATCGGATAGTACACAAACATCAACCATGTCGTGCGCAGAATAGATCTCCATAAATTGGTTTTTGGAGGAGTCGATATGTTTGCCTCGGGATGTTCCACGGATAGGCTTTTTACAACAAGCGCATGCCGACCTTTACGGTTGTCGCGTGAGGTCCATTTGTATTCGATGTTTTGGGCCGAGGACCGGGTATCATTAGCTGTGGGTTGGATAAGATTGTGGTTGGATGGTATGGTTATCTTGTGTTCAAAGTGTGCTCGAGTGGGATTCAGGAAAGCGAATGGTCCTCTAATCTTGGAGTGAAGCAGCTGCATAGACTCATTGTTGCGAAGGGGGGCCCGGTCAGCAGTGAATTGGCTGCTGCGAGCGGTTCGCGAAGACGCCATCTGTCGGACCAGTCACGCGGGGATGAGTACAATACCCAGGTAGGTGTTTACTCGGTATACAAGGGCATGGTAGATCAGAATCGACAGCATGTTATGATGCCAGATAGCTAGTTGCGCCTTCCTCTGCTGCCACGATGAACTTGATTGGCTGCTCGTCCGGTCTCTCCACACATGTATGATACAGCTCAAGTACTTCATAAATATTCCCAAGGATGTGACTGGATGGATTATTGAACTGACATGGGCCATGAGTAGCAGATTTGTAGGTTTCATCGTCCGTCTGCCTACAACCCAATTTTCTGTACAGCGCAATGCTCGGCCAGGGTGCTGCAACGTACCACCACGAAGCCTGATGCGACGGGTGCGGGTGCCCCTTTTGGGTTTTGAGTTGCACGGCCTTGCCGGCCGTACCAGTTCGGTTTGCCGCAGCCCTCCGTCTCACGCGTCGGGCATTGCTCTGTGGTACAGTTTCGCGTTCCCTGCGGATGTCGGGACCCGTCCCATGGCAGAGGAATGTTCCCAAACCCATGAGGAACACACACCTAGGATGGAATCTCGATCTGTGAGTCGTGACCAAGTCACCTGCCGCAACTTCCCGCCTACGGAAACCCTTCATGAAAGCGCGCGCCGGAATTACTCGTCTGCTACAGACAGTGTGGCGAGTGCGAATGTTTGAGATCATCTACTCCAAAGGTGACAAAAGGCAGCGAACATTGGCACCGAATTGATAGTTGATTGGTGGCTTGGGTGTCTGATTAAGAAGCGAGATGATGATACGAATCACAGGGCATTATGGTTGTTAGGCTGCTCATGCTGGCCCGGCAGTGGTCTCTCCGAAAAAAAGGAAGGAAAGAAGGAAAGAACAAATATAACAATAATAATGCCCTGGGTGTCAGCAATGATTGGTGCGAGATAAATCAGACCAGGAAACTTACCAATCAAAGGCTGCGACGGCAGAACAGCCTCTCAAAGATCGCAGCTAGCAGTGCTTGATCAGCCATCGCAACCTTTCTTCATAGCGCGTGTGCATGCATATGGTACATCATGCCAGCAGATTAGTCCCTCTGGAGTTTTCTTGTCTGCAAACCTTCCAAGAGGATCTGCAAGCAAGCGAGAGTCATCAGAGCGTGCAGGTTCCTGTATGTGTCAAAATCGTGCGGAGCGCGAGGCGTAGTCAATCATGCATGTAGATGAATACTATGAGCGCCGGGGCGGCTGGGTGGCTGCAGGTTGTGCTTTTCGCTCATGCATGCGCCGTTGCGGATTCTGGACAAGACTGCATGCATGGATTGGCTTGCTCGACATGCATATAGTTTCTTTCTGAAATTCGCGTTGAAAAAGATTATGATGAGAATGATCCAATCTGCGAGAGAGAGATATTGTGAGGAAAAGACAGTAGTTTGTACACAGCTCTAGGAGCCTTCTTGGTATTCTAAAGCAAAGTACGCCGGTTGTGATGCATGTCCCTATATCCCCAGAGCAGTGTGGTATATCGTGCAAATCAAGCAAGTGCCCGAAAATCTAGACAAAAGAGGCTGCCCAATGGCAGCGAACAACTTATTTACAAAAGTATGTTTTAGGAAGTGAAACAAAGAAAAAGATGTGTTCATCGTGTCGTCGTAATGAAATCAAGCCAACGCGCAATGCGAACAGAAGAAATGAAATCGTGATGAGTTGTGGGCGTTATTTTGTAGCGTGTTTTCGTCGTTTCATGGTTGTGCTTTTAGAAGTATGCAGAGATGGAAAATGGTGATTATGAATAGTCGAAGTCAAGGAGGTTCACCGCCTAGAAAACACGGGTCGGGAAGATCGAAGCGTGCTTAGGTAGTGTTGCCATGAACTGGCTGTACCAAGGCGCGATATACGCTTGAGGAGTGCCAGTGGTGAAGAAGGCGAATGGCCCGTTGACCTTTTGCGGTTGCGGTGATGGCATAGGTGGATTGGAGGCGGGAAGTTGCTCAAAGTGTGATCCAGCCATAGGGGATTGGGAATATTGAAGACTTGAGGCGGAGAGTTGAGACATGGGGGGTATTGGCTCCAGGAGGTGGGCCGATGCCATGTAAGCAGCATCTCTGGCAGCATCCGCAGCACTGTAAGCCGGAGAGGGAATCGCGGCAGGCGTGGGACCAGAGGGATCACTGGTGAGCTTGGGGCAAAGGATAATAGCTTGTTTCAGTTCCTGGACAGTCATTCTCTGGGATGGATCTGAGTCAAATACTCTTCTGAGTATGTGGTCGAGATCATCAGAAAGAGGAAGGATAGACTTGAGGAAAGAACGGTCCTTCATGTATGCGCGGAATGTGGAATCATCCATAGAAGCCCGCTTCCAGGGATTGCGGCCACAAGTCAGGTTGACCAAGATGACACCGAGAGACCAGACGTCGTTGGGAGCAGACGCATAACAAGCGTTGGGACGCGAGTTTGATTGCTGACACTCGGGAGACATGTAAAAGGTAGAACCACAGCCAAAGTCAGAGGTGATGTAGTCCTGGGTTGCAAGACCAAAGTCGGCAAGCTTCAACGTGATACCATCCGCTGACACCAAGATGTTCTCAGGCTTGAGATCGCGGTGATAGATGCCAACTGAATGGCAAAACTCTACGGCCTCAAGGATTTGAAGGAAAGCATTCTTTGCAAGTGCATCCTGGCCAATGTAGAAGCCCTGTTCAGTGATCCTGGAGAAAAGATCGCCTTCGGGACAATACTCCATGACAACGAAGGTGCAGTCCGCAGAGTCCAATACCTTTACCAGAGAAACCACGTTGGGATGTTGGCTCACTTGATGATGCAGTTGGATTTCCCTGTCCTGGAAACTTCTTTGCCTCGATTCAAGGCCAACCTTGTTCAGAGCCTTGACAGCATACTGTACTCCAGTACGCATATCGTATGCGCGATAGACGACTCCATAGGCACCGACACCGAGGACTTCGGTCAGTTGTATGCAGCCAGCGAGTACTTGGCCAATGCGATCCTCGGGAGCGCAAGCTCCGCATGATCTAGGAGATGGAGGTGGAGTGGGAATCATAGTGGTGATGTGAGAAGGATGTCCGAGATTCTGATGACCCTGGACGATGATGCTCAAGCAAGCATGAAAATCAATCAACTCCGTGAAAGTCCAATTAAGATGGTTGTTGTAAAAAAGAGAAACGTTCGAATGATGCTGCTCAGTTGCTCTGGAAAGAGTTGAGTGGCCAAGAAGAATATAAGGAATGAATGATGAAGCTGATCGTCGTGATGAATGAATAGTAGCACAGATGCTGGAATGTACGACGAACAGAGGGTGTATGTATGTATGAAGAGAGAAGGTGGCTCAGGCGAATGATATGACGAACAAACGGTGCCGGCAGGCCCTAGTTAAAAGTAGCTTTTGAGCAAAGAGTTACTTCGTGTGGCATAAAGTGGTCGATGGGCCATTTTTGGCGGGACCACTCAGCTGTCCCTGACGCGAAGCATCCTGTGCGATCGTTAGCGCCATTCAAAGCCTGTCACTCGTTCCCGCGCTTGTTTACTAGTGCACCGGCGACTAGCTCTGTGGCGCAACGTGTGCCTATTCCTGAGTCGTTACGATGGTGGATCCGAGGGCAAGCACAAGCGTGCCAAAAGCAAAAGCCATTTCGGAAATCCGTGCACCCCTAGTGGACAGGTGGCACTTGGCCACCTTGCCGCATCCATCCTTGTACCTCATTCGTCAAGCGGCTTGATGTGGCAAGGATGGACAAAGACTCTTGTTCGTCATGCCACTTTTCGCTAGGCTGTAGCAAAGGCAAGCAGCAACTCCTTCGTGCATGCGACACACGGCTCGATGCTGATACCAGATCTGTTGCCGGGATATCCCTTGTCACCGCTGTACTGGAAGCTGCAGTTTCGTTTTGCCTCTGATTTGCCGCCCGGGCTGAGGGCTGAGGAATGACCTGAGACTCCTGTCTATCCCTATGTCACAGCTGTACGAATGGTTTGTTCTCTGTAAGCGCCTCTCTGAGAGAAGTCATGGCGTTATGGCTGAAGGCTTTGTGTGCTCTAGCAATCTTTACCCAACTCTGATCGATGGCTTGATTTCGTTTACAAAATCTACCAATCTCACCCTTGCCCTCAGTCTCCCTCTCTGTTTCACCCCAACCTCGCCATAAGTAGATATCATAAGGCCCTTGTGCTCAGGTACCCTACCATCTTCGATAAATTGTCGTGGCCGATTTGTGTGGCAGGACTTTTCGCTTAGTAAATGGATGGTGTGTGCATTTAGTGCGTGGTATAAACACATGGCTACTGTCGATCATTCTTCCAAGATTTGGCCTTCTCGAAGATTTGGGCCGCGAAGGGGGCTTGACGCTCGGTCCTACTTCTTGGGTTCGTCTTAGAGCCGCGAGCCGCCGATTGGAATCTTGACAGGTTGCAAGTCTCGAGCAATTTGACGAGCTGATTGGTCGAGAGAAATGAGCACACCCGGCTCAGAGTCATGTGCCAGGGCGCCAGTGAAGAGAAACTTCAGAAAAAGCAGATCCTTTGGTCAACAGGCTGCTTTCATTTGCTGAAATTTCGAACGCCATATTGTAACATTATCCTTGTAACTCTGACGATCAGCCTTGCTCTTGTGGAAATGATAACGAACTTGAACAGTTTTCAGGCAGGCTGGGCAGCGATACGTACACGTATGTTCCCTGCCACGCCTCGAGTAATATGTTGGTCGTTTCCTACTATGGTTACAAACTACTCCCTCACTGTGCAGGCAGCAGCAGGATCACGGATGGATCAGCCCCCTAGTCCAACCCGCGGGTAGCGTGCACAGTGTGACCACCAAACGTCATGCAACAGGGAACCAAAAAAACCAAGGGTTGGCAGCGCCGAGCCGCATACGGGGCACCAGAAATAATGACTCAACAATGCAGAAGTCTGAAGCCAGAAGGCAAAGAGAACAAAAGAAAAAAAAAAGAAGAAGCTGCGGACGGTGCATAGAATTGCCATTTCCTTGTCCTCCACTTTTACGATGAAGCCAGTCTGCATACAGCAAAGTCCCCTGTCTATCTGTACGCGTTGCCTATACATGAGTAACTTACATTGCTTGTTCCGACCGCAAGGCCTAGTCGCGGTCGCCGATGAGAGTCCGCGCAGAGTGCCTACCTTACTACGATGCCTCACTAATAATGCTGCGACCGTACCAATGCAACAGACTTGCTAATGCTGACCTGAAGCACACATCATATGCCTTGTATGTGATTGTGATCAGAGCAGAAGTGCACCACTCCTTTAAGCAGCGTGAAGCACATTGCATCTGATAACAGTGCATATTCTCTCTACAGGGCCGCAGAATCAACGAGAGTTATCGTGAAGCATGAGCCTCTGCTGCAGTGCGCACTTTCGGTACCCCAAAAAGCATCGTACGCACCGCACCAAAACAAGCGTCTGGCAACAACTGCGGGCGCAGCGGCGGTTGGCTCGGCTCTGGAAATTGTATCGCAGAAATTTATGACAATCTCAATTTTGGAACCCTCTTGAAACTCGAGTGTCGGGCGACGGAAAGAGACTGTCGGACAGCCAGACCTTGTTTGGGGCTATCCTTAGCCGCTGCAGGACGAGAGTTCTGACCCATCCGCTGGTAGCCCTTCGTGCACGGCGGTCGGCATCTCTCTTTCACACAAAAAAGCCGTTTGGGCATGCCAACGCTTACACCGCTTCCTTGCGCATCAAGTACTGTACAGCCCCTTTGTCTTCAAGGCCGTTGCGCTAAGGCAGGCAGGCAGCAGAAACCGTTTGAAGATCTGAGTACGCACGTTCCACCACCAATGGAAAGAAGTCTTAGTCCGACCTTGACGTTGATCGTGCGCGACGCGCATACCGCTACTGAGCAGCACTCACTGTTGGTCAGCCCATGAGCACATCAGCTCTCACTTGCTGGTACGAGTTTCGAATCGATCGACGTGCTGTGTTTCCTGCACATGTTTCGAACCCCGTCGTGCAGCTTTCTGTATTGCCTCTCCTTTCTCGCGTGTCATGCCTCGTTTCAATGAATCTGTTATCATCATCGGAAGAATGATCGTCTTGATTCAACAGTGCAAGTGAACCTGTGGACATGGTATCGAGGTTTCATACACCAGAGACAGCCTATCAGTCAACCAATATATACATGTCGAACTGTCCTCGTGCTCAACGGCTCATATGGGACATCGAAACTCAGCCTAGCACTATTCATCTCCTCGACTCAAAACACACCAACTGTCAAATACCAAAACGCCCCGTTTCATGTCTTTGCTGTTTCTCTCATATCAAAAGATGCCCACACCTACATACGTATACCACATTACAGCTCCCGGATCTCCCCTACCGTTGACCCCAGGCTCCATGCTCTTTTCGGTCTATTGTAAGCGTTCAACAGCCTGTGCAACGTCTGCTTTCGAAGCAGCATCTCATGAAGAACCCACAGGCTCTTCTCCCCCTTCCACCGTTGTCTTGAACCGGGAGTGGCTACAAGAACCCGTCGTTCGTCGCTACAGAATGCAAAGAGGTGTCGTGGAAGGAGGCAAATGACCCACTATCGATTGAGACCGTTGTCGACAATGTTTACATGGTGTTTCTAACGCAGTTGTGCGGTGCAGATGCTGCGATCTCTTTATCCACCGCACAAACTGGAGTATCACATCGCTATGGAGATGCCGTCTACGGATGCTCGTCAGCTCCCACTCTCCACAATGTGAGCTGTCTACACCGCTCAGCTTCATGTTCAACAGAAGCTATGGCATGGCGCTCTCGGGTTCTGCGACGGATGCGTGTCCAACAGCTCTTCCCTCATCAACAAAACTTGCCAACGAGACAGTGTCTGAATATTCAGGGAGTTCAACGTGTCGTACCGCAATAATCACACTTGCCATGGATCTCCTTTCGTGCGTAAATCCAAGGAAGAGAAGGAGAGAGATCAGCAAGTTCCAAGTCATTGCTCGTTATAGAAGCCATGTCTCAATCTTGTTGCCTCCTCTCATCCCGAAGAGCTTGTTTGAGCCTCACGAGAAACAACCTATACAGACCATGCCACCGTTTGGTGAACCATTTATTGATGGTTTGTCGCAGATTATCCCGACCAAGCCGGCAGAGTATAGGTGATTGGCTAGGCGACAACGCTCTCAAAAGCGCTCCATCATGAGTTTGGTGTGAAGCGTCTCGGATACACGTGCGGCGCAAGGCAATTAATTGAACGGTTTTTCCAGATGATCGGTCGAACTTGAGTGGGGCACTGGAAAACAGGCAGAACTCGGTATTCAGTCTTGCATTGTCATTATACCTCATCCTCACGTTGCTCTTGGAACCCTAAGCTAATGGCTCATATGCTCGGATGTCGATGCCGACCATCACGAGATACTCCTCTGAGACAGAATTGTCTTGCGTAGACATGAACAATACATATTGACGTTGGATGCACTCGCTTGCCGTACAGAAAAAAGTCAACTCGGGTGAGTCGGTGAGCGAGAGTAAGAGTTCCTCGTTCTAGCGGTGAGGAAAACGTAGCGTAGTGCTTACCCGCAAGTGCATACAGTAGACATGCATGCTATTGTTGTTGTTGTTGCTGACCTTAGACAATGATAGCTTGGCAATTTAAGCGTTCAGGATGCTGATCTCACCGAAGTTCCTCATACGAAGGACAGTCGCGGAGATATACACACGTCAAAGATCGACAGATCCTGTTTTCTTCCTCCACGAGTGTTTTGGGTACGAGGGAAATAGTGGATTATTAGCTGTCTTATCTGATGGTGTGAGGAACCGGCATGGGCCGCGAGATGAATGGATGCTTCAAAGCGTCTGTAGGGGTGATCCTTCTTACAGGGTCGACCGCCAGACACTTGTCCAATAGGTCGGCAAATAGATTCAACTCTTTGGCATCGGCGGGGTTCAGTCCTTTCGAGCTGGCAAACAATCTTGCCTTGAGTTCCTTTGCAGGGACAGTCCTGGTGATGTTCAATCGGCGGACCACTTCTCGGCGAGTGACATTGTCAATTTCCTGACTCAAGAAAGTGCCGTCGGGCTCAAAGTGTTGTGACCAGAACTCTGATCTTTTGAGCATGCGATTCGGGATCTTGCCACGGCACTCTAGGATGGCCTTTAGCATCTGGTTGTTAGTCGAGCCCGTGAAGCAAATCTTGCCGGTATACAGCTCGAACAAGGTGCAGCCAATACTCCACATGTCGATTGCATAATCGTGCTTGATGCCGAGCATGATCTCGGGAGCGCGGTAAAAGCGAGACACGAGAGCATCGGTAATATCGTTTTCATCGGCGGACATTGCAGAGCCCAAGTCAGCAATCTTGAGCTGATTTCGCTTCTCGTTGACAAGGACGTTGTCAGGCTTCAAGTCAGCGTGCAGAATCTCACACTTTTTCAGCAGCGTGAGCCCAAGGAACATCTGCAGAGCATACTGGCGCACAGCGATAATATTGATGCCAATGTCGCGACCAAACTTCTTCAAGACTTCACGGAGATTGATACTCAGGTTCTCAAAGACCATGCAAAGATGTCCCTTGTGCTCGAAATGGCGTTCCAGGCGGATAATATGCTTCTTGTCCTCGGGGTCTGCTTCTGCGAGCTTCTGCAGAATTCCAATCTCCTGCATGCCAGCTTTGTACCTAACCGAGTGTCAGCCATATGCAGCTCGGTTGTTTTGGCGGATATTTAGGGGGTGCTTACATTGATTCCTGTGTGCGGATGATTTTGATGGCGACGGTGCGGTTAGTAGTGGTATCAAGCGCACGCACGACTGCAGAGAAGACTCCCTTGCCAAGATTTGTTTGAACATGATAGCGATCATCCAGAAGCTCGCCGAGAATGATGCGGTAGTAGCCTTCCGGATCGTCCCAGTCGTCAAGCATACTACGGTCGAGCTGCTTGGCTTCAGGGATCCGCACCGCCTGGGTGCCATTGTCCTTTTTGGGAGCAGCAGTGGGCTCCGGGGCGAACATGTCGTCGTCGTCATCATCAGCAAACATGTCCAGATCTTTTGACTTGGCGGGCTCGTGCAGGGTAGGTGGTGAAGGGCCAGCTGGACGGCTCTCCTCGTGGTGAGTGACGGACGGAAGGCGGGTACTGAGCCTGTCTTCTTGCATGTCCATTGTCGGATCGTAATCGGCAGCAGAAGGAGCATCATGGGCAGTCGGAGATGCGGCGGGGGTAGCATTTGCAGGATTCGCCAGGTCCAGATCATTTGTGATGGAGAAGGACGCCGGAGAGGCGGGGGACAAAGGCAGTGAGGGAGACGAGTCGACGTCCGAAGGGCGGGCCGTGTTCAGAGCCTGTTGCAGCAGCGGTTGTGGTTGAGCACGGTGCTTTGCGCGTAGAGCCTCGCGGCGCAGACGACGTTCTTCAATCAACCTGGCCTCGTCAACAGGCGGCTGCTCGTCCAACTCATCGGGAGGTGGCGGCGACGGCTGACGGGGAGGAGACCGTCGCGTGGGCTCTGGGCTCTGGTTGGGACGATGCCGCTTTTCAGGATGCTGCTGGTTGGCAGGGTGGGAGTTGCTCTGCGAATGGCGAGGGCTGTGGTGATGGCGTGGGTACCGGGGGTTGTCTTGTTGGTGAGAACGGGAGAAGGAATCGTGTTCAGGGTGGCGGCGCTTGTTGGGATTGGAGGGGCGATGCCTGTCGTTGTATCTCGGCGAGGGAGGTCTGTCGTTGTACCTCGACGGCGGTGATCGAGGTCTGCTTCTGCGGTCAATGGCGCTTTCTCTAGCTGGGGGAGCTCGCGATTTAGTTGCCTTGTCTTGGACAATCTCGCCCTCTGACGCAGAGCTGTAGGTCATGGCTGCCTGCGTATGTGTTGTGCGTGTTTGTGTGTGGATGGGGAGATAAGGTGGTTGTTGCTTGGCGATGGACGAAGAATTATTTTCGCCTTCCTTGTCCATCGCTGCTTCCCTCTCTTCTAGTCAACATGCTCGCAACTCGTGCTCGCACCTTCCTCGCGCTCCCTCGCTCTGGAGCTGCGGCCAGACGCTTCTTTGCCAGCCTGCCTCCGACGACGCCTCCATCGCCGCTGCCGTCTGCACCTTCGCCAGCATCGCCTCCCAACAAAACCTCGGTTCAAGCTCAAGCCAGCCCTGGCCCTGTCTCTACCCAGCGGGCTCCTGCCAGGTTGCGCGACGGCTACGGTGGCGGTTTCTATCTTTCTCTGTTGGGTGGCTTACTGCTGTCCGCCCCCGTCATTACATACTATTACTGGGAGCATCGAAAGGTGCACATGAGGCAGAAGAAAGAGGCCATCCTCAGAGATATCCAGGCCAGAGTCGCATCCGGTGCTGCCTAACGCCAAAAGAACTCGATTAAAAAGATAATATGAATCTCCCTCTCTCCAAACTACTTGAGTCTGCTTGAGCGTCTGGGCTCGCCCGTCTCAGTGGCCGCCTTCTTGGGCTCCTTCTTGGGTTTGGCTCCCGAGGCCTCGTTGGCGCTCTTGGTGGGCCGACCGCGCTTCTTCTTGTCGCCGTTCTCATCGCCGGCCTCGTCTGCCTTCTTGGGCTGCGGCTGCTGCTTCTTCTTCGACGGCTTCTTGTCCTCCTGCTCGTCTTTGGCCGCTCGCTTGTCGCCAGTCTTTGCATCCTCGCCATCCTTCTTCTCGTCAGCAGCCTCGTTCTCTTTCTTCTCTTCCTCCTTCTCCTCCTTCTTCTTCTTCTTCTTCTCCTCATCGCCCTTGTTCTTCTTGTCGTCCCCGTTCTTGGTCTTGCCGTTCTTTCCCACCGTCTTCTCCTCGCCCTTGTCCTCCTTGTGCTTGTCGCCCGACTTCTCTACGTCGACTTCGTGAGCACGCTTGACGACATCATTGCCTGAGCGGGAAATTTTGACTGCAGGGTCGTCGGGCTCGGCGTTCTTCTTGACTTGATTGCCGTTTTTGGTCTCAATCGAGATGTCGCCCTCCTTGGCCACTTCCGAGACAGTGCCGCCAGGGCGGCTGCCAGACCACTGCCACGAGACTGTTACGCGTGCATTAGCATGGCTTTCCCGTATTGGATGCAGACCCGGCTTGTATGACGCGTCGTCGGGAACTCGACGTCAACCTCGAGTGGATGTCGCGTCCGAGGCACGCGTCGTTTGACGCCTAGATGCGAGCTACGCGCCCGACCTGCCAGGAGAATGGAAGGAATCACTCACCCTGGTCTCCTTCTTTGATTTCCTTGTCGCTCATGATGAAAGGGCGTAGGGGTTACCGAAAGGGGATTGATGAATACAAAGAATATCAGTGTGATCGCGCAAGCTTGGCGATTCAGAAAATGTCAATAGGTGGACGAGTAGCGCGTATGATATGAGTTGTTGGAAGAGAGGTCGTGGAGAGGTACAGCGCGCGAGGTGGAGAGAAGTGACGTTACATAGGTACTAGTCCCCGATCGCCGCCGGCTGTCTGGTTCTTGGAACCTTGTTCCTTCTTCTCCATTTCTTTGCCTGGATTTCTGGTGCCGTGTCGATGCGTTTCTCGCCTTCTTGTCCATTCGCCGTGTGTTATTCACCCATCTTGTCTGTGTCGAATCTGCTATCCATGCTGCTTTCAAGGCAGTCCGGCGTTGATTGTTTCTTGCGTAGCTTCAGCTTGGGCTCGGGCTTCAAGCCTCGGTCACACCATCAACCAACCCGTTGGCATCGCGTAGAAACATTACTCCATGTTTGTTTACTCTCTTGACCGTGGTCAAAATAACGCATGTCCTTGGTATATTGACAAACATGAATTCAATCAATGCGGGTGCACGAAGCTTCACCGAGCACACGCGACATTTCCTATAATTATTGTGTATGTCCAACGACCAGGAAACTGTAGCCAATAGAGCAGTCAACCCAATCACAAGTTCGGACATGAGATAATTAGTCGACGAATCTCATGACCCCTCCGTAAAAGCACCGAAGTCTGGTGCATACTGTAATTGAAGCTCAATATGAGAAGCTTCTCGGACGAATTGCTTGTTTCGACCAATCCATAGAATCAATCCAGCACGTGTCCTGTCCTGGACACCAAGTTTTTTTCTTCTTCTTTTTCTTGGATCAAATTGTGCGAATATGTATGTTTCAATTGGGAGACTAGGTTGCCCAGTCACTCTCGTCCAGCAGTACTCCCACCCAATGCAAAGGTGCTTGAACAGATGATTCCGTTTGCATAGCCCGCTCAATAAGGAAACATGAAATGAAGAAGCAAGCCGATCACCACCACCACAATGTGTTTTGTGTTCCGTGCAACCAACAAGCAAAACCAAGAAAAGAAACACCATCAGAAGAAAACCCAAACTATGTCGACAAAGAAGATTTGGAAAGTGCGCCCTAGCATTCGGCTTCGAGAGCTTTGAATTCGTCAAGAGGAAACTTAATGTACTTGGGACCTTACACATCCATGCCGTCGTTGAAGATGCCCTGAGGTTCGTTCGAAGAGTTTACCACACCACTCATGCGCTCGCCCTTTGGCTCGCTTGCCGTCCGTGTGAGCTCGCCACCATCCTCTTGCGGCTCGTACTGTGCCTGCTGCGCATGAGGCCCGCTATTGCCGAACTGGTGTTCCAGGGTGCTCTCGTCGACAAAGGTGAAGCCTTTGAACGCCGTCTGCAAGGTGGGACTGAGAGGTGTGCTGGCCGGATTCACGCCACTAGCCAGCGCTGCAGCACGCGCGTTGAGAGATGACGAATTACCGCTTGAGAGTGCATTAGTGAATTCCGGGTCAAAGTTGCTCACGTCCAGCTCGCCCTTGAGCTTGGGCTTGAAGGGCGGGACAAGCGCTTTGCGGCCAAGCGCGTCCCAATCCACGTCGGCAAAGAAGGCGTGAGCCATGAGCTCATCGGCATCTGCTTTGGCCCCGAGACGGTGGTTGGGATTGCGGTTCAACAGCCCCTTGACAAAGTTGCGACCTTCTGTCGACAAGGCATCTCTTGGGAAGCGCACTTTGCCGAAAGCAATATTCTTGTACATCTGCTGAGTGTCCTCGGCGTAGAAAGGCGACCAGCCACAGCACATCTCAAAGACCAAGACACCCAGTGACCAGAAATCAACCATCTTGGTGTAACCCTGCTCGTCAAGTAGGACTTCGGGTGCGAGGTACTCGGTTGTGCCGCAGAAAGTGTTGGTGGTATCGCCCTTTGATAGATTGGCTTTGGATAAACCAAAGTCGCAAAGAGCAATGTGGCCGTTGGCATCCAAGAGAATATTCTCCGGCTTCAAGTCACGGTAGACAATGTCGTGTTGGTGAAGGTGTCTCAGAGCAAGAATCAGCTCTGCAATGTAGAACTTGGCACGTCCTTCGTGGAAACGTCCCTCGCGCTGGAGATGCCAGAAGAGCTCTCCTCCGGACATGTAATCGGTTACGAGATAGAGATCTGCCGGAGTCTGGAACGAGAACTTCAAGCCGACGATAAAGGGCGACTCGGCAGTAGCAGTGCGCACAAGAATATTACGCTCGCCGATTGTGTGTGCAATCTCTTTCTTCTGCACAATGACCTTTTTGGAGAGCACCTTCATGGCGTAGATTCGCTGTGTATCCTTCTTGCGGACCTGGAAGACCTGTCCGAAAGTGCCTTTGCCGATGAGTTTCAGAATTTCAAAGTCCTCTGGGCCGTAAATTCTCTTTTCAATCTTCTGGAAGCTGAGTCTGAGCTGAATCTCGCCAGACACGTTATCCGTCTCGCCCTCCCTAGGCTTCAGTTTGAACCACGCCTCGTGAGGTGTCTCATAGTTCTCGAGGTTAGGGCTGAAACGGACATGGCCGATAAAGGCCTCCTGGTTCTTCTTGTCGTACACGGAAATGTCGAGTTCCGATTGATCACCGACGACATCACTGAGAAAGTGTTAGCGAGAGAAAGAGAGAGGGAGAGGCGGCAGCCCAGGAAAGCAACATACAATACGGCTCCGTGGTTCCACAACGGCTCGGTGACCTGGCTCTCTGATGCGCTGTCCTTGAGCTTTGAGATGTCTGTTTGGCTGGTTTGACGACTGCCGAGCAGACTAGGAATGCTCATAGGTTTCCCCTGATCACTGCCCATCTTCCTCATGGCAACCCCTCTGGCCAAATTCTCGTCGTGGTGGCCATCTCGGTCCTGAGTCTTTGTGGCGGCAGCATCTGCCTCGGCTCCGTTGGAGATGTCTTCGTTCAGCTGATAGATACAAACGACGTATGGGGCAGTGCTGGGCTTCAGGCCTCTGCCTTGCACAATGTTGACCGAAAGCTGGCCCTTGGTGATGCCCACCGTGGGCTGATTGGATGATTGACTTGAGCTGGAACGGCTGCTTTTCTGCGGAGTGGGCGTTGGCGGCGCGAGAGCAGGGGTATCGTCGACGGCAGACGAGGCCTCAGTGTGCGACAGAGCGCGCGGTGTGCGAGGGGGAGTACTCTTGGAGTCTTCTGTCAGCTCTTTGGTCTTGTGGTCCGAAGTTGGCGACAGAGGACGTGAAGCATGTGCAGGGTCTGACACGGAAACAGTCATGTGGGGAGAGGAAGGGCTAGAGATCTGTGCAGACACGTAGGGCCTGGAGACGACGGTGTTGACGGTGGCCGAGGACAAGGTGGACGACTGCTGGTCATGAAGAGAGGAAGCCGAGGACAAGGGTGGAGTGGGCGGGGCGGGCTGCTGGTGCGGCGCCGGGCTGCTTGCGAGGGAGGATGGTTTGGGCGAACTGGGAGCCGTGGGCGGAAGGACGACATTCGACGAGGGATGCATATTTAGGGACTCGGGGTCATGTGTGGCGCGGCGCATCAGACTCGAGGGGCGGGCAGGGTGGGTGGTGTAGAGGGGGTAGCACGGAAAGAATGACCAACCTGGACAAAGTAGGCGTGGGCCAAACCGGGTTGACGCTTGTCGATAAAATCAGGACGGGGCGTTGAGGCACCTTGGGGTGTCGAAGCGCCTGAGCCGATGATGTGATCGGAGTCTTCATCCGGGGCCCGAGTGCTGGGGAGGCCATTCTGATTAGCTTCTGCCATTGTGAATTCAGTTGCTTCAAATTGAGGGGTGAATGGCCAGCAATAGTGCAAACAGCCACCGCCGCGCTATGTGCAGAATTGTTGGATGTTTGAGCTTTCGGAAATCATGGATGGCCCACAGCTTCAGAGTCGATGATTCGCCGTGGCCACTTGACGGTCGGGCCGATGACGAAGCGTCATGCGGCAATGACGGTATGCATCCGGGCTTGAATTTTTTTCCCGACGCAGCTGCAGAGGGAACACGATATCGTCGTACCGCGCGTCCGGGATAATACGATGGGCGGCGCAAGGAAGAGGGAATAGGAACAAGCTTACCTTTGCATCATTGCTTGCCGTAGCAAGTCTGCAGCGGGCGACTGCTGCGGATGGTTCGGGTGCGCAGGAGAAGACATGTTCAGTGGTCGAGTGGGCCACGAGTCGGCAGGAGCAGGCTCGATGAAGACGGTGGGGATCAGGCTACTCGACTTTGAAGACAGAGGCGGAGGTCGAGGTCTCCTCGGCGATTCGAGCTTATTGGAGAAGGAGGGCGAATGCCGTCGTTTCTGGACTCGATCAGGAGGGCCCGACGCGTTAAGATGATGACCAGCCAGGATTGATGATGGCGCGAGGGGTGGACGAGGGAGAGAAGCAATACAAGTAGATGACAAAGTCATGCAAGAAATGAGTCGCTGGGCGAGCCATGTCATTGATGGCGGGGAAGCCCAACGTTCGAGGCTCTCAGCAGCATGGCCAAGTATGTATTTTCTACGTAGCAGGTGTACTATTCTCATCATTTGCATCAGCCGACATGCCGAGAGATGCCAGAGAGGCATACAGACAGCACGCAAGCGACGATGAAGGCGCTGTATCAAACAGAAACATCATTGCCTACACCATCTGGGAAACAGCAACCCATGGAAAGCTTGACCCGTGTGGATGGTGCAAAAGCTGATGTCAGAAGGGCAATTACGGAGCGGGAGTTGCCGGAAGCCAGGGCCGAGACTGACGCGCGAAGGAAGCTGCGACGCAGTTTAGACGCGCGCAACCAAGACAAGGCGCAACAAGAAGATACAGCAATGGCAAGACCAAAGGGCAGAGGCGGCGGTGGCCCAAAGCTGCGTCTGTCAGCAAGTACATCTCCCAGCTCGTCGTCGTGCTCGCCCCGAGGCTAATGTATGCTCCAGGAAGTTCGACTCCATCGCTCAAGGTGGATCTGTCGGATGAAGAAATGATTGCACAAGAGGAAGTGGAGGACGGCGCACAAGAACCCGAAGTCGACGACGACGACGACCATCAAAGTAGCAGCAGTGCCCCAGTGATTGAAACGATTCCGCGCAAACGAGGTCGAGGTCGGCCTCCAACACGTCCACGCCCCGACTGGGACACTCCGGAACCTGGCACGGGCAATCACTCGGAATCCGGCACGCCGCGTAGAAAGAGAGGACGCCCATCAGGCATTGGAGGTCAACGCGGCGGCTTCAGAGGCAGACCCAGAGGCGGCCCTTCACACGCAACCAGAGTGCCAATCGACAAGGAGGGAAACATGATGGAGGTCAAGAACGACGAGATCGCGCTGCCCGAGGACCCAGAGGGAGAGACCAAGGTGGACAAGGACGGCCACTTGCAAGGCGGCCGCGATTACCGCGTGCGTGTCTTCACCATCCTGGGCCGCGGCAACCGACTGTACATGCTGTCGACCGAGCCTGCGCGCTGCACGGGCTTCCGCGACAGCTACCTCTTCTTCACCAAGCACCTGGCGCTGTACAAGATCATCATCGGCGAGGAAGAGAAAAAGGACCTGATCTCGCGCGATCTCATCCCGCACTCGTACAAAGGCCGCGCCATCGGAGTGGTTACTGCCCGCTCCGTCTTCCGCGAATTTGGCGCGCGCATCGTTGTCGGTGGCCGCATGATCACCGACGACTACCACGTCCAGGCTGCCAGGGACCGCGGCGACATTGAGGGCGAGCTGGCCGACCCCAACGACCGCCTGCCGCCCCCAGGCGAGCCCTACAACAAGAACCAGTACGTGGCCTGGCACGGCGCCAGCCAAGTCTACCACAACAACACTCCCAGCGTGCCCCTTCAGAAGCCTGTGCCCGGAAAGAGAAAGACGAACATCACCACCGTCAACTGGCAGTATGAGCACGCCAGAGAAGCAAGGTGCGTACCTTCCTCTGCTATCATCCATCACCGCTAACTCTCTCAGCCGCTTCAACTCTCAATTGGCCGCCCAGCGCCGTGCAAACCTTGGCGGCGTCTACGACATCAACACGAACCTCAACTTCTACCCCAAAATCATGCAGCCCACCCATGTCAAGTGGGAGCAGGCCGAGCCTTTGGATCCACCCAGCGCCATCTTCCCACCTGTCCCCGAGCGCATCTCGAGAAACTATCTCGTCACCGATGTCCGCTACGAGAGTGCCCCCCGACCAAACTTGGGCCTCCCCGGTCCAGATGGCGACTTGGATGATCTGGCCCCCAACGGTCTCTCGACCATCCCTCAGCATGTTCTCGACGAACTCCCTGAAGATTGCAGAGCCGCATTCGAAGAAGCCAGAGAAGCAGAGTTGCAATGGAAGGCCAAGTGGAAGGACGAGCACACGGACGGCGCTCGCGGCAAGCTCCGAATCGGCTTCAATGGCTTCCCCGTCTAACTCGGACGCTGCATGAATGACGAGGTGCATTTTCACGGAGTTTCAGGCGTTCTTCTTCCACCAGCATCGTCAAGGAATACAAATACCCATCAATAGATCGTTTACTTTACTCTGCACAATGCATTCCACGTATCCGCATTCCTCAGCCTTGGTGTTTACTCACAAAGAACAAGCCCGCCGCTTTCGGCTCTTTGTAAACCCATCACCCCTAGCTCGTAGCCCGCCGTAGTGTAGAGTTTTCCCGTCACATCGACCATGGCGGGCAATATGTCACTCTCGGGGTCAATATGTCCTCCGCCGTTCTTGAGCAAAAACAACTATACCTCTGGAGGAGGCTGTATGTTGCCACTTGCCACTGATGCCAAAGACCCGCGCTGACAGTTTTCCAGACACCGGAGGCCGTTTCTGTAGTGACGACTGCTGTCTGCCATGTCCACTGACGGCCTTTGTATACTCAGATGGTGAGTTGGAGACGTTGGTGCACAGAAATATCAACTAACTTCATCGTCCGACAGAATTCCTCCCTCGCGAGCAAGTCGCCGGCTGGCTCAGCGTTGTCAGTCTCGTCTGCAGCTTGTTTCTGCTACTGACCTATGCCATCATTGCACCTGAGAAGAGTCATCGGCACTATCTCAGTGTGTGTCTGACCGTGTCCAACGTTGTGCTCCAGGTACCTATGCACCAAGGCCCGCTGCTTTCGACGCTGACATGCAACCTAGTTGTCCCTCGTCATTCCACTGGCATCCAGCCCTTCCATGTGCTACGATGCCATCACTCCGAATGACTTGCACTCGGACTTGTTGTGCGCCTTTTCAGGAGCCTTTGTCCTCTGGGGAGGCATGGCTTCAGTCACCTGGATCTTGTCACGCTCATTTTGGACTCATCTCAGAGTTTGCTGGGATGTATCAGAGTCACGCTCCTTCCTCATCGCTTCACACATCTTCGGCTGGGGCGTGCCCACCATTCTCACCGCCATCTGTCTGAGGTATACTGGTGTTTCGTACCGTATAGCATCCACTTGTTTGCCGAACAACAAGCACACCTTTGCCACGTATTTTGGCTGGATCATTGCTTTTGCTAGCCTGGCCTTTGCTCTCCAGCTCGCGACCAGTTTTTACTGTCTGTACGTCTACTTGATGAACTTGTGGAAGACTGGGTCCTTGCCAACATCACGAGCCACGGGCAACAACTCGAGCCTTGCATCGCCCCGCAGGAGTGAAATGTCGTGGAAAGCCCCTCGTCAGCAGGCATGGGCTCGGGTGCGCAGGGTCTTTATTCTGCAGTGGCGCAGCATCTCGTTGTGTCTGCTCGTCATTACAGTCATCGCCCTGCTCTCGGGTGTCTTTGTCTCCCTCAACACGTCTCTTGCGCGAGACAAGGCACGTGGTTTCCGCGCAAAGGAGATTGCAGGCTGGGCAGCCTGTCTTGTCGTTACGCAGGATAAGAACAAGTGCCTCCCCTTGGCTAAACAGCTCGGCATTACCGAGTCTGCCGTCACTGCGAGTCTGATTGTTTGTGCAGTAAGTCCCTTCTGTTCTTGATGTCATGTATACGAAACTGACACTCCTACCTGTAGCTGACCGGCTTCCACCAATTTATGCTGCTGATGCGTCGCAGTACCCTCGTAGCCTGGTACGACTTGCTCCGTCACGGCAAGAAACGACGTGACAGCGAGGACTTCTTCATGGTTTCTCCACGACGCATCACCTTTGATCAACCGCTGGCATCCGAAGCGAAGAACGATCATGTGTCTCCTGTGGACAGCCCAGTTTCAAAGTTCTTCCCTGGTCGTGGGGCCGACTCACATTCCGATTCGCTTGGCGGGGACTCTATCCAACACAGATTGAACTCTGATGCCTCAGCATACCATTCCAAGAGGTTATCGGCTTCCATTGACCATTCAACCGGGATTGAGGAAGATCGCATCAAACATTTACCAAAACCAGACACGGCGAGCGGTAGTGCTAGTTATATATCGAAATGTAACTTTTAAATTAGTAGGCACCAAAGTAAGATAATGTCTCAACAGGAACCGCAATCTTTTCTACTCGCCTGCCGTGCCGACCAGCGTCTTCTCCATTCCTCTTTAGTCACACCTGCGACGTCTCCTTGGAGAGTTGCTTTGACCAAAGTCTAGTGTACCTGCCATTTAGAGCATAAAGCTGATCGTGTGTACCCCTCTCGACAATCTGTCCACTGTGTACAACAAGAATGAGGTCTGCGTTCTGAATTGTAGACAATCGATGAGCTACGACGAATGTAGTTTTCCCTTTGGTCAGACGCTTGAAGGCTTCTTGGATTGCAGCCTCAGTCTCAGTATCTACAGAACTGGTTGCCTCGTCCAGAAGAATGATTTGTGGGTCTCGAAGAATCGCCCTTGCGATAGCGACGCGTTGAAGTTCACCGCCACTGAGTTTGACGCCACGTTCGCCGACCTTGGTCAAGTAGCCATCAGGGAATGAGATGATGCGGTCGTGGATTGCAGCAGCACGGCAAGCCTGCTTCACCTCCTCGTCTGTAGCATCCAGCCGCGCGTATCGAACATTTTCCAGAAGACTAATGTTGAAAAGACATGGATCCTGGGGCACTATGCCATAGGCCGCGCGTAGACTGGCCAAAGTTATGTTTCTGACGTCCTGCCCGTCGATCCTGATGCCCCCGTCCGACACATCATAGTACCGTAAGAGCAACTTGAGCATTGTCGACTTACCACCACCTGTTTCTCCAACAAATGCCACCGTCTTGCCGGCCTCAGCGACGAAGGAGATGTTGTCAAGAGTGGTTTTGCGGACATCGTATGAGAATCTGACATTGTCGAATTCAATCTTGCATTGTTCAAGTTGAAGAGGCTTTGCTCCGGGACGATCAGAGATACTTGGCTGGGTTCGTAAAAGCTCCAGAAGCCGCTCCGAGTCAATGAGCATCTGCGAAATCTGTCTGACCGAATAAGCGACACTAGTCAACGGGGCTTCGATGGTGCGCCAGTAGGTCACAAGGGTGATGAAGTTGCCAACAGGGACTGTACCACTGGCTACACGACGAGCTGCTATCAAAGCAGCGGCGAATTGACCAAGTAGCAGAATAAGATTCTGTGCGGCGGAGCCGCCGAAGTGGACCATGTAATAGCGACTTCTTGCAACGTTGTACTGATCAATGGCCTTCGCATACTGGTTGCATTCGTAGTCAGCCATATTGAAATGTGCAACTGTCTGCCAGTTTCCAATGCTTTCGTTCTGGATCTTAGATTCGTTCCGTTGGGCTGAGTTATAGCTCCTACGGCGCTTCATAGCCCATGCGGTCGTATTGGATCCCATCCAAGTATACAAAACTCCAACTGAGATTATGACCAAGCTTATGCTTGTGTCGAAAAGAACAGCGACATAGACAAGTGCTATGATCAGATCGAATAGCATGGGACCAATATCCAGAAAGAGGAAGCTGCAGAGGCGATACAAATGCTGTCCTTGGCTGATAGCTGCCATCAACTCTCCCGAATGCTTGCTGCTGTGAAAGTCCATGGAAAGATTCATGATGTGGCTGAAGGCAGTAGTTCCTATGCGGCGGTAGGCATGCTGCTCGACAGGGAGTTGGCAGAATTGTGAAATGGCGCTGAGTCCAGCAAAAGAGCCGAGCCACAGGTAGACCATCCATAGCCCAATCTCCGTGAAAGGAACCTCACCTGGGAACGATTAGTTTGCGTGCAGGATTCTGGTGGGCCAAAAGGAATGGTGTTACCAGTCTCGTGCATGGCATTCAGTTTGTCGGTGATTATACCAAGCTGCCTCGGCGCCAGGATATTCAGGGCTCTGTCGGCAAGTATGATGATCATCATGACAGCCAAACATATCTGAGCGGATCTGCTACCCGAAGGCGAAGCAAGCCTCGCAAGCATTTTGAAATCTTCCAAATATGCCATCCAACTTCCACAGTCTTGCAGACGCTTCTTTTGTTTCTCCCTCAGCTCTTTGGATCGATCGGGTTCATCGTCGTCAGGGATGCAAGAGTCTGATTCGTCGATTGAAGCGTAGTCTTGGATGACAGGGCCGTGAGGACCCAGCAGAGACTGACTCTCTTCATCACATCCGCGCTGACGCAGTACTCGACGGATGAAGAAAAAGACTCCACTGCTTGTGAGGAGTAACAGACAGACTATTCGACCGATTTGCAATTTCTTGTCGACTCCTGAGGAGGTGCTGCTAAGGAGCAGGCATGTCTCAAGTAAAGCGCCGAGAAACCATGTTGCTGTATAAGGATACCATATCCGTCTGGGCTGGCCGAGCAAACTTATCGTAACGATTCCCCATATGAGGATTGATCCACCGACGTAAATCTGACAAAGTGAATCAGGCCACAATGCATGGTAAAACGGCCTTGCTGGTTGCTTACCTGCATCTTCTGCGCTATCTCCTGTTGCTCAAAGCCTTGAGGTTGGCCCCACGAGTACACCAAAGCCTGTGTCAACTTCTAAAGTTAGTCGTCTTCCGCGAGTAGTTGTCTGATAGTAGCATACAAAAAGCACCAAGGTGACCGCCGATAGTATCATAGACACAGCCTGTCTGCTCCTGGCTAAGCGGCACGAACATCTGAGCGGTCTCTGAAGTGTGCAAAATACGACCAGACGGAGGCCACCAAAGCATGAACTGATCAGGATAGGCGTGATCCAGTGCAAGAGATCAACAGCCAGCGCTTTGGAAAACATCTAGCAGTCGTGCTCCTCGATTATCCTTAACCGACTTGATAGGCTACTTTCCGTCTACAGGGCCGGAGTCAGTAGCAACCCGTTCATGGGAATTTTTCGTCGAATGGAATTGCCTTCAAGTACAGAAGACCAGATTGCAGGCCCAAGAACGCTATTTATTGTGAAGACTCTCTTTTCGGCCAGAAGAAGCACTAGTCTAGCAAACAAGCAGAACCGTCTTGCTCCAAGCAATATGCAATATTGAGCTTGCATCCCGTGTCTTGTCTTGGATTGACCAAAGCATTTATTTGCCGGAATCGATTCAGGGAGGTCTTGAGATTTTGAGCATTCGAAGCCAACCAGAGACAGGTATCGCGGGCCAGCGCATACATACACCCCAATGGCATCTGATATTTGACTAGACTTACAATTAGTGGGCTCACACCGCTATGTCTCCACCAACCGCTTGGTATGATTGGTGTACGTATCCTGCACCACCAAAAAACGATGCTCATACGCCTACCATGGTTCCGGCAGCGTAAGTCCTTCCGGATTCCGCAATACATGCTACTGGTGATAGGCGGACTGACCTTGCTCAACTCAAACCAAGTCTCAACTTGAGCTACGAAAGATGGCAACTCCTCTCGCCGTGCGTTTCGCGTCAGAATTTGCGCCCGTACGTACCCGGGTCTAATATCATGCCATGCTTTTTCTCATCCATCGTGAGATGAAGAAAATAATCAAGCCAGATATTTCTGCTGTCACCTATCTAGTAGGAATATGCCAAGATCCGTGAAATGGCACGTGATTCGCAATGTATCTGCATGATCTCATGATACAGTACACTTCCTATGTTCTGAGAGAACAGTTTGTAGCACCAGCTATGGACGAACTGCTCACTCACGCTGAAGACTTATTCTACGCCATGTCAGGAATGAGTATGCATACTGTGGTTGTTCTAGACGACAGCGACGAGCGTCGACGCAAGGCTATCGAGAGTATACTCTTCTCTCGCAGGTTTATCTTGTTATACAACGTTATCCTTCTGGGACTATTGGCGTGCGCTATAGCTTCGTACTGGTATTCCAAGTTTGGCAGACTTCGTCGCAGACGTGAGCGTAACTCGAGGCTACATGGTCATCCGGTTCAACACCTGGGTTCTGGCCAAAAACATGATTCTGAAGACGAAACCACACCGCTTCTTTCTCCGGACAGCAACATTCATAAAAGCCTTTCTGGTACCAATTCAGGGTTGGCTGATAGGATTCGCTCATGGATGATCTATCAGCCACATGACATCCCGTATGTCAACAAGACTCTCCCATCCAATGCCACTACGATGGGGATAGCGCTATTCCTTGCCCTGAATGTCTTCTTCTTGCTCTTCAAAGTGGAAATCTCTGTGGCCAATGTGTTCGTCTTGGCCGATCGAGCTGGTTTATTATTCGTAGGAAACCTGCCGCTGCTGTACTTGCTGGCTGCTAAGAATCAGCCCCTGAAGCTTCTCACCGGTGCTTCATATGAGGGATTGAATATTCTGCATCGCCGACTGGGTGAATGGCTGTCACTGCTTGCTCTGATACACGCCACGTCCATCTTGTTCTTTTGGTACACAGCTCTCTCTGCTCGGCTCAGTTTCTCAAGATTTCTCGCCATTCCCATCATCTGGCTTGGACTCCTCGCCTTTATATCGTACGAGACGCTCTATCTCACGTCGCTCGGCTCTTTCAGGCAAAGCTTTTACGAACTTTTCCTCGGGCTGCACATCTTCCTACAAATTGCTGCACTAAGCTTCTTGTGGTTCCACCACCACAATAGCCGGCCCTATGTGATTGTAGCGCTGTGCATCTTTATGATTGACCGTCTAGTCTTTCGACTGATGCTAAAGTCCAAGACAATCAGAGCTGAACTGTCGGTATTGGAAGATGGGAAAACTGTAAAGCTGAGCTCGAATTGGCAATTGGGCGTGCGTTCTTGGTGGAAGCCTTTGAGATGGAACATCAAGCATGGTTGGGAGCCTGCCGAGCACGTCTTCATCACAGTGCCGGCCCTATCACATAAACATTTTGTCCAGGCACATCCTTTCACCATTGCTTCCGCAGCCCCGACCGAAACGGACAGGCATGCCTGGCTCAACTTTATCATTCGTGCGCAGGACGGCTTCTCCCGCGATCTCCTGCAGTACGCGCAGTTTCACAGCTCAGTCAACATCCGGGTGGATGGGCCTTATGGATCATCGCATGCTTTGGATATTCTGCGAGACAACGAAGTTGCTGTCATCGTGGCTGGTGGCTCTGGCATTGCTGTGGCATTCCCTCTTGTATGGAGCCTTCTAGCCAATTCAAATCGAGTCCACGAACCAGAGAGCAACATGGGAAGCAAACGACGAGTGTCTCTGATTTGGGTAGTGCATCAAAAAGAGCATATCGATTGGATCTTTACCGAAAGGCTCGAGGAACTGCGTAAACGCGGTTGCAAGATCACGATCCCTCCTCCAACAAGCAAAGCGGGAAGGCCAGACCTCCCACGTCTGCTAGAAGATGCTGTGAAATTTCGGGAACCTGGATTTGAAAGCCCAACCGTTGGAGTGATCATCGCTGGTCCTGACAGTATGAACAGGACATGCAGAAACGCTTGTGCAGCTCTTGTTGGGCAGGGAGCTCGAATTGAGGTCTCCGTGGAGAAATTTGGATGGTGATTTGAGTTCGACTCTATAGCAGAAGAAACCCTGGCCACCCTCCCTTCATTTAGCGTTGATGACTTTCCCTGATGCTTCTTCGAAAATTCGCCCTGCCTCCACATGCGCAGTCTGTGTTTCATTCAAGGACTGTGTCTCTAAAATCAAAGCGCAGCACGTGCCGCTTATCTCGCACTAACCACTTTGGGCTAAACCACAGCAGACTTCCCAACTGCGAGAGAGCTCACTAGCTTTCTTGTAAAACCTCGGTACCAAAATCGATATTCAGGGCTACTGATGGTTTGTGGCTCGTTGTTGGACGCGATCCCAGGCGTCAGCGTCCAGGTCGTTTATACCGACGCGGAAAATGAGATTGTTCGCCCCGCTAAGCAAATTCTGTTGTGTGATGCTTCGCCTGGACAGATAGCTTTTTTTTTTGTCTCGCCAGGGAACTTAACACGGTTGTAATGATGTAATTGGATGGGGCGACATTCCGACCCTCTCGCAGCCGAGCTAACGCATCGACCTCGACGGTGAAGTGGCATTCGAGCGTGGTATAGGCATCATCGTGAGTGGAATGCCGCTTCATATGCAGAGTTTGATGAAGTAAAGACCAAAGCAAGAAGGGGAGGAAGGAGAAGTTG
Organism: Aureobasidium zeae; assembly: GCA_017580825.2. Taxonomy (NCBI): domain Eukaryota; kingdom Fungi; phylum Ascomycota; class Dothideomycetes; order Dothideales; family Saccotheciaceae; genus Aureobasidium; species Aureobasidium zeae. The sequence goes on from JAGFJS020000004.1 coordinate 649,180, forward strand.
AGTGTTCCAATTGGAGATAGGAGGTGTGTAGTAGGCGATGCGAGAGCTGGCTCGCCTTGCATTGGCGCAGGTATAGCAAAGCTCCCAGCGAACGTCGAAGCACAGAGCTTGCTGGGCTCAGACAAGACACAAGCGCCAAAAATTCCGAGGGAAGTAGCTAGAGATTGGGGGGCTCAAAAGCTGGCGAGGGATATACCCTGAGCCAGGATTTTCTTTATTGTATCTGAGGAGATAGGTAGAAGGAAAGAACGTCCACACGATAAATATCAAACGAGCCAAACCAAATCGGAGGAAACTGGAGGCCAAGCAGGTCAATGGCGTCGTGTCGATGCCGACCTCAAGGTCAAATGCCTTGTTGCTCGGTGGCTCCTTTGATGATAATGGAACAATGAGCAAGAAGAGAAAGAAAGGTGTAAGAAGAGAGGCGTAAAGGATGCGGCACAACGACAATTTCGCCATCCGCCAGAAAACCATAGGTGCAACCAAAACGCCGCTGATAAAGACGCATACCAAACCCATGACCTTTGAGACCGGGAGAGGCCGAGAGGTGTGAGAATACCAAAGAAAGGGAAGCAAGCAAAGCTGAGAACAAAGAAATCTAAAAGCGCATATTAGGTTGGCGCCAATGGGAAAGGAAAGAAAGAAAAGAGAGGAAAGAAAAGAAAAGAAAAGGAAGAAAAGAGAAGAGAAGGGAAGAAATCAGAAGGAAACTCTGTGCTGTCTGTCCCAGGCTCGACAGACGACGGAGAAAATATGGACAGGTGAAAAAGCGCTAAGCAGAAAAGATTTTTTTTTTGTTGCAGCGATGGGCGTATGATTGATGGAAGAAAAACTTTTTTTTGGTAAGCCCAGAGCACGCTGGAGGACGTGGCGGGCAAAAGCAAGCAAGATTGGATAAAGATCCAACATGATGTGCTGCTGGTGCCGCGAGTGACTTGATGCTGACCTTCTAGAGCTGGTTTGAAGATCGCGGCGTGATGAGAAGAAAGGACTAACCCACAAGCGTCTGGGCGGGGTACCCGGAAGCACCCATGAAAGGCATGTACTGGCGAGCGCACGGCATGCAATTGCAGCCAGGAGGGTGAGAGGCTCCCCAGGGAGACTGGTTCCACGGAGAATAATAAGACGACGCCAAAGCAGGGGGCAGGGGCAGGGCGCAGCCAGCATAGGCGCTAGATCTACGAGCTTGCTCCAAGGCGGCAAGGCTGTTGCAGTGGTCGAGCTCGTCTAGAGTTGGATAGCGGTGCTGGGAGTTGTAAAAGGCCTCAACAGCGCTGGCGGCAGGCTCGGGGCGGTTCCAAGGGTCGGCCGAGGTGTATGGGGTGCTCGAGTAGGTCGACGAGGGTCTCGAGGACTGAGGGGTGAAGTCGGCAAAGCTGCCCTTGTACTGGGGCTGGAAGGGCGAGCGCTCAGCCCGCGGCGACCGGCGCTGGATGTTGGTGTCGAGGGTCGACATGCGGGCGGGGCGTGAGCGGGCGGCCTCGTAGTCGTTCCAGGCGCGCAGCCAGCTGGCCAGACCGGCGGGATCGGTGGGGTCGCAGTGCAGGTGGAAGGAGATGAGCGTCAGCCACTCCATCTCCAGCGTGTTCAGCTCCGACACACGGATGCCCGTGACGTCGGACCACGAGCGGTTGATGAAGGTGTTGTCGTCGAGGAACTTGCTGCCCAGGATCAGGGCCACGGCCAGCAGGCGGTAGATGTGGTTCTCGGACGACGACGGTCGAGGCGGGAAGTCGCGCAGGCGCACAGTCAGGTAATGTAGGCTGAGCAGGATGGTGGCCGAGGGCAGGCGCGTGGCCGACAGAACCTGCGAAACCCATTTGCGGAATGAGGGCTGGATGGGAACACTAGGCTGGATGCTTCGGCAGATGTCAATATCTGCAAGGCAGATGGGGGACAGATGGAGAGCATACATTCCCGACGCCGCTTCGGCCACAAAGTTGGTCATGCGTTCCATCTCATAGTCGAGCTTGGCCGAGACTCCGCCCGTGGCCTTGTCTTCCTTCTGCTGCTGCTGCTGCTGCTCCTGCTGCACACGAAGACGGTAGTCGTCCTCGAGGGCCATGCGGTCCTGCATTCTCAACGGCGGCAGGATGGAGGCGGTCGTTGGCTCATAGTAGCTGCTGATGGGAGGCAGAGTCGAGTTGCGCTGTGAGTATGCTCTGCTGTAATCGTAGGCGGCATCCTGGCGAGAGTCGCAGGTGCGGTACGAGTCTTGAGAGTACTGCAGGCGCTGGCAGGCTGAAGGGAAGAACTCGGGCGGGGTGGGGGGGAGCTGCTGGCGGGGGTAGAAGGACGGCATAATCGAAAAGACCTTCGGACCGAGTGTGGCTTCACACCCTATATCTGCGTCAGTACAAGATAAGCAGAAACTGCTGTCGGGCGTGTCGCGCACCGATGACTTTGCGCCGACGACTCCGCGCAAAAAGCTCTTGGCCCAGGCTTCTTTTCTCTAGAGAACCAGTTTCATGTGCTGAGTGCGAGACAGGCGATGGTCGATGGGTGCGGCAGGGTCGGGTAGGTGCGAACGAGGTACCAGGCAGCGCAGAGAGGCGTAGGTGACGGACGGACACGGAACGACGAACGGCGGCGAGGTATACAACGAGGGGGCAGGACGAGTATAAGCGAATATATCGTCTGCGAGAGGAGGCTTCAGTCGGTGGACGGCTGCCGTGGGCGATGTCGAGCGCGCGAGAACTGCAGGCGGCGAGCGTCTTCTTCGTCCTTGTCGGGGAAACGGGACGAGATGCTTCGATGCTACGCGAACCAGTCGAGAGCAGACGTCGCTCCTCACAACAAAATGCGCCCGGCGGTAGGGGGGAGGAGAATGAATGCCGTGGTGGTGTTGCGGATAGAAAAGAGGGAGAGAGAGAAGGGGAGAGAGCGAGGGCGTGGCAGCCTTGAGACGGTGGGCGGCAGTCACGACTGACTCTGCGCCTGCTTGCTCGGCGCAAAATTTGCGAAATCCCGTCACTCACTCATCAATCATCATCATCATCATACATATCCTTCCAACACTCCGAGAGACTTGCGGCCCATCAATTTTCTCTACTTGTTTCCCTTTGGTACTTTTTAATCCGCCTCCACATATTTGCTTTGTGTGCGCTCTGGCTGGTATTCCTTTCATCGCATACCATCAGGCACCCACACTACCTTGCTCAGACAACCGACCTCCTTTTCTCTGCATATAATTTCCTGTGTCAGTACCAGTACCCCTCTGTCCAGCCACCGCGCTGTTCACTGATCCGAGGCCAACACACTTCGTGTCCGGTTGCCTTCGGCTTCTGACACCTGTCTGCTGCCCGGTCTTCGCCGCCCTGAGCAACATTTTGATCCGATCGCTTTTGAGCGAGTCATCACATCACGCCAGCACATAGATATTGCAATGCGAAAATTTCCTTTACAATCAAACCAGTTTAATGTTACAGTATCCCTGTGAAGCAGCATGTGTACGGAGTACAGTTAAATAATAGTCCCGACGCCATGTGTATGTGCATAGCCACACTAATTATCACAATATCACCGATTGACAATAATAAATAACCTTTGGCGGGGTGGGTGTCCAAGGCAATCATCCCGCCTGCTCTTTATATCGTTTAGGCTGTGAGCCTGTGACGTCCTCAAACATTTATAATTTGCATTTCACAGTTAGAGGGAGTAGACAACATATCACGAGGTTAAAAGGGGAAATAAAATTTTCGGTGCATCATGTGTATTATGTATTATTAATCTTTCTATGCGTTGAGTATAGAATAGCCGGACTGTTTTCATGGTTGAAGTCAAACAGTCGAATGTGTACAAAAGCTCAATGCGGACCTTTTAGCGGCCCCAAACCTTATTGTCCCGGGTAATCAAGGCCCAGACATTCAGAATACCATGGAAGTAGCTGAACATGACCATGGGGATAATGAACACCATGTCTTGAGGGTATTGGAGGAAATGAGGGACAATCTTGACAATCTTGGTGAAGAAGATCCAGCAGCCAAGGAGAACAAGCCACATGTTGGAGTTTTCACTGGTCGACAGGCCACGGTAGAGGCTGAAAAAGAGGAGGCCGTCAACAGCAAAGGCAGGGGTCTGGAATTGGCCGATGTAGATCGAATACAGCGACCATATATGGGTGTTGTACCAGTACTGGGTCGTCTGCATGACACGGAAGTTGCCACGCCAGTGACCACGGGCCCAGCGCATGCATTGGTTGATGAACATGATGGGAGTAGTCTCAAGGGTAGTCTCAATGCGAGCATCAGGGTGGAACTGGAGAGTGATCTGCATGTCGTGGTCGTAGACCCATCTGGTAAGGTTCTTGTCATCATCATGGTTTTCAGCACTCATGAAGTAGTGGTAGAAGTCCTCTCTCTGGATGAGACTGGCACGATAGAAGCTGGTGCGGCCAGAAAGGGTCGAGACAGCGCCGTCAATGAAGTTCGTAGCACCAGTGTTGAAGTTGCGGCGCTCAAGGTAGCAGATACCCAGGAAGTTGACGAGAGTAGGAACACCAAGCCAGGTCGCCACACGTTGAACCCGCTGAGAAGGGCCACAAGCGCCAACATCAGGGTTCTCAAAGCAGGACAGCATGATGTCGATGAAGCGCGAATTGGGCCAGAAGACATCATCATCGGCAAAGGCGACAATTGTACCGCTGAGAATTCTCAGGGCTGCAACCATCTGGGTGCGCTTGTTGAAGACATCAACACCAATGACATTGGCATTGATGGGGTTGTTTGAGGTCATGAGAAGTTCATTCATTGAGTCAATGTCAGCCCGAATCTTGCCGACAGTGTCATTTCTAGTGACAACAATAATCTCCTTTGGCTCACAGCGATGAATGCGTTGGAGGCAGTTCATGACCTCAGCAGAGTCGTTGTAGACAGTGGGAACAACAACACTGCAGTCAGCAGCCCTGAAACTCTGTTTCGTAATGTCATCAACATAATAGCCTTTGAGGCCGATAAAGGCAAAGATGTTGACAATGAGGCGGAAGTACCGAAAGACACTAAGGACGAAGAAGGTTAGCATGAAATAGTTGGGGAACTTGCCAGAAATTCCATAAACCGACAGGGCGGCCAAAAGAGCAAGAGCACTGTAGGTCATCTTTGGAAACTGCTTAAAGGCTCCTCTGGTGTACGGGTTAGTAATTGCAAAGATAGCTCGGATCGGGGAGCGTATCAGAGAGGAAAAGGAGAAGATGATGAAAGAAGCCAGCCGGAGGAGGAAGAAAGAAGACATGGTGGAAAGAGGAGAACGACCTGCGTTCTATGGTGATATTTGGAAGTGTTGTGTGGGTGAGGGTAGTCGGATGTACTCTGTGTGTGGCTGTCTGGAGAGGAGATGTTTCGATGGTGAATTGAAGGAGGGTTATGTATCGCGACTGAGGGCATGGCTATTGTTGAATTGGACATACCGTTTGATTAGAGTACAAAGACCCAACTTCTTTGATAGACTCGAGTCTCTTTCTTCTCGCAGAAGAAAGGAAGATGATGTTCAAAGACGAGATGATTTCCAACAAAAGAATGATGCGTGGTGCTGAAAGAGAACGTGCGCAAAACACGACAAGGAAAACACAATCCTCTTGAAAGAAGAAGAGATTAAAGCAAAAGTGGGCGGGGAGGTGAGGCGTGATGAATGGATTTGTGCCAAAGAACGTCTTTCAGCAGATGAACGGCACCCACATTAGGATATCCATGATCGCATGTCCTCAAAGATTCTCAAAGAATTGAGATAGGTACCAAGGGCTTGCTCTTAATAGCCTCCATGTAGATACTACAAGTGCTATATCGATAGGTATCTCAAGCATTGGCAGTGTGACTTTGATATCGGCGGCAATCAAGCAAGAGTCGGGAGAAACCAGATGAGTGAAGCCAGAACATGACTTCGTGTCTTCATCACCAGCTTTGGCGGGCATTTTACTCCAATGTCTTGCCGAACGAGTCCTGTTTCGAGAGATGGGATTCTGTCGAGATGTGTGGTTACATGGAAGTGACCACCCGCACGGACGTAATAGTGCGTGCTCACCCCCACAAATAATTCCCCTGCGGGGGGAGAGCTGCAGGTGGATAATTGCAGCGGGACATTTGTCCACTGGTGCATTGATACCGTATTTTCCGTTCGCTCTTTCCTAGTTCAAAAACCGACACTGCCTTTTTGAGGCCAACCGTCCTTCACCTCTTGCTCAAGGCCAAAAGACCGTCACGAGAATGGCCGGTAACGTCCCCATCACGCAATCTCTCGAAGACATTTACCCTCAAGATGCGCTCGAGGCCCAGAGCAGGCGCTGGAGCAAGCTGCTGTCGGCCTTCAAGGAATCATATGGTCGCTCCGCCGAATTTGTGTCGCGCAGTCCTGGTCGCGTAAATCTGATCGGCGAGCACATTGATTATTCGCTGTACGAGGTCATCCCAATGGCCGTGACGGCCGATGTCCTGCTCGCCGTGTCCGTCTCGCCCGCCAACGGCTCTCCGACAGTCCGCATCGCCAACATGCAGTCAGACAGGTTCGCCACCCGCTCCTTCTCCATCGGCCCCGACGGCGGAGTCGACATTGACGCCACATCACACGAGTGGACCAACTACTTCAAGTCCGGCCTCCGGGGCGCCACCGAGCTGCTCAGAAAGCACGGCGTCAAGAGCATAGGCCAATTGAACATTGAAATTCTAGCAGACGGCAACGTCCCTGCTGGAGGCGGTCTATCCAGCAGTGCCGCCTTTGTGTGCGCCAGCGCATTGGCAGTCATGAAAGCCCACGGCCAAGATAGCGTCGACAAGAAGGAGCTCGTCGAACTGGCCGTTGTGTCGGAGCGTGCAGTGGGAGTCAATTCGGGCGGCATGGACCAGGCTGCTTCAGTCTTTTCCCAGAGAGGCTCCGCGCTGTACGTCGGATTCGAGCCAGAGCTCTCGGCGCGCACCATCGACTTCCCACAAACACACACACCCTTGACCTTTGTCATTGCCCAGTCCTTTGTCGCTGCCGACAAGCACGTCACAGCGCCTGTCTGCTACAATCTCCGGGTTGTCGAGTGTACTCTGGCAGCCCGTGTCTTGGCCGGTATCTGTGGCCTGAAGGGCGACCTGGCAGAAGACTCTTCTCCTCTGGGATTCAGCCTGCGCTCTTTCCACGAGACATATTTCAAGAAGAAGGGTGCAGTTGGAGACGGGATCCAGGATTTCGGCTCTCAGCTAGACCAGCTCGTCCACATTGTTGACAATTACCTGGCCCAAGAGGAGGGATACACACGCGAGCAGATCTCGGAGCTCATTGGCACCACGGTGGAGGAGCTCGAAAAGAGATATATGACCAAATTCCCCGTCCGCGCCGACAGGTTCAAGCTACGCCAGAGAGCGATGCATGTGTTTGGAGAGGCCATACGCGTGCTCAAGTTCATGGAGCTTCTGCAGTCGCCCGCGCCGTCTAGCGAGAAGGAGAGTGAGGAGCTGCTAAAGAGCCTGGGAGGTCTGCTGAACGACACGCAAGAGTCGTGCCGTGACATGTACGAGTGCTCTTGTCCCGAGCTTGACGACTTGTGCCAGCTCGCTCGCTCGGCGGGTGCATATGGCAGCAGACTGACAGGCGCCGGATGGGGTGGTTGCAGCGTCCATCTTGTGCCTCAGAACAAGGTTGAGGCCGTGACGAAGGCGTGGGAAGAAAAGTATTACAAGAAGCGATTCCCCGACATGGACCCTGCAAAGCTACAGGACGCCATTGTCGTGAGCAAGCCAGGCAGCGGAAGCACTCTCTTCGAGGTTGCAGGCAGAGACGCGTTGTGATCAACACGGCCGTGGTAAATAGATGGGTATGACAAGTTTTTGTGATCCTTTTATAGGCTTCTTCTAGCTGTGTTTGTTCGGGACCAGTGTAAGACCAGGCATGCCTTCCACCCCACCCACCTTCTCGAGCAGCTCCCTGAGATGGACGCCGTGCCTGTCAAACTCTTGCTCGACCTTTTTGTACGTTTCGACTTGGCGCTCGTGGGAGAAGTCACCGGGCCGGCTGCTCTCGTACTGGACAATCTCGATCCAGCGGAAGAATAGACTCTCCTTTCCCATGGCGCTGAGGCGGTCCTTGAGCGCGACAATCTTGTTGCGGTTCTCCTCCTCCTGGCCCTCTTCGTCCAGCTTGTGCACCGGCCAGTACAGCCATCCGTGGTGGTCGCTGTGCGCGAGCACACTCTTTTCAAAGTCGACCAGACCGTTCTTCTTGTCGTCAATCAGACGATGCGCATGCACCATGGCGCCAAAGTCCAGATCCCAGTCCTTGCCCATCATGAGGTAAGCCGTCTTTTGGCGCATGTAGCTGCGCTCAATGGCAGGCAAGATGCGAGTGGTGAAGAACGGGCTGTCTCCTCCAGTCTTGACTCCATCCAGGAGCTCCTCAGCTCCCCAGTCACGGCTGATGCGCACAGCGACCTCTTGGTCGTGGAAGCCGACCTTGATGCGCCAGAAACACGGGTTGGCCGGGGCCTCGAGGAAGAACGTGATGGGCCAGGGTACGATGAAGCGGCAGAGGACAAAGTCAATCATGAACATGGTCACACGCTTGGCCAAGATCCACGCCAACTGTGACTTTGTCCGTGTGGCCGTGTCGATGGTGGCGGGCGAGTCGAGGCCAATTACGGACGTGAAGATGGCCAGATACGTCGGCAGGATGGCATACATGCGCCATACCAGCAGCGCGGCAATGACCACATTCAGCACCACGGGAACGGCAAAGATGCGTTTCTTGAAGGCCGCAGGGAATCGATCCACATGCACAATATACACGTGCGCTGGCTTGAGTGTCTCGACAAAGCCCTCCAGAGCTGCAGGGACTTTCGTAAATGGCGGTGGCGGCAGTCGCGGGTCTTGCATTGGCTTTGCAGCCTTCTTCAACCTTGTTCGTGCCATGATGGCTTCAATGTTGCTTGACCGAGAGAAAGTGCTCTGTTGCGAAGCAGGCAACCCGATACATCGGCTGACTAAGCTACCTCCTAGGTACCTACCTACCTATTTGGTGCTCTACACTTACTACACCAAAACAATCACAGTCACGCCATGTTGTCAGAAGTCTGGATTCTTTCTCGATGATGCCACAGAACAGAAGGAAAGATCTTGTGTCATACAGTACAATGTTCCCATCCCGGAACGGCAAACCAGCCATTCATTGAAAGTGAAGAAATAGAGGGGCATCTTGATTTAGTGACCGCCGTAGTTTCCACCCCATCCACCGCGTCCGTAGTATGAGTTTCCAAACCCACTGCCGTAACCGCCATAACCTCCCTGCTGCTGCTGCTGCTGCTGTTGCTGTTGCTGCTGATGGCTCTGGCCGCCGAGTCCACCGAGTCCATATTGGCTGTTAAAGCCAGGGTAGCCAACAAAGCCTGCCTGGTGGCTCTGAGGGGGAGGCAGCGTAGTCGATGGGGTCTGTCCACCGACGCTGTTGGTAGCCGAGCTGGGTCTACCGGGCTGGCCAAGGCTGGGAGATGGGCCACTGGCCTTGGACTCTCCAAAGGGCTTCAGGTCATCGCTGGGACCGCCGCTCTGCTGCTGGCCGTAGCCCTGAGATTGGCCCTGGTAGCCAGACTGGCTGCGGCCAAACGCATCCGACATGCCGGCGAAACCGCTGCCCAGATTCTGGGGTTGCGCCGAAGCACGACCGTAGTCGGCAATGCCGCTGTTGATGCCACTGTCACGAGACTGCATCGAGGGAGGCTGTGCGCCAAAGCCGCCGGCGTTTGCGGGGGATGCCGAGTGGTCGTAGGACGAAGCCGAGTTCATGCCGTAGCCGTGGGGTTGGCCGTACATGGCGCCTTTACCGCCGAAGGGGCTGCCGTAGGCGGGCTGGGTAAAACCGAACTGGTTCTGGTATGCGGCGTGGTAGGGGCTCTGGTAGTGAGGGTGGCCGTAAGGATATGCAGAATTATATTGTTGGTGCATTGCGGCAGTGGGGGCAGCAGCAGGAGCCTGGCTGGTGGAAGAAGGGGCGGGAGTGTTCTGGCCCGATCCAGGGGCTTCGCCGTAACGAGACTGGGCGAGGGCTTGAGGATCGTGTTGGGGGTAAGAGGACGCGACATGACTAACCTGCTGGGGAGCCTGAGAGGCCGAGTAGGGCGACTCGTTGGGGGCCGAGCCGAAGCCGCTGGCCGAACGCTGCTGGTTGGCGCTGCTGTCCTGCGATGTCTGTTGGCCGTAAGAGTTGCCGTAGTAGCTCTGGTAGGCATTGCGCTGCTGGTCGGCCGTGTAATAGTGCGAGTAGTCGGAGGGAGCGGACGAGAAGCCGCCGAAGGGCTGGTGCTGCTGCTGCTGCTGTGGCTGCTGCTGGGCCGACGACTGGGGGGCGTAGTGGTCGTAGGCGCTCGAGGGAGCCTGATGGCTGAAGGGGTCGAAAGACTTTTGCTCCGACTGCTGTGCGTAGCGGCCGTACTGGCCGTAGCCATGAGATTGAGAAGCCTCGTGGTGCATGGAGCCGAGGTGCTCCTGGTGGCCGCCGTAAGCCTGCTGAGGCACAGGGGGGAGTCCCGGAGCCTGCTTGGGCGCGGGAATGTTGTCGTGCATCGAGGGCTCTTGCGAGAGCTGTCTGGGAGCTGGGGGCAACGAGGCTCTGGGCTGCGAGGGCGGAGATTGCTGAGGAGGCTGAGTGCGCGTCTCGGGTTCCTCTCGCTCCTCATCCACGTCCAGGCTGTCGGGCTCGCCGTTCAGACCCATGCTGCCAAACTGCACAGCAGCTCTGTCAACTGCGTTGTGGCCGGGCATGACCACGGCCTCTTGCTGCTCGAGCACTCTACGCTGGTAGCTCGAGTTGCGGCCCGGAGTGCCGGCAGCTCTGTATGCACTGGCTGCGTAACCGCCCATGGGAGGACGGCCAATGGGTGCTTGTTGAGACGTGGCCGGAGTAGCCACGCGAGGGTCGGTGGATCCAATGGTGCTGGCCACCGTCTGGGTGGCAGGCTTGATCGAGCTGTCAGGGAGGTGCTCGAGATTGTCCTCGGTCAGCGGGTCATGCGATGATGTCAAGCCAGCCTCGTTGTTGTTGTTGTTGTTGTTGTTGTTGTTGTTGTTGTTGTTGTTGTTGAGTTCCGATGGCTCCGAGGAAGCTGCAGCGGCAGCCGAGTCTTCGTAAGGCCTTGTCTCGGGCTGCTCGAATTCTGCAGACTTGTCCTCGACAGCCGTTGGCGCCACATCAATCTCTGGCTGCTGCGTGTGTTCGGGTACAACGTCCTGGGATGTAGTGGCCAAAGGCTCTTGCTGCACTGTAGGGTCTGCTGGAGCAGATGAGGATTCTGGAGCTGCCGTAGGGGCTGTGGCTTGAGTTGGCTGCTTTGGGACGACAGGCACTGGCGGGGGCTTGGGCTTGGCGAACATGCTTGCCCATGTCTTTTTGGCAGAGCTGTCGGCGGTGCTCTCGGAGGGCTGGGGAGTCTTTGTGACTTCGGATGTGGTGGTGGCAGGTACGCTGCTGTCAGTATGGGCCTGAGAGCCCCACGCGCCTTGCTCGGCAGCAGCGGGCGTGTCCCAAGCGAGAGCAGTCGCGGGTTCGGCACCAATGTTGTCCCAAGCAGGAGACTCTGTGGTAGGCACGGACACAGGAGCCGTGTCTTTGGGGAAAGCATCGGCGACTGCAGCATGACCGCCACGTGCGCCGCGGAATCCGCCACGACCACGATCTGCGGCGCGACCGCGACCTCCTCTGGAGCTCTCATAGCCACCTCTTCCACGGCTATGGCGAAGTGAGTTGGGGGAATGGTCGGCGCCGGCGGTGGTCGAAAGATCCTTGGCCGCTTTGGAGCGGGCTCTGTCCTTGCCCTTCTTGGGGACTTGAGCGAACTGCGAGACGTTGCCTGTGTGGGAGAGAGAAAGTCAGCATGCGGCGGGTGGAGCAAGTGAGCAAGGCGCACCCTGAGTAATTCGGTCAATGACCACCTGAATGTCGCCGTCAGCCTCTGCAATGGCAAAGACAAGGTCGTCGTCGGTCCACTCCGGGAACATGTCGCGCATGAAGCTCAATTGGTTCGAGTAAGTTTTCTTCATGTTGCCCAGCTCGCCCTGGTCGTCGTAGTCGTTGTCTCCTTGCAGCGAAGATGACGCAGCAGGGTCGGATGTCTGGGATTGGCGGATGGGACCTCTAGGGTACGAGGCGCGGGCGCCTCTGGCAGAGCTTCTGCCCCGTGATGCCACGGGTCTGGAGTCGAATTCCGACATGGTATGGGAGCAACTGTCCTGGCCGGACAGGCAGAGAGAGAAATGTGGTGCGAGACGCGAGGTGGGCCGGGCGAGAGCAAAGGCGGTCGAGATCCTAGGATTGCAGGGACAGTGTGTGACGGAATGGCTGGCGCGGCGGGTTGAAGTGAGAGCAATGCAGCGACGGAAGGAGCTCGTCTGCACACCTGCACTCTTGCGCTGTGTCACGTGATGCGTGCCTACCCTACCGCAGGTACCTTCCGCCCATGGCCCTACAGTACTCGTACGCTTACCTTACGTCAACAGGTAATTACCTGCACACAATACCTACCGTATGAAGACATCAACGACGCTGCAGGCCTTCAAGAGCCTGGCTTCGCGCATTCATCCGCAGCTCCCGTTGTCCGAAGGCGAGAGCAAGCGGCTGCTGACGGCCCTCACGTCGTCGTTTCGCAAACAGCTGGACCACCACGAACCATCGCCACAGGCCTTGTCCCGGCTTCATCTGGCCTCCATCTTGACCAACCCGTTGCTCACCAATCCTCCCAACCGACAGCTCAAGTCAAAGTCAAGGCACCCAATTGCTCTGTTCGAGGACCAAGTCGCTGCCGGGCGCCAAACTGTCCAATCCGCCAGGTTGTGCCTCGAGTCTTTCCGCGCTTCGCTCGACAAATGCTCTCCGGCTGAATTCTCGGCTCAGGTTGCCCAATACGCTGCCGGCACGCGCGTTCTACGCTGGCTATGGACCAGTGCCGCAACCCCCTCTCTTGCCTTTGCCCTGGACTCTCGCTTCTGCAATGAACTGGCCTTTTTCCTCGTTCACGAGGGAAGAGAAGACGCGCTCTGGGAACTCATCGATACCCCCGTCCCCGTCTCGGCTACTCTCTCCCAAAGGGAAGCAAGAAGGCGCAAGAGTCTCTTGCTTATTTCCATGGTCCACACTCATTTGATCGCCCCTTCAAACTCTCTCCAGTCTGCCGTCGACACATTCTTCCGAGCCCTAGACTCCTCCAAGTCGTCCAATATTTCCATGTCTTATGCCGGTGTCCACCTGATGCAAGCCTTGATTAGACGCAGGACTTTCTCTTGTCCAAATGATGTCGCATTGTATGACCGCTTCGTCGATGCCGTTCCTCGTTGGAACAGCAAACGCCCCGACAGAGCTCTCTTCAGGATTGCCAATCTAAAAATAAGCCACCCTACCACGCCATCAGCGGACCACACTCTTGAGTTTATCAGACTTGTCAAACCTCTGGCCTCTCATCCCTTCTTTGAGCCAACAACAAGCTCGCGGAAAGCAGCTGTTTTCGGCTTTCTCTTCAAGTCGGTGAAGCTGTTGCAGGAACAGAAGCGCTTTGATGATGCTCTGTGGATTATGGAGTTCATGCAGCAAAAGTTCCCTAGGGAGTTCACGCCAGCAAATGCCAAATCGACTGCGCCGACGTCTCAGGGCGCTCCACATTCCGGCAATGGACTGTCTCCTTCAACGTTTCCGGACTGGAGACTGCCTGAGTTTGGCTGAATGCTTGGAAAGACATATCTATCTAATACCAATAGCCATGATACATCACGGCCTGCACGAAGCCGTATCTTAGTGCTCTGGTTGCACCAATTGTCACCAACCATTGCATCTACAACGAAATGTCTTCGCTCGGATGCTCGCCATGGACATACTGGTACTGTTCTAGATGCGATAGCCAGCTTGCCAATTACACAACCCTTCCCACCCCGATCATGCGGTCACATGTAACCTTTGCAGACATGCTTTGGTTGCGATCAGATATCTACGCTAAGGCGTTGCAATGCGCCGCACCGCATTTTCACATCGACTTCTGTAATCAAGAACGTCATGTTACAGAATGGTCAAACACATCACGACAATTTTTACATGTCGAAACCATCACAGACGGCGAGGTTGCCCTAGAACGCGGATTGATTATATTGATATCAATATACATTCTTTCTCCTCCCGATATTTCTTGCTTTAAGAGTGCTCTGCTCCAAATGCTTTGCATTAGTTCGGTTTGGTCGTAGTATTGTGCTGTTTGTTGATTTTCTGGTCAGTCGTTTGGGTCATGGAGACAACCCTGACCATTAATCCAGGCTTTTGTTGGTATTCAGTGAAGTGACGATCGGACCGCTATTTTGGTCAAAAGCATCGAGTTTGCAAGCATGAGTGCCTTGGAAGTGGACTGTTTCTATAATTGCTAGCTCGTGTATAAATCTGCTGATCGTGCATTACAGTGAACAGGCGGTGTGCATCATGAGAAGGGATGGATGTGCATTGCGGAGGAGAGGACATGCACTATCTGTTCCTTCCGACACTTGCCAGAGTGTAAGTGGGGTTGCTGCTCTGATGTATCGTAGGTACCTTGCATATCATCGTCACGACATTCACGAAAAGTTTCCTGTCCGAGCGCTGTACCGGAAAAATGTACGAGCAGTGGCTCCCCGTTATTCCCAGTCCTTCCTCTCGTTAAAAAAAGACACTGGGAAGTAAATACAGTATCTGTTGAAATTCAAGGTCGTCTATCTTCGACGTCAGAGTGGATATGCCTGAACATCACCTGCAAACCAATTCCGACACCTCGGAGTGCTTTCAAACACAGGATAATTTGGACACTGCTACCCATGGACTGCTTTGATTATGATGCTCAAGCAGAAGATTACTATGTATTCTGATGTTTGTTTTCAAAACTCATTGAATTCATAAACGTGGTTCGCAAGAAAAAAAGCTAAACGCCACTCAATCTATTCTTCCCACAATCTAAGTTTCAGCGCCGTTCATGCTCCCAGCTGTAAAGAAACCTTAAAACCCAAAGTCGACACCTCTCGGTCGGTGGACATGATGCAATAACAAAACATTGGAAAAACTCAAGCACGCTGTGTAGTGCTTTACTCAATGGCCGAGTGGTCCTGGCCGCTGCTGAGGATAGGGTTGACCTTGTCCGAGCTCCACTCGAACTTGAAGTCCTGGCCGAGCTCCTTGCGCATAGCCGTCTTGACGGCTTCGAGGACGTTGACAAAGACACCAAAGCTGGCAGGGTTGTTCTCATCATTGTCACCGCCCTGGAAGACACCAGTGCGGACGAGGCAGGTGTTCCAGCCGTACATGTTACCACCGACAATGTCCGAAGCAGGGTTGTCTCCAACCATGTAGACGTTCTCGGGCAACTTCTCCTCGCCGTGGATTTGCTCCATCCAGCTGGTGATGACCTCATCAGCGTACTTATAGGTGGCCAGCTCAGGCTTTCCGTAAACGACACGCTCAAGGTCGACACCAGTAAGAGCCTTGTACATGGCCTCAAGACCGATGCGGAAGGTGCCCTGAGACATGCGAGGGAAGGGGTGCTCGGTAGGGCAGAGCATATCACCCTGAGAGAAGTAGATGGGGATGCGCTGGCTGACGGGGTCCTTGGCCACGGTGCCGAAGCGACCGTTCTCGGATCTTAGAAGATCCATGATGATCTGCATGTCGGTGGCGTAATCGCGCGAGTCGGAGAAGACCATGATGGCATCGATGTTCATCTTGGAGAAGTCACGGGGACGAGAGGTGGCACGTTCCTCGTCAGTGAAGACGCGGAAGGGGGCGATGGTGGGGTCCCAGGCAATGATGTCGTTGGGCACGACAATGTCCTTGAAGCCGTACGCCTCGGCAACCTCGCGGCACTTGTAGCCCTCACCACCGACGACGAGGACCGTGTTGTAGTACTCGGCGAGGGCTCTCATGGGGGTGTGGGACTGGATGAACTGGTCGACGTTGACAGGGTTGCCGAGAATCTTGGAGAGCTGTTCACAGCGGGGAACCTCGCGCTTGCCGGAGCCGTTGGTCAAGAAGATGTGGGGGATCTTGATACCCAGCTCATTGTCACCGTTGAGGATCTCGAGAGCACGCTTGCCCTCGGGGATCAGACGGTCACCGTGAACCAGGACACCGTCAATATCGAAAGCAAAGGCCATGTTTTTGGCGGCAGTGACCTTCTCGCTGGACTGGTCCTGGACCTGAGAGGCCAAGATTTCGCGGGTGGGCTGGATCGGGGGCATACCGGGACGACCGGACTTGGCATCGGGGTAGTGAACAGACGAGAGACGGGACTGTCTCTTTGAGCGGGGGATGGGGAGGGAGGCACCGAACGAGTTACGGGATCCTCTGCGGTCCTTCATCGAAGGAGACAGCGAAAGCTGGTGCATGTATGGAGAAGGGTCGGCCATGCTGCTACGGGTGGCAGGAATCTCGACAGAATTCTCGGTTCCAGCCTCCAAGCCAGGAACGGGCAGACTGCTGCCAAAGGCAGAGTGTCCGGTCGACTTCTGCTGGCTGGTCTGCGCAGGGGCAGCCTCGACGGCAATGTCGGAATCTTCAAAGGCAGGCATGATGTTGGATGTTTGGGATGGAAGTGTGAGAGTGAGAGAATGTGTTTGAAGATGGACAGGGCAGAGGGCAAATAAGACGAGGACAACAAGGAAGGAGTGATCGGAGAGTCTGCGTCACCAGAGAGTCTTTGGGTTTACTTATGTATATTTCTGGCTCGAGCCAAATGGCGCTGAATCAGAGCCCGAAGGTACAATAGTAATTAGCGAGCATGGTCTGGGAAGCATGTACCCACCTGTGGCATCATCGGCCGGTGTCAACAGAAAATGTTTGGACTCGGAGGCATTCAGCAATGACGGAGTTTCGGAAACAAGCCAACGACCCATGTCCCGATACCACGTTGTTAACGCCGGAACGCTTGGTGTGAGGCTGATTAGGGTCTTAGAGTTTGGTTCGTGTTTGGCGTCGACGTCAGACCCCTCGAGATTTTCTCGACATTGGTGCACGGTCACCACCATGGTGGATACTCGACTCCCCAACGACTGAGGTGTTTGGAGTGGAAGTTTGTTGTATGACGTTGACTGGGTTTCTGCTCGGAGCGAGGTCGTGGCAGCATGTCGGCAGCAAAGGCAATGGCCGGTAAATACTAACTCGTGGCTTCTGTTCTTTTGAATTTTCTTCCATATCCCAAAAAACACATACCAATCAATCGTCAACATGTCTGCCGGAATCACTCGTACTCTCAACAACGGCGTAAAGATGCCTGGTACGTGTTTTCTGGTACAGATCTCTTCCAGTGCTGACCATGACCTGTAGCCGTTGGATTCGGAACCTTTGCCAATGAGGGCTCCAAGGGCGAGTCGTACAAAGCCGCTCTCCACGCGCTGAGAACTGGCTACAGGCATCTTGACTGCGCCTGGTTCTACATGAATGAGGACGAGGTCGGTGCTGCCATCCGCGACTTCCTGAAGGAGAACTCGAGCGTCAAGCGCGAGGACATCTTTGTCTGCACAAAGGTGTGGAATCACCTCCACGAGCCCGAGGAGGTCCAGTGGTCTTTCCAGAACTCGCTCGACAACCTCGGCCTTGAATACATTGATTTGTTCCTCGTCCACTGGCCCATTGCTGCCGAGAAGGATGACAAGAACATGCCCAAGCTCAACGAGAAGAACCAGTACATCATCAAGGACGAGTTGACCAAGAACCCGGAGCCCACTTGGAGAGCAATGGAGGACATCTACGCATCTGGAAAGGCCAAGGCTATTGGTGTCTCCAACTGGACCATTGACGGCCTGAAGCAGCTCCTTGCCTTTGCAAAGGTTAAGCCCGCTGTCAACCAGATCGAGATCCACCCCTTCTTGCCCAACACTGATTTGGTCGAATACTGTTTCTCGCAGGATATCATGCCCGCTGCTTACTCGCCCTTGGGCTCGCAGAACCAGGTGCCCAGCACTGGCGAGAAGGTCAACACCAACCCAGTTCTCAACGAGGTCGCCGAGAAGGGAGGCAATTCTTTGGCCCAAGTCCTCATCGCGTGGGGTCTCAAAAGAGGCTACGTTGTGCTCCCCAAGAGCTCGACCCCTTCGAGAATTGAAAGCAACTTCAAGAGCATCGAGCTTTCCGATGCCGACTTTGAGGCTGTCAACAAGGTAGCAGAGGGTCGCCACACGCGTTTCGTAAACATGAAGGACACTTTCGGCTACGACGTTTGGTGAGTCACTCCAACCGATGTCACTTCATGATCACCGCTAACATTTTGCTGCAGGCCCCACGAGTCCGCTTAGATGAAATGATTGATCTGAAAAACCTGGTTTGCTGTTACGAAGTGTCGACGTCCTGGTGACGGAACGGTGCTTCATTGGCGAGCACATGGAAAAGTTTATTTTGCCGTGACGATCGGTAGCTGGACCTACCAAGAACCGATGACGGAAATACCGGAGGAATGTAACCACGAAAGAGTTCCCAGCTGTTAATACAAATACGAATTGCATGTCTTTATTTTGTTAATAAAGCTGGCTGTATTTTCGCGCTGTCGTTCACAGACCTCGAGGTTGGCAGGTGGAGTGTGTCGGGACCTTTACGTAGTTGCTTGCCAAGGATAAACGATTCTTCATGAAGCAGACTGCACCAGAAGCAGACACAACACAATAGCTATCAACCGAGACTTTGAAGACGAGTTTCTTCCAATGGCTATTCCCCAGACGATTGAGATGTCAGCAATTTTGAAGTACAATTACTTCATACGGCTGGTTAGTTATGTCGCCCGTAGTAGTGCCTAGGAGGCGGATCCAAAGTACTTTGAGACAATGTATGAGCGACAGTCCAGTCGGTTAGACAGATTGCGAAGCTGAAAATCTGGAAGTTTTGTAATACAACAGCAGAATCGGTACCGCCGAGGCTTCGTTTTTCGGTATCGGTTGTATGGCTCAATCATTACAAGCATGACACACAATCTTCGTAAATCCGTTTATAAATTTGTACAAGAGGAAGCAGATGTGCAGAACAAAGAAATTGCCAAAACATGGTTAGGTCAGAACATATTTGGGACCTTCGCCTCCCTGTTTGATATGAATGGTTAGCGAATGAAACAGATGCAATAAGCTTGAAGAGACTTACTTGAGGAGTCTTCCAAGTAATGTCTTGGTCTGGAACCTTAATGTCACAGGTCTTGCAATGTACGCAGCTATAGCGAGGTTAGTCGAAGTACAGTCGAGGATGTGTGTTGAACATACTTCTGTGAATTGATGTGAAATCTGACGCCCAATGGTTTGCTCTCGTCCTCAATATATTCATACACGCCAGCAGGACAGAATCTGTTCTCGATACCCTGGTATTTGGGGTACTCGAGTTCAGCGTGCTTGTCCCAGTCTTCTACGTGGAGATGGCAAGGCTGATCCTCTTCATGGTTGGTGCCAGTGCGGCTGACGCTGGTCAGGATATCAAAGCTGATCTTGCCGTCTGGTTTGGGGTACTCGATTTTCTTGCAGTCTGCCGCGAGTTTGGTAGCACCGTGGTCAGTGCCCGCGTGACTGATCGTCCACGGTACCCTGCCCTTCAGAAGATATGCTTCAAGTCCGGAGTACACGATTCCGCCATAGAGCTTTAGCGGAGAGTGGAAGGAAGGGCGCATGTTTCGGACCTCCTTCAGTTCCTTCCAGATGGTAGAAGATCGCAGCTTGTCTTCATAGTCATACAAGAAGATGGGGCTCGAATCGTCCGCTTCGCGAAGAGCAGAGTAGGCGGCTTCGGCGGCAAGCATTCCTGAGCGCATGGATGTATGAGTTCCCTTGATCTTGGGCACGTTCAAGAACCCGGCACTATCACCAATAAGAGCACCTCCAGGGAATGCGCACTTTGGGATTGATTGGAAGCCACCCTCGTTCAGAGTACGGGCACCGTAGGAAATGCACTTGCCGCCTTCCAAGTAGTGCTTGTACATGGGATGGTGCTTCATCTTCTGGAACTCGCCGTAGGGAGCCAACCAGGGGTTGGGATAGTCGAGGCCAACAACCAGACCGATGCTGACGAGATTGTCGCCGAAATGGTACATCCAACCGCCACCGTACGTGTCAGCGGGCAACGGATAGCCCATGGAATGCACGACCAGACCTTTTTCGAACTTTGCAGGATCAATCTCCCAGACTTCCTTGATCCCAAGACCATAAGTTTGGGGTTGGCTGTCTCGTCTCAGGTCGAATTTCTTGGTGACTTGTTTGGTAAGACTGCCGTGGCAGCCTTCGCCGAGCAGAGTGACACGAGCATGGAACTCCATACCACGCTCGAACGAGTCCTTTGGCTTGCCGTTGCGGCCAAGGCCAAGGTCGTTTGTGGCAACACCTTTGACCGAGCCGTCGGCGTTGTAGAGCACCTCTGAGGCGGCAAAGCCAGCATAAATCTCGACACCAATTTCCTCAGCTCGTTCTCCCAGCCACTTGGTGAATTGATTGAGCGAAATGATATAATTGCCATGATTGTTCATCTGAGGAGGCGCAGGTATGGGTACCGAATAGGACTTTGTGAGGAAGCGCATGCGGTCTTTGGTGGCAGGCGTAGTGTGCTCGTAGCGATTTGGGTTGTTTGGGTCGTTCCAATCTGGGAGAAGTTCGTTCAGGGCCGAGGGCTCGACAACGTTGCCAGAGACAATGTGATCACCCAGCTCCCCAGCCTTCTCAAGCAACAGGACACGAAAGTCCTCGTTTCCAGCATCGTTGGCTAGTTGCTTGAGGCGAATGGCAGCACTGAGACCAGCAGGTCCACCTCCAACAATGCAGACATCGACCTGGTCGCTTTCTCTTTCTATGTCGGCAGGGTTGAAGGAGTCGTCATGCGTGGCGAGGCGCCTTCGGGAAGTGACGGAGAAGGCACGGCGTTGACCAGCGCAGAAGATGGCCCGGCGGGGGCTTTTCAGGGGCGTGTTGTGTAGAGGGGCAAAAGAGGCTGCGGTGACAGGCCGTACATGGGACGGACGGTATCCACAGGCATCATGGAGAAATACTCGGCGGAGGGCGGCGGCGGAGGAGAATGAAGTCGAGGACGAGGGGAGACGGCTGACGGACGACATGATTGGCAGCTCAAGGAGTGAGTGCATGAACCTGCGAGAGGGAGCAGCAAGCCGTGTATTCAGGGCACGGATTGTAACTGCCAGTTTCAAGAGCCTCGGTCGATTGCTCTTGCCGTGTCAGCGACTTTTGATTGGCTGCGCATTTCTCCGAGTTCTCAGTCGCGGAGGTTCCTTCCCCATCACACCGCACCACCTCCAACCGTTCTCTATCTGCAACGCATCGCTGCGCCGTCATCAGGCTCTCTCCTTTCCTTGCACACGGATCTGGTCTTGTCTGCTTTGATTGTCTTCATCATGGGCGACGTGTCATCGACCCGGCTCTATCTGGGAAATCTCCCGCGCAACGGTACGCTTCTGCTCGTGTCGCTGGCCTGAGCACTGAGGATCTGGAAACTCCCCACTGGATCTCCTTCACCTCTGCGCTCGCCCGCCCTGGATGAAGGCACCCCGCTAATCGGATTCGTGCTCTAGCCACCAAGGCCGACGTCGAGAACCACTTCGCGAGCCATGGGACCGGCGAAATCACCGAGATCAAGCTCATGAACGGCTTCGGCTTCGTCGAATACAAAGACGCCATGGACGCGCGCGACGTCGTTCCTGGTGAGTCTCTCGTCTCTTGTACGCACTCTTCCATCGCTGTCGTGGTCCTCTGCTAACTCGTGTCCCGCCAGCCTTCCGTACGTCAATACCTGCTCCTGCCGTCTGCTCCCCCCCTCACTGACATCCCGCTAGATGGCTCTGATTTCATGGGAGAGCGCCTCGTCGTTCAGTTCGCTCGTGGCTCCACTCGTCCTCGCGAGTTTGGCCACCCCGAACAGCGCGCTCCTCCCCGCCCGCGCCGCACCGTCCACCGTATGACTATCTCTGGCCTTCCTTTCGAGACCAGCTGGCAGGTTAGCAATGCCCCTTCACTGCAAAGCCTTCTCTGCCCGGCCACTACTGCACCCTCCCCCTGATCTTTTTCCCGTGTCCAGCGTTGATGGCACTGGCGTGTGGACTTTCCTTGTCATGCTCCGGAAGCTCACACTTGCCTATTTGGACCCGGACTCACATTGGCCCTTGTAGGATCTGAAGGATTTCGCTCGCCAACCTGGTCTTGACGTTGTCTACTCCGAAGTGGGCCGTGAACGCGATGGCGGTGGCAGCGGAAAGGGGTAAGACCCAGCTTCCTTTTAGCGACTCGAGCAGAGCTGACCACGTACTATCAGTTTTGTCGAATACGAGACAGCCGCTGACCTGGCTTCTGCCGTGGAGAAATTGGACGGCCAGGAATTTAAGGGATCCACCGTCCGCTGCATTTCTGACGTAAGTTCTCTATTCTCTGACCCGCTGGATGACTTTCTCACACTGCGCTTTAGCCCCAGTCCGAAATCCCTCGCATGCCTCCCCCTCCTCCTCGCGATACTCGTTACCGCTCCCGCTCGCCCCCTCGCCGTGGTGGTGGCGGTTACGGTGCACCTCCTATGGATGACTACTACGGTGACCGTAGAGGCCCTCCCCGCGGCCCCCCTGGTGGCTACAGCCCGCGTCGTGACGACAGCTACCGTCGCAGAAGCCCCCCTCCCCGCTATTACGACGACCGTAGAGATCCTTACGCTCGTTCTCCCCCACCTCGCCCTCGTGGTCCTCCCGTCGACGACTATGCTCCCCCTAGAAGCCGCGCTTACCCCGCCGACGATGGTTACGGCGCGCCTCCTCCAGCTCGTCGCTACGAGGCGGACCCCTATGCTAATGGCCATGGCAGGGAGCCCAGGGAGGCTAGAGAGCCTAGAGAGCCTAGAGAGCCTAGAGAGCCCAGAGAGCCTTATGGCCGTCCTCCTAGCCCTCCCAGACGCGAGCGAGGCTACGATGCTGGCTACGACCGCAGACCTTACTGGTGATTACTTCCATATTCTCTTGGGCTTCTGTCTTCTGCCCAAGCAGTTACTAATCCATGCACAAGATTCACGACCATGCCATCGACACCAACAACCACCCCAAGAGTGCTCCATATAGTGGAGTGATAAAGGTCGATGCGTGAGGGTGAACGAGAACAAGTGGAGCAGTTGAATGGAACTGCCTTGCAGCAGGCTGGATTGGGCGGGTTTTTACTACTGTCAAATTGTACCAGTATGCGATTTATTTTTTCCGAATTACCGACGAAGTCATCATGACAATTATATCAATCAAAATTCCTATCTCCTTCTGTACCCCCCCTAGGAGTCAAGCGAAACACCGTTGCTCTCACTGTCGATGGGAAGTACTCGCACAAGCCTTTCTACAGGTACTTCTCCTCCCTTTACCCTGATTTCGACACGGAACTCTCCGAGGTGCCTGATCTTGTCGGTCTCGACGGCAGCGTCCTGCTCGGTTGATAGGCTGACGAGCTTGATATCGTCTGCGGCCAAGACGATCCGAGATGCTTCTTGGTGGTCCGAAAGGAGGAGGGTCATCATGCTCATGACATCGGCGCTGGAAACAGTACCAAAGATGGGTACAGCGGCGGTGGTGGTATGTGTAGGAGCGCTTTGGGCGGCAAGAAGGTCGGCAGCAGCGCTTGAATAGCCGCGATCTTCTCTCTGCGGCGCAGGCGTGGCCGACTTTGAGACAGGGGCTTCTTGGGCTCGGCGGTGGAATTCCATTACGGGGGGCAGAAGCATATCGAGAAGCTCAATGGAGCGTTTGGGCTGTTGCGAATCAGCACGAATTCATATGAGGCCGAGTTCGTTCTTACAGCCAGTTTCTCAATTTGGACGGTGCGCGTAGGCAAGCGCTGGGACAGAGTCGCAGCTGCTTTGACAGCGGCCGGATCGGGCACGCCAAACTGGAAGTCGCGTTCGGCGGTGATGTTCTTGATCTTCATCTCCTTCAACTGCGTGTCGCTAACATATGCTGCCGTCCTCATTGGGAACCACACATTACGCATCTGTCCAATGCTGATAGGTACGTATGACCCTGGGTCGAAAGTATCAGAACATTCACCACAACGCGATGGTGCTAATCATACATACCCTTGCGACCGAAAGTCGGTACATCCTTCATGAGGCGTACGGTGATTGTATTGGGCGTGTTTGCCAGCTTCTTCTTGCCGCGAATCTGCTGTCCGCCACGCCATTCCTGCAGACCAAGGTTACTAATGCGTCGCAGGCATGATGCGCACTGCGGTCGCATGCTTAGAGACATGGTTGGCCGATCGTGGTTGTTATAATCTTTTTTTGGCTGGCTCGTCGCTGATGCTCCATCCGCTGGTTGGTCTTGGCAACAATTCTCCTTCTATCAACATTGCTAGCCACACACTAGGCAATCAGTACCACAATTATGAGCGCTACAGGTCTTGTTCATGATCCTGTCATTCCCTTGTTGAGGAGCTTCGCTGCTCTTATTTGGAACTCGGATTCTTTGTACTGTGGTGCGCTATCTAACATTCCGCAATATACGTCGAGACACGGTGAAACCACTTGTCGCTTTTCACTCTCCCATTCGATATCAGTCTTCTGCTACAAAAGAAAGATAGAAGTGTCTGCACAGAACAATCCCATGGGATTGTCATCTTACACGTATCTGCTACAGTATAAATTATTTCCCCTAATTTCACTCGTCGGACGACAACAAAGACCATCAGTACCTCATAATACCGCCACACACGCTACTTCTCAAGGATAGGATGCTGGGCATATGACGATGCCACCAAGTCTCCACATGATTATTATCAAAGGCAATTCTCTTTCTTCCTGGCCTCGAGTCGTCACATTGGACATTTGCGGCGTACATCAGACAAAGAATGTGGCCGAATGCGGAAGCCACCACCTCTTTCTGAAGCCGTCAACATGGATGAAGCACAATAAAAAGACGCACATATGAAATGTAACTTGCCCTCGTTAATCTCTATGACAACCTGTCTTTTGTGGCAAAAGAATTACGCAAGATGTACTTTCCAATTTCTGTCGCCAGTTTCGCCAGCATTCTGGCGACGATAGTCAACGCAATCGATGTTGTTGGTATGGTTTATCTCCAAGTCTAGCAGTGTTACAAATCTGACCTTCCGCCCAGGCGTGCCTGGCTATGAGCCTCTTCCTCAGGTCGGAGGCAACAAATACTCTTTCGACACCGGCTCAGTTGCTGCCCGATCCATGGAATCCCCCAATGCTATCCCAGAATATCCAATCATCGTAATGGAACCTACACATATGCCCGAAGAAGATCTGAATCTCGGCGCCACTCCTGTTGCCCAGAATTGGCCTGGTTTAGAGGATGAATCCAGGTTCGATGGCCTGGACTTGCCCATGCAAATGATGTATGCTCGCTCTGAGGATCTTGATGCCGAGAACGGTTATATGGGGGAATGGCACGACAATGTCCCTCGGTCTCTAGGAGAGTTTAGCGGCTATGGTTCTGAAGAAGAGATTGAAAACGCCTACCAGCTTCGTGCCCGGTCTGCCGAGGCCTATCCTGAAGCGTTTGACCCTTCTCACGAACATTCGCTTTACGCAAGGTCTGCCGAGGCCTACCCTGAAGATTTCGAGAAAATGTATCAGTGGGACCACGACACTTCCTATGAACATTCGCTCAATGCCAGATCCCTCACCGAAGATGATGCATATTATCATGAGCTTGCTGCCCGTGCCATCGCCGAAAACTATGGTCAATCTTACGGAGAGCCCATTTATGATTATGATCAAGACGGCGCCTCTATGCATAGCTTCGACTACTCAGAGCCGCCTACTGCCGAAGAGCTGGAAAGCTATTACTCTGCATATCCGAGCGAGGAGGAATACACATACGATTCTGAACAAATTGAGCCGAGTGACGACCAGTCTCAGGCGCAGGTCACATCGGAAGTTTCAACCACGGCTTCTTCTGCTGCCCCAACAGCGGCGCCAACTCCCAGCCTGACTGCTGAAGACACCATTACCAGCACTACACCAACCACCGCCTCGCAGTGGTCTGACGTGGCGAGTGAGACGTCAACTGGCACGTCGGAGGGGATTCAGGCACGTACTGTGAGTTCTCACTTTCGCTTTCGTCACCACACCAAACATGCGGGTGCAGCAAGCTCGGCTGCACCAAGCTCGGCCACCAGTCGAAGAGGGTTCTTCAACCTTCCGTGGTAGTGGTTTGAAGAAGATACATGATGGCTGACTGATTTTGAGTTTTGATAAGGTCGACTCGTAAGCGCACTGTGGATCAGGGTGTAGCTAGGACAGAAATTAATGCTTTTTTTTTTCATGTTGAGACCAGGCTGAATCATGTGTAACTATATACTGCCCACTGGGACAAGTTTGCCGACGACGAGGTACTTTTCAGAGAACCTCTCTTCCCATCCTCTCAAAGCCTCCATCTCCTCTTCGCCCAGATCCGACAGAGTGTCGAGAGGGCCTTGCAAGTCCTTGGTGAGCATGTCTTGGTCGAAGCTGCCACAGGCTAGTCCCCTGCTGGCGTCGCGCCCGGCAAAGTTGGCATAGGGGCCGCCGGGACCGTAGAAGTTACGACCGGACGTCACGTCGAAGACTCTGCCACGGACTGCAAGATAGACGGGCATGTTGTTACGTCCATTGTAGGGTTCGAGGTCTGGGGGTGTGAAGGTCCTGAAGACGGTCGGAGCGGTGGGAGTGGGCAGAGCAGGCGCCGCTTTGGGGGTGAGTCGGTAATAGGCAAGTATCATGAACAGCGCGATGAGCGCGAGGTTGATGGGCGTTGCGATCGAGGCACTGCTTCGTTCAGACTGCGTGTGTTGGTTACTGAGGTTGTCGAACGTACGCTTCTGTTGCCTGAGGCAGTGGTACTTCTGGCATATGTCAGTACTACTTCCAACGAAATGTCGCCTTGACGGGTACCTTCAGCCATGATGCTGGTTGATCTCTTATTTACCTTGAAGGATCAAACCGGTGGTTTCGGCCAGAATCAGCTTGATTTGAGGCCAGCCAGGCACGGCGTGACGGAATTCCGCGAACACCCCAACGCCCAGAGATCGATAGCATTGCATGATATAGAACCACACACACTTTATTAGACTATTAAAAAAAAGTACACATGCCAAGTTGACGTGCTTCTCTCGCAGTGAATCTGAGTGATGGAAATTAGGGTATCATAGGCATGTATAACTAAAATGCGCTTCTCCAAAAACTCCACAGCAATCCAAGTACCACCGTCTTCACATGACGGCGCATTCAGCCTCGTCTCGTTTCTGGTTGCTTCTCGTCAAGCGACCGTGTTGAGGTGGCGGCCGACCCGCCTTGCCTTTACGAATCTCCTCAAGCCTCTCAACAGCCTTTGGGAATTTGTAAGATGCAGCTCTCGTATACCACTTCTTGGCCTCGTCGAGACTGGCCGTGCAGCCGATACCATTCTCGAAATAATATCCCAAGGCGTACATGGCCTTTGCAAGCGGAGGTTCACTCGTCGCAGCTTTGCGTGCCCACAGGTAGGCTTCAGTGTCCGACTGAGCCAAGATGCCTTCTGCTCCCGTGAGATACCAGCCCGACAGTGCCAGCTCAGAGTTGTGCTCCCCTTGAGCTGCTGCTTTCGTGTACCATGCAATCGAGTTCCGCGAATCGACTGGCAATCCCAACGATCCATACTCGAAGGCTTGACCCAGTCTAAATTGCGATTGCTTGTAGCCGATCTTGGCTGCTTGCATGTACATTTTCTGCGCGTACTTTTCGTCCGGCTTCACTGCCGCACTGACAGCGGGATCGGGATTGCCGGCTTCGTGCAGACGAGCAAGTTGGTGGATTGCGTGAGGGTTGTTGGAATCTGCGTTTTCAGCAGCTCGTTTGAAGTAGACAACTGCTTGTCCCACGTTTCGCTGTTGGCCAAGCAGGCCCCTGAGCAGGATTATGCCCATCTTGTACATGGCGGCGACATCCTGGAGTTGGGCGGCTCGCTGGTACCATTGCACGGCTTTGTGGTAGTCCCGTTTGGTGCCACCTCCTTCCTCGGCGCCCAGTTCACAGCACATTGCCGTGCGATAAGCGGCAGCGCCATGTCCAGCTTTGGCTGCACTTTGGTAGAGCGAGAATGCTTGCTTGGGATCAGGCTCCAAACCGAGATCACCAGACCCGTAGCAATCCGCGAGGTAGAACATGGCTTCTGGATAACTCACAGCGACTAGCTTCTTGACACGCTTGTGAGCCTCCAAGGCGTACCGTTCACTGTTTGTAGCAGCCGCCTTGGCATCCAAGCGTCCATTTTCCGATGCTAGCACGGTTGAAGCTTCGACAAGCTTCTTGACCAAGAGCATGGCCGTCTTCAGATCGTGGGGATTTGCATCTACCTTTGAACGCAAAGAATCAAGCTCTGCTCTTGTCACAGGAACGGATTCAATGGGTGCATCTGCTACGGGAGACTTTGGCTGTGATTGAGGCCGAGTGCTCTGGGAACGATCTGGGGTATTTGCATAGTTGCGTACGGGCACGGGTTTCTGATTTAGTAGGGGAGGACCGGTGTTCAGGCCTGGTCGTATGGGAACAGGATGGCCTGGAGGGGAATCTTGGTGCTCATACTGGTTGTGGCCGTATTGCTGCGCTCCTGGATTAGTCTGGGGTCCAGGTCTCGGCTTGGCAAGTGGAGCACCAAACGACCGATCGGAAGGTGGTGGAGCGCTCAGAGATCTGTCATCCGTGGGGAAACGCGGCCTCGGAGCCCTACCGTCCATGCTTGGGTCAGGCCCATAGACAAAGTCTGCTTGTCTCGGCG
Organism: Aureobasidium zeae; assembly: GCA_017580825.2. Classification (NCBI taxonomy): domain Eukaryota; kingdom Fungi; phylum Ascomycota; class Dothideomycetes; order Dothideales; family Saccotheciaceae; genus Aureobasidium; species Aureobasidium zeae. Next base: position 677,876 of record JAGFJS020000004.1, read on the forward strand.
GAGGAGGGCCAAAGCCATTTCCCGGTGGAGGAGGACCAAAGCCATTTCCTGAGGGTGGTGGGCCATATTCATTTCCTGGGGGTGTTGGACCATATCCATTTCCTGGTGGTGGACCATAGCCATTTCCTGGTGGTGGATTATAGCCATTTCCTGGTGGTGGACCATAGCCATTGCCTGGTGGTGGACCATAGCCATTGCCTGGTGGTGGATTATAGCCATTTCCTGGCGGTGGATTATAGCCATTTCCTGGCGGTGGATTATAGCCATTTCCTGGTGGTGGACCATAGCCATTTCCTGGAGGTGGATTATAGCCATTTCCTGGTGGTGGACCATAGCCATTCCCTGGTGGTGTATTATAGCCATTTCCTGGCGGTGGATTATAGCCATTTCCTGGTGGTGGACCATAGCCATTTCCTGGCGATGGATTATAGCCATTTCCTGGTGGTGGACCATAGCCATTCCCTGGTGGTGTATTATAGCCATTTCCTGGCGGTGGATTATAGCCATTTCCTGGTGGAGGCGCGCTGGGAGCTCTTGCATCAGAGGGATAGCGTTGCTTGTGCGTCCGGCCGTCATCCGGCATCGGTTGCATACCGTAGTCATCTTGACCAGGCATGGGCCTTCCGGGAGGTGGTCCCCGAGATTGCGACCTGGGCCCGGGGCCCCCATTCATTTGTCCCGGATGCATCGGACCGGGAGGCATTGCACCCGGGGGAATTTGGCGGGGCATTGGCGGCGGGCGGCGAGCCTGGCCGTCAGGCATAGAGCCCAAAGGCATTCCCCCCGGTCCGGGCGGTGGTGCGCGGTTCATGTGGCCATTGAGAGGCGGGCCGGACATTGGCGGGGTTTGATGCATGGGCTGTGGCCTGCCGTAATCGTTCGAAGTCAAGGCTCGCGGCTGCTGCGGAGGCCTCGAGAATGCAGGACTCGGGTCATCGTAACTGTGGCTTCGCTGTTGATCCTGGGGACCCCTTGACTGAGCATTGAAGCCTGGCTGTCTGTGCATTGCAGGCTGGTCGTTATATGAATGGTCCTGAGGTGCAGAGGGTTGCTGGTCATAGCCATAGTCATGCTGCGGAACTTGTGGCGGGGGTTTATAGCCGTGAGGTTGTGGTTGTGGTTGTGATTGTGATTGATTATAGCCATGGTCATTCTGGTGAGGCTCTGACTGTGATTGATTATAGCCATAGTCATGCTGCGGTTGTTTATTGTAGCCATAATCGTGTTGGGGGGGTGGAGGGGGTTTGTGACCATGGGCTTGTCGTGGATAGTCCAAGTTATTCTCGGGAGACTGAGTGGTTTGCTGGCCTTGGAAGCCAAAGTCGAAGGCGCCAGCTTCATTCGGCACGGGTGTGCGGTGCTGCAGGTCTTTCGCGGTGTGTAACTTGCTAGAGGCAGTCTGGTAGCCTGGTTGGGCACGTGACGGCGCAGGCTGCGGGGGTAGAGGAGGACTATTCAGGTGCATGTTGTTGAGATGCTCGTCGACAGTGGGCTGGCGTCTGTGGGCCTGAGTCTTGTTGAAGTCGGGCATGGCAGCCTCAATCTCGTCGTCTCGATTCATGGGCCGGTGGGACTCGCCGTAATAATCATCATAGACACCTCCCATGCTTTGGCGCTTGTTGGGTTGGTCGTTCCATTGGTGCTGGGCATGAGCAAGCTCGTCTTGGTAGGCCGAGGCGTTAGACAGGTGAGCGGCCTGGGAAATGCGTGCATCGTGAGGAACGTGCGGGTTGGGCACGATGGCAGGCCTATGGTGAACCGACACAGTACTCAGTTGCGGCGATTCCGTTGTGTGTGGGTCGTGGGCCACGTGAGTATTGATGGGCGCAACGAAGGGACGTTGGCGAGAGGAATCACTGGTCGAAGGGCGATCGTCGCCGAACGAGGGGAGAGGGGCAAGCTGTGCTGGATACTGCCTCTGCTCTTGCGGGCGAGAATGAAGATGTGGTGGAGGGCGGGGTGCGTCGGCCGTCGACGGTCTCGGGCGCGACAATTCAGGCGCTTGGAGGTGGTCAGGCTGGCGAGGCGCATATGCTTGGTCGGGTTGTTGGTGTGCGCCGAGCTGGTCGGGCTGGGTGCGGTGCGGCCTTGGGTTCGCATTGTTTGGTGGCGGGCGCGGTTGCGATCGGTTGTCTTGTGGGCGCGAGTTGGACCGGTCATCGTACGGGCGCTCTTGCGGACGTGAGTTGAATCGATCGTCTTGCGGGCGCGGGTGGGATCGATCGTCTTGCGGGCGTGGGTGAGAGCGGTCATCTTGTGGACGTGTGTAAGAGCGATCATCGTGTGGGCGCGAGTTGGAGCGGTCATCGTACGGGCGCTCTTGCGGACGTGAGTTGAATCGATCGTCTTGCGGGCGCGGATGGGATCGACCGTCTTGCGGGCGTGGATGAGAGCGGTCTTCATATGGGCGCGAGGGAGAGCGGTCATCGTACGGACGCTCTTGTGGGCGTGGGCGGGATCGCTCGTCTTGTGGGCGCGAGTGAGAGCGTTCATCGTGTGGGCGCGGGTTTAATCGGTCGTCTCGTGGTCGTTGTGCCTGTTGGAGCAGTTGTTGTGCTGCTCTAGGTGCTTGCTGTGCGGACGCGGATGTGGGCGCAGGAGGCTGCGCTCTCTTTGTGGGAAATACGGGAAACGCGTTGTCTTGGGCCATGCTGCTTGTCTTATTCCCATGCTCTTGCTTGTTGTGTGTTATGTGTTGTGTGTTTTGTTTGTGGTAATCTCGACTCCCCCTGTCGGTATGCGTGGTTGCTTAATCTGGACTGATGCACTCAAGGTAGGCAGGCGCGTGATTGCTATCTGTGCTGATCTTGTACCGTACAAACAGAAGGCTGCGTCTCTTTTTCTGTTATCGCCCGACCTCCTCGGACCAACCCACAACACAACACCTGTGGAAACAACAATGTTATATCCCCTTGGTTTCGTGAGAGGCCTGGTGTTTCAGCGTCATCAATAGGTAATATGCCTGGAAGCTCGGACTTGGTGTCCCTGAAACGCCAACATGTCCCCTCCATCTGTCCATCCCGAAATACCTCCTTCCATTGACCAGGTTCTGCGACGATCTCTATTACTGTCTGTCACGTTGTTTCTGGAACCCTTGGTCAGTGTTGTCCCGCTTTGTCTTTGCTCAACACTGTACTTCAACTGCTGCTTTTGAGGAGTCGTCTTCGTCTGAGAACCCCCCACTTTGTTCTGCGTTGTGCAGATCCTTCCATCAGGTACCATAAAGACTGTTAGTCACCAAGTGAAGCCGAGGTATGGAAGCAGACATGACTGGCATTATAAGCTGTACGCCCATACTGCAGCTCCCATGTGTAGCCATCGCTAGTATTTCATCATCCAGCTCCTTCTTGCCCTTCTAGTGATCGCAACCCCCCGCTTCATCCATATTTACGGCCGGTAATTGAGGTAGCCAAGCAGAAGAAACCACCTGCTTGCTGTCTGCCAAGTCATCTGTCCTACGGATTTCCTGTAGACTGCATCAAAACCATGGACTTGGGTAACCATTTGAACCATCTCCTTTTGCGCTTTGCATCACTCACATCGCCACAGGTACTGCCACTATTGCTGGCGCTGCTGTTGCCGCTGCTGCATACCTCGATGGGAGACTCCAACTCCGCAAGGACTTGGGAGAACTTTTCAATATCAAGAGATCTCAATACGAATGGAGTCGAGCAGGTATTACCTAGCACAAAACCTCGCTTTGTCTTTGGTCTAATCACAGCCAATCCGAGCAGTCAAGAGAGGCGATCCCTCCCTCTGGTTCCAATTCGGAAAGCAAGTAGAGCGTCTCCCCCCTTCGACCCGCTGTATCTGGTCCAAGACTGGTTGCTACACTTGGATCGAGACGCATGCGCAAGCTTGTCGATATGCAAACTATCTCTTGGCTCATGGTGTCCGTCCCGATGAGCCGGTGGCCATCTACTTACAAAACTCGCCTGAATTCATGTTCACCCTGCTTGCTACATGGAGCCTAGGTACCGCTCCCGCTATGATCAACTATAACCTTACTGGTGACGCATTGTTACATTGCCTCAAAATCAGTGATAGCAAAGTTCTCGTAGTGGATGAAGATGCCGCATGCCGGCAGCGAGTCGAAGAGATTCGAGACAGGATTGAGCAAGAACTAGGCATGCAAATCCTCATCCTTGAGCCTTCGACAAAGGCTAAAATCCTTGCCATCGACCCGAAGCCGCCAGGGCCTGAGCATAGAAAAGGTGTCAACGGAGAAACGCCCGCATGCTTAATCTACACAAGTGGGACCACCGGGTTGCCAAAGGCCAGCAAGTTTCACATGGAGAGAATCTGGCATTTGGGCGCCTATCGTAGACGCCTGACCAACCAAAAGTCGGGCCCTGATGGAGATGTCTTCTACAACTGCATGCCATTATACCACGGCACCGGAGGTGTTCTGGCTGCGGGTTGCATGGCTGCCGGCCTGACCTTGGCTATTGGACGCAAATTCTCGACTTCAGGTTTCTGGGATGAGATTCGCGAGTCGGGGGCTACCGCATTCGTCTATGTCGGAGAGACGGCACGATACTTGCTCTCTGCACCTCCCTCCCCGAAGGACAAAGATCACAGAGTACGTCTAATGCATGGCAACGGCATGAGACCAGACGTATGGCGAAAGTTCCAAGAGAGATTTGGCGTAAGTGAAGTGATGGAGTTTTTCAACAGTACTGAAGGGGTCTTCACCTTGAACAATTATTGCCGCAACGACTATTCTGCGGATGCCGTCGGCCATCATGGTGCCATCTTCCGGGCCATATTCAGCAAGATATACGTACCTGTAAAACTGGATTACGAGACAGGTGGAATATACAGACATCCTGATACAGGATTCGCACAGCGTCAATCTTATGAGGAAGGAGGAGAAATGCTCGTCAAAGTGCCTGATCAGAATGTCTTCAAAGGGTATTGGAATGCACCCGAAGCCACGGCGAAAAAGTACGCGAGGGATGTATTCGAAAAAGGTGACTTGTATTACAGATCTGGAGATGCCCTGCGAAGAACTAAAGACGGTAAATGGTTTTTTGTTGACCGTCTTGGAGACACGTTCAGATGGAAGGGAGAAAACTGCAGCACAGCAGAGGTTGCTGAGTGCCTTGGTAGATTCCCGTCAATCCAGGAGGCGAACGTGTACGGCGTCGAGCTTCCAGGTATGCCTGATCCACCTAATCATCGCATGGCAAGACACTAACCAACTTCCTAGGTCATGATGGCAGGGCTTGTTGTGCAGCCGTATACATTGAGCCAGCTGATCGTGCTGCTTTCGACTTGAAGGCGTTCCTTTTGCACTCGCAGAAAATGCTTCCTAAATATGCCGTCCCATTGTTCCTGCGTTTCGTCCAGGACGACCAGGCGCATACTATGCACAACAACAAACAGAACAAAACGCAGCTCAGACGAGAAGGTGTTGACCCTAGCAAAATTGCTAATGGTCAAGCTGGCTCGAGAGACACGCTTTACTGGCTGCCGCCAAGAGGCGACACGTATGAGCCGTTCAAGGAAGCAGAATGGCAGAGCATAGTGGCGGGCAAGGCCAAATTGTAGATTATCAGAGGAGTTTTGCATACATACATCACCTCTTCTCGTTGCTTAATTCGGACAGGTACTTGCTGGAGGAGGACTAGAGAAAACAGCAGAAGAAAATCATTTCGAAGAGCATCCTGAAGTAGACGCTATAATCATCTGGTGACAGTCTCGCTGTACATCTTTGAACATGAGAAGGATGTTGTTCGTCCATTGATACGGTAGTGACTTCATGAATAGCACAGTCGCATCAACCGCAACGTCTGCACCACCACCTGTTGACGCAGCAGTGAGCACAACTTCTGGCCTGACTGATATCGGTATACAGGTCCAAAAAGAAAAGGATTCATGCCATGTCAGAAGAGCAAAAGAACATCGCCCCACCGGGGTCTCGAACCCCGAACCTTGAGATTCGGATTGCGTCACGACGACGATCTAAAAGTCTCACGCGCTAGCCAATTGTGCCAGTCGGGCAGTTTGTTGTAAGCCACAGATTTAGCACATAATATACCTCGAGTTTTACGAGCTTACCGGACCATCTTCGCCCTCTTCATATTTCGAGTAACAAGACTCCGCATAGTCATACCTGCACTGTGCATTGGGTTTCGCTTGGGCCGCAAAACTCGAATTCAAGCTGTGAGATATAGAGGGTGGGCACGGCCGAACAATGTCGTGGTGGATCGACGCAGGGCCCCTTCAATGCAGAAACATCGTATCTGACCAATTTAAGGGCTCAACGAGGCCTGTATGAACTTGTGTGTAGATCCACGCTATCAGTCGGCCTTGTCAACCCACTGTGCAATACAGCGTTACAGCTCGAAGTTGGTCTAGTGTGCGTTATCCAATCAGATATACAATGCACTTTAACCAAACTCTGGAGCATGATGGAATGCTGTTCACATGTGGAACGATCCAAGCACACTATGTGATAGTTCGTAGTTTCTTCGTGCCGCCAGCATCAACATGCCGGGTATTATGAAAGCCCCACGTTGACAAGCAGTTTGACCGTGAATCAACTTCCTTGTTCTGGCACGAATCACCTTCGAATGACGCGGACGGCTGCCAGAAAGGGAAACACACCATCCCACCCAAGACTTGTTTGGTCAAAGGCTCTGGATAGGCAGAGTTGTTTTTGCGCCTTTCCAGTCCCACACTCAGGAATCTCAAGAGAGTGGACGCAATGACGCGACCTTTTGCATGAAACTATACTCCTTGGTTTATCCGTAGAGGCCAGAGGAATGGAAGAAGCCTTACAACGCATCTTTCCCCTTTCGGTGCATCAAGCAACTGGACGTCCATCAACCTCTGTTCCCTCAAGAAAAGGGAGAGGCTGGGACTGTGAAAAACAAGAGACAATCGATCTTCTCGTTCGTTTCCGACTGTTTGGTAGCTTTGTGGAAGAGCGAGCCACGAGAAGAGCTAAATCATCCACAGAACGCAATATCGGCTAGTCGACTTTGAGCGGGATTGTGACTGGACGGTTCCAGGATCCGGAGCAGGGTGGCAGCCGTGTTGACCCCATCTTGTGAGGCGTGTGTTCGATGAGAGGCGTCTAGACTTGCTCAGGCGTGCCTGACAGGATGATCTTGAGCCGTGCTTGGAGATATACCATCGTCTATCCCCAGTCCTCCATCTTCCTGCTCCTAGTATTTGTCGTCATGCAACTCATATCCCATGCTCTTCCACCTAACTCAATCATTTTCCCCCCAAAATCCGTTCAGGCGTCCAATAGTAAGTGTCTAGCCATCAGATCCAAAGTAGAGTGTTTGTGAGCTGTACGATCCTATTCACGCCCAGGATTGAGCGGTGTGATATTTTTGAGTGGGCATGACTGATCTTCATTTCTACAATCCAACGCAGGGAAGAGGCGGCGGCCTCTTATACACGTCCGGATGGTTGAAAGTGGGGGTGTATATTTTGTAGTCATAGAAATCCATAGCGTGATCTTGCGCGACCACGTGCGTGACCTTGATGGCGACAGCAAACCTGATAACTGGGTGTGGCATCTGGAGCCACAATCCTTATCGAGATGCTTGTTTTCATGTTCAGCATCTATCTTCACCTCCAGCTCCCAGATACCAACTTACTGGTTACCAGATAGGAAGCTCGATCTGCATGCCAGAGATGGAAAGAGCCCTCGAGATAACACCTACGCATGACTATCAAGACATCAGGGTCAGATTGCGACATTGATGTTCAAGATAGGCATCTTGATATCTGCTTGCAAGCATCTCCTTATCGTGTCGTCTCCAGGCGCACATATAGAACTGCTGCACCACCCCGTCAATTGCGCTTTCAAAACATCGTCGACCGATCCAATCCCTGTCGAAACACTCAACCATTTACGAGTAATGCTCGAATCCCAACCGCTTACTGCCGGAACGGCCATCCACACCTCAATGCGCTGCAATTGCAGTGCTTGAAGCACTTCTGGACGGTCGAGCTCGACGTCGCTTTATTGTTCAAGGCCCTGTGCAAGCGAACAGTTAGGCTGCATGCTCCACGGCCCACAAGCCGTCTCGCACGAGCAGATCTTAAATGCGGCAGCCCACTTTCACATGCATGTATTCCGGACGCGGGCTCCACCCCTTTGTTTGGCTCTGCGCATCAGCCATGCCAGCCATCCCGGCACTGAAAGGGTGATTTTGCTCTTTGGAATGGTGTGGCTATGCGAATGAAATTCTCAACGAGGCTGTCGGTTACTTGAGCAATTTGCAGAGTGTCTGACAATTGATTCACGGTTGCGAAGCAGTTGAATGCGAACGCATGGCCCCACGCGGCCACGGCTAATAATGTCGGAGCGAGTTCACATGGACGTGCGCCGAACCTCGACTGTTTCGATTCAGACGACAAGCCTCAAGTCGCAACCACACACGCGAGCAGTCGGCGGCAACGGAAGAACCACCTCGCAACATGTATTGCCGGATCCAAGGTTGAAGCAGTCCCTGAACGCTGAAGGATGCGGGACCCACCCCATGGCTTGAGGCTAAAGTTGTCAACAGGCACATGTCTTTTTTTCTTCAAGTACATGATTACGCGTACCATTCTTCAGCAATGGTGGCAGCAGTAAGACTTGCAGACGGAGCTCTCGGCGAAATCTCAAAAATGGCGACAGCCTGATGTCTTAGCCATACATATTATCTCAATTTTTCAATGCGAAGTGGCTGACCATCTTTGAAGCAGACGACGTTGATCGTTGGGTTGGCCGTATTCACTAGCTTCTGTTCCAATTTTATTCCGACGGTTTGGACAACTATTTCAAAATGACGGGATGCGCTAAGATGCGACATGCGCTGAACGATCCACCCCAGTGGTCGTGGGCCAACGAGGGTGCATTTGCGGTTTGTGGATCAACATGAGAATTGTTGCTTCTCTATAGCCTGTTGAAGAATCATCCACAACGATGCATCATGGGTTCCCCAAGACAAGTGCAAAATTCGGAAGACCGAGGAAACGGAAGCAACGCAGACGCAGAGAAGTTGGTGGCGGAACTTCCCTGTCTCGTGCATATGCGATTTTTGCTTGTTCGCGTGGCAGGATCATGAAGCATGAAGATCAACCAAGAAGCATCGCTGCATCGGTAGTTAAGCACATGGGGGCTTTTGACAACAATCACATGTCATTGGTCTGTGAGAGTCATGGCGACGGGCCAGGGGCGGTCCTATTGCAGCAAGGTGGAAGGTGCCGAATTCTGAATCGCTTGACACTGACAGCTTGGATCAGAGTTTCGAGGGAGCCAACGAGATGAGTAGGAGATCAGGGTCTTGTCGGGAATTCACGGAAAATGACAGTGTGGGGAGTTGGAGCATCACGCACGCACCCACGGGTCAAGTCAGTAGGAGAAACAATACATATGGCTGTCGGTCAGGCTGGTCGACGTCAATGCAATGATGATGGACGGGCGAGATTATGGCATGGATTGCAGGATCAAAATACGTCGATTAATGAACATCACGTCGCATGTTTGGGGGGCTAGATGGAGGGGGCCGGGCCGGACAGGCAGGTGGGCGAGCGAGCACTCGGTGGAGTCTCAACCGAGACGGTGCCAAATAGGAGCAAGGTTGTCAGCCGCAGAGGTGTGTCGGACCTTTGCCGTCGTCATTTTGGCTGCAGCGACATAGATCTGATTGCGTGGGGGTGCGCAGAGCAATAGTAGTGATGGGAGATAAATGACCACAGGTTATTGCAGATGAGACACAAAATATACAGACAGGCGAGGGAAGAGGTCAGATGAGCAAAGTCAGATAAGAACATTGCAGGTAAACAGTTCACAGGGGGGCGGAATTCAGATTTAGATTGACGCCTTTTGCAAAGGAAAAAAAAAAGCGAGCTATGGCAAGGGCGAGAGGACATGACATGTCCTCGGGCGATCCCTGGGAAGGAGCGCGTGGGAGAGAGCCCACAGAGCCCAATAGTTTGACGAATTGGCTCTAGCATGCAGCCACAAGACGTGTGCAGGGAGCTAAGGCGGCGGAGCGCAAAACAGGCGACAAGTGGGTTTCGGTTTCCCCTACTCAGAGCCGGACGGGTGCTGACCGAGTTCGAGCCAACACTAGACACTCGCACATATCCCACCTCCCCCATCCCACCATCTCCCCCAGCGCGTCATTCGCAACTGCGACCGCCATCCTGTCACCTGCAACCACCATCGAAACAACTGCTGGGAAGCAGCGAGCTGGCAACCAAGCACAAAGCGCCTAGCGACCGCGCCGAGAGGGGGAAAAAAAAGCAACAGCGGCTTATTTATGTGTTGAAAGCCAACGTACAAAGAGCGTGGGGGCCACCAAGACATGACATCGCCGCGAGCTTTTCCTACCAACACGAGCCAAATGGCCACGCATTCTTCATCTACCACGTCGTCGGCGGTGCACTCGCTTACAAGCGCAAGCACTCTGGACTCGCCCACCGAGTCGTCGGCGCGACGGGCGCTACGTGACTCGGTCTTCGAGTCGACGGCATGGCGCGAGTCGGATGGCGACTCGCCCGAGGAACTGCAGCGAAAGGACCCTCTGGGAACGCAGATCTGGAAACTGTACTCAAAGACCCGAAACACACTACCTAATGCCGAGCGCATGGAGAACCTGACATGGAGGATGATGTCGATGAACCTGAGACGGGCGCAGCACCAGAGGTGAGTGTGCAGACACGCCTCGTGCAAAGCACTGCTGACCAACCCACCACAGCCGCATGGCTCAAGCATACCAGCAGCGGGCCAACGCGCCCAGCGGCATCGCCCAATTGAGACAATCGGCAGAAGCTCAGCAGTCCAAGTGTCAGCCGCACTCGGACCACATGAACCTGGACGAGTTCATTGTGCCTTCCTCTATTGCCTCGCCTCCTTCCACACTAGACACACCGTCGGGCATTCCCATCCGCCGCCATCAACAGCTGCAGGATGAAGCCCAGGACGACTTTGTGGCGCGGGCGTCGGCTCCCTCGGTTGCTCCTACTGCCATCAACAAGACCACGGACGAGTTTGGCTACATCCAGCGCCATGTGCGCAAGACTAGTATCGACGAACGCCGAGTAAGCCGTCCGCTCTCGCCTCTTGTGCCTTGCTGACTCCCGTAGCCTCCCAAGCGACGTGCCGACTGCTCGCCCCAGGTGCCTCCGGTCACGACCGGCATGACCAACGATGCCCTGCTCAACGACTACTCGCTCGACGCCGACGCCTTCAATGCCGGCAACGCCCAAATCCCCTTTGGCCTAGACACTTTCACCTTTGACAGCAGCGCAAACAACAACGACGCGCTGCTGTCCTCGGCCGGGCCCTTCCAGGCCAACTTTAATTTCTCGCCCGTCGGCTCGCCCATGCTGGCAAATGGCCCTTACAGCCACATGTTCAACCAGTCAATCATGTCAAACAACTACTGCTCTCCCCCGCAGTCGTCGTACCAGTCGCGAGTGTCGACGCCGCAGCCCATCCCGGAGCACGAGCCCGTCTTCTTTGGCAACCAGAGCAGCGTCGACCTTCGTCACCACGCCCACATGAGCAGCTACACCAGCCAGCAGCCTACGCCCGTTGCCAGCATGCAGCCGCAGTACATCTTCAGCCAGCTCTCGACCTCTTTCACCCAGCCCTCTTCCTTTTCAATGTCGGGCCATGTCGACCCAACGGACGTGCTCTCCGCGGGCATGGCCTTGCCGCGCGCCGACAACACAATGTTCACCTTCGGCGCCGACTCGGACAACGAAGACGACGACACGACCTTTGGCGACCGCAACAACTTCATGATGCAGACAGACTTCTCGCCCATCGAGGACCCTGCCATGGCCGATTACCAGTGGGACAACGGCCTTGGCTCGGGCCAGTTCAACTCGCTGCCCGCGCGCTATGCCGGCGCCCCCGCTCGCAAGGGCGTCACCATCGGCCATACCGAGATGATCCCCCCAGCCCAAGACTGGAGTATAGGTAGCCTGGGCCGCACGCATGGTTCGGCTGCTTCGGTCAGCGAGATTCGCAACCGCGGAAACGACCCCCGCCTGAAGAAAATCCCCCGCACTGCCTCGACTCCCAACGCCGCCGCCATGGCCAATGGCATCTTCTCGGCAAAGTCGCAGTCGTCACCCTCGTCGCCGCCCGAGTCTTCGACCGGCTTCAGTTCCGTCGCGCCTTCTCGCCCAGGAAGCCCAAAGCCCGGTGACAACGGTCTGCCTACCACCTGCACCAACTGCTTTACTCAGACCACTCCCCTATGGCGCCGCAACCCTGAGGGACACCCGCTGTGCAACGCATGCGGCTTGTTCCTCAAGCTTCACGGTGTCGTCCGCCCTCTGAGTCTGAAGACGGATGTCATCAAGAAGCGCAACCGGGGCGGAGCCGGTTCCGCAACTGTCGGTCCCTCGTCCAGCCGCTCCAAGAAGGCCGCCAGCAGGAAGAATTCGGTCGCCCACACCCCCGCGACCACACCCAAGCCTATGCATGAAGTCGATTCTCCAAAGTCTACTACCGGCTCCTCCTCCGCTACCGGCAACACTCCCACCACCCAGACCAACCCCGTCATTGCGCCAAAGACCACTGTGGTCCCAATTGCTCCAGGCCCTCCAAAGCCACAAATGCCAGCCATTGGTCCCGCTCCCACACGTATGGTCGCGCCCAAGCGTCAACGCAAGCAGAGCAAGCCCGACAGCTCTCCTCAAGAAATCGAGATGGGAGAAGCTGATGACCCTGCTCCTATCAAGCCCAAAGAGCTTGCTCAGCCGCCTCAGCCAGCTTTTGCCTCTACTCAGCAGCCTACCATGAATCTGAACAACGGTCCACCTGCATCCATGGCCGCTACTGCTTCCGGCATGCCAGCTGGTCCACAGGAGTGGGAATGGCTCACCATGAGTCTGTAAAGCGACATTTCGCTCACCTATGCTACTTTACGTGCCAGCATATCCTTTTCTGCTCTTGATTTCGATGATATACCCAACCACTTCTCCGGCACAACCGACTACGTTTGTCCCGACGGCTATCTTTTGATTTCCTTTTGGAATTTTGCGGCCTGTCACGTTCACGGCCGGCCTTTCTTTCTTTAATTTGGCGTTCACTTGTTTGATATATCTGGAAAGGACGTTTCTTGTTTTTGCAAATGATTCCCTATTAGACGGTCAGCAAGGTTTTTGGGGCTGTTATACCACGGCGGGATTCTCGATCCCTACGATGCTTCATCTGTCTACCTTTTTTTTTAATTGGATGAAGATCTGAATTTGTGCAGAGGCTGCTTTTGGCAATGATGTAACGCGACCTCTGAGTCGGCGTCGTTTTTTCTTTCATAGAGATAATTATTCTCTGCTATGGTTGCTTATTGGTTGATCAATCAACCCTCTCATTCATTGTTCACTTCGGGTTGCTGCTTGCTTCTTTTGATCATCAGGTACGAAATGCATTGCATGCCTTTTCTACCTCACCCTTCTCTCCAATGCCTCGACACGCGCTCTGAAAGCTGCCACAAGATCACGAATGCGTCGTATCTTGTCAAACTCCATCTCCAGCTCATCAACCTGTCTCAGCAGGCCATGAACTCGAGCAATCTCTGCATTGGCGGCCTGAATCGACAAGACTGCTCCAGAGCTCTGACGTTGGACCGATTCTCTGACGTCCCGAGTCAACTTTGGGACAAAGATTCGCACAACGCGTTAGTCATTTGTAAATGCCGTTGTCATTTTAGCCAGGTATGTTAAGGTTTTATGGGGGAAAAGTTTCATATGGTTAAATGGGGGAGGGGAAGGCATGTGATGAGGGATGACAAGCCCGGGATAGATTGAGGATACCATGGCACGCAGCAAAGCAAGGTTTGGAGCACAGTGTTCCAGAAATGAAAGAAGAAAAGAACCAGAGGGCAATTACTACCCATGATCAAACTAACCAATAAAACAAGATACATTGAGATGACCACAAAAGAGCACTTTCTCCCCATTCCTTACGGATTTCATTCTCCGTTACGAGGGGTAAAGTGGAGAGAGTATTCAAAGGTAAAGGAGTTGCAAAAGGAACGAGTTGTACTCACAAGATCAGCTCTATGTTGGATTCCAACCATGACGTGATCAAAGTAATTAGCCAGCAGTTGCAAACTACTTCCATCCACCAAGACTCGTCCGCTGGCAGCTGCTACGCGCGCTGCATCATCGTTTGTTTTTGTCCGAGACAGGGCAGCTTCTTGATGTCTCTGGAAGGTCGCGACTTCCCCGGCTGATGTAAGACCTAGCTCTGCGGGAGTGACTGTTGCTGCCGCCGCTTGTGAAGATGATGTAGCTCCTCTTCCCACCCGAGACGACGACGAGGACGAAGGTTTCTTAGGCACCGCCATCTTAGTGTTGACGGAGGCTCATGTTTAGTCTTTGGGCCTTTTCTGATTTATACGGGAATCCTCTTTGGGTGCGCTGGACTGGCCCTACCCTTGCTCGCGATGGGGAAGGCTGGGATCGTATGACTCGGTGCTTGGTTTATTCGGTTTGCTGTCGTTCAGCAGCTCGCGATCGCTCGCGTAGGGAACAAAAGCGAAAAAGAATAGAAGAAAAAAAGAAATGAAAAAGAAACAATTCTGTCGTCGCGATGTGTTTCCTTCTGCCAGGAAATAGAGGGCAGGAGGTGGAGAGTTGAGGTTGCATTGACTATTCCGGGCGTGTGCCGCCGGCCCTGAGCCGTGTGTCGTTTGCTCTTTCTTGTTTCTTACGTCTACAAGCCGCCTTACCGTGTCGGCCCGGCTTTGCGGCGTGTACTGTAGGGCGCAAATGATACCTGATCACTCTAAAAAGCACTTTGGAATTCGCGAAAACGGGTTGGGTTCATCAAACAACCAGTCCACTGTCCGCTTCATCAACGAACCCCTCCACACAAAACGGCCCACTTCTGACTCCTGACTCCTGAGTCTTTATGATGTAGGTATTCGTAGCAGCGGGCTTCAAAGTCATGACGCTACATAAGGATGAAGATGGAGCTCTTGCATCCAGATATCAAAGGGTAGATCAAGTGGGTAGCAGGTTTGTGACAAAGCTTTGCAGCCCTATAATGAAAAGCATTCTACTCTACATGTAAGCAACAGAGGCAGCCCACATTCCTGCCATAAAATGTAACCCTCCCGGAACGCCGTCGTATTTCTCCCATGTCATCTAGTAATCGTTGAAATTGTGCAGAGCGACGTCCTGGCTTCCACGTTGCATCAAACCGCCCTTGGGTCTCTTTTCCTCGTTGTCACTTGCCATTTTGCTGGCAGCTGAGGATTGCTCGTCGTTTCCTCCGCTAGCAGGCACCACGTTGCCGTGGTCGTCGACTTTTACGCCGTTGGCTGCCATGCGTACTTCGGCTTCGCCAGCAGTGCCCTGCCTCACGGCCTCACGCGCGCTCTCCATGACCTTGAGCTTCTTGGCATCTCCGCGCATGCGTTCAAGATGCTCAAAGTAGTCACTGTGTACAGGTGTGACGTAGGTGCCGCAGAAGACACCAACTTCGAACTTCTGGTTCTCGCGAGGACTGGCCTCTGCGCAAGCCTCCTCGAGATCCTTGAGTGACTGATAGACAACGGCGTCGGCGCCGATCTTTTTGGCAATGTCTTGTGAGGTGCTGTGGTGGGCAATGAGTTCAGAGGACGAGGCGAGATCGATACCGTAGATGTGTGCGTAGGTGATAGGAGGGGCACAGCTGGCGAAGAAGACCTGCTTAGCGCCAGCCTCTTTGGCCATGAGCACTATCTCGCGACTAGTGGTACCTCTGACAATGCTGTCATCGACAAGCAAGACGTTCTTGTCCTGGAACTCGATGGGAATGGCATTGAGTTTGGCACGCACGCCCTTTTGGCGGGCCTTTTGGTTGGGCATGATGAAGGTACGGAAAATGTAGCGGTTCTTGACAAAACCTTGGCAGTAGGGGATCTTCAGGTGCTTGGACACGGCATATGCAGAGATCAGACTGGTCTCGGGGATGGGAATGACGGCATCGATGCTTGCGAGCTGTGCAGGAGTGAGCTGCTGCTTGATGGTCTCGGCCAGACGGTAGCCCATGAGCTGACGGCTGCGGTGGACCGAGATGCCGTCAATCACAGACTCGGGGCGGGCAAAGTAGACGTATTCGAAGATATCCGGGGCGTAGTTCAACTCTTTGGCAACCTGTGAGAAGACAGGCTCCTTGCCTTTTTCGATGATAACCGCCTGCCCGGGCTTGATGTCGATAATGTTCTTGTAGCCGCACTGCGACAGAGCAACCGACTCAGATGCCATCATGTAGTCGGTGCCGATGCCGTCGTCCGAAGGCTTGGAGCCGAGGACCATGGGGCGGATGCCGTAGGCGTCGCGGAAGCCGATCAGACCAAAGCCGGCAAGCATGGCGGTGCAAGCCCATCCACCAGAGCAGCGCTTGTACATGCGCTCGAGCGCAGCAAAGCAGTCTTGGACGTTGACTCTTGCCTTCTTGGTTTCGTTCAATTCGTTGGCGAAGACGTTCAGCATGAGCTCGCTGTCGCTGTCGGTGTTGATGTGCCTGTGGGCGACTTGGTCGAGGTGTTGTCGCAATTCGGGGGCGTTGATCAAGTTGCCGTTGTGGGTGAGGGCAATGCCGTAGGGGCTGTTGACGTAAAAGGGCTGGGCCTCGGAGTTGGCGCTGCTGCCGGCGGTGGGGTATCTGAGGTGACCGATGCCCATGAATCCAGGCAGGTCGGCCACACGAGAGCCGTCGTGGAAGACTTTGGCGGCAAGACCGTTGCCCTTGCACTGGTAGATTCTGCCATTGCGGGTACAGGCAGCAATACCGCAGGCATCCTGGCCGCGATGCTGCAGATAATAGAGGGCCTGATGGATCTCAGCAGCAGCGTCTAGCGAAGACGGATTGCCGTGGATGACGCCGAGGATTCCACACATGATGATGATGATGATGATGACGACAGCTGCCAGAGACTCGGTGTTAGCTGAACTGATGGCAGAGGACAGTCTTGGCAAAATGCGCGTGCTTGGTGGTGTTGCTCAGTGAAGAAAAGGGTGTTCATGAGGAATCACTAGTCTAACATCTATTTTTTACTTTCTGTATCATCCTGCAATGCTGGTGATGCGTGGGCGCAAAGAGAAAAAAAGTCTGCAACTTACTAGTCAAGGACAAGACACGCAGATCTAGCGGGGGACGATGGCTGGCAAATCAATGCAGGCCAGAAATGCGGTATAGGAGATTGTAGATGGCAGACGCCTTGGGTAGGCACGCGAGAACGACATTGTTAGGAAGCAGAAGGCGCCAAAGGGAAAATTTTGAATTTGTCTAAAAGTCCGCGCCGCTTACACGCGGGCCGACACCGCATCCCACAAAGCACGTGTGCGGGGTCCCTTGTCTCATCTCCTCTCATTCATTGACCATATCACTGTCTATACTCTTGCTTGTCTTCCGACGTGATGGCACCGCTCTTTGGTTGCTTACTTGCCACCGCAAATGCAGTCACTCGGTCAAAGACGCCTTTTGTTTGATGAAGACGAAAGATATGCTCACCTGAATATCAGTCCTGTGGAGCTGGTCTGATGTACCTCTACTAGCCAAGTGTGAGATCATGAATATCAAGAGTAAGCGGAATGAGGGTTGGAATAATGGCGCCAACACCTTCACTTTCCAGTTATGTTATTCAATTCAAGTAAATATGTCTCCCTACTGTTACACCACAAACACTAGTTCTTCCATCCTCTCTCCTCTTGCAACTCTTTCTCTCCTAAGCCTGTCCCCGTCCATTCTGTCTCATCTTTTCCAAAGTATCCGACACTGCCATCGCCTTGTCCCTGAGTTGGCTTTGACGGAACGCTTTTTCCGTCTTCTAGAAGCATCACCTGCTTCCAGCGCCAGTCTACTATAACATAAGTGAGGGGCCTCTTCCCTCACCTACTAATACCAGCGTACTCCACTCGCACTTGAGCTCCGTCAATCGTTCATCTAAGACAACGGCCTTCGCTGCCACCACCAGAGTAGCAGACACGATGGCTGGTCAGTCTTGCCACACATCACTCTTGCAAATCGTTTCCACTTCTCGCTGACTCTTTCGATAGAGCCAATTGAGATCGATGCTGAAGAGAAGGTCACCATCTATCTGTACAACGACGACATCGAAGATATCGAAGATGGAGACATTGACGACGACGTTCAGTTCATCTCAGAGCACCGTCTTGTCATCGACAACGACGAACGGTGGGGTGTGTTGCCCATTCCACGCACCCGGAGTGCCCCCAAGAAGAGGACAAAGAAGCCCTTTGTCGCCTTCGAACCGAGAGTCAAGCCGCTCAGCAACGTGGAGTCCCTCGAGGGCCACTGGATAAACGACGTGGACTGCCTTCAGCCTGGTACCGTCGTCGAGCTTCGTGTTGATCCTAAGGCTCCATTCGTGTATGGCGACGTCCTTCTAATCAAAGGCATCTTCCAAGATTTGGATACCCAAAAGTGCTATCTCAGAGGCACCCTGTATCGACGCTCTTGCACTCTGGAAGGCATGCTTCCGAGAAAGACAAACGAGGTGTACCAGGTGCTTCAACAGAACCTCGAGGATAGTCGCGACATATTGGCCCAATCAATGCACGACGTCCCTGTGGAACTGGTTACCAAAGTCCGTCAACTGAAGCATACCAACGCCTTGGGACTCGAAAACAGCTATCGCTCTTTCGAAGACTTGACCGGATTTCCAGACCCGACTGGATATGCGCGCGAAAACTCACAGTTGACCTGCCGGTGGAAGCGGATCTTCACGTACGCAAACGCCACGGATTTATCCACAGGTCATCCCTGCGAGAACTCAATTGAGCGCTTTCCCTGTGACCAGTGTGATGAGGGCTTTGGCGTTGACGACGTCTCCCTCCGTAGAGCTGTCCCAGGCGCTAGCTCTTCTCGGAATTCTTTTTCTGCTTACCCACACGCAGACTATTTCTGCGGTGCTGGAGGCATGGCCATAGGAGCTAGAGATGCGGGATTCGAGCTTGTATGCGGTGTTGACCATGACCCGGATGCATGTGCCACGATCCGACAGAATTTCCCTGGTGCCACAATCCACGAAAAGGAAGTCTTTGACGTTTTGGTCAATGAGATGCTAGCTCATGGGCACGTGAGAACTGTTCATATAAGTCCCGTCTGCAAAACCTTGTCCCCAGCATACACTGTTTTGAACCAGAAATATCACGACGCCAACGAGGCGACTCTTTTCGCCATCTCAGAAATCATTCGCAAGAGCACACCGATGGTCGCAACTCTCGAACAGACTATCGGAGCTACCTATCCCAACAAGAGGCAGATATTCAGCATGTTTGTCTGTCAATTCACAGACCTGAACTATTCTGTCAAATGGGGTAAATTCCTTCTTCCGGAGTACGGATTGCCACAAAACCGAGTCCGTCTGATAATGATGGGTTCATGTCCCGGCCATCCACTGCCCGACTTCCCTGCCCCTACGCACTCGCCTTTGCCTGGTCAGTTTGTCGAGGGCCGTGAGCCTGCGGTGACAATGGCCAGTGCCTTTGCCGCAATCCCTCAACATGCACCTAATCATAATCCCGACGCTCAAAAGAAGGGGAACTACCTTGCGTACGACCCTCATTGTCTAGCCAAATGTCTTACTACACACGGCGGCATAGGGAACCCCTACCCAGACGGTAGCCGTCTCATGACAGAGAGAGAATATGCCACTCTGCAGACCTTCCCAATGGATTACGCATTTGTCGGCAACCGTACCTCAGTGATCCAACAGATCGGCAACGCTGTTCCACCTGCGTTCGCTCGTAAGCTTTTCGCCAGCATTCGCAACACACTTGACAAGGTTGATCAGCTGGACGCTCAATACGACGCCGAACTGCAGCTGCGTGAGGGCAGCGCCTTGAACCCCATCGAGCTATCGGACGAGGATGAGGGTGTTGACAGACTCGAACTTGCTGTTGAATACATGGATCTGACCTGAGTGCGCGTGCTCTATCACCCTCTTTTTCCAGTTCTTTCCTCGGACTTCTTCTTTGTCAAATTTCATATACGCAATCGGGTCATCAACATCGTTATTGCTTTGCAATGTCTCAACGTACGCGACAGTCTTTTGCTCATGTCTTTTTTCTATTGCACTTTCTTTTCGTACAATGCCGTCTTTTTCTGCAATCCAGCATGAGGAACATGGACGGTGCTTGATCCATTTCACGCATGAAAGGGGAGGCGGCCGACATCAATTGTCTCTTTTTTTTTCAAATTGTACTGGCACAAGTCAAAATTCAAGTATCTTCTTACATGTATGCAAATCTATAGATTCTGTGATATCATTCTGAATATGAAAACAGCAAGATTGATAGAATGCACGGATACGAATGTGCACAGGAGCACTGTACAGTGAGGAAGCAGAAGAATATTCGGTCCACCTCGATGCATTACTCATCGGTATGTAGTGGTCCAGCAGCTGCGATGCATACGAATAGACTTAATTTCCACATTGAGCACTGAACCCATCCTGTTTACGCTTGACCGTATTGTATGACCATTCCGTCGCACTAATCTACCAATCGTCCTTGTCATCCTCGTCGTCTTCAGAAATGTCAGATTGTTGTCATACTCAGAAAAGAGACGGGGGAACTTACCACTGTGGCTGACCTTGGACTTCCTTGCCGCGAGCGCACTGGCCAAAGCACCAGCAAGACCACCAGCTGCAGCATCGCCGCCAGCTCCACCGCTACTGGGGTTGCTTGCAGCAGGAGGCTCAGCGCCTGGAACTGTGGCAGCACTGCGGTCTCTCTTTTCGGAATCAGAAACCTTTTTGAGGCGTGCGCCTCCTCGGATGGAATTCAGAAGATCGTCTCGGCCGCCCACAGAAGGAAGAGGTGGAGGCGCTGGAGTATCTCCGCCAGGAGCACGGCCTGGAGGCAATGGAGGTGGCGGAGGTGCACCACCAGACGGAGGCAATGGTGGAGGCGGAGGTGCGCCACCAGACGGAGGCAATGGTGGAGGCGGGGGAGGATGAGAACCTCCAGAAGTCGGAGGAAGAGGAGGGGGCGGGGGAGGGAGGTTGCCAGCGCCTGGAGGTGGGGGAACAGGGCGAGCAGATGGAGGAGGGAGTGGCGGGGGAGGTGGAGCGATCGAGTTTGGAGTTTTCGGGGGCAATGGCGGTGGCATGGGAGCAGCCGAGGAAGCGATGTTGTTTCTTGCTGGAGGAGGCGGTGGCACGGGGCCTCGAGCGGGTGGCGGAGGAGGACCAGAGGGAATGCGAGACCCAGAAAATGGAGGGGGCACCCCAAACTTGGTCGAAGGTGGATCGTCGGCGGGCGCCTTTACGGGTTGACGTGGTGGAGGCGGTGGAGCAACCGAGGAAGAGGCGCGAGATCTGGCAGGCGGGGCAGGGACGTTGGCAAACTTTCCAGCATCGGCAATGGGGGGAGGGGCGCGGAACATTGGTCGCGGGGGCGAAGGGGCGCGCGGCGGCGAGGGAGACGGGGAGGGAGGCCTTTGTGGAGCGGCGCCTCTTCTGGGTTGAGGGGGGGCAGGCGGTGGGCCGCGCCTGCTGGTGCCGCCGCTGCTTCCAGTCGTCTGAGGAGACATGCGGGCAGCTACAGGTGGAGGTGGAGGGGGCGCTCGAGCCTTGCGCTCTTCCTCGGCGGCAGCAGTTGCTCTGTGTTGTTCGAGGTAGGTTTGAATGAAGCCTGCATGCTCCTCCAGCTGGTCCTCGGTAATGCCCATGGACAGCAGCTGATCGAGGACTTGCTGCACGGCCGGATCGGACATATCGAGGTTGTGAGACGGCGTGGGGCGGGCAGGAGTAGCTTGATTGATGGCCACGTCGCGCGGAGGAATGATGGACTGGGGCGGAGGCTGAGGCGCATGAGAATGTCGATGTCCGGGCAGCAGGTTGCTCAGGCCGAAGCGGGATCTGGTCGAAGTGGAGGCGCCACTGGTCGAGGCAGCATAGCCTGGAGACAGGGCGCTGGCGGAATGACCATTGCCGTGGGAGATGGCGCTGCCAAAGGCTTTGTTTCGGGTGTTCTTGTGTGCATTCTTCTCACGCTCGTCCATCTTCTTCTTGAACTGCTTCGCTTCCTTCTCGTCGGCAAAGGAAAGGCCGGCCATGCATTGTTCGAGCTCAAAGCTGTGGAAGAAGGTGCGATCCTGGTTGTACTGGAATGTGTCGTATATCTCCTGATCCCAGATGACGCCGCGGTTGGACGGCTGCTACAGTGTCAGTAGGAGTTCAAGGCGCGCGCGGACGGACGTACCGAGACGTCGACCATTTTGACCCAGAAGGTGTTGCCGACCAGATCGTTTGCCAGGACGACGGCACCCTGGAGACCAGTATACTGCCATCGGTGGGGGTTAGGGTGGGCAATGTACAGCTTGGCTACGGCGACGGCATGGATCTTGTTGGAAGCCTTGGGCACCTGGCGCTTGACGTTCTGCTTGTCGTCGTCGGTCAAGATGGACGGCATGTTGGGCTTGTATCAAGCCGATCAACGAGAGTACAGCAGGTAAGGTAGGTACTCAGTATTATAACGAGGAAGGTTCAGTACGAGTACGTCAGTGCCTTCCGCAGCGTCGTCGTCCGCGTCTTGGCCCAGCGCCAGCCTCCGCACTCCAATTTCGGCTTCTGATCGCTGCCGCCCAACATGTGAAAATAGAGGTCAGCAATAATGTGAAATTCATCCAACAGAAGTGCTCGTGAGATGATCGGATGTTTTCTAGTAAAGAATCTGAATTTTTTGCAGCCTCAAACCCAAAGTTGAAGAAAGATGCTCGTAAAAGAAAACGCTGCTGGAAAAATCGTGAATGCCACTCTGGGCCAATCCGTCTTTTCTTCGGATCCCTCTCCCTTGCGATGCGTCCCCTTTAGATGTCGTCAATGTCGACCTCGCCGCCGCTCTCGCTCTCGTCGTCCTCGCCAAAGTCGAAGCCGATGCCCTCCTCCTCACCGCCGTATGTGTCGGTCTCGTTGATCTTGGCCGTCTCGGGCAGCTCGCCGTATGCCTTCAAGCTGCGGGCTTCGTCGGCGTTGTACTTGAGGATAACATCGCCCTTCTCGTCCTGGTAGTCGCGCAGCGACAGGAGGATAATGTCGCCCTGGTTGATCCACACCTTCTTTCGCAGCTTGCCGCGGATGTGTCCTAGTCTCTTCTCGCCGTCGAAACACTGTGCCTCCAGTCTGCCGTTGCCCAGCATCTTGACGACTTGGGCGTACTCTGTGGCCTGCAGTTAGCCTCCGTTTGTGATCTGCGCCTCGGTGGTGTAGCCGTACCCTGACCCTCTTCCTTGAAGGTGAGTTCACGCTTCTCGTTGTCGTTCTCGTTCTTTCCTCTTCTGCGGTTCTTACCACCCTGGTTGACACATCCGGGTCAGTGCATGTGAATTTTGAGCCGCGGCGTGTCGGGCGCACTTACCTTTCCCTTGTTCTTAGGCATGGCGAATGTGTCGCGTGCGGATGTAGGCTTGTTCTAGTGCGGCTTCGTTGCCTGTGTGTAGCAGGGTAAGGTGTTTGCGGTTGTAGGAAAAGAAGGAGGGGCGGTGTCTGTGACGCATGAACGACCGACGACGCTGGCGGGGGCCTCAAAATCCTGCCAAATGTCTTGGCAGGCGCCTATCAGATCGATTCTTCTTAGATCCTATTGTTCTTTCCTTGTGCGACCTTTTAATGCAAATGTCGCGTGTTTTGTCCAACAAGAAAAGTCTCGTCACTGCCAGATTCGAATCTTGGCCAAACCCCATCAACTGCACCACCCACAGCTCCACTTCCTTCATTGCCGCTGACGAGCGCCATCCTCTCCATATCCGCACCCAGCGGCGTCTCGACTCTTGGAACCCCAAGCGATTGCATTGGAATGTCAGAGTGCCAATTGCTATATCCAAGAAACGCGTTGTACGCTCCTGGCTCATGAGAAGATTCCGAGATGTCATTGTAGATGAATTGCAACAGTCTGGTTTCAACAAATGGGGCGAGCCCGTCTCTTCTTCAGTGCCAAAGTCGCCGCTCACTGGTGCCTTGTCCGTTCACGTCCTTCACCCTGCCCTTACGGCGCCCATTGAGGACGTGCGTGACGCTTGCAGATATATCCTGCGGAAGCATGTTTTTGGTCGCTTGAGGCCTTGAAGGCTGCCAACATTGACCTGAACAAACATCATGGGTAGTTTGCGCACTCAACGAATACTGTCATATTTTGAGCATTCAACACGACACTGTTCAGTCATCTTACACCGCGGTGGAAGCTGTTACCATCCGTCACTTGCCCTGGCAGTACCTAGTCATCATCTGTACACTAATCAGCAATATACCGAGTCTCGTCTTCTTCTCTATCGTGCAGTGTTCCTGAGCACATTCGTGGTCGTGCGTCCCATTATACTGCGTCACGGTGATATGTATGTCATGATTCTTGCTCATCCTCTGCATGCCTTGTCTCACGCCGATTCTATCCCTCCCCATGCAGTACTCGCTGGCCATATCCAATGCAATAATCTGTTCAGGCATCGGAGCGCGACGTCCAGCCCATCCACGACTTTGCCGGGGTGAGGCTCTTGACGGCAGTCTTGATAGCGCCTTTATTCTCGGAGACGGGCACATCACCTTCAACCAGCACACACACAGTACCATCTAGCGTCTCCAGCTGGGCGTCCACTTCGACGTAGCCGGCTGATGAATCAAAATGTCTAGGTCTGGCACGCACGACGTAGAAGTCATTGGCGTACGTGGGCCTCTTGTACGCCAAGTCCAGTCGCGTAAGATCCGAGGAAGCAGCAGATGAATCATGCTGCACACCATTGAACAATCGAGCAGCCAGCGCCATTTTGTCGGCCATTGCGGTGGCAATGGCTCCACCATGTGTGACACCAGGCCACCCCGACATGGCGCCTCCGAACCAAACGACAGCCACAAGCTCATGCCGCTTCTCATTCCAAAACACACGCTGCACACCCAACGATCGGGCTCCAGACAACGTGTCAAGCACCAAGGTTCCATGCATGGTCTTGGGGTCCAGTTCCCTCCAAACGGCTTCGTCGCCTCGAAGACTTGCTGCGACGGCTGCACATTTCCCTCGCAGCACTTTTACTTTGAAATTGGCGTCGATGCGGGTGTTCAGGTCTTGAAGCAGGATGCGGTCTTCGTGCGTACCGGGCTGGGGATGCGGTGGGGGCGCAATGGTGTGTGAGGCCATCATGCCGGCTGTAAGTCCTACTGTGAGGCCGAGAGATGTCCAGATGATGGCGCGACGGTATCTGCGTAGGAGCGATGGCGGTGGGGAGGCATTTGTTGAAGGAGGACGAGGAGGAGGAGGGACTGTGGATGCGCTTCTTTTTGTCTGTAGTTGTGTGTACCGTATGGTGCGGATGGCACCATTTCGAAGGCTGGCCATTGCGTTGGTTGTGTCGTGTCTGTTTTTAAAGAATAAAACTTGGCCTGTTGCTCGTCATTTGACGGCCAGCTTACATCCAAGTCGTGTCACCCTGTCAGTCTACTGTACTGAATAAACACCCATGAACACGTTTTGTAGTCTCTTCAACGTGAATTGCAGTGTGTTCATTGATACGATTGATAATTGCTCCCTGGTTTTAGATTCCCGCCCGTAAATGTGTCCCTGGTCTGAGATCCATTTCGAGGTTATTAATGCGTGCTCATCTTCCCCATCCACAGTCTGTTCTGCTTACAAGCCTACATCCTGTTCGACATAACGCTTATCCCCGGTGTGTGCTTGAGCTTCAATTGTTTTGCTCCTTTTGTTCACACCCGCGTCAGCTTGCTCCGCAGCTAGATCTCGGTCGATGTCTTCGTTGTTGTTTTCATTGGCATCGCTATTGTCCTCCGACTCGTCCACAACGTTGCTAAGAGTGCGTTTGGCGGTAGTGGCCTTGGCCCAGATGCTACAATTGCACTCTAGGCCGCACACCCCTTTGATTTCGTAGCCCTTCGTGCTAGTCGTGGATGGAGGTGGACATCTTGAGTCGAAGAAATCGTCATCTTTAGGCAGAAGTCTTCGGGATTCGGCATCTCGAGTATAGGTGCGACTCAAGACCAAAGCCGTTATTGGAGTGCCCCCAACCACGGCCTGCACGTCCACCGCGAGATGGTACAACGAATGCAGTTCTGGAAGATTCCGAGGCAATACTTCAAAGCCATCGTGGAGGTTTTCATCCAAATCTTGACCTACCACACAGTTAATTCGAGCCAATGCAAAAACGTGTGTGAAAGACCTACGAGTGTACCCGAGTTGTTGAATTCTCTCCTGCAGCAAGTCGTCTCCCGTGCCTCGTTTGCGAAACGTGAGATAGTGGAGGAGGGTCCACAGGTGTGGTCTGCTCTGTTCCTTCATCTCTCCTGGTCGCAATCGTGTATGCAGCCATGCCAAATTCTCCGCCACTCTTAACTCGCGCTCAGTAATCTCGCGTGCGTCTCTATAGTTTTTGATTCGAAGGAAGCGCAAAGTGGTGTACAGACCCGAAGGCCTTCTGGTGGATTCAATCTTGAGATCTGGAAGTAGCTCGAAGATACCTGCAGAGACGAGGTCTTCCCAACTTGCGTGCTGTAGTCTGTCATCTTCAGGATATCCCATAACTCTATGGAAGATGTATTCGTGGGTGAACTTTCGAGGATGAAGGCCTGGGACTGTTCTCTTCCCTTTCCATTCGTGAGCGAAGAGCCGTATTGCATCGCAAAGGTCGGGGGCATAAGAGAACAGAAGCTGCTCGAATAACTGTCTATTCTCTGGCTGGCACTTGTACCAATCTTGCGGTTCGAATGCACGTGTGCGATTGATCACCGCCAAGAAACCATCTTTTTGTCCCTTTGAATGACGGAGTTCGAGATGAACAATTCCAAAGAGCCAAGAGGATGTGTATGATAGGAGCTCATCCTGAATACGATCCTTCCAAAGAAGGTGGTACCCTAGCATGGGTCTAAGCTCTTCTAGAGGGATGTCGAAGAAAGACTTTCGCATTTGTGTGACATCTCCTTTGTCGACTCGGTGAGATCTATCCGGAATGAACCCTGCGGAGGGTATGAACAGACTTGGAGTTGTAAATCCATTGGTGTGGCCACGTCCTTTGAGTGAATATACTCGGGCAAGAATGATTGGCGTTTTCTTGCTGGACTTTACCGCGATGAATTAGCAAGCTATAAAAGGCAAGATTATCACTGCAACTCGCCTTGGAGCCGCGCAATCACAGTTGGTGTCAAGAATCCATGCATCTCGGTACTCAAGGCGTAATTTGTGTAGGGCCCTCGAAGTGGTCGCTCGACGAAGTTTTTCTGCCACACACTAAGCTCGGCGTGTGTCTCAAGCGTGAATTTTACTTGACGGGCGAGCAGATTGCCTCGTTTTCCCATTTCATCACTGATTCTTTCGCGTGTCGACTTGTTTCGCGGCCCTGTTCTTGCAATGTGAATCTTTCCGAGGTTCAGACCCTGGAGCCATGCATCTGTGGATACGGGCAACTCCGCCATGCTGGAAGTGGTGTAAAGAGGTTGGCTTAGTGTGTGCGAGTGTGAAGATAAGAGGATGAAAGAGGGTTGAAAAATTGCTGAGCGTGAGTGAGAAGCATGTATTGGTAGTGACTTGATGAGAGAACAAGATGAGAGGAACTGAAAGTCTGGAGTTCTAAGCGACCTGGAGACAGAGTGAAAAGCAGAGAGCAGGAGCGATTGTCTATAATCAATCTCGCGAGAAGTGAAGGGTCAAGCAGTGGACTTGGGCTGTACCTTGAAGACGCTTGGCCAGATGAACAATGGTTATAATGAGAAATGCCGGGGATTACTTGGACGAGAACGGAATGGGGGACATGAAAAACAAACAGTCATATTACTACACGTAAACAGCGCCTTGGGCCAGTGCAGAGGTAGAAAACAATCGTAAAGTCAAGATTGATGCGCCGGTTCGTCAAGTGCAGTCGGGGCATGTCGTGGTATCGGAGGGCAAGCGGAATAGAATGGGAAATCGTGGCCTAGTGGTCAGAGGCTTCGCAAGTCGTCAAAACGGGTCGACAACAGGTTGATCTAGTGGTGTTTCGTGGCATAGACTGGGGGTGTGGTTAGCTCGAGAGGAAGGCTCAGCGCAGTAAAATGGACGCACCACTGGGGACGATGATGATGATCAGCAAGACGATGATGCCGACGATCAGGCACATTCTCATCTTCATGTCCTTCCACCACATCTGCTTTCTGACTCTGTTGGCGCCGCGTCTGAAGCCCTGCGCCGAGACGGCCAGATTGTCCGTCTTGTCCTGCAGACTGTCGAGGCGCTCACCGCGCTCCGAGACCTTGTTGATGTTGTTGCGCATGACATTGACGGTCGAGTCGATTTCCTGAAGCAGCTGTTAGTCGGCGTGTGAGCGACTCGGAGAGGTTCAAAAATGACGCACGGCTTGGAGAGCGGCAGTACGCTGGTTGCCATCTCTGCTGGCGCCGCCGGCCTGGCCAGAGGGGATGTAGGGGTCGTAGGGCGCTTCGGACATTGTGGCGACGCTGGGTGCGGTACTGTGACAGAGTTTGCGAGAGCGGAGCGAAAGTATTCGAGGGAGACGACGGTTTGATGAAGAGGGCGATATTTGTGGGCTGCTTCTGTGGTAGGTAAGTGGTGATGGTGATGGTGGTGGTGGTGGTTTGAAGTTCAAAAAGACCCAGTCGTCGGAGCTTGAGAGAGGCCGCCCGTGAGGATGATGTGGCTGTCTTGGGGGGCTGTGCGCCAGCCCACGTCAAACATGGAAAACTGCACGTTGTCCCAGCAGCTGTTCTCCCTATTATTCGACTTCTATTTCGTCGAATCAAAGACGTATGGCTTTCTTTGATGCCTTTCTACGTAGGTAAGCTTTGTACGAACGCCCTCGTCGTCAGCCCGGGGCAGTGACTTCAGGTCTACATACTCCTAGAAATACCTCGATGTTTTTTCTTTCTCTACTCAAAGACAACGCAACCGTACAAAGCCCTTCAGAACCAAACTTGCGTTTGGACTACAAAGACACGATCCTCCTTTCTGACAGCTCTATTCGAGCAAAGTCCATTCGTGTGAATCGGGAGGGACACCCAGTATTCACTTGAGAGAGAGAGAGAGAGAGAGAGAGAGAGAGAGAGAGAGATAAGGTAGACATACAAGTTTTTGCGCCATAGGACTGCCTCTGCCCGCTGCAAGTATCGTGTTTTCAAATTTCATCACCTACACACTCGTATGCAATAACAACATGGCCTCCTTCCAAGGCTCAGGGGATGGTTGCACTGCCACGGTCAAATGTTGCATTGTTACTGTCGATGCTTGGCTTTGTCGGATTCTTTCTTGTCCCAGTCTCGGCGTCCGCGTCTCCGTCTTGATGCAAATCCCTCTCGTATCGAGCCTTGGTCCTTGTGAAGATCGACGGTACTCATCTTACGCTCGTTCGTGTGGGCATAATTGCATGGTCCAAACACGCATGTTCATTATTCAGCACTATAGGAGACAAAGATAGCTGCACGTGGGCAAACAAGACGATCTCTCGATATTCATCTATTTCTCCAAGATGTGGAGTGCATCATCCGCCGCTGCCCAGAGCGGGGAGGTGGGCTTGGAAGTTTAGCTGAGCATGCGACGGTTTTCTTTAACCGTGCGTGCATGCCAGCGTGATGCACTCTTGCCCTACATATTCCTATTGCTGCTCTGCTCTGCTCTGCTCTTCTTTCCATCTGTAGTCCGTCACTCGCGCCTGCTTCCACACTCGCTAGGACACGCCGTTCCGCCTTCCTGTGCTGTCTTTTCTGACTTTACGCCCTTCCTGCCACTCAGCCGCTGTTGTCGTGACGCCGTTTATTGCCGCTGCCTGTCCCTGTCTTCGATCGACGTCACTACCAAAGTCTGTAATTGACCTGAACCTGATATTCTATCGGTGTGCCCCGGACAAACTAGCGATTTGGCACTTTTGGACTTATTAGGCATCATCCATCATTCTCGTCATCTCCCGCTCTACTCGCTCGCCATTCACATATTGACCGACTGCACGTTCCTGGCGCGTGCCTCTGCTACACCTCATTGCGACAATCAACATGCGCCTTTCGTCCATCGTCTCGGGCCTGTCATGTGCCGCCCTTGCCGTTTCGCCCTGCGCCGCCATCCAAATTGACATGACCAACGAGGGTAAGTGCTTCTTGCTCTGTCGCAGCCAACGGAGCTAATTCCGACGACAGCCTCCATCAAATCCGCCGCCTCCACTGTTGCTCACGGCATGATGAAATGGTATAACGGAAACCAGACAGGCGGCATCCCCGGACTGCTCCCCGGGCCATACTACTGGTGGGAAGCGGGTGCCATGTTTGGCTCACTGATTGACTACTGGTACTATACGGGCGACCCAAGCTACAACGATGTTGTCATGCAAGCCATGCTTTTCCAGGTCGGTGACAGAAACAACTACATGCCGAGCAATCAAAGCAAGTCTCTCGGAAACGACGATCAAGCCTTCTGGGGCATGGCTGCCATGACTGCTGCCGAAGTCAAGTTCCCGAACCCTCCTCAAGACAAGCCCCAGTGGCTCGCTCTGGCCCAGGCTGTCTTCAACAGTCAGGCACTACGCTGGGATCCCACCACCTGTGGCGGAGGTTTGCGATGGCAGATCTTCACTTTCAACAACGGCTAGTATCTTCTTTCGCACTTGTCTTCACCCATGCTGAGCTGCCTTAGGTTATGACTACAAAAACACAATCTCCAACGGCGCCTTCTTCAATCTTGCTGCGCGACTGGCCGCCTACACTGGAAACCAGACGTATGCTGATTGGGCCGAGAAGTCTTTCGACTGGACACATGCAATTGGCTTGATGACCAACGACTACTACTTCTATGACGGTAGCGACGACAAGTTGAACTGCACCCAGCTCAACCACATCCAGTGGTCTTATAACGCCGGTGTCCATCTGCTTGGGGCTGCCACCATGTGGAATGTAACCCAAAACGAAAAATGGAGGCAGCGCACCTTGGGTATCTGGAACGCGACGCACGTCTTCTTCACCAATGTTGGTGGCCAAGCAGATGGTCAGATCATGTTCGAGGTCGCTTGCGAACCCAACAGTAACTGCAACGTCGATCAGCTCAGGTTCGACTCATCACCTAGTTCCACTTTCATGACTGTCTACTTACTTTGAACAGTTTCAAAGCCTACCTCTCTCGCTGGATGGCCGCTTCTACCAAGGTTGCTCCTTGGCTATACGACGAGATCAAGCCTTACCTCTTGGCATCTGCTCAAGCTGCAGCTGCTTCCTGCAGCGGTGGCGATGACGGTACCACATGCGGTACCAAATGGTGGAACGGTGGAGTCTGGGACGGAACTTATGGTGTTGGCCAGCAAATGAGTGCTCTCGAGGTCATCCAGTCCAACCTCATAGATAAAGTATGCATACCCAATTACTTTCTTGTTGTATCGATGCTGACATCCTGCAGGTTCAGGGACCCGTGTCCAACTCGACTGGTGGAACTTCACAAGGAAACCCAAAGTTCGTTGGTACTCTTCACAACGAACATTACGGCGACTGACAAGATCATCTAGTGCTGGAACTGGAGGTGACCAGAACCCGATTGCCCCACCAAGTCATATCGACACCAGCGATCGGGCTGGTGCTGGAATCATCACAGGTATGTCAATGCAATGCCAAAGTGTCCTGAACAGTATAGCTAAGTGTCCTTTGTAGCAATGATCCTCGTGGCTCTGGTTGGCGGCGCGTGGTAAGTTCATGGCACTGGCTGCAACCCACAAGTTTATGTTTGCTAACACTCATCAGGTGGATGGTTGCCTAATTAATGGATGCCAAACTCAAGGCATAATGCTGCATGCATATCGTGTAATCTGATTTGATATCAATTTGGGTAACGGAGCATTTGGAAATGGACTCGGGTCTAGGGAAAAACAGGTCTATGAAGGTCTGAGGCGTCAGGTTGTACTAGTCAATTTCACATTTTCTTTGGCTTTGTCGGCCCATCGCTCCCAACCTTCCTTGTGCCAAAAATCCCAACATGCACCAAAGGCATAGTTCCAGGCTCTCTCATTCATTTTCTTGGTCATGTGTTTAGTTATTGCTCTCATTAAGGTGTCGGAGGCACGGACAAGGTTTGGCCTGCCGGCCTTTCTAAAAATGGCAATTGATGCATTGAAAACCCACAACCATAGAGGACGCCTGCGTTGCTTTCGGTTCGTCTTATCTCAGCCATCCCTCACATCAAAGTAGGTCAGGTACGACCGTTTCGCTGTCGTCGTTGTTGCGCGTCATGGTGATGATTCCTCTGCCAGGGTTAGGTACACTGCAGACAAGATACAAGACGAATCTTCGAGCTTCGACCTGAGTCAAGAACATCGGGTTCATTTACTGTAGCGACCACTACAAGTACAAGTATTTGATTTTCGCGCTAGAATTGGACTGTGTTGTTGCGTGAAATCTTCGACTGTGTGAAGGGGCCAGCAATTTGCGGAGACGGCAGCACCAAAGATTTATTGAATTGAAACCCCTTTCACTTGGATTGTGACCTTTGAAGATAGAGAGAGCTCGATGCCAAGTACACAGGGATGTCTCATTCTACAAAACACAAGGCCTGATATGAATGATGCCACCAGCGCTATGCCACTCTATTAACCTCTTGATCGAAGTTTGTCCATGGTGAGACACGACCGCGAGGGTCATGGCACCAGATCCAGCCTAACCCAGTCAAGCAGAAAATGTGGACATTTCTCATCGGCAGCGCAAGCTATGCCACAAGAACTCGGTATGCAATGGTATGGTATGCGCGCAAAGTTCGCGTTGGAGCACGAGCTTCGGGCGGTCCAAGTTCGAACCGTCGGCCCTGCAACAGGATAACCTTCCGAAAGCAAGCAGTGCCGTAAAAGAGGCTATCTGCCACACAACTCAGATGCTTCGGTAGGCGTGGGGTCCACATCATGAATGGTATATCAATCAGTGCAAGAAGGGAAAAATCAGCAAGCGGTCATGTCATTGTTGTTGTTGTTGTTGTTGTCATGCTCGGTGTTAAGTCGTTCCTCAGCCGCACGGAGCGGATTTGTTTGATCCGGATAATAATAAGCCGTCGGAAGGAATAGTACATAGTAGCTGGCCAAGCCCCCTGTATGTGTACAGCAACAATTAATAATACACAGAGCTGGAGAAGTGTCTGACACTGGTCAGTCGAAAAGCTCTGCTGCTGCCGCCTCTACATACGCGACTATCTCGGAGTAAGACCCTGCCTGTGCTGTCGCTCCTGCCACAGGGAGTCTGTGTCGATCCACATTTCTTCACAACGCGCCTCGACGTTTCGTTCGTGACGTGCGTTCGATAACTTTCGCCGCACCCTGGTTCATCCGCCCCCGGCCACGTCTTTCTCTCCCTCCTAACAAACAACATCTTGACACCGTCGCACTCCGCCCGCGGCCCTAACCAGCTCGACGTCGTACTTATCGATCTCTCTCTCGCTCGTTTGTCCCGGGTGCTGCATGCTTGCCGGTCCCACGCTTTGAGCCTGATCAGGCTCACCTGGACGCCTTGACGATAAACATCCGACGAAAATCATCGACTGTTCTTTCCCGAATCTCTCTCCAACTATGGCCATCCAACCGTACCAGGAAGACAACGAGGCCTCGTCAAGCCCTCTCGACACAGCCCCCGTAAAGAGACTGCGATGGGCCACGCAACGAGCGACGGGCGCCAAAGGGGGCATAAAACGCCAATCAATTCTCCGGCGTCTTTCGAATAAGAAGCGCACGACCGACGACACCAAGCGGGAATCCAATGGCACCGATCTTGATTCTGTTCCCGAGGGCCCCGAGGATTCGGCCGAGGCTGAGACAGCTAGCCCCGGTCGTCGCGTCTTCTTCAACATGCCACTGCCCGAGGATGCACGCGACGAAGAAGGTCACCCGTCCATGCAGTTTGTGCGAAACAAGATTCGCACTGCAAAGTATACCCCCATCAGTTTTATCCCCAAGAACCTGTGGTTCCAGTTCCACAATATTGCCAACATATATTTCTTGTTCATCATCATTCTATCGGTACGCTCATGTGAAGTCCCGATTGTCGAGTTGTGCTGACTAGCCTCTGCCAGATCTTCCCAATCTTTGGCGCCTCAAATCCCGGATTGAGTGCCGTGCCGCTGATTGTTATCGTCTTCATCACGGCCGTCAAGGACGGAGTTGAAGATTGGAGAAGAACAGTGCTAGACAACGAGCTGAACAATGCACCCGCTCACCGCCTCGTGGACTGGGAGAATGTCAACACTGCCGAGGACTCCATCTCCATGTGGCGAAAGTTCAAGAAAGCAAATTCCAGGGCCATCGCCTCCATTTGGCGCCTGTGGAAGAACCGTAAACAGCCCAAACAGGAGAAAGGAAAGTCTTCAAAAGACCAAGCTTTGGACGAAGGTCGGCCTTCGGTGGATACTAGAAGGCCGTCGATGTACTCGCAACGTGCGTCGGCCATGTCAATAGCCACCGAACAGCCCGGTGCTATGGAGATGACTCCGGTCCATTCGCCAGTTCGCACTCCGGTCCTCGACGGAAACGGGCAGGTGGATTTGGGCAGTCACGCCGTGAAGCCTCTTGAGAACGACGCAATCAAGCCAGGAGATGCGCACCAAGCTGTCCAGATCACAAAAGATCCCAGCACTGATAACGCACCTATCCCCAAGCGATTCTACGGCAATATTATAAATCCCAACAAACCTGCCGGCAAAGCACGCTTCAAGAAGGATTACTGGAAAAATGTTCAGGTTGGCGATTTCGTACGACTGTACGACCAAGAGTCCATTCCTGCCGATATCATTGTCCTATCGACTTCTGACCCTGATGGCGCTTGTTACGTAGAGACCAAGAATTTGGACGGAGAAACCAACCTCAAGGTGCGACAGGCTCTGCATTGTAGTCAGAAGGTGAAGAGAGCCCGCGATTGCGAACGGGCTGAATTTGTTCTCGAGAGTGAACCGCCTCACGCCAACCTCTATTCATACAGCGGAGCCGTCCGATGGAAGCAGTCTGGCGGCAAAGACGGCGAGCTCGGGACTGGAGATATGGCCGAACCTGTCTCTATCAACAATATGCTGCTACGAGGCTGCTCGATCCGCAACACTGAGTGGGTTCTGGGCATGGTCGTCTTCACCGGAGAAGAGACAAAAATCATGCTCAACTCTGGCATTACTCCATCGAAGCGCGCGCAAATATCCAAGGATCTGAACTGGAACGTCATCTACAACTTTATCATCCTGTTCTTTATGTGTCTCATCTCCGCTCTTGTGCAGGGCACCACTTGGGGCAAGGGCAACGAATCGCTCGACTTTTTCGAGTTTGGTTCTTACGGTGGTTCGCCAGGTCTCAATGGTTTCATTACTTTCTGGGCAGCCATCATCCTGTTCCAGAACTTGGTTCCCATCTCCCTTTACATCTCGCTCGAAATCGTCCGCACGGCTCAGGCTTTCTTCATCTATAGCGACGCGTACATGTACTATGCTCCCGTCGACTATCCCTGCACTCCAAAGTCATGGAATATCTCAGACGACCTCGGTCAGATCGAGTACATCTTCTCCGACAAGACGGGTACACTAACACAGAACGTCATGGAATTCAAAAAAGTCACAATCAACGGCACTCCTTATGGAGAGGCTTATACCGAGGCTCTTGCCGGAATGCAGAAGCGACAAGGCATTGACACTGAGGTTGAAGGCGCGAAAGCTCGCGAACAGATAGCCCGCGGCAAGGTCAAGATGCTCGAATCCCTTCGCAGGATCCACGACAATCCATACCTTCTCGATGAAAATGTGACATTCGTCGCGCCTGATTATGTCGATGATCTGACCGGTGCTTCTGGACCGGCGCAGAAAGCAGCGAACGAGTACTTTATGCTCGTCCTTGCTCTCTGTCATACCGTCATCACTGAACGCACGCCTGGCGATCCGCCAAAACTGGAATTCAAGGCGCAGTCACCTGACGAAGCCGCACTCGTTGCAACAGCTAGAGATTGCGGATTCACAGTTCTGGGCCGATCCAACGATGG
Source organism: Aureobasidium zeae (assembly GCA_017580825.2). Taxonomy (NCBI): domain Eukaryota; kingdom Fungi; phylum Ascomycota; class Dothideomycetes; order Dothideales; family Saccotheciaceae; genus Aureobasidium; species Aureobasidium zeae. Next base: position 713,809 of record JAGFJS020000004.1, read on the forward strand.
AATCATTGTCAACGTTCTCGGGGAAGAACGCGAGTATACTGTACTTAACATCCTGGAATTCAACTCTTCCAGAAAGCGCATGAGTGCGATTGTGCGCATGCCAGATGGCAAGATCGTATTGTTCTGCAAAGGTGCTGACAGTATCATTTACTCGAGACTGAAGAAAGGAGAACAGAAAGAGCTCCGAAAGACGACCGCTGATCACCTTGAGATGTTCGCCCGAGAGGGTCTACGTACACTTTGCATAGCCCAAAGAGAGCTGGACGAAGAGGAGTATCAGACTTGGGCCAAGCAGCATGACATTGCGGCGGCGGCCATCCAGGACCGCGAAGAGAAGCTTGAAGAAGTTTCAGATGCCATTGAACGCGATCTGACTCTTCTGGGAGGAACCGCAATCGAAGACAGGCTCCAAGACGGTGTACCTGACGCGATTCAGCTCCTTGCTAAGGCGGGTATCAAGCTCTGGGTGCTTACAGGAGACAAAGTCGAAACTGCTATCAACATTGGGTTCTCCTGTAACCTGCTGGGCAATGACATGGACCTCATCGTTCTGAACATTCAGGACGAGAGTCTAGACAGCGCAGAGGCAGAGCTGGACAAGAACCTGGCAATTTTTGGCAAGACTGGATCTGACGAGGAACTGAAGGCAGCCAAAAAAAACCACGAACCGCCTGCACCAACGCATGCTGTGGTTGTTGACGGCGAAACACTAAAGCTAATGCTTGATGACAAGTTGCGACAGAAGTTTCTTTTGTTGTGCAAGGAGTGCAAGTCGGTTCTTTGCTGCCGTGTCAGTCCCAGCCAGAAAGCTGCTGTTGTTGGCATGGTCAAGAACGGGCTTGATGTCATGACTCTTTCGATTGGTGATGGTGCTAACGATGTTGCCATGATTCAAAAGGCCCACGTCGGTGTCGGTATTGCTGGTGAGGAAGGCAGACAAGCGGTCATGTCCTCGGATTATGCCATCGGACAGTTCAGATTCTTGACAAGACTTGTGCTAGTTCACGGACGTTGGTCTTACCGCAGACTTTCCGAGACCATTGCGAACTTCTTTTACAAAGTATGGCGACCCCTAAGAAATCGGTTGCTTGTATTCGTTGCTAACTTGTGCTTTAGAACATCATTTGGACCTTTGCTCTCTTCTGGTATCAAATTTTCGCAAATTTCGATTGCTCGTACATCTTTGATTACTCGTACATTCTACTCTACAACCTGGCATTCACTTCCCTGCCAGTCATTCTCATGGGCATTTTGGACCAGGATGTGAACGACAAAGTTTCTCTAGCGGTACCTCAGCTTTACAGGCGAGGCATTGAGAGAAAAGAGTGGACACAAGTCAAGTTCTGGTATGCTTTCATGATCCTCGGATTTTCCATGACTAAGCTAATTAAAATACAGGACATACATGATTGATGGGTTCTATCAGTCACTTGTTTGCTTCTTCTTGCCATACTGTCTCTTTCAACCAGCAACTTTCAATACTGAGTCGGGCCAGAACGTTAACGACTATCAGCGCATGGGTGTTTACATTGCAAATGCCATTGTCGTGGTAGCCAATGTCTATATTCTGATGAATACCTACCGCTGGGACTGGTTCTTCACACTCATCTCAACAATCTCAATCCTCCTCATCTGGACTTGGACCGGTATATACTCGTCCTTTACAGCTGGCTTCACCTTTTATAAGGCGGGTGCTGAGGCTTATGGATCCTTGAGCTTCTGGGCGTTGACGTTCATGGTCATTATTGTTGCATTGCTCCCACGCTTCGCTGCAAAATCTTTCCAAAAGATCTTTATGCCTCGCGACATTGATTTGATCCGCGAACAAATCACACAGGGCAAATTCGACTATCTCAAGGACGTCGAGCCTGACAACTCCAACGGTCTCATGCCAGAGAAAGGATCCCACTCTACCTCGAGCTCGGAGATTAGTAAATCCTCTGGCGCACAGCGGCTTGCTCAAAAGATTTCAAGCAACAAGGTGCCCACCAAGGACGACGAACGGCCAATCTACCCGCCGTCGATAGCAGCAACCGCCACCACCAGGAATGCAAGGTCACACAACGGAAGCGACGGTACAAACTATACTGGGCATCGATCCTCGATTGAGCGAACGTTCCCTGCGGTTGGGCAGTTGACATCCCGGCCCTCAGAGGATTTTGGTCACAGTCCGATAGATTTCTCGCGGCCGCCGATGATTGCCGGAGGGTTCGAATCACCTATTCGAGGAAGCTATGACCGACCGCCGAGGCCGTCTTTCGACCGACTTAGGGCCAGCATGGACTTTGAGCGGACCAGACCCTCTTTCGAGGGTGCGCGTGATTTCACCAGCGCGGCCTATCTGTCTCGAGTAGAAAGTAGCCACACACCTGTTGTCACACCTGCGGCGCAGGAGCGGAATGACATTGGCTTTGCCATGTAAGGGATGAAGCAGCGACCTGGGGTTAACTGTACAAAGGGCCAAAAGCCAAGGCGTTGGGTTGATTAATGGTATACTCGTTTTATTTTTGATGATTTGGATTTTGTTTTTCTCTTTGCATAGATCTGTCTCAACTACCTAAGATTCCTTCCTATCATTTTTTAGACAAAAAATCACCGCGGCCTGTTTACTTTGTTGCTTTCTCAGGCCCTTGATGTTTGGTGTTGCGGAGTGAATTGAACAAATTGTGAACGACATGTCTTGGCGCGGAGTGTTTGCGTGTGTTATTTTGCGGCGAATGGCAACGTGCCACGAGACAAGCATGCCTTGACGGATTTCTGGATAGGAGTCTTCATCTAGTTGCACACTATGGCGAGCAACAGCAACAACGGGCCTGGACCCGTCAGCGAGATGCTGGGTATACTGGCCTACTCATTTGCTCAAGTGCAGCCACTGCTTCCTTTGTACACGCATTTGATTCTCTCGGCGCTGTTTCCCATATTCGCGGGCGCATGTTCTTCGCTTTCACAACCGTCATCAGCAGCAAAGTCGATGAAGCGCGCAAAGAAACTTGATGGCTCTGACGAGCAAGATGATGAAGACGATGACGAAGCCAGCATCCAAAGAATGGAAGGACTGAGCAACAGCGACGCGATTGTGTTTCCTCTCCTTGCGGGATGCACACTTGGTGGTCTCTACTTGCTCATCAAGTACATGGGAGCGTCACTGTTGAACAAGATCCTGCGATACTACTTCTCCGCCATGGCCCTGTTCAGTGTTGCCAAACTCATCAACGACGGTCTGGGTGTGATGGAGTCGCTCTTCTTTCCGCATTACTACGTCGAGGGAGGAGTATTATGGCAGGTCGACCAGGCAGAAAGAAAAGCCATCCACTCTGCCATCTGCATGCGGCCGTCACCCCTGCCTGGAGTTCTGGGCCGCATCATTCTCCCCCAACGCGTGCTCGAGGTCTTTTGGGTGCTACGGGGTCTCCTCCGACGCAAGTACCGTTTACGTGTCCACGTGTCCAGATTCATCTCCTTCAAGGTCACACTCAACCTTCGCACCATTCTGTCCAGCTTGCTGGGTCTCGTGGCCATCTTCTGCGCCAACTTTGTGTCCAAGGCTTGGTGGTTGACGAATCTGCAAGGCTTTGCCTTTTCGTACAGCGCCCTGCAGCTCATGTCGCCCACAACTTTTGGCACCGGATCATTGATCTTGTGTGCCTTGTTCTTCTACGACATTTACTTTGTCTTCTACACGCCCCTAATGGTCACTGTGGCGACCAAACTCGATGTGCCCATCAAGCTGCTCTTTCCCAGACCTCTGAAGGAAGGTCAGGCTGCCGCAGACAGGGATATGGCTATGCTTGGGCTGGGAGACGTGGTAATTCCTGGAATGATGGTCGGACTAGCTCTCCGCTTTGATCTTTACATGTTCTACCTGAAGAGACAGACACAGTCGTCACCCGACACCAAAGAGACCCAAGACGGCGTCGTGAGTGAAAAGGCTCCTGAGATGGACGTCCTGAAAGAGCCCTACCATTCCGTCACGGGCCACTGGGGAAACAAATTCTGGACCACCTCTTGGGTCGGCCGCTCTCTGCTCCCAAAGTACGATCCGTCCAAGAAACGCAATCCCATACCTTCATTTCCAAAGCCGTACTTTTACGCTTCCGTCGTCGGCTACGTTGCTGGAATGTGCGTTACGCTGGGCATCATGCAAGTTTACAAGCACGCGCAGCCCGCTCTACTCTATCTGGTTCCAGGCGTCTTGGGCAGCCTCTGGCTCACTGCTTTAGTTCGGGGAGAATTGCACCAGATGTGGGCCTTCTCGGAAGCCAGCGAGGAAGAGAATAAAGAGACCAAGAAGAAAGAAGATGATCATGACAGCAAAAAGGAGCCCGCAGAGGGCAAAGACAAGTCAGTTCTCTCCTCCTGGTGGGACAAGAGTTTCTTTGCCGCCGAGAAGACAGAGCGCAACGCAAAAAAGCTCGAAGACCACCTTGCGAAGAGCATCAGCACAGATGATGATCATGACAGCAACAAAAACAGCAGCAACGCCCCTTTCTTCCGATTCTCCTTTACGCCCTACGATCCCAGAAGGTCATCTTCAGGCTCGCGTCGCCGAAGCAGCACAGACAAGAAGAGTCGGCCGCCTTCTGGCTTGGACGAGAGCGCTTCCGTCGATGGTGGTTCGGGCGTCAAATGGCGTGGCGCAGGTCCGCAAGAGACCATTGAAGAGCGCGCTGGGAAGAGGAGACGCATCTGACGAGACATGGAGAAGGCATGAATGTACCAGTAGGTAGCTAGAAGTCGCAATGGAAAATGAATCCGAGCAAAATTATTTGCAAATGTCAAACATACAAGGAGAGGTCTTTAGGTCTGGTCTATAACGTTATCTCGTGGGTATCGTATGCATATGGTAGGAATCATTCGTCCATCACTTTTTACCGCTAGCCACCAGGCTGAGGAAGATGCCCCAACCGACTCCAATGACGCCGCCAAAGACGGTACGCTGTTCGACTGGCACGAGGGTGAAGCTGATGATTGAGACCAGAGGCCAGAGCTTCTGACCGGCAAACAGAAGAGGCAGAAACTCCTGAGCGAATGTTAGCAACGTCCGTATCAGTAGAAGCAGAAGTGCAGTGCGTACGGTTTGTAGTGCAGAGAGGGCTGCCTCGAGCGTTTGACCCTTCAGCAGAGCAATGCCGACGATGAACATGACGTTGTTGACCACAGCACCAACAGTCTGATCCAAAGCGAACTTGATGGCCGTGTTCTTGACATTGAGCTTCTTAACCTTCTTCTCAATGGCAGGAGACTTTGTGGGAGATGATGGCTTGATGCCGGCGTTATCGCTAGCACGACGTCTGGCGGCTTCCCTGTCTGCCAATGCAGTGGTGGCAGCCGAAGCCTTCTCTTCCAGGGTGCGCAGAGCGGGGCCGGCCGTCTGTTGGATGCGCTGGAGTGTTGGAGCGGCAGCGTCGATGGCGGATTTGACCTGAGGTTGCTGGGCGATGCTCGACACGGTGCCGGCATCATTGGGCGATGTGTAGCCGGGAAAGGAGGCTTCGAGCCATGATTGCCAGAGGTAGTTGGGCGGGCATGAGATGAGTGAGAAGGCCACAAAGTTGATCAGGGGCCCTGTGTCGAGGCTGTAGCCCTGCTGCACGTCGACGTCAGTGTCATCCCGGGACCACCAAGGAGGTAAGTTGCTGACTTACACCCGCGCGGTGGCACGAAATGAGCTGCGCAAGGACGTTCGAGATGGCGCTGAGGATTGCTGCTTGAATGGTTGCTTTCACGATTGGTTCCATGGTCGTGTTGACGTCGATAGGTGATGCTGCGCTAGAGGAATTGATAGGATGTGGTTCTGGATAGGCATGCAATAATTAATTGTCACAACCATGGCCGATATTCGCCATGTCCCGTGTACAGTAGAAGGAAGGAGCATTTGGTACTGTCGTCATTATTAACCCAATGCGCCCCAGCTTGCTTATTTAGGCAATGAAAGCCCAACCACCCTGATTGACTTTATAAAATACTCTTATTCCCACGCCGCCAAATCCTTGTCAATGGTACCGCTGGCTCTTTTACTTGCTACTAACCATCCGATCTTCGTTTGCCCATATAGTCTCAGCTATTACTTTCGAGTGCTGAATCAAATTTCAGCCAACCCGAGGCGCATGATCCATCAGTGCATGACTACAGCGACGTGATCGTCCATGTAGCGGTTGATATCACCCAAGAAACAAGAAGCAATGATCGCGATGCCTCCGAAGGCGATCGAGACGTAGTAGACATACTTGTAAGCCTCTGCGTACGCCAATCTCCCTGCGAGCACAACCGCTTCGTATGCTCCAGGCACACCCTTGATGCCAGGGAGAGTGTGAAGTTCCTCTATCAGACTTGCGCCTGTGAGTTCGATGGCAGCCTTGATGATGGCGGGGTTGGTGATCTTCAGTTTGTAGATCATGAGTCCACCGATGTTCTTAGTCGCCGCTGGCACGAACTTCTGGATGAAAACATTGTAGTATACGCAGTAACCAATGCTGCCCCCAATCACTCGGATGGCTAGCGTCAGCGCTGTGACAGACCCTATCAGATCGTCCGGACAAATGATCGTTGTGATGATCGACGCCGGAACAACAATGCCGCCGATACCAAGACCTGCGACCACGAGGATACCCCAGAGCTGACCAAGGTTATCTACGCGGGCAACAGCAAGGGCTCCACAGCCAGCTGTCATGAGAATTGAAGAGCCAATCATCAACGCCTTGTTCTGGCCTCGGAACACAGAAAGTAGAACGAGGACGGTGCAGGCGCCTGCCAGAATGGCGAATCCGATAGGGAGACCGCGGAGACCAACCCCAACTGGATCGTGATTGTACATGTTGAATGCCTGAGTCGGCCAGAACATTAACAAGCTGAAGAAGTTTGCGCCAGAGATGAACGTGATGAGGAGCGTAAGTGCTAAGATTCTGGGTTCCTGCCAAAGTCTTTTGGGGAACATTGGGTGTTTGGTACCGAAAACTTCCCATAAGACAAAAGCGATCAGAAGTACAGCCCCCAGGATGAGAGGGACAAGGACATGAGCGCTGCCCCATTTGTATTGGTAGCCACCCCATTGCATGCCAGCCATGGACAGAATCATGCCACTGATGCTGAAGAATCCACCGACGTAGTCGACCTGACGAGCGATTTCAGACCTTGAAAGCCCTTGAGCGTTGACACGAGGTGGAGGAAAGTAGAAGACTGCGGTCAACACAAGTCCGAGGAATGCCCAGATGCCGCAGAGAGCTCCGACCCATCGCCACGACGAATGGGCAGCAATGAGTTGTCCCCAAAGAACGCTGGGGCAGAAAGGAATAATACTGAATATAAGTAAGGCCACATATGTGCCTCTTTTGGCAGTCGGGGCTAGCTCAGACGTGGCGGCCAGCGCTGTGAGCTCGTTGACGCCGGCTCCAATGCCAGCAAAGACCATGCCGCCGATGAAGACATTCATAGTGTGAGCTGTCGAGCAGATAATCATGCCGATAACGATGAAGGTGGCGCCAACAAGGGCAACGTAACGTCTTCCGAAGATGTCGGACAAGTTGCCAACGAAGGGGCAAACTGCAGCCAGGGACAGCAGATTTGCGAGCACAAACCAGATCCAACGATCAGCGCCTCCGATTTCTCCATAGATATATGGCGGAATCTAACATGAGGTCAGCTGGGTGTCAAAGGTCGAGGATAGATCCCCTACCCCGCCGAAAAGGTAGACTGGAATCTGCGAGCCAGTCCATAGCATGGCCATGGCGATGAGACTCATTGCCCGTCTGAATGACATGGGAGGCTCTGTGTAATGATCTTGATCATCATGGTCAGAGCGAAGCACGTCCTTTTCGATGTATCCGGCAGAGCCATGCTCTGAATCCTTCCTCTCGATATACTGAGTGCCTTGCTTGTCCTCGGATGGGGAGGTTGAATCGCCCGAGCTCCTGAGAGCACCGGTGTGACCAGCCATGGTATGGATAGAATAAACGATAAGAGAAAGAGGGAAAGGATTGATGGTGTTAGAGTCGCGAAGGTGTCGAGCAAACTTATATGGCTGAGGAAATCATCTCCTTCTTATGCTCGAGACGATCAACCAGGATTGACTACAGGACAATTGAAGATCTCCGACGAAGGATTGAAGATCCGAGCTCCGAACCAGCAAACGGCAATGCGGGGTTGTTGCTCTTGATTGGCGGTGTGATTGATACTGACCTCCCACTGCCACTCATAAGCACGGTGAGCCTCGCTGGGGGCCGAGGCTTAAGAGTGAGCTAAGAGCGTCTTATTTGATAGCAAAAGCTTGTTTTACATGGGTTCGACATTACTGGATCCTTCAGGTTCGGCAAACGTGCAACCGATCATTGGACATATCTACCTCGACTATTTGAGCAGCAAATCTCTAATACTAGATAATCATGCATCCTCTTAACAAACAACTCTGAGAAATTCGTGGTGGAGGATCGAGGTTTTAGCAACGGATAAATTCCCCGCAGTGTTGATATAAGCTTTGGGGGGCAGGCTGGGGTATCTCTGGGGCAAGCGCCACACCGAGGCACATGCCCTTATTTACAATACCAGCCAAATCAGAGCCTCAACGACACCTCTAAATGAAAGAATACTGGACATCATGGCCTTACGATATAGATGGCTCATGTTGTTAGAATGAAAACGTCGAATTCGCAGTGTATAACACTACTATCAACATCTAGCACGATCCTCCTGGCCAAACCAATACCGCGGTACTTGGAAGAAGGGAGAATCCAATCTAAGGTAGAGTGTTAAGGTGCGGATGTCATTTCTCAGACCTCTTGTATGATATATGAATCATGTGACACGATGAATGTGCTCTATTAAAACCTTTCTCTACATCGCCGAAGAAGCCAAAACGGGATTGATCGATTCTGTAGCATTTGTGCGTTCGCCTTACTACAGGTATGAAGCTACAAAGCCATCAAGCGACGATCCGAATAGTCGAGCAGGTACGGTACACATGTTTCCCGTTAAAAGTTTCGAAGCAAGTGGCAGAACGTAGGTAGACAGGTGATTCGGCCGGGTGATCACTCGAGAGGGCTTGGCAAAGCCAAACGTAACTACAGACATCCCTCAATGATACTCCGTATAGCTTCAAGCTTCTACTCTTCACACACATCTAGCAAGGTCGAACAGAATTTTTCATTTGAACCATGGTAGAAAGCAAGAGATTATCAGCTCTGGTTCTTGTCGCCGATGGCTCCGAGGAGATTGAAACGGTCACACCCCTCGAGTAGGTCGCCATATCTATATATTAGGACTAAAGATGCCTCGGCTGATACAGAAAAGTGTCTTGGTACGAGCCGGGTTTGAATCAGTCACGTCTGTGGGCGTCAAACTCAAGAATCCTCTCTATGCACAGTAAGTCATTCAAACCGTCGATCAATCGCCCCAACCGGCGTGCGTACCTCTACTTTGTTATCCTACAAGTCGAAAGTATTATGGAGGCCGGTAGCTTCAACGCCCCTCATTTCGATGACTCCTGAAAAAGTTGAGCCTCCGCGAGACAAAGCAGGACGAGAACAATCTCACATCACAGCAGAGCGAGTACAAGCATTGAGGAAATCATATACTCGCTACCCGAGTAGATTCTCAGTGCTATATCTGACCTTGTTGACAGATGCTCTCGCGGAGTCAAGATTATCCCTGACATCCCGTCGCCGCATGAGATCCCAGATCGCATGGTAGATGCGGCGGATATTCTGATACTCCCAGGAGGTGGGCCCGGAGCCAAGACCTTTTGCGAAAGCGAGGAAGTGCTGCGACTCATTCGCGAATTCCGTAATGAGGGGAAATGGGTTGCGACGATCTGTGCAGCCACCACAGCGCTTGTCCAAAGTGCAAAGTCGCCACGCGCCGAGGGAGAAGCTGTTATCAAGTGCAAGGTAACGGGACACCCGTCTGTGAAACAGGATATCTTGGATGCGGGCTGGGCGTTTGAAGAGGAAAGAATCGTGATTGATGGGAAGGTCATCACGAGCCGAGGCCCCGGTACTGCTTTACTGTTTTCACTCGCCATCGTGGAGGCCTTGGCTGGCAAAGCAAAGAGAGATGAGGTCGAAGGGCCAATGATTTGCGCCGAGACGCTCTAAGTTGAACATCAAAACATTCATCAAAGTTTCTAGGCAGGGAACAGCGAGCCGTGTATAGGAAAAGCACCAATCGATGGTATACTGCAAGCTGAACAGAAAAATAAAGGTCATTGAATTTTCAAAATGCATTTCAGAAAGGCCTACAGGTCGTGAACGCATTTGTGGGCGCGCCTCCAGACGTGTGCGGAGGCGGCTTTTTGATATCTTTCCGGGGCATGAGAAGGTGCGAAAAAGTCGGTATAAAGTAACGAAGATGCATTTTTCCCATGCCGTGCCTCAGCCTGCGCCCAAACGACAATCAATCCACATCAACAGCAAGGAACCATTTTAACGGCTCTTGGCGGCGACCTTGATAGGGGCACCCTTGGCACCCTGCTTGCTGGCGATCTTGCCGGTCTGGCCCTTGGCGGCCGAGGCGGCGTTCTTTGCCTTGTTGGCCTTCTTCTCGCTCTCGGACTCGGACTTCTTGGCCTTGCCCTCCTTGATGGCGGCGGCGCGGGCGGCGGCACGAGCCTCAGGGCGCTGCGAACGGCGCTCCTTGATCACGTCGAGCGAGGCACCAACGATGGCACGCTGGCTCTTGACGGTGCGGCGAGTGCGCTTCTTGGCGACCTCCTGTATACGGCGAAATGCCAATCAGCCACTGTTCTCATGATTCTTCTGTTTGCGCATTCCAGGCTGCCGCGGCCATCGGGAGTGAAAAAGCGTTCGTGGTTTCCGTGATTGAACATCTGCGCGCCGGCAGGGTGCGGGGACGGCGAGTGGATGGGCGACTAACCTCTGAGATACCCTTCTTGTGCTGTCTGCGGTAGAGGACGGTCCAGGAGATCTTGCGGGGGTTCTTGCGCTGCAAGAAGAGCGACTCGGACTTGCCGTTCTGGAAACGGAAGATCTTGCTGTCTCCACGGACGAAGAGCTTTCCCTGTATCACGTAGCCCAATCAGCCTCATATTCTCATCCAAGCTCTTGTTCATCGTCTTTTTCTTCATCGTGTCGTCGTCGCGGGATGGCGGCAGTGCGCACCTTTCCAGGGTAGATCTTCTGGCCGGAGAAACTGTCCTCGTAGATTCTCATTTTGTCGGTTGGGTCGTCGTTGGGTGGATTCTTGTCGGGTCGTCGATTGGGCGCGCTTTCCCTGCAATCCTGGAGTGTGAGATTTGCGAAATTCGCTTGTCCGTGTAATCCTCGGCTTTTTCCGCGACCGCCTCACTGGAGCTTGGCGAAGCTGCACTCTCTCCCACAACCCAACCACGACCTGCCGCCCTTTCCGTCACTACTGTCAAGAGAACTCGTACTCAAGTACAATCAACAGAACATAACTGCATTGTCCGCTCTCGGCGTACGCGAGCCAAATGCCTCGGCATACATGTATTTTGCGCTCAATAAACATCAATACCAGGTTATGTATACACTACTCCATCATATCGTTTCATCTTTTCAACATCTATTCGTTATTGCCTCACTTTCCCCTCGTATTCAGATACAAATCCAGGGCACTTGACTCGTTACTGGTCGAACTGATTCTGCTACGCACGCTGTCGTGTGCGACCAGCGAGCTGCTTCGCGCTTCCTGACACTCGTGTTCGTGCGGATGCGATGCTTGGCAAGGACAACCGTTCAACATGCCTCCAGTCTTGAGCACAGCTGATAGAGCAGCCTCCAACAGCTTGTTCCTACGCTCAAGTGCATCCATACGCGCCTCGATGTTGGTTGGACTGCTTCCTCCCGGCTGCAACCTGAATCCAGCTGTCTTCGCACTGGACGGCGGAGAAGGAAACACCATACTGTGCCCACTACTGTCGATGGGCAGCGCTTTTGTCGAGCTGCTCCTTGCAATCCCTATATCCATCATGCTCGCTGGCCTCGAAAGGCGACCGCTTCTTTCACGAGGCGTTGGCGGTAATTCTTTCTTTGGCGGTGGCGAAGGCAGTTCTGGAGTAGCCGGCTGATGACTTCTCTTTGATGGACTTCCTGTTCGTGAGGGCGTCGAACTTGCGCTCTTTGGACCTCGACCGCGTTTGACTCGTGACGCCGCACTGCTCTTGCCCCTCGCATTTGGAACCTTCCGCACATGGCTGATTCTAGGCGAAGGAGATGCAGTCGTAGCTATGATACGATAGTTTTCCGACACATCATTTATGCTGCCCGCGTACTTGACAGATAGTGGACTGGTACAGTAGCCATCCTGTTTCTGGTCACGTTCGATGGACCCCTGAGATCGAGAGCTGCCAAGGCCGAGTGCACGTGGTCCTTCGGGTCTAGCTCTGCGAAGTCGACGGCGAGATATGTTTTGTTGCGAAGCTCGAACCATGGCATCGATCAGATCCAAAGGTTTTGACGATCCAGCCTTGGCTTGAGTTGTGTTCGTACAAAAGACGTCGCTGCTCGTCCCGCTGCTGCCTGGCCGGAGAGCAAGCGGTAGGTCGTCGTCTCTCGGTTCTCGAGTCACATATGTTATGGCAGCTTCTTTTGTCACGCGAACGGCTTGTTCCTCGTTGACTGGCGACCTTTCTTTTCCTATCATGTCAGGGCTGACAGTCGTGTTCGACTTGTCGAGAATCTCCTCCAAAGAATCGGACGGTATTGACACGCGTAGTGGACTGCGAGGGGGTGGAGGCCCCGGGCTTTGCGACATTTGTTTTACCCTATCTCTGTACAGATGTGAGAAGCCAAGTCCCGCCACGTCGCTTGAAGCCCTGTTCAGCACTGGAGGACGGCTGCGTAGACGCCGAGGAACTGATTGGGCGACATGGGCTGCTTTGATTGGGTCAGCAACTGCTGGACCGGCCATTTTTCCAGGCAGTGCTGGAGGCGGAATTTCTGGGACGGGACTGGGAAGAACTGGATGGCTTCGAAGCGGTGCTGTTCTCCCGCGTATCACGCGAACTTGTCGGTCGGCTGCTGAGTGGTCTGCACGCGTCCTCGTCCCAAGAAATAGAGGGCGTACTGGACCGTGACGATTGAGTACTCGGATCGTCTCCTCGTGAGGCAGCGTTTGAGATATCCGTTTGATCGGCCAGTCTCTGAGTGCCTCCGGCCCTTCGTGTGCTTGGGTTCTTCTGTCCGGAGTTGGGTCTTCGTAATCCACGACCCAATCGTGCAAGCTCTCGGTGCTCGTAACAAGAACGGATACGCTCGACTCGGTTATGTTGTGGCTGAGAAAATGTTTAGCTATGCGACGAGACACCGGAAATTGTAGCAAGAATACCTCTCCGGTGCAGCGCCAGGCTTGCGTTCCTTCGGTTCGATCTCGAAATAGCGTTTTCCTGCAAAGTCGATCAGCCAAAGTCGCGGCCCCTCAAATCGTTTTTACCTACCGTTCTTGGAGACCTTGGGTACTAAAACGTCGAGCATTTTCGACTCTGCTTTTGTCAAAGGCTCTCCAGAAGTTGTCAGATTGTCCTGTAAGGCTTTTGCCTCCAAGTCTGACTCGGATTTCTCTTCGAAAATGACTTCATTGAGCCTGGATGCCGTCAGCACAGTACCAAAACATGACATCCCAACTTCACAAACCTCATATGAGAAGAAGCCAATGGCTTTGAGGGATGTCTGATGCTGCTGCTGTTCTTGAACATACGCATCGCAGACGAGATCCTATTCGACCTAGTACTCTTGACTGTAGGTTCCTTCACGGGACCGGTAGTCTTTAGAAAGTATGCCATCTGATAGGACGGATTCGAAGGAGGAAGAACGAGAAGATTCGTTTGGGTCATCATCTTGTCGACGAATGGATTCTTGCTATCTTCTTCGCTGACGGTGAGCTCAGAGGAAGTTGGACGAGAATCGTGGTCTTGTAACTTCAAGTCTGCTCGAGAGCTGGTACAGCTGATCGTGCTACCATCGCCACTACTGCTGCTCTTTTCACTGACCGAGACCTTTGGGGTTGCTGAAGTGGAGGACGAGGGGGCTGGCAGCATCACGGGAACTGCCATGCCGGTTGGGCCGAACATTGCTGAACTCTGGCGTGGGCTGCCGGTTTTATGAATCTCGTGAGCTCGGGGTGTATGGTTGGTAAATCGATGTACGGGTCTGCGTTGTGAAGCAGCGGAACGATGCATCTATGGTTTAGAGTAAAGACCAGGGCTGGAAGAAAAGAGAAAAGAAGTCTCGCCGGGGGACCTGGCTCACATAGGTAACACAGCAGATTAAAAGAGACGAGCTGGGTGTCCAGTGGTACACAAGTAAATAACAGCAATCATCACTTTCTTACACAGTAAGGGAAAAGGCGCAAGGGCAATTGTACAACAATCGTATGCATGCGTCGGGGTGACCACCGAGCGACAGGTCAGTGGACGCGGCAACGAAGCGCCAGCCATGCAAAGTGCTGCACGCTTGATATGCGAGCGCTCTCCTTGGGACAAATTCGAGATCTCAGCCTCAAACACTTCAGACACAGGGCAAAGTACAGCCCTGAGATGTATAGCATTGCAAAGTGTGCCAGTGCACTGTGGCTTTACAGGGCACCTTTAAGAATCAACATTCATCGCCCTGAGAGTTCTCGGCGCGGTCGTATCCTTGCAAGTTTCACCTCCGTGCATGTGCATGTACCATGCCGCTGTAACGTACGCAAGGACTGAAAACAACAGGCTCGGGATCCTTTCACAGGTGTTACGAGAGGAGCAGCTTTTAAGGCACAGATTCAGATGCCTCGAACGAAGGTCACGGTTCAAGTGTCACACGTGGAAGCAAGGGGCGGGGTCATTATCTGGTGCTCACTTACCTACCACGCGCCTTGCCAATAATATGTAATACAGAAAGCACTTCTCCAATCTAAGGGAAAGACAGCCCAGCCTTGATCATGCCCAAGAACGCTCATTGTCAATTCATCTTTTAACCCGTTCTCGGCTTCCTGTTTGGCTGTGGCATGAATGGATCCGCAGGCTTCTTCCTTTTGCGGATTATCTGAGGCGTGGTCGTTGTGGGCGTCAGGTAGGTTCGCGGCTTCGCAGTTGCCGCGCCGGAAGGCAAGGTTGCTGCATCAAGGGGCTTCTTCTTGTCCTCTTTCCCGGTTGGTGTTGAGGCACCACTCCGAGCCGAATCTGCATCAACCATCTCCAAATCTTCTGCAGCCTTTTTGGTGCGTATACTAGCAAGTCTGTCCTCCAACTTGACACGGACCCCCTCCATTGCTTCTCCATCGTCTCTTTTGCTACCTTGATCCACTGCTTCTTTTTTAGCTCTGATGCCGTTATTCTGCATCCTGCCGTGGTCAGTCTCGGCATTTCCCATCTGCTTTCCAGATCCAACATGGATCGATCCGGGCTCCTTGGACTGCTTGACCGGAGCTCTTGACTTGGCTGGGAAATTAGATGAGTGTCTTCTGAGCATGCCATGAAGATCGCCTGAGATGTAACTATCGCGACGTTGGGCATCATCCAGGAGCCGTTTCCAGACTTCGCCCCTCGCCAGACTGTCAGAGTTGCCAAGGATCCACAAACTGGACTTTGCGCGAGTGATGCCAACATTCATGCGTCGGACATCTGAGAGGAAACCTACGCTGCCTGCAGGGGAAGCACGAACGCAAGAGAAGATGATGATCTCGCTCTCACGTCCCTGAAAGGCATCTGTCGTGTTGAATTCGATGCTTTCCACAATGTCAGGACCGTAGCGGCCAGCGAATCGTTGTTTCAACTCTGCGAGTTGCGACTTGTAGGGCGTAATGATGCCAATCTTGTTCTTGAAATCAAAATCGCGATAGTCCTTGATGAGTCTCTCGTAGAGGAGCATTGCAACTTCAATCTCCGCGAGATTGATGAGAGAATGTCCCTTGGGGGCAGCTTGATGCTGACCCTGGACGTCAAAGAATCTGTAGGGAGCAAGTAGCTCACTGGCATGCCAAGGTTGTTTCCGAAGACCTGCCATATTATCACCGTCCAGAAGACGACCTTCATAGAATGCAGCGCTTGGGAATACACTGATGTCGGGATGCATGCGGTACTGAGTGTCTAACAAATGCACGGCGTCCGGAAAATTGTTCTGCATCCTGACGAACATACTCTGCTCGAGCTTGTTGGCCGAGGCTGCTTTTGAGAAGACTGTAGGAGGTAGTTGTCTCGGATCTCCAACGAGAATACACTTGGCACATCCATATTTCAGTGGGATGAGAGCACTCATCTCAACACACTGGGCGGCTTCGTCAACCACAACGGTCTCAAACTCGATGTTCAGACTCTGGAACATGTCATGACCACTACCACTCAGAGTAGCACAGATGATATGAGCGTCATCCAGGATGGACTGCTGTACCCTTTTGCGATTGAGCTCTGCCATTCGTCCAGCTGCATTCTCATTGTCTTTGGCGTTGTCGATCTGGGTACCCAATTGGATCTTGCGATGTCGGAGGGCGTTAAACTCATCCTGAAGCTGAGAGAGTTCTTTGCCTTTGACTTCGCCACCATCCAGTTTTGAGCGAGCTAGTCGCACCTGCTCCGATATGTTTTGGTGTTCTTTCATGAGCAAGTGAGTTTTTTCCTTAGCCTGCTTGTCATCGTTGGTAGAGCCCAGACGATTCTTCACAAGCTCATCCATTGTTACATCAACGACGGAAGAGTTTATGGCATCGCTGCGGCCAATTCGAACCACGTTGATCTTCCGATGAACACCTTTGAGTGTTTTGAGGCCCTCCTTGAATCTCATAACAAGCTCGTCGACAGCTGCATTACTGGGGGCGCATACGAGAAGCTTCTTTGAGGTAGCTGTACTTGTGGTGAGATTTCCGCCTCCTTTTGGCACATCTATTCTGGTCCCCAGGTTCTTGTCTGAGAGAGAATCTGTAAGCAAGGCTCCCACAATTGCCACAATCGTTTTTGTTTTGCCAGAGCCAGGCGGGCCTTGAATCAGGGTGAATGCGTCGTTCTGAACTGCGGATTGCACGGCTTTGGCTTGAGCCTTGTTGAGTGTATAATTGGTAGCGATGGGCGTCAATTGTTTGTCAGTGTACTCCAGCAAGGGAGAGGGCCTGGCTTTGATGATCTCATCACACAAGTCATAGTATTGCAAACCTAGCAACGCGCCGTATTCGCGTTCCAGGGGAGTAATCGACTGAATCTTAGTACCGTGGATCAGGCTGCCCGGTACTAGATGGGAGATCATGTTATTATTTCCCGGCAACACCCGGTATGTGATCTCGATATGTTGTTTCTGGCGCCGCGTGCGATATACCTGTGCAAAACAATGAGGTGCTTCTGCATCAGCTGTGGGCCGTTCTGATTGCGAGAAGAGTATAATGTCGCTCTCTGAGAGCTGAGCATCCCTATTCTCCGCGTGCGTGACTGAGCTACTGATCTCGACGAAAGCATCGACACTCGATCTGCTCACGATCTTGATTTCGTATGGCTTGAAGGAACTCTCTTCTCTGGACTTGATGAATCCTTGCCAAGCCTCGAGGATCAGCAGTGGGCGGAATGTCTCCTGGTATTCAGCAACATGGCGGAAGGAATTGGCAACTTTCTGAAACTGCCAGTCGTTTGAGTTGGGTGGGTATTCTCCTTGGTGGAAGAAATCCCAACCAAGTATTGTCTTGTGCAGAGGAGCGAGATCGGGAGCGAGACGGGCTCTCATATCCTTGGCAGAACGAACTCGCCGTTCAATCCTCACGGGCTGATTTCGCTGCTCACGCTTCAAGTTTATGACGCCAGCGGCATCGAGCTTCACAGTGTTGCTTCGCTTCTTAATCTGCTTGACACCGAAGAGTTCTGCGTCCAGCTGGTCATCTTCGTCCTCGCTACTTTCGTCCGAGGAGACCATAACACCCTGGCCCTTTGTCGAATGGTCCTTACCATCAAGGCCAATGCCTTGGAGACCCGAACCACCCACCCTCTTTGCGGCAGCAATTGCCGCAAGATCTCTCTTGCGTTTCGCTTCCTGTTCTTGTTGCCTTTTGAGCCTGAAGTTGTTAGGGTCGGGTTGCGTAGCAGTCGTCCTGCTTGGAATCGTAGGCTTTTTATCAAAGGCTCCGCGGGCCTTGAGCATCTCGGCGGTCGGTGAGGCGCTAGCCATAGCTTTCTTGATGGCAGATTCATTTGCAGCAGCCCTCCAGGTGTCCATATCCAAGGTTTTCTTGGGTTTATTTGTGGAACCTGATTCTCCCGAAGTGACCCAAGATGCCAAAGAGCCTTGCTTTTGAGGCTTTGAGACTTCAACAGCATCACTTTCTGCGTCCTCGGTCTCGATTCCGAGGTGATTCTCGAGCGCCCGGCGCAGCTCGGCCTTTTGGGACATGCTGAGCTTGGTTTTAACGGTCCCATTCAGCACATCATCTACGTAGATTGTGGACCCTTCCGGAAGTCTCAGATCGACGGTTTCGAGCCGCGCCATCATCTCGCAAGTAATGGTGACTGCCTTGTTGACCAGGTACTCATCACGTAACCGTAGCCATTTCGTGACATGTCCTGATGCTTCTCTGGGCATTAGGAGCAACGCTTTCTCTACCTCCTGTGAAGTCTTGTCATCGTTTGATGCAATGCTTGCATCGCGCAAGGCTCCCGCAATGACACTGTATTGGTTGAAAGCGTAATCAGCGAAGTCCATGGCATCTCGGCAGAATTCGATCATCATGTTCTTGTCGTGTCCCACCAGACTCCACTGCTCCGTGTGCTTGAACATTGAGCCTATGGCAACCCACAAGGCCTTCCATGCACTCTCAGTGGCTTGTATATCCACTGTGTTTAGCTTACGTGATCGGAGTATGCCATCCTGCGTGCTGCAAAGACTATCGAGAACGTCTCTGCCGAGTTTCAGTAGAGTTCTGCTTGGCGAAAACATGTGGCTGCGAGCCAACTCGCCGAGGGTGGAGGCAATGGATTGGAGTGATAGAGCAAAGTGACGTTCGATAATGTACTTCACGCCGTCTCGGCGGGAGTCTTTGGAGCCCATACTCTTTACAACGGTAGCAGCAGATTGCTGAATTTCGGAGTGACCGGAAAACACTGCGTAGAAGAGACCTTGGGATGCTGCTGGGCTGCTCATCAGACCCTCGAGCTCCATAGGGTCAAAGTCCTGAAGTCGCTCGAAAAGTTCAACCACATAGGCTGCGGCACGCTGGAATCCGTTGTTCCAATTCTCTGCATGTTTGGGAGCACTAAGACTTTCTTTGTTGGCAAGTGGCTCTAGGAGCAAGAGGCGGCTGACACCGATCATGACTGCTGACGCAAGTTCGATGTCACCTGCCTTGATACTTCGTACTGCAGCCTTCCAGATAGCTAGCGACGACACGTTGAGATCGAAGCCAAGTGATCTTTGTTGCAAGATGGCCACGCGTATTGATGCGAGAGAATGGCACTCGAGGTTCAGGGCATTGCGAATAACGTCTAGGCCAAGCTCGTTTTCCCGCTTGAATACCGGAGAGTTTTTGAACGTGTGGAGATTCTCGAGAATGGTCAAAACATAGACACGAACCAGCTCAAGAAAGTCTGCCACAGTAGCGCTGCCTGCGCTAGTCCGACTCATAATGTCCATCGTTGTGTTCATGACCTGAAGACCTTTGTGCCAACAGACGGTGCGGGCGTATCGCGAATACTTTTCGGCTTGCAGTCTTGTCATGAGCTGCTGCAATACTGCGCGACAAGCAGGGGCTAAATTTGCGGGTTTGATGGAGTTCACGAATGGGTCCACCCAGCCCAGCAGAGCCTCCAACTGCAGAGGCTGGTCTTCCTCGGTGGTGGTCATTGGAGCTTCGATGGAAGGGCTATTGAGAATTTGCTCCGCGACAGCTTGTGGTGGAACAGCCGCTAGAGAATCCCAGACGTCGGCCGGAGATGTTTCCAAGAGAGCTTTGAAGCTGCCGACAATGTCTCCGTAGCCATCGAAAGATAGTTGAAAGTGATCGAGGGCCAGCTTGTAGATATCGACGTCCAGTGCCCGTAGGTGATGTGTGATGAGCTCCTTGTCGAGCTTCTCAATGATGACGCGAGCGCCTTGCCAGAATACCGGCAGGAACTCACGGTCGATGTTGGTCGGATTGACGCGGCCCATAGCAGTGGTCAGAGTGTCGCGAACGGTCCAGTCGAATTCCATGCCGGTGATGGGACGCTTGAACCTCTTCCAGCCTCGGAGGGCCCAGGCTGATCTGTCGGCATCCAGACTGAACAGGAAAGAGGTCAGGGCTGGCGAGTATTCGGGCAGCGTAATTTTCCTCTTGGTTTGCACAAGGCGGAAGGGCTGGTCAAAGTGTTTACGGAGTAGCGATTCGTTGTGCAGGAAGGCAGTGCAATGCATCGACTCGAAAAGAGCGTACATCTCTTCCACAGGCAGCAGGGCAATGGACCTCTCCTGTGGTGCCAGATCCAACAGAGTACTGGTGGCACTATCCAGGCCTGCGGTGATGCGATGGATATTCATTTGGTCGAAGATTTGCATAAAGGTGACGACCTGGTCGGTGCCGTATTGCTCCTCAAGCTCGTGCTTGAGATGGTATCTTCCACGGTGGTATTCGCGAACACATACAGTGCAGCGTTTGAGCTGATGTTTCAATAGGTCCTTGAGATCTGCGGCCAATTGGAGCGCTTGGTCGCCGTCGAAGGCGAGAATGTGGCAGGCGTGCAGGAGCTTCCTCTTCAACTGTCCCGTTTGCTCGACTTTGGAGTGTCTGATGGCTTTCTCTTCCGCCGACTCTTCAAGGGGGTTAAGGAGGACATCTTCGTCGTAGTACACAGATGCGTCGTCGTCGAATGTGCGCGGGCAGAACCAGTGGAGATTCTTAGGCAGAGCTTTCAGGTACCTGCAGAGTCAGTCGTGTCGTGCTAGGATCATGCCGAGACTCACTCTATTTCTTGCACAACCTCTGCCATGACGAGAGAATGTGCTCACTTGACATCGAGTGTGTGAGACGTCTTGGCTGAGAGTATGTCAAGATCTCATGTCTGTTGTACGAGATGAGGTCAGTTGCGTCTTTCTTGATCAAGCGATGTTTGACGAACAGAGATCTTTGTATTGTCGAAATGGCGGTTCAAACATCAACATTCAGAGGGTCTGTGGGAGATGCACGTTGGATCCACGTCTTGTCGTGACGTGACGCGCACTAATAATGTCATCCCCTTTGAGCAAGAAATGTATGACAAGTACATGTATCTGATTGATGCAGCTCTCGATATCTCGCATGCATGGAGAGCACTCATAAAGGCAGTCACTCTTTTCTATACTGATGTTGCTATGCTACGGATTAAGCAGGTACAATCATAGATAACCTGGGCAGTCGCTACTCTCCTTCTTCCGCCGTCGCACTTGACTGACTGTGAGTGACTCTTGGCTGGAAGCAAGATCAATGCCATAGCAATACGATCGATCACCATGAGATCAGAGGCAACAGAGCGACGAACACGCTCGTGCCACAGACTTCCATTTGTAGCTGGCGATGCTTTAGCACCTGCCTGAGGGGGGTTGCACCGGTCAGAGCTGAATGCGAACTGAGAGGCTGTCGCCGAGAGTGAGACTTTTGCGTGCGTTTCGAAAAAAAAAAAGACATGTTCGCTCGTACAGCTTGAAGGTACGGCGGCGAGAAACACACACTCGGTTCCATGTCTCGCATCGGGTAGTTCGTGTTCTCGTAAATAATTGCGCGTTTTTCCTTCTCCGGAACGGCGTCGGCAGGAGCGTCGTGATTGGCAGGAAAGCACGGGCGCACCTTCTCTTTCGATACATCATTAACCGCTTCCATCGCGCTTTCCCCTTCTTTTTACTTTCCTAAACGCCCCTGCTTTTGAAAGACTGCGCAGCAAGACGCAAGAACCCTCCCCCCGCGTTGTTATACCAAAAGCGTTTTAGCTTGACCAGAAACCCTGAGATACAACAGACACCTCGTTGCCAATAAACACTCAGCACGCTACAATGGCCAGTGAGATCACCGAACAAGAAGCAAACTCGCCCTCGGCCCACGACGACCAGGGCAATGGCAGCACTGCGCCCGAGCAGCGCGGCATCAAGCGCCAACGCACATCCAACGCCGCCGCCGCAGACGACGACGACGATGATGATGACAAGCCCGGCCGTGAGAGACGCAAGATCGAGATCAAATTCATCCAGGACAAGTCGCGTCGTCACATCACCTTCTCCAAGCGCAAGGCTGGCATCATGAAGAAGGTTCGCTGCCCCGACCACCTAACGCGTCGCGACGTGTCTTGCCTCTTTAGCTGCTGACGTCGCTCATCTTTACAGGCCTACGAGCTGTCCGTCCTCACCGGCACCCAAGTCCTGCTGCTTGTTGTGTCCGAGACTGGTCTCGTCTACACCTTTACCACCCCGAAGCTCCAGCCTCTGGTCACCAAAGCCGAGGGCAAGAACTTGATCCAGGCATGTCACCTACCATTGAACCCCCCATCATCCGCCACAGCTTTTGCTAACCTTGTGTCCAGGCCTGCCTCAACGCCCCGGAGCCTGCTGATTCCAATGGCGTCGACGGCGAATCCACTGTCGAGTCTCCAGAGGATACACACGCCAATGTTCCTGCTCCACCCGCTGGCATGCAGCCCCGCCCCGCTGGTATGCCTCCCAACCAATATTCCATGACGCCCGACCAGCAGCAAGCTTTGCAGTATCAGGCATACCTGCAGTCGCAGCAACAGACTGGCGCCTACCCCATGACAGGAGCACCTATCCCCGGTCGTCACCCCGGACACCAATAGAGAGAAGCCCCAACGACAGACGGTCGGCTCTCTGTGTGGGTTGATCCGACATAATGACATGTGCGATGCGTAAAGAGACGTGTGATTTCATTGGTGCCATGACACGAAAAGCCATGCTCGGGGCGAGCAGGCTGGCGAGGCGAACTGCGGCGTAGCATAGGGATGGTTTTTCCCTTGATTTTCTTTGGTACCCCTTTTTGTTGCTCTTGTTTCCATTCTCCTTTCTCCTTCGCTTCTTTCCTCTGACATGGGGTTCCATCCTTGACGCTGGTCAGGAAAAGAATTCTCGGCGGGTCATCTTCTCACTTTAGTCTGCATGGCTACTACTTAGTTCTATGTTGCTTCTCATTATCTCCAAAGAAGCCTAAAAGAGACACACATAGGTCAGGTCACCCATCCAGTGTTCGTGTCAGAGTGCTGTAGTTATACAAATCATCTTGGGCGTTATCAGTGGTGCTCGTTCTTCCCTCTTTTATAGGCTGAATTGGGTGGATTGGCTCAGAAGCCGTAAAAATTGAATACTAGACTATCGAAGGAGGGGGGGAAAAAACGTCAAAAATCATGGCGCCGTATACATTGCTTGTTCGTGGTCGGACTACCGGGGCGGTTGGTCATCCCGGGGATCCTCGACTTGATCATGGTCGTCTTCTCGATTTCGCCATCGCGTGCGCCACCAGTCGACGAGCTGTTTGGATATGCTCTCGTGCCTGTATGCGGCGACTTCAAGACGTAGAGGCGCCGAGCGACTTCTGACATGAGCATGATTTAGGGGATCAGAGACTGATCGTGACATTTTTGGCGGCGGAGGCTGGCGAGCGTCGAGCAGAGGGGCATTCTCGTCGTCAAAGTCGACCGAGTCACGGCGATGGTTGGTCCCGTAGTACCGCTCCTGGTCACCGAGTTCATCCCAGATGTCTTCGACTTCTCGCACGTTACTGGCGCGGCGACGGCGTTTGCCTACCATGATGGCCGAGTCGAGTAGAGTATGTCTGCGCAGCAAGGGTGCCGTCTCTGAAGCAAGAGTAAAGGGTTGGTCGTGTTCGTGCTCGTCGACGAAGCCCATGCCGGGAGCCAGGGCAGAGTGGGGAATGTCAACCCCAGCGGGTGCAACGATCGAGTCTTCCTCACTGAGTCGCCAACTCAGTGCCAGCACACCGGTCAGCAGAATGACAGTGCCCAAGGCGATAAGACCGGCATACAGCGCAGAGAGCTGGTCGGCCTGGCGGAAGTAGATGAGGCCATCCAGAATGGCTATGATGTTGTACACACAAAAGACGAAAGGATACAAAATGCTAGTGCTGACCAGTTTCAGGCCGAGATGCAGATAATACAGCTGAGTGAGAGCAAAGATGAAGAAGAAGAGCAGGAGCATCCAAGACTGGTAGCGATCGAACTGGTTTTTGTGATCGACAACGGTGCGTACGAGCAACTCGACGGCACTTTTGGCCAGGAGCAAAGCGTGAGCCGACAAGACACCAGATGCAAGACCGTAGGCCATACCACGTAGAATCCTGAAACGCGGCCTTTGAAGCTGCTGGACGGTCAAAAAGAGGCCAGAAGCAGAATCCGCGACCAAGATGGCGACGACCAAAAACAGGCTCAGGGTCATCCAGACGACAAAGTTGGGAAAGACGAGCAAGTACAGAAGCTGGTCCAGAGAGTGTGAAGGTTCGGGAAGGGCGGAGAAACGAGAGATCAAGACGGCACCGACGGCTACGAGGAGGGTGCCCACAGCGGTGCGACGGGTGAAAGGCTCATGGAGCAGCAAGGTAGCCATGAGGGCGTTGAAGACGAGTCCTGAGGCCTGCAGGGTACTGAGCAAGGGCAGAGGGAGAGTGGTGATTTGTATCGAGGAGCCGACGATGTTGCTGAGGAGGAAGAGCAGCATGCCGAGTTGCCATCGGCGGCGACGGTAAGGGGCTCGACGGGGCAGGTCGTGGTCCTTTTCATCTTCGAGCATGTGCGACTTGCGCTGGAGCGTGAGCCCGACGGACTGAACGCAAGTGGAGACGAGGCCGACGACGATGCCCAGCTGCCAGACTCGAGTTAGCGGGCGGTGTATAGGGTGAAGGTGTGACTTACGCCAAGTGTGGCGCCAGGCGACAGCGAGGCCATGACTTATGGTGTTGGTAATGGACAAGTCGAGCTACGACGGCATGGTTGTGTGGGAGAGGAAGGCGCTCGATTGTATGTTGATGCGTGACGGCAGGCGCTCGATTGTATGTTGATGCGTGACGGCAGGCGTTGACGTTGATGGTTGTGAACGTCACTTCCCTGCCTGCTATTAGCACCTGCTAACTCTACCACCACAAACACCACCACCACCACCACTACAGCCAACATGTCGCAACCACACGCCATGTCCGACGACCAGGTAAAGTTGTCCTGTTTGTAACCCGTCCATGCGACACGCCTTCTGACCCACCCGCCGTGTACAGGTCGCCTCGGAGCTGCGCAAGATGACAGCCTTTATCCGCCAGGAGGCCCTGGAGAAGGCGCGCGAGATCCACCTCAAGGCCGACGAGGAATTTGCCATTGAAAAGTCCCAGCTCGTCCGCCAGGAGACGCAGTCCATCGACTCCCAGTACGACAAGAAGTTCAAGCAGGCCGAAATGTCCCAACAGATCACAAAGTCCACCCTGTCCAACAAGACAAGATTGCGTCTGTTGAGCGCGCGCCAGGAGCTGCTCGACGACTTGTTTGAACAGGCCAACAACAAGCTCGCCGACTACACCAACGACCAGGCCAAGTACAAAGACATTCTCAAGAACCTGATCCTCGAAGGTCTGTACGCCTTGAACGAGTCCAAAATCTCCGTCCGCTGCAGATCAAAGGACGACGGCATTGTCCGCAAGGCCGCCGACGCCGCTCAGAAAGAGTACAAGGATAAGATGAATGGTCGCGAGTCTGTCATTACTATTGACGAAAAGGACAAGCTGCCAGATGAGACGTAAGCTCCCGTCGTCCTTCCCTCCTGCATCGCTCCGCTAACCCCATCTTCCTTCCAGATCTGGCGGTGTCACCATTGTCAACTCGACCGGCAAGATCGATATCAACAACACCTTCGAGGAGCGTCTCCGTCTGCTCCAGTCCGAGGCTCTTCCCAGCGTGCGAGCCACCCTCTTTGGAGAAAACAAGAACAGAAAATTCAAGGATTAACTCCTCTGTCCTGTCCTCGTCTCTACATGTTCAACATCAACGTCCTCCTTTCGCGTACCTAGCTATCTTCGAGCCAGCGCAGTCTGTAGATATGCCTCTTTGTTTTGTTCTGTCCTCCATCTTGTTTGTAGTCATGGTTGTCTACTCCTGTGATGAAGCTTGGGTAATCTACAAAGTACCGCTTTCCGTCTCTGTCACTTTGTCGCGTCTCGCGAAAAATGTCTTCATCACATCGCTTGCACCATCCGCCAGACCGAACAGCCCTTGCTTTGCTTTTGGCCTCGTCCTCGCTGCGAATTCGAGCCGATACGACAGCTTCTCAATCGCAGTCTTGCACTCTGTCCTTCGCATGTGCGCTGCTCCAGAGTCTCGAATGTTGAACGCTACCGACCGTAATTCCTTGGCCACCTCGTCGAGAGCCAAGTTGAACTCGCCTTCACCTTCGCATGCTGATTCTCTCGAGTCCGCCACCCCCTCGTCTTGAACTGTCGCTTGGCTTTTGTAGAACTCGAACCCGCACAGCCCTGCTCCCATAGCCACGTCCAGCGTGCCAACCCTTGCTCCCAATTTGTGGAAGTCTGTGTCGTCTCTGATTCTGAAGGATCTGTTCTCATGAAGATAGTCTGCCAGTGATTTCATGGTCGATATGTCCTCAAGATGATTTGTAAGGTATTCGTTCGATTTCATAAACGAAGCCAATCCCAATCGCCTCTTGAAAGTATGTGATGCCATGTTGGAAGATGGCAGGAGGCTTATCAGGCGATGGATCAGGATTGGGTTGGGCATGTGTGAACGGACACGCTGCCCCACCTGGTCGATCTGGGAGAAGACAGTCAGCGGCAAATGACGAAGAGAGAAGGGGAGGGATACTGTCGCAGTGAGCACTTGTGGCTCAGCATCAGCTGCGAGCAGACTTTCGATGCACTTCTGGAGAGCCGCCTGCTCGTCAAGGCTCTGCTCAAGCTGAGGATCTACCAGCAAGAGCATCAACGCTGTCAGCCAGCTGCGTCTCTCAGCGATGTTCAAGCTACGATAGCAACCGTTAGCTGATTTTTTGAGGCCAAGGTCATCATCATCGCTGTGTTTACCTATTCGCTAGTCTAGTTAAAAGCGAGCTTGCCCACTTGACTCTGAGAGGCGCGACGTCCACATAAGGTCTCTGGTTGGCAGGTGGAGGCATTGACGGCAGATCAGAAAAGAGTTGTGGTTCAAGATCCTCCCTACCTGCTCGCAAAAGGAACTGTTTGAGCATGCTGTCGGTCGCGAACGGCGTATGACTGAATGAGTTTTCCAGAGTGCTCAAGTAACCAACGGCCAGATCCGCCTCGACATCTTGGAGCAATTCTGCCAGAGTCCACTGTACAACCTCATTGGGCAAAGCGGAAACCAGAGCCATATCTGCTACAAACCCCGTCCTGTATGATTCTGTCCTAACGTTTGCATCTTGCAGCAGAGCGGCCCAGTCTTCCCGAAACGTGCTAGTTGAAGGGAAAGGTCTGGACAGGTGTGCTCGAGGATCAGCATGCCGAAAGAAAGGATACCGGATGGCCCTCTCGAGGATGTCATTACGTTGAACCGCTCGCAGGACGCGGTCCTTCTGCTCTTGGTCAGCATCGCCGGCCTGCAGCTTGGCGGCGAACTCTTCAGCATCCATGTTGAATGGCTGCCTCGACTCGACCACAAGACCAGCCGTAGCGTCCATTTCCTGTTGATGTTCTTCCTCGTATTTTTTGATCTTCTCGACCGCTCTAGCGTCCTTGTTGTGCGAAGCCACTAGAGAAGCCAGACTGAATTTGTACTTCTTCCGTGGGGGTTGGAGCAGATTTGGCTTTGACGCTGCAGATTTTTCTCGACGGATTGAACTCCTCAGCTCGCGGGCAGAGCTGGAAGGGCGATGTGGAGTCTCGGAAGAGGTGGCAGGTGGAGTCATCTTCAGACGCTTTCTCCGAATAAGCTCATCGATGTCGTCCATGGAATCCGAATCGGCATCGATACTATCAGAGTCCGAGTTTGTCACGGCCATCATGCCGTCCCGAATGACACGCTTGCTAGACGACTGGGAACTGAGCGGGACGCTCGACAAGGACGACGAAGACACGCTGGGATCCATTACAGACAGATGGGCCTTGTCATGCTTCTTTGTTACAGTGGGCGGAGGTGAAGGAGGGCTTGGGCTGGATTCAAGCGATGAGAGGGGGCTCAATTCTCTGAGGCCGCGGCCTGGCGGTTCACGGAGGACGGGTGGGCTGGAAGTAATGGGTGTGGCAATGGGATCCTTTATCCTGGGTTTGGCTGATTGAATGCCTTTGACGCCTTGAGTGAGCGAGGAGACAGATGTGTTTGGAGGCATCGACAGACGGATTGTCGCATCTCGCTGCACCTTGGTGGTCAACAGGGCAGGCGCGTTGCGACGCTCTGACGTGCTTCTTTCCTCCGAGTTAGATAAGGGATGTTTCGATTTGGGCTGTGCAAAGGGCTTGAAGAAGTCGGTGATGTTGCGATTCGTCTTCGAGGCCATTTAATAAAAATACCACTGGTATGGTTTCGTGGATAATCATAAGATTCGAGGCTGCCGCGAGAGCGTACCGCGTCGCGCTTTAAGTGTGACGCGGCTTGGACTGACACGAAATTATATCCAGGTAGGTAGGTAGTTTACCACTTTTCATCTCAATCACCAGCCTACCTACGTTCGGATTTTCATAGTCCGAAGTCCTCTCCACCAATGGACCATGGACTTATCAACTCGCGCATCTGGCCGCAGGAGGCAGCCTAGTAAGAAGTACTCAATTGATCCTTTCGATGGGCTCGATATCGCCGATGCCATCCCTGAGGATACCTCTCTCCCGCCATTGGAAGTCCTCGACGATGATGAGGATGATGATTTTCAGATGGATCCAAACGCCTCTCCCGAACCGCTGGATGATGACCTGTCTGCTGCTGAAGACGACGACGACGACGGTGATGACCAAACCCACCACGATGTCGATGACGGAGACGGAGACTCTGTCGTTGGTGACTTCGAGACTGGTGCTCCAACCGCCCATCGTAGTTTCAAGAGGGTAAAGGTCGATGAGATTGCCAAAATGAAGGGCGACCCAAGATTCAACCCTCGCGGTCTGCTTGAGCCTGCTGCTCGTGGTTCCAAAGAGCTCCAAAGGCTGTTCTTCTTTGGCCCTGCGAGAGAAGACCAGACGCCTGCTCTCCAAGCGCACTTTAAATGGGGCGCTGAACTCACTCTTCCAAGTCATGACGTAAATGCCGGTGGGTTTGGTGGCTTCAAAACAAGTCATTATCATAAAGACGAAGCATTAGAGTCAGAGATCCAACTCGGATGGGAGTGGTACGACGACAAAGGTGGTAAGGAGAGATTCAAAGCATACCAACAATCAAGTGGCCTTGTTCACCAGGATGGTCGATCATACGTATCCCCGGCTGCATCTGCAAGCTGCAGTCTTCTTATGGGTCCATACAAGCAGCAGTCCCGTCTGGAGATTGGCCTGCACCAAAGCGTTGACCTTAACAATGTATGGGCACCGTCTGCAGACGCTCCAGCACCACTCCAAGACCCCAAGTCATATAGGAACGGATGGATGATTAATCTGGGCGAGAAGTTACAACACATCGAATGGGTGCCTAATCTCAATGGATCCCGGCAATTTCTGGCTGCATCAACTTCTCCCCTCATTGGCCCAACGCAAGAGGAGCGAGACTTCAATGCACCATATGCTCCGGCATTTACTCCACGCCCTCCAGCCAAGTCATCTATACAGATTTGGGAATTCTGTGCCACTTCAAGTGGACGCATATGCACAATGAATGCCCCTGTTCTCCGGAAGGTCATCTGCACAGAATGGGGACATGTCAAGACCTTCAAATGGTGCTCTATGCCCCGCAATATCTCGACTGAACAATCATCAGGAAGGACCAATCTCGGCTTGTTAGCGGGAGTATGGGCAGACGGAGTTCTGAGGGTCTTGGATGTCTTTTTGGATTCAACAGAAGGCGAGCATACCACATACGAGTTGATGAAGACCACAGCATTTATGGCCCAACCTCCAAATACGCTCTGCACGTGCTTGGCGTGGCTCAGTACAACCAGCATTGTGGCTGGCTGTGCCAATGGATGTATCGGGATCTGGAAAATTCCTTCTTCACTTCAGGCTGAAAGGAGGACTGGCGAACCTACACTGACTTCAGACCCTACGGCCTTTTTCCCCGTCTCATCGACATACATCTCAAATATCACGACCTGCTATCCTTCGAGACCGAACATCATAGTTTCGTCTTCAATGTCTGGTTACTTCCAAATGACGGATCTGATGGAGATGACCTCCAAGGCAACCATGACTCCCGCAGCTACAGTCAGATCTAGCCGCTCAAGAGTCGGGAAATCTACCCTCGTGTGGCACGATTATGCCCAAGTAATACTCACAGCGGACGATAATTTTACTCTCGTCGCATACCCCATCCGTCGTTTCTTCCGTCAAGTCTCGTTCACGCGCTACAAGAGTCCTGTTGCGTGTCTTGCATACAGTCCTGTCCATCCTTTCGTCATGGCGGGATGCGTTGGAGGTGAGGCAATCGTCAACAACCCACTACGCCGTGCCTATGAGAACAAGGTGCCTATCTGGAATCAGACCTGGTTCACACATGAATGGAGGCCAATTGGCGACAATGATTCCATGACAGCCAATGCACCTGATCACGATAAAGCCATGGTTGATGCATCTGCGGACACTGATCAACACACAAGCGCTACGCAGGAAACAGCAAAATCATGTCCGAAAGGAATCAGTCGAGTACTTGAAGGATTCAAGGGCAAACAGATCAAGCTGTTTAACACTGAAGACGCTTTCACTCACAGAGAGAATGGAGCGGTATATTCGACTGTCTACGAGATGAAGTCCTCAATCGACACGATGTCTTGGAATCCAAATCTTCACGTCGGTGGATGGATTGCTGCGGGTATGGCTGATGGATTATTACGAGTTGAAGATATTACATCTTGAGAAGACGGGGGATAGGATGGCATATTTGGTGTTTTCTTTTTCGATGCCCTTCCTGTCCTTCAAAAATTGAACCTTTACTCGTAGGCATAGTATTAAACACGGTGAGCGTTGTGAAAGCATGTTGCAAGGTGATTTGATGTCGAGATAGTCCTGATACATGTAGTAATCACAAATTCAGGTCAGCACGGACTCCAAGTCGCGACTTCCATTTACAGACGCGGTCAACACGCAGCTTCCCAGACTTCTATCTCACTCATTGCGGACCGCGACAATGGCGCCCTTCAAAGATGAGCAGATTTTGGTGAGTCGTCATTTTCTCCCATGCCGCGACTCAAATATTCTTGCTGATTGCCTCGCGTCTCACAGATCATCGCACCCGGATCGCGGACAACTCTCGCGCAACTTGGGCTCCCCGAATCGCTGACTCCGGCGCGTATCCGCGTGCGTTCGTGCATGTTTCCTGCCGAGAAGGAAGGAGAATTCGAGCCGAACAAGGTGCGCCGGAAAGATGCGCCTCCAGCAGATGGCGACAGCGAGGCCGAGTACGAAGAGGACATTCTGTCTGAGCAAGGTGCTGTATGGCCCATGCAGCAAGGCCGAATTGTAGATTGGGACTGCTTCTTTGCTCTCATCGACCATGTCTATCGCAACATCAATCCTCCCTTCCACACTGCCGTTCTTCTCATCGCCCAGCCGATATGGACGCCAAAGGAACACGAAAGAATCGCACAGTTCATATTCGAGAAGCTCAAGCCCCCGGCCTTTGGCCTGATGGATGCAGCCTCGGCCACTCTGTATGCGTATGGCGTATCTACCGCCACTATTGTCGACGTAGGATACGAGAAAGCCGACGTCACTGCCATCGTCGACTATCTCATTCACGACACTGGCCGCGCCTTGAGTGTTTCTGAATGCGGCGGAGAATCCCTGACTGAGCGTCTCTTCCAACTGCTCACCCCGAGAGGCTTTTCGAAAGAGGTATGCGAACAGTTGAAGAAGAGCCCCATTTGCGAGATTCTACCGCCCGACGTGGAACTGCCATCCGAAAACAACGCGGCAGCATCTTCTGAACTACCGTCCAATCCTGCTGCCGCTGCAAGCACTGGTGCTGAAGGCTCGGGTCCCGGCCAGCGTAACACCACTGCGGCATTGGGTGAGACTCCACTAGGCCCCGGCCCCGGAACTCAGGTCGGCACCGAACAAAAGGACGGCGAGGACAATGAAGGTGTGCTCGACATAGCGAGTATTGTTACTGGTGGAAATATGGCCGAATTCTTGGAGCGAAAGGAGAAGGAGAAGGCCGAAAAGCTCGCTGCGAAGAAAAAGGGAGCCGATGCAGGCCCTGTCAGCGCAAAGCCTGCCAGGCTCCCAAACTCCAAGAGACTCAGAAACACCTTCATCTACGACGATCACGTTCTGCGCGACGCCATGAAGGAACAGAACTACAGCAACAAGCAGATTGCAGACATGCAGGCTGCTGTTGAGTCCGGCCCCACCAAGAAGACAGAAACTGAAGCAGGTGATGCAGAAAGGCCCACGGCCGACGGCGTCCAGGGCGAATCGCATACGCACGGCGGAGCTATCCGCAGAGAAGCCGAGGTCGGTCTCGAGCGCTTCCAAGCTGCTTCTGGTGGCGTACTTGATAGACTCGCCGACGTCATATATCGCACCGTGTCGTCTGTCGAGGAAGTGGGTAAGCGCAGTGAGTTGTGGGATTCTCTGATTGTTGTAGGCAATGGCTCCAAGGTGCGCGGTTTCAAGGAAGCTCTTCTCACCACCCTGCAAACAAAGTACCAAATCTCACCGTCTTCGGCCACCATATTTACCTCTGAGCTTCCCTCCAACCTCTCTACGCCTATGGCGACTGGCGCGAACACTCCTCAGCCTTCAATACCCTCCCACATGGGCTCTGGCGTCAATCCTCTACTGTACGCAGCAACAACGGCACAGAATCCGCAGCTGAACTCCATGAACGGTGGATTGCCAGGCGGACATATGCCTCACACCCTACACACATCACACGCCCAATCACCTACAAGTGTGAAGCTGGCCAAGATGCCAGAGTACTTCCCCGAATGGAAAGATGCTGGCTATGAGGAGGCAGTATTTCTTGGAGCGCAGGTCGCAGCAAAGGTGCTGTTCATGGTGGATCAAGGATTGAGCAAGGGATACATGACGAGGACGGATTACAACGAACAAGGGCCTCAGGGTATACATGACTGCAGCATGTAGGCTGGACCGCATAGGATATATAGTCGGTAAGCTGTCAGCAAGCCCGAGAAATCTACCCTCGATGGGGTTGAGAAAAAAGCAATCGTTGATGGTCATTGGTTGAAACAGAACAAAGTCTCGAGTGCAATTCTTCGCTTATCACGAATCAAGCAATCTAATAATATGGAAGACCCTGATCGATTCCGGGTGTGAACGGTACGGGACAGTTTCTTAGCGAAAGAGGCCCTTGATTATTGAATAGGCTCGAGTAATTAGCATGAGGAAATACTGTACCCAACATGACGAAATGACTCGGCGGTTTCGAGCGAATTGCGTGCGATTGTATAGAGCCAATTTATCAAAGGGCGCTTGTTAGATTCAGGACATTTCACACGAACGGATGGTCCTGACCATTTTGGAGCAAGTAAACACACCGTGTGCTGTGCCAGGCAGGCAGGCGGAGTATTTGAGAACTGGCAAACATCCAGAGTGGTTAGACTGTGCTAGCACTCAAGTGACTCAACAGGCGGTCCTGCTGAGCAGGCTAGTAGGTAGGCATTTTCGACCAGCGGCCGAGGTTGAGGACGTGCACCCTGCTGGTCAAATGATAGTTACAGGGGGTTTCGGATGCTATCCACAGGCAAAGAAGTTGGGGTGAGCAGGAACAGCCATTGTTGTTCCTTGCGGCAATAGCGCTCTCCAGTGCCTCGACCAAACCAAAGCCATTTCTATCTTCTCATCATTTTTTCTACATTCTTATTTTTCCTTGTTGCTCTTCTTTTCTGCCGAGATCTCCAAAGGTGCCGCTGGCAGGTGAAAATCGGCTTTCTCACCCATCAGCACCCGGCAGGACAAGACGGCTAGTCACTCGAGTTCGCAATCAAACGCGTACTCTCTACTCCTGAAGCATTCGTATTTTGATTTTGGCCCTCCGGTCCGAAGTCTTTGGCAGAGGCAGTACGGCTGTCTCGAGCTTCGGCGCAGCACGAGCTGAACCCCACCCTCTTTATTCTTATTGTTCTAGAATCCGGCGAGGAAGGTCTGAAAACGTTCCGACTCTCGGTGCTTGGCCGCTCGACATCTTCGACCTCCCTGAATTGTGAGCCGCTGGCCGACGTGTGAACAAGACGTGCGACAATCGACACGACAGACGCACGACACGGACCGCGAGACTGGCCATATCCATACGACGACTCGACCATCACCATCGCCGCCTGCCATTGCGCATCTTGACATGACGACTGTTGAGCAGCCGTCGCGCCACATCCACTTCAGCTCCGACTATCCAACGCAATCGCCAAGCAGGCCCATCCCTGTTGTCACAACAAGTGCTCCCGACTCGGACGCTTCGCCCGACCCAATGGACACTGGCTCTGATCATGCCGGCCGAGATTCACAGAACGCCAGCCCTAGAGGCGACAAGCACAACATTTCGGCCGAGTTGGACAGCCAGTCTGGTCTGCGAAACGGCCTTGGTGGGCAGCACGCAGTAGGTGCCGCAGCGGCAGCGCAGCAGCCCAAGGCCATCAGTGCTGCCTTTATCCACAAATTATACAGGTAGTGCTCTCTGCCATGACCATATCAGTCGACTGACGCCTGTCCAGCATGCTTGAAGATCAAA
This sequence comes from Aureobasidium zeae, assembly GCA_017580825.2. Lineage (NCBI taxonomy): Eukaryota > Fungi > Ascomycota > Dothideomycetes > Dothideales > Saccotheciaceae > Aureobasidium > Aureobasidium zeae. The sequence continues at coordinate 748,511 of JAGFJS020000004.1, forward strand.
GTATCCAGCACCTGATCTCTTGGTCCAGCACCAACGAGAGTTTTGTCATGCAACCTTCGACCGAGTTCTCCAAAGTCCTTGCGTAAGATGATGACGATGCAATGCCGAGCAACAAAGCGACAACTGACTCTGTGCTTAGATCGTATTTCAAACACACAAACATCTCATCATTCGTGCGTCAATTAAACATGTACGGCTTCCACAAAGGTAATGTCTCTGGCTCTATGTAGGTGCAAAACAGGTCGCTGATGAGTCCAATCAGTCAGTGACGTTTTCCACACGGCGTCACCAGATTCGCCTCTGTGGGAGTTCAAGCACGGGAACAACAACTTCAGACGAGGCGATTTGAACGGACTGCGGGACATCAAGCGCCGGGCGTCTAGACACACTTTGATACACCGCGACTCCTTTTCCAACGCCACGCCCAAGATGACTCTCCAGCCACCTCCCCCACCGCCGCCTGGCGCGCCGATGGACCCACCAATGTCTGACCCGGTCGAAGCACGACTGAGTATGCTGGAATTCAATCTGCAGGACGTCTATGCAAGGCTGGCGAGGTCGGAAGATGCTTATGCCAATCTGGGCTCAAAGTGCCAGGCCCTGTCCGAGGGACTCGCAAGATGTCACCATGTAAGTCGGTCAAGGGCATTTTGACAGGCCCCATACTAACTGACTCGGTAGTGGAGTGGTGAATTGTCATCGCAGTTGCTTGGACTGGTTCCTGAGCCCGACAACCCAATCCACCGAGATGTTTCTGCACTGCGTGCTGAGATCAGTCGAGCTGCGGACATGGTCAGAACACACGAGGTGCCGCATGACAACGTGCACCCGTCACGTCCTGCATACATGGCAGCACCATCCTACGATCACGGCGGGCCTGTTTCACCCCGGCAGCAGGCAATAGAAGCCTCGCGCCGACCTTCATTGCAGCCGACATCGCGCACGTCTTCATTCAGGGCTCCCATGCCGCCACACATGACTGCTTCGCCACATCGATTCGGGTCCATGAGTGGGCCTTCGGGACCGCCATCGCCATCACCAAGAGCAGCACCACCTCCTCCCCCTCCGCCCCCAACATATGCAACGCTGGCCCCTCCGCCTCCGCCACCGCCAGCGCCTGCCGTCATGCAGCATCGTCCAGCTTCTCCGCCTATGCATCTTTCCCGCCGACATACTTCTGCGGATATCAGATTGCAAGGATGGAATGGGCCACCTCCGCCTCCACCTAATGCTGCGCAGTGGCCCTCGTCGCCATTCCGTCAAGGCAATAATGAAGGCCAACAAATCAGGGATACGCTGGCGCAATACGAGCTGCCGCGGGCAACGTCGAGGCTGTCTTCTTCCCGCCAGACGACGCCGCCTGATTCGGGACCCCCGGCATATGGCAACAATAGCGGCGAGGCAGGATGGCAACTGCCTGGGCCAAAGTTCCCGTTCAAAGGCGTGGAAGCGTCAGCACCAGCGACTAGGAGAAGCAGCATGGCCAGCAACGTTCACTCTCTGCTGAACCCTACGGCCGACGCGAACAACGAGCGCGAGGCTGACGATGGGCCAGACGATAGGAAGCGCAAGAGAATGGCATGAGTTTCTAGATTGGAAATTTGCATTGTATAGAATGTCCGAGTATGTCAAAGATATTGTGTTGAATAGAGTCGAGTCGGGAGGCGGCCGTCACCGACAGAACAGGGTCTAGCCTCGGCATACCGAGATAGACAAGGGCAAAAAAAAATAATAATAAAAACCACCAACCACATTCTTGTCGCATTCCTTGTTCCCCTCCCGACAGCATCGCCCAAACAGCCAAGATGGTTCAGAAAGTCTACGTCACGTACAACGATGTACGAATGTCCTGGATGGCGCATTATTGCAGCTTTACTAACGAGAAAACAAACTGCAGGTGCACAAGCTCTGCCAAAACTCGGCTGAGCAGATCCTGAGCGAGTGCAAGCCCAACCTGATCATTGCCATTGGCGGCGGCGGCTACGTGCCCGCCCGCATCCTCCGTTCCTTCCTCAAGAGACCCGGCAGCCCCAACATCCCCATCCAGGCCATCGGTCTGTCGCTGTACGAGACGCTAGGCACCGACACACCCGAAGAGGTCCCCGGCACAAAGGTCACGCGCACGCAATGGCTGGATCTGTCTTCGCTCGAGATGGCCAACCTGATCGGCAAGAACATTCTCATTGTCGACGAGGTCGACGACACACGCACCACCCTCGAGTACGCCGTGCGCGAGCTGCAGAAGGACGTCGACATTGCCACCGAGAAGCTCGGCCGCACCACCGAGAAGACGACCTTTTCCATCTTTGTTTTGCACAACAAGGACAAGCCCAAGAGAGGCACCCTGCCCGAGGACATGGTCAAGTCTCAACACTACATTGCCGCCGTCACCCTGCCCGATCTCTGGATCTGCTATCCTTGGGAAGCACAGTAAGCCTCTCTCTCTCTCTCTGTATCAGTCTTGGCCCACCGAGCCCTCGCTAACTTCGTTCAGGGACATCGATGAGCACGACCGCATGGCTGCCGAGCAGGCCAAACAATAGACTTTTATTCTTTCACGACAAAATCATAAGGCGTTTGTTTTGGGTAGAGCCTGTAGAGTTCACGAATACCATCCATCACCATGATTCATCCAAAAATAATTAATACCAGTCATCATTATGATCCTGGTATCGTTTGTCGAGGGGACTACCCTGATGTATTGCAATATGCGCCAAGTCTCGAGAAGCTATCAAATTAATGTCATATTGTACCCAAATGACAGACAGCCTTGCATTAGCTTGATCAGAAAAGTGTCAATCCATTCTACTAAATATATTTATATAATTACTCCGTACTCACTGCTTTCCAAATTTATCCCGAGCTTGGCAGGTCGTTTTGATGCACACCACCTTCGAGTCCAAGCACTCAGATTCGTTTCAAAACACAAGCTCATACTCAAATTACATGTGACCAAGCACGGGTGGTTAGGCGTGTCAATCTCCCAGTTGTCATGCTAGAAGAGTTCAAACACGACGGACAAGAGAGCAAGAATACAATCGAATAGTTCAAGACCGCATTTATCTGATTCTATCCTATACCAGCTTCCAATGGAACGAGCACTTATAGAGTCTGCTATTTCCGCTCCTCACTCTAGCTGTCTGTCGACCGGATCCATGTCCTAGGCTCTGAGCGTACCAATCTAGCATCAGTGTCCATTTACTTATGTAAATACATAATTTGGGGCCGGAGGCCCAAGGAGAGAGGCATTCCAAGAGCTACTTGACGGAATCGTACTGTCTTTCGTATACCTGAGCGTACCAATCTCAAAATAGCATAAAATCAACCTGAATTCATATATGCTCCTTCCAAATACCCAGGAGAAAGCAGGCACCTGATAGAATTTGCAAAGCAAACTTACACGATGGCTGATAATGATTCTATGACCCATACAATGTATCGAATAACAGACCACAGATCTGCCATGATGGTGAAGCGTTCATCCGCTGGAAAATCATTTGCTCCGATGCATGGAGCAAGGAGTTGGCCTGGAAGCGGTACATCTGCGTCTGCCTCTGCCGTTTTATGAGCGTGACCAAGACCTATCGTTTCTAGAAGGACAGAATCTCTACCGCCAATATAACGTTATGCTGGGGATCCTCCGTTTCACTCACATATGCAGCACTACACTCAAGGATGTAGGAGAATTACAGCTTGCGAGCAATGTACTTCAAGCCACGAGAGGGAGAGAGTCTAGCCAGATTGGGATCACGGGGATTGAGCTAACCCGTTTGGTCTAGTTCCAGCTCTGGCTTCTCGGGCATCCAGCAAAGCCAATCCCCAGCGATTGATTTTGCTCTCCAAATCTATCTTATCTTGACTTTCTATAAGTCAACGTTTGATCTATCGCATGGACAGGAAGGGGATGCCAACACGAGTGGAGTTCTTGATGTATTTGCACTCTTTCCGCTCGTGACAAACGTGGCAAACGTGGCAATGTGCGACGTTCATGTATTCATCCGCATGTTGACGCTCTGTGAGCATCGTTTGCAAAGGCCAATCATTTTCTAGCAATAGTAAGAAGGGGGTATCGGTGCGCGGTCCCATGTGGATTGGTCCCGTCCAACGTCATGCGACGGTGCAGTCCCGTTGACTCTGTCAGCTCTTACAGACATTCAACTCCAAACTATGTAGCTCGAACAAACAAAAGAAGACCTATGCTAGAATGTCGTGCCGACAGCAGATCCAGCTGGTACCTCTTCGTGCCCCACTTATCCCTGCCCTCGATAGGTCTCTGGATGCTTCTGGAATTGGTGATCGTGGGCTTGTCCTTGACGTCGTCGAGCAACTTGTACCTAATACCTTCTTAATCTTCGCTAGAAAGTGGTAAAGGGTATTTGATCGCTGAATCTGCTCCTAGAGTGGTGGTCTAATGTATGTATGTATTTATGGTGTACATGGAATAACTGCGCAGGGTCTAGAGACCGCTTTACAGGGAAACATGTATGGTTCGCAAGGCATTCTGTTCTCTGATATTCATACGAAGTATCGGTCTTCCAAGCTCATCAGGGCCCCGATCTTTCCTTGCAAATCCCTCTATTTGGTAGCCTACAAGCTCCGTAGACCTCTTGTATGTGGTGCCGTAGCTAGTCTTCGTTTAGATGCTCCCCACTGGAATATTGTTTGGGACGTAGTCATATTTCATGTATCAGAGAGCTAAACCCTAGGCAATTGAAGCCCATTCCTCTACCATCTCATCAGCTGTCTTTTTGCACCCTCGCCGCGAAAGCACTACTTTCTCAAATTCAATTGGACGAATGGCACTTCAACGTCATTTTCATTGGCATCCTCTGCAGTGATCTCAAAGATGACTGCCTTCTGATGCTCGGGAATCGGCTTCTTGCTGATGGTCTCGACCAGTTCACTCAACCTTTAAAATTCATGTTAGCTGTGGACATGCCGGCGGGAAAGCATCAGCACTTACTTGAGAGGAAGCCTGTCCTTGTTCTTGGACGCAGGGTAGAAGCTTGCATAGAGCAGACTGACACCAGAACTAATCATGGTGATTTCCAAGCCCTTGTCCGCAAAGTCCTTCAAGAATTGCTCCAGAGTGACGTCTTCAGTGTCGAAGCGATCCCAGAGCTTGTCAATGACAACCTCGCCGTTCTTGCCTTGGTAGGAACCCTTGGGAGATGCGATGGGTTCTGAGAAACCGAAGAACGGCAAGGCCAAGTTGATGAAGCCGTTCTTGTACTGCTCGATGTCGTCCTTGCCGTCGATGATCTTGAACAACTCAAGAACAACCAGTCCGGTGACCAGTGCAGTAGTGGTGGCGATTGCAGGGATGATCTTGCCTGCAATGAACTTGGTCTTGTGACGATCAGCAGTGGCAATCTTGTAGTTCTCGGCGCGCAGATTGCTGGCAGCAGTGATGAAGTCAATGTGGAAGTTTGTGTCGTCGTCCTTCTCAAACTCTACTCCGGTCAACTTGAAGTCGCCCAGGGCCTTGGGTGAGGGCAACGACTTCGCAATTTTGTCGAGCTCGTCGCTGTCATCCATCGATGATGCAGGTCCGTTCGGGTCAGGCTCATTCTCGCTGGCCTGGATCTTGACACCAGGGTCTGGCTTGAAGTCTTCGATCATCATGTTGTTGACAATATCGTCAATCTCGGCCTTGTCCTTTGTGCCCTTCTGAGGAATACCGTAGTTGAAGGCGTGGAGGTTTGCAGCGGCGAGAACAAAGGTAAAGTGAGTATCGTTGTTGGCATCGTACTTGAGCGGGTCGGGGGCACGCTTGGGACCAGACCAGAAGCGCTGTCCACTGGAAGTGGTCGAGTCCTTGGGGAAGTTGTACAACAGCTGTTGGATGGCATTGTTGTACTGCTTCTCGAACTGAGTTCTGGCCCACTTGACGCAGTCCTCGTAGCTCTCGGGCTTGTCAGTCACCAAAAACTCCTTTAGCGTTTCCAAAGTCTGCTTCTCGTTGCCAGACTGCTTCAAGGCAGAACCGAGGTAGTCAGGCTGGCTGATGTATGCGTTGACAATCTCAGCGGGTCCAGCAAAGTATGTGTGGAAAAGATCCTTGGCCCAGGCGATGGTGTGCTCAATGCGATTGGGAAAACTGCGAAGAGTGCACATGGGGAAAGACTGCTCAGGCGGATCTTGCGAGCTGGAGTAGGACTCGGTAATTCTAGGGAGAACCACCTGGGTGTTGCCCTTGGTACCGAGAGTGCCGCTGTCCAGCAGAGGCTTTTGGAAGAAGACGCACCTGCGGTCGACATAGGTACGGGCATCAACATTGTCGAGCGCATTGGTCACACCGTCAAGGCTGTGCCAAAAGTCCTCGTTGAAGAGATGCTCCGTGTCCTGGCCAACACGATCCTTCATGGATTCAATCTTGCCCTTGAGGTCGGGGTTCATGGCCTGAACAGCTCTCGTAGCAGACTCACTCTTGAGCTGACCAACATCCTTGGATCTGAAGAGGAACTGTCTGTTCAGATTGCTGCGCTCAATCTGGTCCATGTCGGTGACGGTGATCTTGCCCTTGGGACCGGTCGCGAGACCAATCATTGCCCAGTTCTTGAGCATCTCGCAACCAATGGCGCCAGCACCAACAAGGAATTGCTGGTTATTGGCAAGCTTCTCCTGGAACTCGGTACCGAACACGGCGATCTGACCGTCATAACGCGAACCAGTGGGCTTGCAGAGCTCTTCGGAACGCTTGACAGAAGTGGGGACAGCCTCCAGAGCGTCAAAGTAGAGCCACTGCACGATGGGGTGGAACTTGCCGGAAACAGACTTGAGGACTTCCTGGGCGGCAAGACCACCGAAGAAGGCGGCCATGGGACTCAGGTCACCCTGTGCCTGGTATGACAGCTCACGAAGAAGCTTCTCGTCCAGTTGGATCTTTTCATCGCCCGATCCGGTATACTCTTGGGCAAGCTTGAGCAATTCCGAGGCGTCCTGGTCATTGTGGGGCTTGGGGAAGTGGCCGTGCTTTTCCTTGAAGGCGTGGAGGGCCTGGAAGCCGGCATGGAGTTGAGCGGGGCGGTCGAACTTGGCAAAGTCGGACATCATGAGCTCAGGCTTCTTCAATTGCTGGCTCAGGGGCTCGAAATTGAGGAACTTGGGCATCTTGACCTGTGTATAAAGACCGCCGCGCTTGTATTGACCGAGATCCGAGACGTCGCCAATGGAGAAGGTGTAGGGTCCCTTGACGGTGATCTTGCGAGGAGCCGAGTTGTTCAAGGCTTCCATGCCCTCGACCTCTGTGAAAGTGACAAAGTCGCCATCCTCAAGGCCGTGTCTTGTTTCGTCGAGGGCAGAAACCATACCCTCAGAGTCGATGCCGGCAATGATGCCGCTCAAAGGGTTTTCGCCATTGTAGTCGCCGATTGTGAAGTTCTCACCAAAGTCGGTGAAGATGGTTCCGAAAAGGCCAAACGTGTCGGCAATAACGACGTAGATGCCGTTCTGATGGCAATGATCTGCGATGGTGAGCTGGTCCTTTAGCGACGTGTCTGTGAGGACGATGCATTGGTATTGCTTGAGCTGCGTGAGATCGTCGGTAATGTTGGCCGACTTGTGTAGGTGGACAGGCGTGTAGGGGTTGAGCTCCGATATGCGAGGAACGGTGACCTGGGCACGCGGCTTGCCGACGTCTTCGGGGTGCAGGAAGAACTGCGACGACAGGTCCTGCATTTGCGCGGGCTTCGGGTCGTACAGGGTCAAGCTCTTGACGCCTGCCAGGGCAATGTTCTTTGCGATTTCGACACCGAGACCGCGCATACCAACAATCAGGATGTTGGAAGAGCCCATGCGCTTCATGGCCTCGTGGCCAAGCACGTAGAGCTGTCTGCTGTATAGCGATTCATCGATTTCTCCGTTTGCCTCCTTGAGCTGCTCGACGGCAGCCGCGGGGCTGTCGACATCCATCTTGATGTCCTACACACACGTCAGCATGTCGAGCGCTTCGTCACTTCTAGCTTCTTACAGTCATGGCTTTCTTGGACGGACTGGCCTCGGCCTCGCCGGACAGGCGCCTTTTACCCAGTTTGACTGTAGACGAAATGATCGTGAAGGCGGAACTATCGTTCGGGTGTAGACAAGGCGCGTGGTGGAGAAATGACAGTCGTTGATGATGATGTGAGTTACAGGAAGGTGTGCTGCTCTAGCAGTTGCTACTGCTTTGCTTGCCAACAAACACGTCACATGCGTTCTGCCCCGAAGCTTTGCCGTTCCGTAAGCTCCGACCATCCATCCATCTTTATATGTACATGTAGTCAACACGCCAGACACCAGAGACCACGAATTATTTATTTGGCATAGCATTAGTAAAGACAACTCCGGGTATAGTGCCGACGTAAGAAAAAAAAAACAACATCGCTCCTAAAACAAAACACAGCTCCCCTGAACCCCGATCCATTGTCTTACCATCTAGAAACAGTTCAACACTCCCTTCTTCTTTTTCTGTCCCGCATTAAGCTCCCGCATACGCTCTTCAAGCGCCTGTCTAGCTCTTTCAGCCCGATGCCTCATCTCTCTCTCTTCCTCCACTTGTTGCATACTTGCTCGGGAACTTGTACGCTCCTTGCGCAACCCTACAAGCTCCTCCTCCAAACTTGAACACTTCTTCCTCCATGAATCAAGATCTTGCCTGGTCTTGTTTTGTGACGTCTCAAGATCGACGAGCGCCTCCTCGAGCGTGGCCGTGAGTTGTTTCTCAGCAAACAAGTGCTTCTCAATCGTGCGAATGCGAGATTCTTGCTCTTCAATCAACTGCACATAGCCAGCGTCTGGCGGTATAGTGGAATGTGCAGTCGACGAGATTTGCGGGAACGACGCATGATGAGGTGTACCAGGGGGAGACGAAGCCGTGAATGTGGTCGTGGGTGCAGGGCTCGCAGTTCGTGCGTCAATGCCGAGGCCCATCGGAATATTGGAACTCTGGTTTAGGAAGGGACTTAGTCCAGAGTGTCCCGGAGTCGGAATGGGTGGCAATGGAATCGCCGGAGGCGGAGAGGGAAGACCCGAGGCAACGTTGTTCGCGAGGGTGGCATTGGACTTGGGGCGTGTCACCGATCTCTGTGAGCTTGAACGGGCAAGTGCAAATGCTGCAGCTTCGGGTGACAGAGACTCGCGAGCATGGCTCAGCGAGTCTCGCGACGTGGAGGCCGTCGATCGACGTTGTAGCTCGGTGAGCTGAGACTCAAGCAACGACACCTTCAGCCTGGCATCTTCAAGCTCTTCCTTCATCTTGTTCTTTGCGCTTTTCGCTTCTTCAAGTTGCACGTGTCTCTCGCTCTGCATTGCCGAAAGTCTACTGCTAGTGTCCTGGTGTAGGTCGTATGTCGAGTTTAGCTGATCCTCGAGTTCCTGTACCAAGGCGGCGCTCTTGCGCTCCTTCTCCAACGCCTTCTCGATCTCGGAGTGCATCTCTTGATTATTCGCCTTGAGCTGGGCAATTTCCGTTTCGAGTGCGACAACCTTTTCCAGTGTTTGCTGGCTTCCTTGTTCGGCTGCTGCGCTTGATCCAGGCCCCCTGTTCTGTTTTACAAAGTCGGTGAGATGAGAAGGGAATCTTCCAACGTCGGTCTCATGGCCGAGGATGGTCGATGCTTCGGCAAGAAGTTCCTCCAGATCAACCTGCGAGCGCTTGAGATCACTCTCAAGCGCCTTGTGCTGTGCTTGGAGAGCTGCATGCCTGTCTTCGAGCTCCTTCTCCCTTGCAGACATGGCGCTGTGCATTTCTCCAAGCTCTTCCGCATGCGACTTGTGTAGTGCCTCAAGATTCTGCTCATGTGTTCCAATCGCCGATTTGTGAGCCTCGATTTGACTCTCGAGATTTGCCACTAGATTGCGATGGGTTTGCAACTCCCTCTCTGTGAGTTCTCTACCTTTGCTCTCATCCTCAACTTGTTGCTTAATACTCGAGTAGGATTGCTCAAGCAGTGAGAGCTTTTGCGCATGTTCGTGACTCGCTGATTGATGGTCGTCAATCTGCTTTTGCAAACTAGCGACAAGCTCTTGATGTTGAATCCGCTCTTGATCGACATTGGCAACAGCTGCTTCGTACTCAGCGTCTCGACTGGCGACCGATTTGTGTGCTTCGGAGAGCGAGGCTTCAAGGCTTGCAATGGTAGCAAGCAGTTTTGTCTCCGACTCATGCATTGAGAGAGTCTTTTGTGCGTGTTTCGATTCCAGTTCCGAGAGCTGTTTTTGGAGATGGGAGATGAGATCATCGCTTTCGTCTTGGTGTTCCTCACCGCCAGCAACTGCCGCTCTCTCGTTTTCCTCGTATTGCTGTTGCAGCTGCGATCTCAATGCCTCGATTTGAGACTGGAGCTCCTTCTCTCTGATGTCGTGGGATTCATGAAGAACCTTGATCTGGTTTTCACTCTCCATAAGCTGATCACGCATGTGACCAACAACGGCAAAATCAACATTGTTAGCAGTTTGTATACTAGCTCTCTCCCGAGTCAGTCCATTTATGATGGCAGTCTTGGCTTCGAGATCTCTCCGAGCGGCAGAGACTTGGGAATCCAGTTCCTGCATCTTCTCAGTCCTTTCGTGCAAATCGCGCATGATGGTGTTGAGATGAATTTCGAAGTTCTGGCGGACATCGACGTTTGACTCGAAATTATCCAGAGCAATGTTGCGTAAAGATGCAAATGAGCGCATTGCTCGGTCGTTGTTGGTAGTGAGATTGGCCAAGAGATCCTGACTGGGCTTGCGACGGATGATGGGCTTGACAAGCGAAGGAGAGGATTGTCTCAGAGATGCCACTTGAGCCCGTTGTACTTCGTGCTTCAACTCTTCAACCTGGCTGAGAGCGTTTTGATGTTCGTCAGACAATCTTGCGTAATTGTCCGAGATCTCTTTCAGACTCGTCTCTCTTTCAACATGCAGCTGTCTCAGCAACTCCATCTCGCGCGCCAGCGCTCGTTCCTCGGAGCGAGCAGGATGCTCATCTTCATCGACAACCGTACTTGCGTCATCGTTATCCGTATCTCTCCTGGGTCTGCCTTGGAATCCATCTGTTTCCTCCGACTCCTCGTTCGTTGTAGTGAATGAGTGTTGCGATGACAAATCCGATGACAACTCCGCTTCCAAGGAACGCGAGGATGCGGGCAGTTGTCCATTCTCCTTCACGCCAATCATCCCCGCGTCTCCTAAAAAAGCGTCTGGCTTGTCCGAGATACTCGATGCAGCTCTGTCGTCCTGTTCCTCTTGTCTTTCCTGCATCTTTGCAAGTGCTTGCAGAGCAGCTTCGTACTTGCGCTGGAGGTCATTGTTTTCCATCATGACGATTTCGTGCTCGCTGCGGAGATCAAATAGCTCTTGCGTCATGGTCTCCAGCTTGTCCGCCATGAAATTAGACCGGGCTGCTTGCTGATCGCTCTGCTGGATTTCGTCAGAGACAGATACCAGCTCTGTGTCTGACTGTAGTGCAGTCGATGTGTGGCTGTGGGGAGTGTCAGTCTTTCCATTTGTGACGTCCTCCTGTTGAGGGGACTGATGATGGCTGTCCTCATCCGCTGCGTGACCGTTCAGCTGCTGCTGCTGCTGCTGCTGCTGAGAGTGTCCGTTTTGATCGCTGTGGCGAATGGTGTCGAGTTCTGCCAGAAGGTTGTCCAGTCTACCAATGCTTCTTTGTCGTTGAATGACATTCTCAAGACGGTCCAGCTCTCGTTGCATAATCTCACGATCCTGCTCTGCTTCGGCCAGCTTCTCCTCTATCGTTGCAATGTACTGCTCAGAGTTGTTTTCGGTTTCTTTGACTCTGCTCAACTCCTTTCGCAGACTGGCCACCAACAAGGAGCTCTTCTCTTCGCTGGAAGTTGCGCCTTCTATCTGTGCTTCCAGGTCCCGCAAGTAAGCGTCATTGTTGGCTTCGCGCTGGGTGGCTTTTTGCAGGCGCACTTGAAGCTGTTGAGCTTGAGATTCCATGTATGCAACTCTGGCTTCACGTTCCATGAGCGAGCTCTCGCTGTTGGACAAAGTAGACCGAGTGGTAGACAGAGAGGCTTCCAAAGATTGGATGGTCTTTTCGTACTCCATAACCACCTGCTCCACGGCTTCGGCAAACGAGTTGGACCTCTTGAGTCTTTCCATGGCTGATTCTCCTACAGCATCTCTGAGGGTGGGTGTGTCTTCGTTGCTATCGTCTTTCGCCTTTGAGATCTCGGAAATGAGCTTTGCGTGACGGCCACTGAGAGCATTGTAGCTTTCTTGCATATCCAGGAGTTGATTTTGCAGTTCGCTCTCCCTGCGATCTTTGTTATCTCCGACAGCGATGATGCGCTGCTCGTTCTTTTCATTCTTCTTGTTGACTTGCTCCCGCAGGAAGGCGACCTCGGCCTGCAAACGCGCAATGATAGCCGACTTGTCGGCTTCCTCAGTCATCTGCTGGATCTCTGGTCGACTCTGTATGGCACGGGCACGCTGAGCATAGGTGACGGTGTTGAGTGTCTCGCTCAGATGGAATTCGGCGGGGTCGACACAAGCGATCATGTAAGTAATGGCGTTGCCCCCCAGAGAATCTTGCAAGATGCGGGTCAATCGTGAGTCGCGATATGATATGTAACCGCCCTGCTTTGCAGCAGACAGCTGCGAAATGACCTTGCCCAAGCTGGCGAGACCGGCGTTGATTGATATGCCCTCCTTTGCTCTATCACCTTGGGCACCAGTGTTCTTCAGACGCTCACTGCCGGCAAGGTCCACGAAGTGGAGCTTGCTCTCGATAGTGACGGCCGGATCGTGAGCAAAGGAATGATCGAACTGGACAGATGCAGGTCTGGTGACTGAAGAAGCCTTTTTCAGAGTAAGATTGAGACTGAGGATGGCGTGCGAGCGCGATGACTTGGCGTTGATGGCGGTTGAGTCGGTCTGTCGAATGGTTGAGCCGAAAGTTAGAGCATCCAAGAGGTCTTCGGCCGAGTTGACTATTCGCTGTGTGAGGCCGGTGAGTAAAATACGGCCCTTTGTGTCTTCGCGAATAGAAACCTGGGGGCGGTCGGCCTCGGGTGTTGTGCTAGGGATGAGCAAGTCACGGAGCTGTTCGTTGTATATTTCGGCATAGGTGACGGCTAGAGTCCACGACTTGTCGCTGGTGGCCTGACGCTGTAGGTTGGTGAGGCTGGAGGGGGCGGGGATGGAGTAACGTGCCGGAGATCGAAGACCCGACTTGCTCGGAGCTAGAGGAGCCGATGGTGCTACCGAAGCATTAAGCTTCTCGAAGAGAGAGGCGGCTGCACGAGGCACAATGCCTGGCGAGAGCTGGTCAGTGGGTGCAAGAGGGGTTGAAAAGGGGCGACTCACCAGCGTGGACAGGATCAAAGGCACCTCCAAAATCGGCGGTACCCATGGTGTATGATTTTCCAGCGCCTGACTGCCCGTAGGCCAGGATGGAGACATTGTAGCCTTGGATGAACGAGTCGACGCTGTCGCTGATGTATTCCCACACGCCCTGCTGGGTCGTGTCCTCGTCAAAGACGCGGTCGAAGACGAAGAGTTTCTTCCCTTGTGGGGACTGGACTGCGAGGTTGGTCGAAGACGAGACGTCGCACGTCGAGGAGCGGAAGCGCTGGGGGATCAGGTCATAGCCGGGGTCGGAGGGGTTGAGTGGAGGGCGGACTCGGACAGCTGCGTTGTTGTTGGCGTCAGTCGAGAACAGGAGGTTGGAGGGCTGCTACTCACCAACTTTGACTGCCGTCTTGCAATCCTCGTCCGAGGCTCGACTGCTTCCAATACGCGGACCGACGCTCATACGGCTTGAACTCCTGGGGGTGCGTAGAACAGAGGCAATCGAGGTGCGGTGCGCGTGGCCGCTCATGGGCGACGCGGGCGGCGTGGACATCGAGTCCATCATGGTTGTGCCAGCAGTGTTGTTGTCTACATGTAAGTGCCCGTGGCACTGTTGGCCAGAACTGGTATGCGGATGTGAGATTCAGGTCGCGCACGCCACGCCCAACCTGTTGTGTATCCAGAGGATAACAAAGGCCCGCTAGTGGCGCCGATCACTTTCACTCGAAACAGGAACAAACGCCGCCAAACTCACTTTCCACCACCTCTACAGAGTGAGCACAGCGAAGAGTCATAAAGCAGGGAGCAAGAAGGATTGTGATGTTTCCACCCAGCCTGCATTTTACTGCAGTGAATATCGACGTGTGCGTGTTTTGGTTTGGCTTTTTTCTACATGCATCTACATGTCTACAAATCCAGGGTCACTTGCCACTAAAAGCGCTTGAGCCGCGCACTATTACTCCAGCCAGCGCAGGCACGGCTTGTCGCCTTTCTCATGATTGTGATTGACTCTGGCTAGATATGCATCCTAATGCAGGGCGTGTCTACAGTACAAGCACAAGTACGCAAAAGATGCACGAAATAATGAACGATACCCGGTTCGTCGCACTGTTGTAAAGACGACCAGTGGGGTAATGAACAGGTAATGAACAGGTAATGAACAGGTAATGAACAGGTAATAAACAGGCAATGAACAGGTAATGAACAATTAATGAACAAGTATCGATCAATCTCCGAAGAAAAACATGAATACAAGTGATTCTACGATTGAGGGCACGAAGAGTAATACATGGATTGCCTATGTTTCAGCAGCGGCGACCTTTCGGTTCCCCAAGTGTCGGATCTTTCGGCAGCAAAGGGGGAAGGGTCGGGGGGTCGGTCGGGTAGGAATCTACGTAAGATAGGCGGGCAGCGCGGACAGATGATCAATAATTGGAAGTGGCAGGTGACTACACGTACTCGTAGTGCAATTGTGTAATTATGCAGTAGAATACATGTAGACGACGATGGCGACTGACGTCTCAAGGCTTCAGGCATCAAAGTTTGGCGAATCATCTCAGCATCCACCTGCACGCCTCTCGACGCTGCATCGTCCGACGTCCAGCAGCACCAGCAACGACGGCCACGACATCAACCAACCGCGCGGCACCAATGTCTTGGACCTCATGCCCCCCTCCACCCAGCCGACTCGTACAAATGTCAAGCTGGCGCGCTCAAACACCAGCCCGGCCAGCCCCATCCTGTCGCGCAGCAGCACAAAGGATGTCTTCGCTCCCCAGCTGTCCGAGCGCGACAGCATCTTTGCCACCAACTACGACATGGACACGCCCGTAGCTTCGCCCCGCCGCCTACAGCACCCTCGCATCGACGAGAAGCCCGGGCTGATCTCCCAGGCCTTCCAACACCAAGACATGGCGACTTCATCAGTGACAAGCATGACCGACTTGTCCATCTTCTTCCACACACTTCCGCACAACGACCCTCGCCACTTGCAGTACCCGCTGAACTCGACCGCCTCCCAGCGACGCTCCCTCCACGACCCGCAACTACCGCCCACTCTCGAACAACCCCAATCCCCCACAACGCAATCACCAACCGAGGCATCCATCGACCAACTTCAGACCAGCGCACATCGCTCGTCATACAGAGCCTGGCGACAGGGTCAAGGCCGCATGACTGGAAGATCTATTGCAGAGTCTGACCTGGACTCCGAAGACAATCCCGTCGATCGCAAGATTGACGCCAAAATGCCAAAGTTCGAGCAGGCCGTCAATGTGCGCAGCAGAAAGACCAGTCACTACCTTGGTCTTTTCAAGGACCAGGATTCTGAACACGAAAAGAAGCGCGACAAGAAGGACAAGGAAAAAGACGCCGCAAAACAGAAAGATGACGCGCAAGACTCCGCCATCCCTTCGCACGACTCTGCCACTGGTTCGTTTTCCATCCCGCCATCACCATGCGTCGACTTCACAGCTAACGATCCCCTTCCAGATGCATTGCCCTCGACAACTGTCAGCCACGACCAAACCACTCTGCCATCCAACGAGCCAGAGACTTTAGATGTCACTGCTACCACCGTATCCAGCTCCTTCGAAGAAGCAGCTGAGCAGAACCCCCTGACCACGGACAATGCCGAGGGCCGTGCAGCCCATCAGATCTCTCCGAGTCTCCTCGAAGAGATTCGCAACCATCACATTATCCTGGGTCCATCTGCTAACAAGACTTGCCCTGACACGGATCATGTCAACAAAGTCAGTACAGTGCTTGTTTCCCTTGATTCTCCCAGCAGACCCTATCTCCTACCTTTGTTTTCTACCAGACGCTCGGACATTGATTGCTGACTTCAATAGGAACCCTCCAAGGAGGTCTCTCACACGTCGCTTTTGACGCGTCAGGCGCATCAGCCCCAGCAAGAAGCAGCAAAGGAGGTAGAGGATGAAGAGTCCGACCAGGAGCAAATTTCCTCTGCTCAGTACATCCCTCATCGTGGCAAGGTTTCCCGCAATGCTTCGGCACAGCCAGTGCCTGCCCTTTCCACTCAAGACGACGACAAGGAAGGACTGGTTTCGCCGCCCTCGGCCGATGTTGATCCCTTGAAGAGTTCAGTCGAGGCAAATGGCCATGTGCCGCAGAGCAACGTTGAAATTGCTCTGTTGTCAGCAGATGAGAGTCAATTCTTGCATGGTGAAATTCCACTCTCTGAAACTACTCGTTCCAATGTGACCCCTGCTATCCAAGTATCAGAGTCTGATTACGAGACTGAATCTTCGTCTTATTCTCAAGACCATGAAGATGAAGAGCCAACCCCAACACCGACCCCTACTAACCAAAGTGTCTTGCAACACCGCCTGTCTGCAGCTCGCCAAACGTCCGAAGCTCAGTCGCAACCTCCCCCGCTTGGTGCAGTCGAACTGAAACCTTACAACCATCAAGTTGGAGGTCACAGTACCGTCTACAGTTTCTCTCGTCAGGCTGTTTGCAAACAATTGAACAGCAAGGAGAACGAATTCTATGAGACTGTTGAGCAGTACCATCCGGAGCTGCTCGCCTTCCTGCCGAGATACATTGGCGTGCTCAATGTTACCTATAAGAAACCAAAGAAGAAGAAGAAGAAAGATGACCTCGACCAGTCCCACAATCTGCAGTCGCCCAAGAAGGAGTCATCTTCGCATCAGGGAAATGACCAAGACTCGCCTCGCATTGTAAGCCACTCTCAATCGCAGTCAAACGCCGTCCCTGAAGTCAGCTTGATCAACAATCGTCACATTCTCCCCGACTATCTCTTGCGCAATTTGCCACCTAGGCCTTCGACAGCGCTTCCCGCTCACGTCACGCAACAAAATCGTCAGACACGTCCCCACTCTATTAGCGAGATGACTGATGAACGACGTGCACATTCCTTCAACTCGCAAGCAACCTATCAGCCTAGCGATCGTCCTCCTCTTCGTCAGCTAGCTAGTTGGGGCGCGACGAGTGTGAACCAAGAGCTGAAGCTGCAAGTATTCCGCGATGTATTCGAACCTCCTGTCATCCATCGGCACGACCGCCGAATCAGGAATCCTAGGAGAGTCCAGACACGAGAATCAATGCCTTCGCTCCCTGATACCGACATGTCTACCTCGACCGAGCTTTCTAACCAGTACAATAGCCAAAAGAGTACAGACCCCTCTAGTGTGCAAACGCCTCAGTCACCAGGTGATGCAACACGCAGACAGGCCATTAAGAACCACCGAGAGCTCAAATCACCCCATAACAGCTTGCAATCATTGGACAACTTCCCAGAAAGTCCACGCAAGGGAAAGCTCGTGCCATCCGAGAGCAGAAGTATGGAGCACTCAGAAGCTGACAATCATCTGCTTCAAGCATACAGAACACCCAGAAGACGGCACTCCGGAAGCGGTCTGCGTAGAACCAAGCCGGACATTGACGCGTCGCGCGGTGATCTTGAGTACCACGAAGATGAAGGATATCGCGGCGACGGCGAAGATTTCTTCCTCATGGACGATCTTCAAAAACTACCTACCAAGCCCGAGAACAGCTTGTCCGTTTCTTCGGCTGTCCCCCAGAAAGCCTTTGCTTTGAAGACTGATCAAACCACGACTGCTCCGGTTCTGGACAAGCCTATCAACCTGGGTGAGATCCCTCGCAATCCCGAACAGGGTACAGAGGATCCCGGGCGCATTGCTCGTTTTATTCTACTGGAGGATCTAACAGCTGGAATGGTACACCCATGTGTTCTGGATCTCAAGATGGGCACTCGCCAGTATGGTGTATTCGCCGATGAAAAGAAGCAAAAATCTCAACGTCGTAAATGCAAGACGACTACGTCACGCGAGCTGGGTGTGCGCGTCTGCGGCATGCAGGTCTGGAACGTAAAGACGCAATCTAACATCTTCGAAGACAAGTACTTCGGAAGAGACCTTAAGGCAGGCAGCGAGTTCCAAGCAGCACTCAAACGCTTCTTCTTCGATGGACTCAGCCATGGTAGAGCACTCAAGCACATCCCGGTCATTCTTGAGAACATTTCCCAGCTCGAAAGAATTATTCGTAAGCTGCCTGGATATCGATTGTATGCGAGCTCGTTACTCATGATCTACGATCGCGGTGACGTGGACGAGCATGGGAAGCCTCGCCAGCAGGCGGATGGTGAAAGCGGAACGAATTCCACGGCTCATAACAACAAGATCCTACTCAAGATTGTCGACTTTGCCAACTGTGTGACGGCCGAAGACGTCGAGACTCTGGCATCAGCACGCTGCCCTCCTCAGAACCCAAAGGGTGTGGATCGAGGCTATCTTACCGGTTTGCGCACGCTCCGATTGTACTTCCAGCGTATCTACGGGGAATTGAGCGCGGAGACGGGTGGTTTCGTCGAGAGAGGGGAGAGCGAGGGTATGGCTCCTCAATCAAGTGGTGGTGCGGGCATGGGCGGAGATGGCGGTCTAGACGGTAGCTGGGCGTGGAGTGAGTCGATGGTGGAAGACGATCCTGGCGAGGCCAGCGTCTGATTACTTGAGTACACCTTGTTTGCTCCAAGATGAATCCTCAGAATCACGGTTCAGCTTGTTACGAAGAGGGAACAGAATAGGTCTGGCTAGAGATGCCTCGGTTCTACGGCGGAGTGGGCACTGTTTTATTCTCGTCGTTCTTAGCACGGCGCTCGGTTAAAGGGGATCTGATTCTATGCATGAAAGCTTTTTGTAAGAACATTGTCTGCCTATCTTGAACGTGGGTGATATCAGACGCGGGTGATGATCTCAAGCGTGGGTTACGCCAGCTTGCCCGGTACAAAAGGCAGTCCAGCACTCAAGCCGCCGTCTACAGCCCAAGCCTGTCCGTTGACATAACTGCTCTCGTCAGTGGCCAGAAACAAGGCGACTCTAGCGACCTCATCGGCCACGGCGCCTCTCATGAGCGGGTTCAGCTGGCCGATTTTGCCAGCGCTTCCTCTCGCTCTTGCAGCTTTGTACATTTCTGCCGTCATGCCTGTTTCGATGATGCCGGGACAGACGGCGTTGCAGCGAATACCGGTGCCAGCGAGCTGGTAGGCGGATGTCTGTGTGATGCTGATGACGGCGGCCTTGGAAGCCGAGTAGTCTGTAGGACCGGCGTTGGATCGCAGACCAGCGACCGAGGCCGTGTTGATGATGGAGCCACTGGGATGGGGTTTGTTCTTCATCATGGCGTTACCAGCGTGTTTTGTTGCCAGAAAGACACTGTTGGTGTTGATTTTCAGTCGACGTCAGGGGGAAACAAAAGGGGAGACTGACCCTAATGCGTTGACCTTCATGGTTCTCATAAACTCCTTCTCGGAAGAGCCTTGCTTCTTGTCCACTTCGTAAACTCTTTCCATAGTCCCATTTATACCAGCATTGGCAAAAAACACATCGAGTCGTCCCCACCTGTCCACTGCCGTCTTGACCACGGCCTTGACATCTTCCTCTTCACTGGCATCGACCTTTTGGACCAGGACTTCGGTGCCAGGATACAGCTTCTCGATATCTTGCTTCCAGTTGTCTAGATTGGAAACGTCATAGTCGGACAAGATTAGTGCTTTTGCTCCTGCAGAAGCAAACTCGTAGGCTGAAGCTCTGCCGATGCCGAGGGCGCTGTTGCAGCCCGTGATGATGCAGACTTTGTTTTTGAGGCGAGGGGAGCTGGGAGCTGAAGCGATGGTCGGGATGCCTGGGTATGAGGAGCTACCGCCGATGGTCAGGGGCGTTGGCGGGGGTGAGAGGGCGAGTGTCTTTTTGGGAGCGGCTGTCATTGTGCAACGGAGGGTTTACAGTAGAGTTGATTGGATTTCTATGGAAGTGAATACCTACCTAATAAGCTACCATATTGATCGAAGGGTGTATGCATTCCCCGCAGGTGAGAGGGACCCCCGAGGTGGACGTTTTCTGAGCAAGAGCGAGCCGAGGTTCGTTCTCCACGTCTTTGCACCGAGAGTCTGACGTGAGGACTGAGACCTGAACAGTCCAGTCATATAATATTATCATTCGAGCAAGCGTCTTGCGAGCCCGTGATGGATAACGGTCGAATGATGGTCAAACATAGGTCCTCTCGACTACAGATTGCGTGCATAACCACTACGTTACAGGACCAATCTAGTAATTGCTGTATTAATGATTGATTGTCTCGTCTGCATTGGATCGGCTATGGCTGGCGAGTTTGATCGATTTGGATCTTCCTGGTTGAAAGCACAGAACAGGGCGTGTTTTTGGCAAAAGGGGCTCGTGACAAGACACGACCAAGTGAGGAAGAGTTGAGTGTAGTCACTAGTCAGGCACTCGACTGTTGTTACCTATAATTACCCAAGGCACACATGACCGTGTGGAGATGACGTGCGGTTTACGGTCAGGCTTCAACTCTGCAGCCATGTTCCGCCTTGCACCCCGACACGCCTCTGGCAACAGAGGAACTTCATCATGTCAGGAAAAGGCAGTGGAAACGCGGGAGGAGGAGGAGGAGGAGGAGGCACGGTGATTGACAAACTCGACTACCACCCGGGCCGGCCGCTGTTGCGTGCAGACGACGACGGAGAGCCCAGCGCAGACCACAGCTACGCTGGCAGTTTCTTTGAGCAGGTCGCAGAGGGAATCCAGGAGCGTGACAGGCAGAAGATGCAGCGCCAACTGTCGCGCCATGTGACTTTTATTTGGGCTCTCGTCAACTGGTGAGTTCTTTCCTTCGGCTTGCTCCTTCCTCCGGCTCGCTCCTTCCTTCTATCCTCTAACAGCCATGTAGCCTCGTCGCTGGATCAATCGCCTGCTTCTCCATCTACGCGCCTCTCTTCCAGAAACGTCTCCACTACACGCAATTACGCGTCAACACAATCTCCATCACGGCCGAACTAGGCATGTACCTGCCAGTGCCCATCTTCGGCTTCCTCTGCGATCGCTACGGCCCCGCCATTCCTTCTCTGCTCTCAGGCTGCTTCGCTGGCCTCGGATATTTCCTAGCCGCCTTCACCTATCGCAACCCGGAGTGGCCGTTTGCTGTCATGGTCTTTGCCTTTGTCTGGGTCGGAATGGCGACGAGCTGCATGTACTTGAGCGCCGTCACCACTTGTGCCAAGAACTTTGGAAGAGGGAAACACAAGGGTCTTGCCCTGGCCCTGCCCATTGCCGCCTTTGGGCTCAGTGGCATGTGGGAAAGCCAGGTCGGCACTCGCCTGCTATACGAGAAGAAGCCCGACGGCACTCCTGGAGACATTGACGTTTTCCGTTTCTTCGTCTTCTTGGGCGCAGCTCTCTTCACTGCCGGCTTGGTCGGATTCTTCCTCCTCAAGATCATCGACGAGGACGAGATGATTGACCAGGCAGTCGAAGAGTTGGAACAGAGCGGATTGCTACAAGACAGCGCCTTCTTCCGGCGAGGCCAAGACCGTCACGAAAGCTACGGTGCTCTGGACGAAGCCGACATGGACCAGGAAGAAGAGCAACTCCGCAAGGAAGAAGAAGCTCGCAAAAAGACTTGGCTGCTCAACGAGGAGACCAGCCGTTTCCTCTCTGACAAGACCATGTGGCTGCTCGCTGGCGGCTTCTTCCTGGTGACAGGCCCGGGAGAGGCCTTCATCAACAATCTCGGCACCGTCATAGGCACTCTCTACCCGCCCAACGTGCCCGACGAAGACATTCCCACCAGTGCTGCCACTCATGTCTCCATTGTCGCCATCACATCAACTATCGCTCGCATACTGACTGGCACGTTGTCTGACGTCTTTGCTCCGACCTCTGTGCCACATCAGCACCGCAGAGGTCCCAACTCGCTCATGTCGTCCATGGTAACCCTGGCTGGCGCAGATGCGGCAGAACCAAAGAAGCGCTTTGAGGTCTCCCGAATTACCTTTTTGCTCGTCTTCTCCCTGATCATGTCTGTTGGTCAAGCAGTTCTCGCCTCGGGCATCGTCCAGAACCACGGCGAGCGGTTTTGGTGGGTCAGCGCTGCCGTTGGCGCCGGATACGGTGCCGTCTTCAGTCTGACTCCAATCATCACGTCGGTAGTCTGGGGAGTCGAGAACTTCGGCACGAATTGGGCCTGTGTTGCTACTGTTCCTGCCTTGGGCGCGACCTTGTGGGGCTTGCTTTACAGCGCCGTCTACCAATCTGCTGCCAACGACAGCCTCGAGGCAAGCAGCGAGCTGTGCTTTGGCCGTGATTGCTACGCTCCGACGTTTTGGGCCATGGCCATCAGCGTTTGGATTGCGTGCATACTATGGCTCTTTGCTTGGCGGGGCCCCGGTGGTTGGTATAGACGCGGCATAGTGGTTTGAGTATTATATATTGTTGTTTAGCGTTGCATCTGGAAGTAGCATATACAGCCAATCTGCTTGAAACTACGTGTAGAATGTCTGTCTGGCTCCATTTTAGTGTGCATACTGTGGTGGCGATACAGATTCCATGGGCCAAGATTCTTTCTGACGCAACCGAGCTCCACCGGCTTCCACGCAACCAGAGCTTGCTGTCAGAAACATCCGATTTATAATCCAAGGTAGACAAAGCAATCGACACAGGCCAAAGACCAGGCCCTGGATTTCTGTATGGCAGATTCGACAACGAATCAACGCGCCGAAGATCTGGTGGCGCAAGCTAGAGCGTGCATTGAACAACACCAATACCAGAAAGCAGCACAGCTAGCAAAAGAAGCAGCCTCGCTTGCACCCACCAATGCAGACGTCCAAGCCATCATCCAGACCATTTCTTCAACAGCATCACCTGGAAGTCAGATTCTCACTCTCGTCCGGAGTTATGTCGAGGGAGGAGAGGCCAAAGACGGCCTCGAGGCTGTAAAACTGCTCAAGCAGCGTGCTGTCGTGCCTACAGACGACATGACGGATGTTGCACATTTGCTTTTCGACCATGAGGGCAAGCCAACAGACGTCCGAGATGAGCTCACGGGTGCATTTGTCATGAATTCCGCAGCAGCACGCAAACAGCTGGCCAGCAGAATCAAAGTCGGCACAGAGGCAACCCGATACTTCCGTCTGCTTTGGAAACGCGGCGAACATAGTTTCAACAGCATCCTTCCGGTTCTCCTGGATGCGGATGCTTGGCCGGATGGCGAGACTCAGACACAAGCCAAGCGAGATGCCTTTCTGCTTGCGCTGGGAAAACTTCTGGACCCAGCATTGGAGCATGGGGACTGGAGTATGACACTAATTGCCAGGTTGCTCACTAGTGACGCAAAGGACATGGCAGGCCTGATCGATCGCGACACGTTCGAGATTGTGCTTGCGCAGCTCGACATCCGTCTAGATGCGAAAACCAGAGCACAGGCGACCTTAGCTGTTGCAAAGTTGCTTGAGGAAACACGTGAAGAAGGCGAAGGCATCTTCACCGACTTTGTCACGAATACCGTCGCAAAAGGCCACAACGACGAATTGATCATTGCCTTTTCGGCAGCGGCCTCGGTCTTTCCTTTGGCACCACAGACTGTGGCCAAGCTGTTCTTGACTCCTGGTTTCCTGGAAGGTCTGGTGCCAGTTTTGGACAGAAACTCGATGGGACAGAGAAAATCACATCGTCTCGAACAGGCAGCCATGGAGCTAATGAGTGCAGCTTGTGTGGACAAGGCATGCAGAGAGAGCATATCAAAGGTTGCCTCCGATTGGCTTGATGATGTTGCGCATACGAGTACAGAGGCCGAAGCAGCGAGCATGGCAGCTTTGATACTTGCAAAAATACCGTGAGCAGTTCTTCAAGTACAGTGTACCACAGACTGATAATCACTACAGGCCAAAGCCTGACACAGAACAGTCCTCGGTGACACACGCAGACGACCTGTCATCGCTACTGGTGAATCTAACCATAAATGCTAGTAGTTCGGCAGAACAACAGAGCTCAATCGAAGGACTAGCCTACACATCCTTACAACCCAAGGTCAAGGCCGAGATCATTTCCAATAGTGTTTTGCTGTCCACACTCATCGAACGCCTCAGATCGGCAACCACGGCTGATCCATGCACTTTCGGCATCCTGACCATCTTCTTGAACCTGGTTTCATATCGGCCTGCAGCAAGTGAAGAACAGGAAAAGATGTCACAACTACGAAACTATGCCGAGGCCAAGAAGCCCGACGAGAAAAATGCATTGGATGACGACAAGATTGTCACAGCACGATGCAAAACAGTGCTGGACGCAAATCTCGTGCCTGTCCTCGTCGCTAAAAGCCATTACACTGCCACCATCCTAGGCATATCGGCCAAGATTCTCCAGGCACTCGCTCGCGAGCAGAAGCATCGCGGGCTGCTCGCGCAACAAGGCGCAATCAAGCTTCTCCTGCAAATCATAGATCGCTTGCAAACACCATCAGGTTCTGATACCAAATCTTCATCCGATTCCACGCAATCAGCAACCCACCTGGCGGCACACGCACTCGCTCGCATCCTGATATCCGTGAACCCACAGCACGTGTTTAGTAGAGCCATGCCCGCCATATCAGCTGTGCGGCCCTTGGTCCTTCTGCTCACTCCCGACACCACCTTGGATACACGCGACCTCCTGCCCGTTTTCGAATCCCTGCTCGCACTAACCAACCTCGCTTCTCTGGAAGACGACACTGTCAAAACCGCCCT
This sequence comes from Aureobasidium zeae, assembly GCA_017580825.2. Classification (NCBI taxonomy): domain Eukaryota; kingdom Fungi; phylum Ascomycota; class Dothideomycetes; order Dothideales; family Saccotheciaceae; genus Aureobasidium; species Aureobasidium zeae. Next base: position 773,370 of record JAGFJS020000004.1, read on the forward strand.
GCTCCGTCAAGTCTGGCAACCGACCGAAGACCTCCTCCTCTCCACTAATGTACTGGTCCAACGCGCGTCTGTAGAGCTCGTCTGCAACCTCATGGCCTCCCCGGCCGGAGTTGCTAAATACGCCGACGGAAGTCCGGCAGCTAAACATCGTTTGCACGTTCTTCTTGCCTTGGCAGACGCACAAGATCTGGCTACAAGGCGTGCGGCGGGTGGTGCACTTGCCATGCTTACCGAATGGGATGCGGCTGCAAAGGCAGTGCTGGAACATGAGCGCGGCGTGAAGATTTTGCTGGGAATGTGTTGCGATGAGAGCGAAGAGATCAAGCATCGAGGTCTGGTTTGTGTGCACAATGTTGTGTCTGCACCTGGAGAGGTCGGTACCCTTGGTCTGCAAAGAGTCGTGCAGCATGACGGAGTTGAGAAGATCAAGAGCACGCTGCGAGAATGTGACAGTTCGGAGGTCATGGCTATCGGGGTCGAGGTTCTCAAGACGATTTTGGCCAAGGATGAGGGCACAGGCAAAGCCATCACTCAGGGATAAGAGAGCATTAGGGATTTTGCATGAACGGACGAGTACTGTTATTAATTATCATTACATTAGCGTTGTATCCGGATAGCCCTAGTATGTATTACCTATCGCAATGGCCCGCAAAAAGCGACAGGATTTATTATTCGTTTGTTGCAGTGTTGCGCTCTCTCCAAAGCTCCGAGCATGTGCTGCTCATCCACGCATATTAATTAGCACGTGGAGGCTCCTGGACTCCCGTGATCTCGTTGTTCTCGACAAAGGCGAACGTACTTCGTCTCCGAGGGGACGATCTGGAAACTGAAGTTGGCTTTTGTTTTTGTTTCCCCAAAAATATTTGGGCGAGGAAAGGAAACGAAATGGAGTTTGCTCACTTCTCATCAGTCTTCCCTATCGCCGTCCTCGAGATGGATTCTCGCTTTATAACAGCCTGCCAGGCCTTACTCCATCGACTCGGTACCGAGACTTGTTCGTAAGTGACTTGGACATCCTGGGTGAGTTGGATGGCGCCTAGCTCGACATCTTGCGATCTTTGTGGCCGTCGGAAGATGTTCTTTTTGGGTCCTTGGATGATGGTTTCGCTGTTTCCCTTGATGTCCGTCCGGCAGGTCTCTGTTGTTGCGACTGCTTCCAAGTTGGAGAAAGAAGCTTTACCCACAGTATTCCATGTTGCCAGAGTTCCAACGACGGTTGCTGTTTGTCCGTCAGATCCCGCCACTGGCGCAGTAGACCTGAAGCCCGAGCCATCTCGATCTACGGGATTCTCCATGACGGTGTCAAAAGGTGATACCAGGGGACGGAAAGAAGGCAACGAGGCGGTCGTCATGCTCCACCACAGCGTAAGTTGCAGACAGACAACAGGTTTCACCAGCGCAATGCCACGATCTTCCCCACTTTGCATGGCTCTGCGAAGGAAGACGAAGTGGAGGATGGTGAAGGCTATGACTGGAAGCCTCGCTGCGTATGTACCGATGATGATGAGCTTGTGGCGTTTGTTAAGGAGGATCTTGCAGATGAGGAAGATCGGTGCAAAGACTAGTGCTACCTCCGTCAAGACGTCGATTACCTTGATTGCGATCCATCTGTCGAACTATGGCGAGAGCGAGGTTAGTCCATCGGATGTGTCTCTGCGCGAAAAATAAAGATTGAATGTACCAGGTTCGGGCAAACGTCCTTGGTGGCGAAGTACCACGAAGACTCGCAGTTTATCATGAGCAGCAGGGTACTGATGATACAGGACAAGCAGCACAGCACAAAAAGTGCATCGCAGATGAATCGGTTGTACCAATCCTGACCCGTGAAGAGGCGGCGGGTGAACAAGACAAGTGCAAGCTTCGCCAGATAATGCACCACAAAGAAAAGAATAATCCTGATATAAGTGCTCTGTGTGTCTTTGTTAGCCGGGCTTTCTGATCATCCAAGGGGACCCGAGTCAAACGCACCTCGGCCAGAAGCTCACGATGCTGCACTTCGGCGCTGAGAACCGGATTCCCCAACCCATTGGCGAGAGCGATGCATATGAAAACGTGCTGGACTATGGACGCGAGCGTGGATACAAGCAAGGCGACGTCGTCAAATCCATATAGCTTATATCTCAGAAAAAACCGAACCCCACCTGCAAGAAGCTCGTAAACCAGAGTGATGATGCCAACAGTCCATATGATACCGGCGCGGTTCGTGTCCGTCAACTGGCTGAAAAAGTACACATCTGGAGGGAAGTCGGTCGGGAGCGCTGGAAGGCCACTCATACCAGCGGCAAGGCTGTGAGAAGGATCTCACGACGTGCAACAGACGAAGGGTTTATGAACGAGGGAGGAAGTACCTCAAGGTGGTGACCTCCAGACATGTCCGTGAGAGACTAAAGACGTTGTAACGTGAGAAGCTGCATGCATTAGAAATACGTCAAAAAAACTATGTTCTGGACGGGCGTTGACACGCTTTGTAGGTCAGCCCGTTGTGAATGCTTTGGACGGCTACGCGATATGATCTCCGCAGGAGCAACGGCGAAGCCTCATTCGATGACAACGTTGCAAGCTGATGAGTTCGGGGCGAACAAGTTTAATCGAGGAAGATGACATTGCTCAAGATACAATAGGTGATGTGTTGTGAATGGTCTAATCGAAGCGCACAGTAGCAACTCCATGTTCAAGTTGAGACAGACTAACACATGCCTTGTTGCCTAGCGTGCACATAGCTCAGCTCTCCAACTTTTATATAACGGGTCCGTTTGCAGATCTAGGGCTGTAGAAATCCATTGTATATCTAACAGGAGAGAGTTGTCCCTTCCAAAGCTTCCATCCATCCTTCGTTTTTTCGTGTTCCAGCTCCTTGGGCCGTCGACACGATGCATGAAGACTCTATCGAACAAGTTGCTCACATTCGACTACCAGATCAAAGGAACAGTCTCCTCAGACCAAAGTTTCAACAAGATGGCAGTCTTCGGAGCGATCAAAAACCAAGAAGCTCTCATAAACCCGCCCCACTGAAGCCAGCAACCGTCAGCACTACGCACGATTTCGGGCTCACCTCCCCACCCTTGACGTGCCCCATGAAGAGCTCCTACAGGCCAGAATGGGCAGAGGATCCTGCAGATGCAGCTGTGCCTGAAAGCACTTTCAAGGAGCATGGCTCACCTGAAGACCACAAGGTCAGTGCCAGTCAGCGGAGCAGAAGACAGAGTAACATACTCACCAATATTCCAGGATATGATTCGAATGGGGAGGAATCAAGATATGAGAGTGAGACTCGAGCATTCCAGTCGATTAGCCCCCACGATGCTAATGGATCCTGCCAGAGAGTGTTTAGAGAGTTCTCGCTGATTTCGTTTGGCTGCTTGTGAGATCCCATTGACACACTATCATTGGATATGACTGATTGTGTTGTTTGCCAGATCCCAGTGTACGTGGGAGTTTATTCTGCTGTATGTCAGGCCTTGATTTATTTCAATCATATGGAAAGTACTAAGCGAGATTAGGAACAATAATCAGGCGTTAAACGCTGGAGGTCCCGCTTTATTGTTCTGGTCATGTAAGTCAGTATCTTCCTCTTCCAAAACTCGATACTAATGGCAGTAGATGTATGGTCGTTCGCTGGATCAGTGCTTATCACAGCCTCACTTGCTGAGATGTGCTCAATGTGAGTCTTGCACGCGCTCCACGTGGCGTAGACCGGCGGCTGATGAGCACAGGATTCCAGCCTCCTCGGGCCAGATGGCATGGGTTTCTCAGTTTGCCTCCGCGAAGCATCAACAATTTCTGTCTTACATCACCGGTACCTACATGCTTAAGCTATCAATTTGTGTTTCGGAGACATACTTACGACTTTAGGCTGGATGACATTCATGGGATGGCAACTTGGCAATGCCGCAGGTATTTTCCTGACAGGATCACTCATCCAATCGGCCATCACCATCTATCGACCATCTGACGCATCATTGGTTTGGCGAACCGTCGTGTTCATGATCCCTTGCCTTGCCTTCGCAATGCTCGTGAATATTTATGGAGGCGGCCGAGTCTTAGTGCTTGTTCAGAATCTATCAATGTCGGTGCACCTGCTAGCTTTGATCGCAGTCATTGGTAAGTAAGATTCTCTAATGATTGTGACTTATGAGGCTAACTTACAGGTAAAATAGTCATACTGTGGGTGCTCTCACCACATATACCAGCAAAGAAAGCGCTGCTTGATATTGAGAACACCGAATGGTACGTATGCAAGGGTACAGATCCCACGGGTCAACACAAGAAACATGCTGACCATAACCTTGGTATGTAGGCCCAACACAGCTTTGGTATTCCTTGTCGGTCAGGTAAGGGGAAAATCCCTCTCGTGAACATTATAACACCTGCTGACGAACTGTTATTGAAGGTCAACGCAAACTTTAGTATTTCTTACTCGGATAGCCCGATACATCTCGCTGAAGAAGTACATGATGCCGCAATTGTTGTACCAAGGGCCCTCATGCGAGCTCTATACATCAGTGGAGTTGCCGGGCTCCTTGCCATATTCACATTCGTTTTTTGCATACCATCTGTCGAGGACGCAATAGGTATGCGCATTTGACGCCTTGTGCGACCTGACTCCTGGTGGCTAACGGCTACGCTGTGTAGCACATCCAACAGGCTACTCATTTCTATACGTCCTGCAGTTATCCGTGCCGAACAGCGTTATCGTTGTTGTGGTCCTGATGTTGTTCTGGCTTGTAGGTGTGAGCAACGTGGGCTTTGCTGCAGCAACAGCGCGGGTGACATGGTCGTTTGCGAGGGATCGTGGTCTGCCTTTCTCGGGTAGGATAAGCAAGGTACGTGTGCCTGTCAGCAGTTGATGTCGAGAAGCTAATACCAAACAGCTCAATCAAGGACGAATGCCTGTGAATGGTACGTGAGCTCATCAGTAGTTACTATCGAGAAGCTGACACGAAAATCAAGCCGTATTCCTTACTGCTTTAATTTCTATACTGTTAGCCTTGCTGAGTTTGGGCTCTACCACTGCTTTTTTTGCCATCGTCTGTCGTCGGGTTCTCCCAGTGAGAGATACTAATTTGGAAGCTAACGGTGCCTGCAGGTGTCAATGGGGCAAGCTTTCCAATCCGCATCTTACCTCCTCGCCACTATATGCTTACTCTACCGCCGGATCAAATCGCCCAAGACACTCCCAGTCGCACGATGGAGTCTAGGAGCCTTTTGGGGTCCAATTATCAACGTGTTGGCGATCCTTTTCTCCATCAACTGCTTTATCTGGTCATTTTCGCCGCCAGACTTGGTACGTATGCGAGGGTTTACATACCATGAGCCAAGAGCCGCCTATTCTTGATGAACCGAGGCGAGCTCATGGTAGCTGCAGTGTTCTCGATAGGAAAATCATGCTGACTGTACTCTCAGCCAATCACAGGGTCTAACTTCAACATGTCCGGTCCAATCTTCGTGGGACTGCTGATCTTGATGATAGCAACATACTACTTCAAGGCGAGAAAGGTGTACGTTGGGCCTGTAGTACGCACTCGTGATACTCCAGTCTGGAACATGACTCAGTTTGGTACTGGACAGAGCCTCCATTTCTTGACAGTGCCAGAATGATCATGTGCAGACCAAATGGGGTGAGTGATAGTGGGCGTTTCAGGTGGATATTCATCGATTGAACCAAGTAGCATAATTTCCGGCGTTATGTGGAATGATATTTCAGAGCAGCCACTCGGTCGACGGTACACTTCAGACAAACTGCCCGAGCGCATGCAAATGAGTGTGGTTGGACGTTTCGGCCATGGCTGTTCGGTTCCGCAATGGCGCTCTGAAAAGCCTCGGGCACATTGTTTGTGAACTGCTCGGCGAGCGCTGCATTCAGTTCGCCTTCACATTGCGGCTAACACAGTGTTATGGTACCTTCAGGGTGTTGGTGCCACCTTGTTCTGGAAGCTTCGTGGGAACGGCGGTGCGGAAGTGAGGCCTGTCGGTGATTATGAGATCAAGTGATCGGCTACGTCGCTCACTATCAACAAGTTGCAAGATCTCCCATGTGTTTCATGGCCTTCTTTGCGATGTCCCTGATTTCGTCGTACGGGGAGACCTCACTGATATTGGCAAATCGGTTGACCCAGCTCCTCCATCTATCCATCTCAAACCCTGCCCACTCCTTGTTTGGGTACTTGTTTCCTGCACGGGCGAGCTTGCCGTCAAAGGTCCTCTGATCTTTACTCTGTTTTCGCAGAACCTCGCCGGCATACAAGATCCACATGGCAGCAGACGCGACCGTAGCCTCAGGCACGTCGTCCTTGTCCTCTAAAGCTGCTCTCAACGCCCATATGGCATAGAGCGAAAAGTCTAGCGGATCCGAGGAGTCGAAGACAGTAGCGCTGGCAGTGACCTTTGCAGCAAAGGCGTTGGCATTCGCCCACATGCGCGCCACCTTATCGTCTCTCTGCGCTGATTGCTCATCGTGATTCCAATGTTCGCGAATCTGTCGACCAAAGAGCGGGAGCGATGACCAGGACACTGTGTTGCCTTCGACGTCACCCACCTCGGTGTCCCGGTTGCGTATGGCGGCGAGGAATCTTACTAGTTTATCTTGCAAGTCCGAGTCTGACGGTGTCTCTGATGCGGTGAGGCCTAGGGCATCCCAGGAGTGTATGAGCTTGTCTTCGGCTGAGGTCGAATTTTTGTTGAAAATAAATTTGTCGACGGTTTCATCGAGGGAAGCCTGGTCTGCGAGGTAGGCTTGGAGAGCTGCATACTCTGCGTATCCGGAGGTATCTGACGGAAAATCCATGGTGTATCGGGAGCGCTGTGACAATTACGTGTACTTTTACTGTGCAGTGAGAGCTGTTGCCAGTCAAACTCTTGCCTCGGAAGTCCTAGACCGTAAGGCTCGGAGACGAAACAAATCGAGATTCCCTCGAATTATAAGAATTGCGCATCACCACTACGGTCTATAATAAGTATTTTGGGTTTTTTGAGATATGCCATGATATAGCTTTCTAACGCTACCTAAATGATTGCTATCCGATGCTAAACGGATGCGTAATAGGTCGATTAAGAGGCTATATGATTGCTAACGCGTCGCGTAGCTCTACCTATATACCTCGTTTTCTCTTTCTTACGCGCGCTTGTATACGAATGGCTCGCCTCCTTTCTTATACGAATAGCTGGCCCCCTTTCTTATACGAATAGCTCGCCCCCTTTCTTATAGTATAGAATAGGTACGTAATAAGGTTAGTTAGGGGCGAGAGGTAATACGTTTCTATATAACGCGTGACAAATTGCACCTAGACCACCTAACGCTAAAAATCTCAGCACGTGACGCAGGTGGTCTAGGGCTACCGAGGCAACTGCCAGTTTGGCGCATCCCGTCTTGGCGAAGCCTTCCGCAGGCTGCTCGAAGCACCCTACGACAAGGACACAGTTTGTCAATAAAGAGAGTTATACGGACGAAATGCCTGTTGTATCGAGAAGCACTTTAGAAGACAGACTCCATTGTTTCATTAAACCATTGAGCCGACATCGTTCGAGCAATGAGTGCCAAAGTCAGATCGTTGGTCATTAAGTGAACCACTTCTCGCCGTATTGCTTAAGCAGTGGGAAATTCCAACCTGCGATGCAGCCTACTCACAATCTCAATGTAGTCCGGCTCGTTCTGGGCGTTCAAGACTCCATGTCGGATGAAAAAGTCGAGCAGAACAACGGCGCAGTTTGGTTTGAACTCTCCGGTCTTGAGCTTCTCCTTCAGCTCATCTACGTCCATCAGGAAGAACTGCTCGACTTCATCGTCTGACGGCTTTGGCTCTACATCTTGAGGCAACTCGAGGTCGAAGATGTATTGGCATTCGGGTTGCAGCAGTCGTGTTTCACCACCAGCACGCGAATCGCGGATGTGGAAGTAAGTCACTGTGCCCGCTGCATGTGCCCTTTCCTGCACCAAGTCTTCTGGCAGAGAGGCCTCTTCACTGGCTTCACGCACACAGCAGATCTGTGGATTCTCACCAGTAGCCATGCCTCCCGCGACGGTATTGTCCAACATGCCGGGATAGGTGGATTTAGTCTTTGAGCGACGTGGTGTCCAGATCTTCATTTGACCAGATTCAGACTTTGTGTAAGCGGTCATGTGGACGCCGTAGGTGACGATGCCGAAGAGAGCGCTAGCGGCACGTTCGATACTGAAGAGCAATTCTCTGGCAGGCGCAGGGCCATAGACTGGGTAGAGTTCGTTACGCCAGCCTTTGAGGATGGTAAAATGGCCAATCTCGCGCATGGCAGCCGTGGTTCTAGCAACAATGGCGGAGCGAGTGGGCTCATCGTGACCAGCAATTAGCGTTAGGGTACGCTCATCGTCATCAAGGTCCCATTCTTCGAGACCACGCAGAACTTCGGCGACGGAAGGTAGGACATAGCCAAGAGTGACGTCTGGATGTGCAGCGACTCGCAGATGATAATAGGTCGAAATGTGCTTGAGATAGAGGTCGGGAGTTGATTGGAAATAGGGGAAGCTGTCACACTCGTTGATGAGGTCGAGATTTGACTTTGGCTTCGACTCATCAATGGGCTTCGGGTCTAGCGAGCTGATGGGTTCATCAGACGAAGACCGGATGTTGGTGTCGGTGGGGTTTGTTGAGGTGGTCGGTTCGTCTTCAAAGGGCGAAAGCGAAGGAATGGAGGGCAGCATATCGCGCACCTTGTCGAGCGAAAAGAAACTCATTTTTCTTGTGTATGATTTGATGTGATGTGTAGTATGTTGATAGTGTCACATACAGCAGCCGGTGAGATTCTCGAAGCTGCTGGCGCATACGAGGCCCCACACGACGAAGATCCTCAGCGCGACAATAAAATGGACTTTCTGTGACTACTATACCTGTTGCATACTCGACGCTTGATCATGTTCGGCCTTCTCATCTCTGGTCGTCCGGTGGACGCGACACCCCAGGCTATCTCGCAAACGCAATACGCCTTCCAAGTGCCGTCAGGCCCCGCCTTCAACCACATTGCCGTCTTCTCTCTGCCAGGCCAGGAGCTGCCGCCGGATGCCGCCGCCGCCATCTTCATTCAAATCCCTCCGTCGACCGAATTCAAGCTAGTGGGGGCGCTGTCGTCGCAGCGGCCGGCGACCATGTTCAAGATCAGTGCGGGAAGCGCCGAGGACGACGATGTCATGCTGGACGAGCTCCCAGCGGGCAGCGGCGGACCTGCCGTGGTGGTAGGCATCGAGATACAGCCTGTGCTCCAAGTCAAGGCGCTGTTGGCCGAGCGAAAGGCAAGTGCGAATAGCACTTCGCAATTGCAAGCAGCCACCGCGTCGCCAGTCTCTACAAAGGTGCTCGCCCAGCGCATCATCGCCAACGCTTTCAATTTCCTTGCGTCATTTGGTAGCGACACTGTCCCGCTCAAGGCCTTTGAAGCTTGGTGGTCCAAATTCGAGAGCAAAGTCAACAACGACCCGAGTTTCCTCGAACGTCCCCAAGACTAGCACAAGTGTGAATATACCGAGACGCGTTGCGTGCCTTCCACCCCGATCTGCCAAACCATCGCCTCACCTCTTGCCAACCACTGCTCGCCAAAATCAAAGACCCGTTGATGACTGGCGCCCACTTTGTTTTGATACACGATCAAACTCGTTGATATGTCCCGCATTGATATTTGGTTGACCAATACGTTGAAGCAATACTTGACCTCTTCCACGGCTGTGCGGGCACACAGGATTGCATCCATGATTCAGAATATCACCGTGTGAGCTGTAACGGCAACCGTATGAAGGATCCAAGCAATAGCGCAAGCGGACCTCCTGCATGCCGCTACCCCAACATCTATATGCACGCCAAGCTCCACACGCAGGTACACGCCCTGCTCCTTAACCAGCAACAATCTCAACCTCATCTAGAATCCAACCGTCGTCTCCTGTTTACTACACCTACAAGGCTCCTATATCCATCCCTGCGAGTCGCGCACATCTAATTAGCAATGCCACTTGGCATCTTTTCTTCTACACAATGGGTGCGCCGGAGAACGTTGTCTGAAGCTAACAGCCGTTTGTACTTATTATAACAGAACACCCCGCCACGATTTGTAGCCAATCTATAGCAGAGCACGCTCGGCAACCCCTACGAACCCCACATAATGCCACCAGTATCATTGACAGGTTTGTTTTTCTGGTGCCTTGGTCAGAACAAGACATTCTCCCGCGTATTCACGTCGATCACGTCCCTCCTCCATCCATATCCCATTGTACGTTTCGCTAGTTCAACAGAGCGCTCTGCTTGCCGTGTAGATCTTGCTGCATTGCACTTCTGCGCGGCTGTGAACTCCGACTTCCATCCTTCATCCGTTCAGCGACGACAACGGTCGATAAAATTTGCCGAGCTCTTGGAACTGTAGCTGCATAGGAGCTCTTGCGAGATGAGCCATGCACCACATTCCCCACCCAGCGGCTTGTCAGCTCGCCGATGAGACACGGGACTATCATTTTGTTGTCCATGACGACTCCTGGGAGAGTCTTGGTGAAGTCTTGGGAGAGAGATATTTCCCTCCTCAGACGTAGATATAAAGAGCGTCCACCAGCAGTCGAATCATACTCTTCTCATCCACTCAAGTCATTTAACCAAGACAACCAGTGATTAATCAGTCCTTCGCTTCAGCAAAACACTCCTCCATCTCCAACAACAATGGCCGCCAGATACGCCGTCTCTTTGATGGCCCTGCTCGGCAGTGCATCAGCACAGAGCTCCCTCTTTTCCAACAGCAGCTCCTCTGCTACTGGTACAACCTCGTCGTCTATGCCTGCATACAGTGATGGAGCCATGCCCACTGTTGGCGGTGTCACCTACGAGATTCAGACCGACACTTCCTACCAAGGAACACTCCTCACTCTTCAGAGAAAGAGACAGGCAAACTCAGACATCAACTCCTGCCTGAGCACCTGCGCTGCATCGACCATGTGTGTTGGCACCGCCTTTGTCGAGGACACCATGTCATGCCTCTACTACTCCTCCATTGATGCTGGAACTGCCACCAATACTCCCGGAACGACCACTGCACTTGTTCAATCTCGTGCTTCGGCATCCACCACTTCTTCTGTTTTCAACGGAACCTCTCCCGTTACTTCTGGATCTCCTGGACCCACTTCCATCCCAAGCAACGCGACAACCAGCGGTGTTTCGGGCAGCATCACCGGATCTGCCACAACCTCCGGCTCTCCCTCGTCCACCACTTCTGCCGCGAGCAAGCCCAGCTCTTTGATCACCATCAGAGGTGTCCTCTTCCTCATCGAGATCGACATTTCTTACTCTGGCGTGACCATTGAGTTTGCCATTCTGTCCAAGCGTGCCGGGGAGTCGTTCGATCAGTGCTTGAACACTTGTGCCGCCAACTCTCAGTGCGCTGCAACTTCTTACACCGATTCCACATGTACTTTCTACAGTTCCGTTGACAGCTCTTCTCAAGTCGTTCAGGACGGAACCACATTCGCCACGGTCGTTTCACGAGCCAACGCTGTTGGAGACGGTAGCAACAACGGATCCACCTCCACCCCTCCTACCAATGTCACTGCCGAGTCGCTCATTTGCCCCGGATACAACGGCCAGGTTCTGTACTCTTCCGTCAATGTCACCTTTGCTGTCGCCTGTAGCCAGTTCCTCATCGGTACTACCTTCGACATCTCCACCGAGCTCCGCGCCAAGCGCCAGGCTATCGACAACAGTCTCCCCAAGACTCTCTCCAACTGTGTTGATCTTTGCAGCCTTTCCGAGTCCTGCGTCGGAACCACCTTCAATGTCGCCACCGAGGTTTGCTCTTACTACAGCAATGTCGAGTATGCCGTGGCTCTCGATGGCTTTGACTCTGCCGTCCGCGTCCAGGACAACTCTCCCTCTGTTGTGACCACCACCACTGGTGGCCAGGTTGTCACTGTGACTGCTTCTGGCGCCGTCTCCACCCAGACCGTCGTTGGCCAAACTTCGACCGCAGTCGTCTACGTGATCTCGACAGTCACTGTCTTCGCCGGTGCCGGAGTTGCTACCACTGTTGTTCCCCAGGGCACTGTTACTTACGTCAACCCCATCACTCAGACTGTTGTCATCCCCACCAACGCCTTGGCTGCTGCTGCTAGCACTGTTACCGTTTACGCTGCTGGTTCTGCACCTACCACCACCGTCTACGTCGACCAGAACGGCAATGTCATTGCCAACCCTGGTGCCGGAGCTGGTGCTGGAGCCGGTGCCGGTGCCGGTGCTGGGTCTTTCCCCACCGTCACTGTGTTCCAGCAGTACTGCCCTACCCCTGCTGCTCAGGCTAATGTCTGGACCACCGTCTTTGTCTAAACAAATCCAAACAATATCTCGATGAGCTTTGTTAGTCAGACAACTTGACAACGAACACACTTTCTTTCGTATCTCTCTCAGCCATGCAATACAGCATCTCACCAGGATCTGGAAGTGGAATAATACTATACTAACTGCTGCTGTATCATCATCACAAAAACAATGCAGCTAAACGACTTTCCTTGGGTAGTAATCTTCTTTTTACTTTTTTTTTCTCTTCTCTTTTAATATTTCAATTCTTCTTCTTGTATTATTCCTTCCTAAAGGGATTTTATCATTATTTTTACCATTTTATCTTATAATAGATGCAATCGATATCTATTCTTTTACAACATTGAGTTTGACCGGATTTAATATGCTCTTGATTAGTGACCTTCAATATGTATTCCGTGATTTTCTGCCTGCCCTAGAGATGCAGCGTTTGATTCTGCCGCATGCTCTCTCTCTCTCTCTCTCTCTCTCTCTCTCTCTCTCAATGCACCATTCGCAGCATTTCCTAGCTGCAAAACAGCCGCTCCAGTCTCAGGTCAACCTTGATCAACTCATCAACCTCTTCGTTGAACTCGTCAACATTTTGCTGGAGAGCGTCCTTGAGCATCTTTACCGTAGTCACGCACTCTGTTTTGACCTCCTCAAGCTCATTTCCTCCTTCTTCAATAATCCTGATATACGGCACACAAACACATTTCAGCACTTCTGTCTTGTAAACATCCATTCGCGGCCATGTGTTGAGAATGAGGCTCTGGAGCGTTTTGATTGCTTGCAACAACAGAGGTGGAGATGCGGTGGCGAATGGATGAGTGAGAATGGAAGCGAGCATCGGTAAAATATGAGGTAAATGTTTGATAGAGTCCAGGCCTAGGGCATCGAGTATGGACGCCAGATAGCGAGTGATCACAGTGATGATTTTGGAGTGCTCGGGGCAATAAGTGAATGTCATAAGGATGCCTTTGCGTATCAACTGATCCAGGAGCTTCACGCGTGGAGAGGGTGTCTGCGTGCTGGAAGCAGTCGAGTAATCGCCCAAGGCGCTACTGAGTGAGATTGAGGCTGGGTAGGCGACAGAGAGTAGCCGGGCACTCTCAACTTCGGGCGTCAAGGTAGGCAAATAGCCCAGACATGGCATCAAGGCTTCTTCAAAAACATTGCCGAGACCGGTACGCTCCAAGAGTGAAGGCGGCGTCTTGTCAAGCAGCAGCTTGAGCAATTCACAGCCCTGAGCCTTGTATTCTGTGTCAATGTCGTCGAGAATGCTGAGCAGAGGCGGAATGATGGCGTGCCAATTCTTCTCTACCAAGCTAGCATCTGCAGCGACAATGACCCAATGTAGCAGCTCTAATGTATACTTATCTTTTCCTTTCCATGGCTTCTCCTCCTGACTCCGCTCGAGCTTTTTTGGAAGGACCGCGGTATGCATTTTACGCCCTTGGCTTGTCACTTGCTGCGTTTGTGTCTTTGCAAATAGAGGGCGAATGGTAAGCTGGAGAAAACACGTCATGAGATCTGCTGTGAGCTCACCAGGAGTTGGAGATTGTTCTTTGAAAACGCGGACTTGATCGATTGCTTCCGAGGTGTCTTTCTTGTCTGGATTACGAAGTTGCCAGCGCATAACTACATCCAAGGCGTCTCTCATCCAGGGGCCAGTTGGCACACCAAGAGCTTTTGTCAAGGCTTTGCCGTCGAGGACGGGCTTGAGAGCATATGCCTCAAGGAGGTCGAGTTGCTCGACATAGTCGAGGAAGTTTGTGAAAGCGGCGAGATGAGCTTTGGAAATCAGCATGGAGCAAAAACATAATCGAGAGATCAACGACAAACTTACATTGAGCTGAAGAGGGTTCATCAGCAACATTGACGAGCAAGGCAAATGCTGTTTGAGATCTCCATGTTGGGCCCCAGCGGCGGATTGCCATGCCGAGTTCTTCTCTTACGGGACGCTTGCGACCGTTAGTGTCACTGACCATCATGGAGATTTCCGAGTGATTATTGATGGATGCAGTGATCACATTGCAAACGTTGTTAGTGCCCTTTATGCCTTCACGCGCAACGGTAGTAGCCAGGGGGGGTGGTGCTCTCTTTCCCTCAACCTTAGGAGGCGAAGGTGCATCTCTGTAGGGGACAATGGCAGACAAAAGCCAGATGAGATACTTCTCCTCTGCATCGCGAACGAGAATGTTGCTGGCTTTGGAGGCCAATATCTCAGGAACAAACTTGATGGTGGTGCTCCAGTTGTCCGTGTGTGGCGTATAGGACTTGTTTTGATCTTGGGCAGGATCGGAGAAAATTGTGGAATACAGGGTGAGGCGATGGATCAAGCTGAGCGCCATAAGAGGGTCGGGACCTCTGAGCATTTTTTCCAACTCGACACCCACACGTTCACGGCTGATCTTTGCCTGCAAAGCACTCTGAATCTCGCCATCAGCCATCCACTTTTGGGCGTCTGCCTCGATTGTAAAGTTCAATCTGCTGGCGAATCTGATCAATCTCAAGACACGCAGAGGATCGTCCTTGAAGGTCTGATATGGCTCGAGTGGAGTACGGATGATCTTGTTGGCCATGTCGTCGTGTCCTTTGCCAGTAAAGTCTTCCACCTGGCGAGTGTTGAGATTGTAGAACATGGCATTCACAGTAGCATCACGTCTCAAGGCATCTTCTTCAGGCGTGCCAAACTCCATCTGAGGGTTCCTGCTGTCTTCAGTGTAGGTCTCCTTGCGCAGATTGACCAGATCAATGTCGTGGCCCATGATCTTTGTGGTTACTGTTTCCAGGTGTTTGGACTTCTCTGGGTTCGCCTCGATCTTGTGGAGGCCGCCAACAATCTTGCTCTTTCCAGATTCTGCTTTCTTTGACTGGGACTCGTTGCTGGCGACACCTTCCAGGCCATACTTTTCTGGATTTCCAGGAATCTCGAGATACTCGTTGAGTCTCAGGCCAAACTGGAAGCCAGTCATTTTGTTGATTGCGACGTCAATGTCATGGCTCCCAATGCCGAGCAACTTGTCACGGACCCAGCCTCCAGTAAACCTCAGAACCAGGGGTTGTTTGGCGAGATGATCCGGAAGGGCAACTTGGCCTTCTGAGGCATGTCCAGGCGAGTTATCAATGTATTGGGCAACATCGATAAGAAGAGTGCGCAGACTCTCCTCGACTTCGGTGAGTTGGAGAAGGTGGGAATTTGTAGACATATTGGCTTGAGCAAAGAGATGAGTGTTTGAAAACTTGGGGCGTTTGATGGATTTCAGAGCAGGCTCAGGCGACTGTCTTGTCCGGATCAGAGCAGGAGACATGCACCTAACTGCAATACATCGGATGTGAGATGGTCGAAGGGGGGAGGAGCGGTGTGAGGGTAAGAGCAGGCTGCTAAGACTAGATGGTCTCAAAGTGCGTGGAGAGAGCATGAACAAGCAAAAGCTGATGGGTCTACTACTTGTGAGTCACATGAAAGAGTGACGCTGGTGATTAGGTACATGTATCAGGTAAGGTATGATATTTTTCGGTCTCTCGGCAAAGCTTCCGCAAGCAGAAGGAGCCAGCGGACATGATGTGTGTTGGCACGGCAGGAACAATCGATACCAGGTGACCACCTAAGAATTCAATGAAAGGAAACAACAGCAAGTGGTAGAAAGAGATCAAATGACGTCTCCCTCAGGAGAGGCGACAAGTCGACCGAGCGACAACGAGGCTCCTATACCGCCAGCGGCAGCAACATCGCCACCGTCGGCGGCCCGTCGCGCAGCTCCCTCGCTCTCAATCCCCTACCGCCGCTCGAATAGCTCCTTCACCAGCCTGTTCGCGTCCACATCGTCCGAGCAGCAATCGCCCAGCGCATCACGGACGTCAACGCCGCCGGTCGGAGCCGTGTTTTCTCCGCCTGCTGCATCGCCCACGACTGCAAACCAGCCCGATGAAGCTCGCCAACTGGTACTACGCGCCTTTGCGCCTCGAGTGTCTGTCCTCGCCTCGGACGACTGTCAAGAGCTATTGCGACACAAGGGCATCCACGGCGGCCTGTTGCACCTGCTGCGTCCGTTTGGAGAGCAGATTGCTGGAAGAGTCGTCGTCCGCGACAGCAATGGCGCCAGCAGACCGTGGGACGATTTCGGAATCAGGTTCACCGGTGTATCCGACGGTCTCGAAGCTCCCACAATCGCCTCTGACTGTGCCGAATACCGCCCTGCGCGCTTGCGTACCGGAGGCCACACGGAACAGATCGATGAGCTCGTAGCTCGACATTTAAAATACGCTCAACAACAACAACAACAACAACAACAACAGCCTCCCGCTGCCGATTACTTTGACACAAAGCCGCATCCCTCACGTCTCACCCCCTTCTACACTCTGTACCTCCGAAGGCTGCTCTCGGGCATGCCAACAACGCCCCACGAGACATTTTCTCACCCAGTCGCCCTTGTGATAGCCATTAGCTCGCGCAATCCAGCCCCAATAGACGAGCTCCGCAATCTCTACGCCCTCTCCAACACTGGCGAACACAGACCCCCGCCATGGGTGAACAACGACTTTCTACGATACTATGTCCTGATACACGATGAAGACCACGATGACATTGCAAAGTCGTCTCTTTTGTACGAGCAGATGAAACGCCATTTTGGGCTGCACTGCCACCTGCTTCGTCTGCGCAGTAACGAGTGCCTCCCGTCAGACGACGACAGCACGCGCTTACCCGTGTGCGAGTGGCTGTCTGCTGGAGAAGAACTCGGCGAGATGGCTGCTAGAGAGTCCTCCGAAGTCGACGACGACCCTACGCCATACATTTTCGAGTCGGACGCTGCTGCCATACGATCCTTTGTTCGAGAAATGGTCACCCAGTCAATAGTGCCAGGAATGGAACGTCTGACTTCTCTGTGGAACAACGAGGTGGCATCGCGACGACGAGGTATTGCTGGAAAGATTGGTCAAGTGTCCAAGCGCTTCACCTTTGGCTTCTCGTCCCGCGCCTCGTCCGGCGGCATCGGCGGCTCCAATACCAACTACGACGCCCTGCAAGGCTTCTACAAACCAGACACACCTGAGGCTCTTCTTCGTAAACTAGCCGATTACGCCTTTATGCTCCGCGACTTCAAGCTCGCTCAAAGCACCTACGACCTCCTCTGCACCGACTACAAGAACGATAAGGCTTGGAAACACTACGCCGGCGCCAACGAAATGGCCGCCATCTCCGCGCTGCTTGCCACTCCCTCAGCACCCTCTTCCCGCACCCGCGTAGACTCGCTAGACCAATTGTTGGAAACGGCACACTACTCGTACCTCACACGCTGCTCGGCGCCTTACAACGCCCTGCGCACTCTAATCCTCGCCACCGAACTGCTGCGCCAGCGACGAGGAAATGGCTCAGCATTGGACGACGCCGCTCGCTGGGCCACCCGCATCCTAGACGACCGTTTAGTGGGCCAGATGGGTCACGCCCTCATCCTTGAACGCATAGCTTCGTGCTACTCGTCACGTCGGGGTCACGGCACGCTAAATTCGGGGTCGCGGGGGCGTAAAGCCGCCTTCTTTCACCTTCTGGCCGCCGATGCGTGGTTGGGCTTGAACATGACACGGCAGTCGGAGCAAAATCTCTCGCTGGCCACAAAGCTGTACAACTCGCATTCCTCGCCACCGCCTGGTCAAAAGGGGCCAGCAACGTCCTTTGACCACATGGACGCCTTTTTACGGGAACTGCAACAAGCGGTCAGGGAGAGCAGACCGGCTACCAGAGACGGAGAGGCAGAAGAAGAGCAGGAACAGGTGATTGTGGAAACCATTCAAGAACCGGGTGTTGCGGCCGTTGCGCAAAGGGGTCACGCCAGGAGTCTGAGTATTGCCGCTGGTAACCCGTCTACTAGTCTGCTCGATGGCTTGGATCCTCTGGGCGCTCAGGTCGTACCGTCGAGTCCCACTGCCACCACTGCTGCTACAATGGAAAGGCAGGATCCTGCAAACGATGGCTTTGAGTAGCATATCGCCGCATCATCAGTTCGTTGTATTTGTCTCTTTTTCTTTTTTTTTCTTTTTTTCTTTTTTTCTTTTTTTTTCCCTTCTAAACCTGTTCAATTCTTGCATCGAGAAAGCGCGGCACTTTTGTGTTTGGGGGATATTAAATGGGGTGGGGCATTTACAAAGGCGTTCTTTTTTTATTCTTTTTTCAAGACCTGCTAGAGCGCGAGTAGAAACCGAGATTCCTTGTCGAACCATCAGAGTTTTGTTTCACTTTCATGATTGAAGAGGATCCGCACAAAAAGTGAGATGGAGAGCCATGGACGGAGAAGAGTTTCGAGTATTTGACTCACTCACGACTATCTTCTGTCTCATCAATAACGACAGTAGCTATGGGGACCAACCGTACTAGGGAATGGGATATCTCTTTTTCCCCCTGGTCGACGATTTGGCCTCGTCATTGCCTCCGCCCAACTCGGCCAGCAGATCGAGAACATTGCCTCCGCCCGTCTTTGCATTCTCCTTCTTCTCCTTGGCCTCCCTCTCCCTCTCCTTTTCCTCTTCCTCTGTTTTGAGCGCTCGCTCTCGTGCTTCCTGGAGCGCCTTTTCCTGAGCCTCGTAGTAGGCCGAGTGTGGTTGCGCGGCACTGTTGTCGCCATCGTCGTCATCCGAATCGAGCTCCGACTCGGGACCAGAGTCGGCAACGGCGCGAAGCTGAGGAGACTGCACGAGGCCGCGAGTCGGAGAACGCAGCGTCTCGGGGCTCTGGCTGCGGTTGCTGCCGAAACTACCGCTGCGACCGCTGCGTCCGCTCCGGCGGCTGACGTCAGAACGTGCCGAGGTGATGCGACTAAGCGGTTCGCCATCGGCAGCGATCTGATCAGGGCGGTAGCCAATGGCTTCGGCAACCATGCGGGCTTCTTCTTCGGCATCGCGGTTCTCCAGGCCAGGGAGGGCACCCAATGCGTCACCCGGCATGATACTAAGGCGGTGCAGGGGATCCAGGGTGTAGCCTCCATCAGGGCCTGTTGTGTTGTCGCTCTTGTCCAGAATGTCCCGATATCCACGGCGGGCTGGATCTTGAAGTCGCTTGCGCTTCTTCTTATCACGCTTGGACGATGGTCGGACGACAATGACTGGCACGGGCGAATGTTGCAGGCAGTATTTGGACACGGAACCAGGTAAGAGGCCTTGGAAGCCTCCAAGAGAGCGTCCTCTGGTACCGACAACCAGGATTGCCGGCTCGTAGATTCTGATCTGTAGACAGTGTCAGCACAGGCGCGTAGCCCATCTCTTGCTAACCAACGTACCATGCGCTGGATCGTGTCCTGCACCTTTCCGATTGAAAACTCCAGAATAATATTGATGGCCTTGTCTTCGGTGTTTTTTTCTTCAATCCGCTCGAGCATGCGACTGGCCTCCTTGCGGTAGCTGCGCTCTCTGCCTCCTCTATCGCTGCCGCCGCCCGACCATTTTGTGGCCTCCTTGCTGTCCTTCTCGACCACTCGGAGACAGACGACTTCGTCGCCGTCGTCGACCAGTTCATCAATCAGCCACTCTAGCGCAGTGTCTGAATACTCGTTGGTATCTGTGCCGCAGAGGAAGGTGCGGGAGCGCTTTGTGTATTCGTATTCGCGGTGCTTGCGACTCAGCGTTAGGGAAAAGTCCGAGGCATCGCGGTTGTCAAACGTGTCGAAGGAAACACGCGGTTTGAACTGGCTGGTGTGCATGTTAGGACAGGTAGGCAATGGGCTGGCAGTAGCGAAATGACTCACGTGGGAGGCGGAGGACTACTAAGTCTTCTGGTGGCTGAACTCTCCTTGATGGGCATGGCATGTCGGCTTCGACTTCGGCTATGTTCTCCTCCAGTGACTCTGACATCCGGCATAAACTGGACGGAAGCCTGGCGAGCGGGGTTGTTGTGGTTGGTGTTGTTGTTGTTGCTGTTGCTGTTGTCGTCGGAGCTGGGGAAGCGGATGGGCAGAGGCCGCGAGGGAACAGCAGCGTCGTCTAATGCCAGCGATTGCTGAGGAATGTCCTGGTTCGATGATGCAGCCATGTCAAGCGCCGGCCCAGTATTCGGCGAAGGTGTGGGAGAGGCATCCATGACGGGCTCTTTCTCTCTTGTGCGGGCCGACTACAAGCGACAGTCACGACGACCCAAATATCTTGGATGCGATTGCAGATGTTCGTGAATTACTCTACGCTATGTGCGAAAGAATAGCTGACCACCGCTCTTTGTATGATGGTCGGTCTTGGTCGCATATGCAATCGAACCATGGCGGTGATGCGGCCAAGCCAGGTCCATGCTCTCTGCTCTTCCTTCCTTTCAGAACAAAGATGCGTCTTTCACTACATGTACTACGCTCGGTCCATCGCACCTTCCCTACATGTACTCGGTATGTAGCTCTCATGACTTGCATTCTTTGTTCTTGTACTATAGCCGTACAAATACCTTACTCTACATCAGAGCCTGCTTCTGCTCCGGCCCATGATACATGTACTCAACTCTCTTCTTGACTCGCCGCCAGGTGGGGAATGAATGCCAATTCACAATCACATGCACGCCACGTTCGTGACTTCCTTGTCACCCTGAAAATCTTGGTGCAGTTATGATCTAGTACTAGGTACTCAAGTGCGTAACCAAAAAGAATTGGAATTGTCAGAACATTGTATCGTCTATCTTCTCGCATGCCCAGGTAGGTGCTTTTGGGGGGGAATCACAAAAAGTCTATGCAAACATTCAGGCCAGAGACTTGAAGTCGACTCCAACACGAGAGGCTTCCTCGCTGAACAGAGTCTTGATCTCCTTTGCATCCGTCTTGCCGTCAATCTTGCTCTTGAACGAGGCAAGGTCGTCGACATCGAGCTTGGCCAGAAGAGCGTCAACATCGTTGAGAGCCTGGTCGATTTGAGCAGCGCTGGCCTCGCCGTCGGCAAAGTAGTTGCCATCCTTGACAGCACCACGAACAACACGCTTGTTCTTCTTTGCTGCGTTCTTGGCTGCCTCCTTGGCCTTCTTTGAGTCGGCCTTGGCTGCCTTTTCGGCCTCTTCCTTCTCCTTTTGCAGACGCGCTTCCTCCTCCTTGGCCTTTGCCGCCTCCTCGGCCGCTCTGGCAGCCTCGGCCTCTCTCTCCAGTCTTTTCTTGTTCTTCTGTGCGTGCTCCTCCTTCTTGAACTTCTTGATACGCTCGTCCAAGGCGAGGGCCTCGTCGACCAGCTGGCGCAGACGCTGGTTGTCCTCGGCCTTTCTCTTCTTGCGAGCGTTGTTATTCTTGCGCTCGACGTGGCGCTTCTGATCACGGTTCTCGTTGTCGTCGGGGACATCCTCGTCGAGGTATTCGAACGTTCTCCAGCTGTCAAAGTTGTACCAGAAGTTGTAGAAGTTCTCGACGTGCTCGCGAGTGCTGTTGTCGTCGCCGAGCTTGGGCACAGGCTGAACCTTGCTGAAACGACCCTCGGCCTTGAATACGGGGCTCCACAGCTTGTAGAAGTTGCCCTTCTGGGTCTGCTTCTTGGTCGGGGGCTCGACCTCGGCGCGCTCGTCAATCGAGTCGAATTGGCGACGCTTGACGGGGTCGGTCAAGATCTCGTGAGCTCTTTGGATGCACTTGAAGAAGTTGTCGTCTTCGCTGCCACCAGCGGCGGCTCTCTTGTCGGGGTGGTGCTTCAAGACCTTCTTGCGGTGGGCCTTCTTGATCTGGGCGTCGGTGGCCTTGTAGCGGTACTTGCTGAGACCGAGCACGGCGTAGTGATCCTGGCTCTTCCAGTCCTTGGCCTCACGGAGGAGCATGGATGGGTCCTCGGGCTCGCTGATCTCGCCATCATCCTCTTCCTCGACCTTCTTGACGTTCTCGGTGGCACGGATGCGGTCGTCCTCGGAGAAAGTGCGCTTGTGGCGAGTCTAGGAGCGATGTTAGTTGATGATGGTGAATTGAAGGTCAATGGACTCGGCGTACTCGGCGGGCGTGGGCCAGGAAGTAGGGGCCAACGGGCTCGACATTGCGGCGAGCGGCAGCAGAGAGCTTGCCGACAGCCTTGAAGTCCTTGTCGGCCGACCACCCGGCAGGCAGGGTTGGCAGAGCCATGTTGATCTGAGTAACGGACATGTTGATGTTGATACAAGTGGAGGGAAGCTGTTGTGCTCTTGGGGGAAAATCCTCACGATTCGAAAATTTGGTGTTTGTTGAATCAGCAAACAGCGGCGACCGACCCAATGCCAACAGTTAATCATGCACCTGCAGTACAGAAGATCTAATACTCGAACCTTCTCAATCTGAACAATCAGGCGAAATGGCATCAGTAATCATATCTCACAACAGGAATGTCGTCCTCTCGACATATCGTGTTCTCTTGCGCGCAACCAGAATCGCCTTCCAAGGTAGGGACTTTCCATCAACTACGAGTCAATCGCTGACCCGCCGGTACAGACGACCACAGCACATTGGAAAGCGCACGCAAATACGCCCGAGACTCATTCAACAACAACCGTGGCATCAAGCCTGGCAGCATTGAGGCCGAAAAGGCCGTCGAGCACGCCCAGGGCGTCGCCCAGATCCTCCGCGAAAACGTCGTGCAAGGCGCAACCGACAAGGAAGAGTCAGGAGCCTATAGTGAGTCGCAGAAAGCGCCCCAGCTTCGACGTCTCTTGACCAAACACAGAACTGCGCATTCACGAGCACACGGAGCGAGGCGACAACGAATCTGTCAAGCAGTTCAAAGGAACCACAAAGTCGTTCAAGGAAGTCAAGCGCTGCTCCCTGATCTGAAAAAATTATATATGATACCCCCAACTCATGATCAATCGCATATCTTCGACCCTTGCAAGCCCCATGGCCACCGAGATGCATCAAGCCCGAAACGCCGTGCTATTTTTATCAAACGATAGATCTTCAACAAACTACTCGCCCGCCAGACTCGCATACTGTACATCCTCGGATCCAGGTGGCGGCACGACCGGGCCGTAATTGTCCGAATCGTGTGAAGGCCCACTGGTAGCTGAAGACGGCCCGGCGGCAATAGCAGGTCTGGGCGACGAGGCAGCCTTGACAGCGGCCACTGTCTCTCTTCCAGCACGTGCGTTGGCCATGCGCGCTTCTCTATCCATGTTGTCCAAAGTCTTTGGCTTGCCCCATTGCACCCTGAGCGGCACTCCTTTGACAACAGCTCTGCCCTGGCACGCAGCAGCTGCCGCCTCGGCCGTCTCTCTGGTCATGTAGTTGACAAACGCGCAATGTGATCGGTGCGAACACACTAGCGACCGCAGCGCTCCGAATTGTGAAAAATATGTGCGCACTTCGTGTTCCGGAAGATCGTCCTCGATGCCAGTGACAAAGAGCGACATGACGTGCTTATCGGCTGGAGGGAGAATATCTTGTGGTTGAGGCGGTAAGACAGCTGTGTTAGGGAATGGGCGTGCTCTCGACGCTCCTTTGACTGGGCGTGACGGCGGTCCGTAGCCTGCTGGCCTCGAGTCTTTGGTGCGGATAGGCCCAGGTCTTGCACCTCCAGCTGATCCCTCGAGGAGCTTCTGTCCCGATGGTGATGATGATGATGCCTCCTCTTCCAGTCTTCTTTGTCGCTTGTAGTGTGGCTCGCTCTGCGCAAGCCTGCGCAGCAAATCTCTGGCTTTTTCATCCGTCTTTTCATACGCCTCTGTCGCGCCCTTTCCCTCCTCTATCTCTTTCTCGTGATTTTGGGCGTAGTATTCTCTGTTGATCTCGCTGTTGGGTCCGGGTGTGATCATCTTGAGGGCAGCATCGCGAACGACAATGGGCAGCCCAAAGCTCAGATCGAGCATACAGCACTGACAGCAGTTTTTCAATCTGGCGCATGTCAAGCAGATGTTTGTGCGCTTCTGGCGCGCCGTACGGTCAGTCTTCCAGCGAAACACGGTGAATGGGCGCGTGCATATCTTGCTGTGTGCTGTCAGTATCAGATGTAGCTACTCGGAGTAGATGTGTGACGTACCATTCTGCGCCATAGTCTTCTTTTAGCACCTGGACGTAGGGATTGTCTCCGAGACATTTTTCGCAGGCAGAGGGCATGTCCGTCGACTCCCATCCTGAGCGATTCAGATCTTGTTTGGGGGGCATGATGGTGACGGTATCGGTGTCTTTGGTATCGCGAAACTGAGCGGATGCTACTGATGGGTTGTGACAAGGTGGCGACGAAGCAGCCTGCAAATGTCGAGCAGAACTGTAATGGTTGCTGTATAAGCAAAAGCTGTTCCAAGAAGGCACCAGTGACGCTCCTGCCGAAGTTCAAGCGCTCTCCTCCGCGCTCCGCAGTTTGGGTGAAGCCGCGGCTCAGAATTCGGGTGAGCCAGCCAGCGGACGCCAAGGGCCAAAGCCAGTGGGAGATTGAGATTACTGAGGTTACGCGACCCCCCGGAGGCAGGACCCCCGCCACGTCCTCGTACGATTTGATCTGCCTGGGAAGGCGCCGCCCACCCCTTTATATTCATCTTAGTCTAGGTAGCTGCTCTTCTCTACCCTCAATTGCTTTCCCTTCTACATCATCTGCCTTTTTCTCTACGCGCTCAACCGCACCGTCAATTCCACTTCTACTTCTTCCACTCCAAATTCTACGACCATGGCTCCTCATTCGCTCGAACAAGAAGACCACAGCCGTGATGCTGCCTTCAACCAGATCATGCACGGCACCTCTGCCCAGAAGAAAGGTGGAATCACTGCCATGCTGAGCAAGGGCTCAGAGGGCCAGAAGGCTGCTGTCGACGAGTACTTCAAGCACTGGGATAACAAGAACGCAAAGGACGAGACTCCCGAGATCAGAGAGGTGCGTACAACTTGTGGCCTGCCAATTGGCCTCTCACTAACTCTTTTGAACAGGCGCGAAGAGCCGAATATGCAACATTGACCCGCCACTACTACAACCTGGCCACCGACCTGTACGAGTATGGCTGGGGCCAGTCGTTCCACTTCTGCCGCTTCGCATACGGCGAGCCCTTCAGACAAGCTCTTGCCCGTCACGAGCACTACCTTGCTCACGTCATGAACCTCAAGGACAACATGAAGGTCTTGGATGTTGGATGCGGTGTTGGTGGCCCCGCTAGAGAAATCGTCAAGTTCTCTGGCGCAAACGTTACTGGCCTGAACAACAACGACTACCAGATTGAGAGAGCCACCGCATACGCAGCGAAGGAGGGCCTCTCCCACAAGCTCGATTTTGTGAAGGGCGATTTTATGGTACAGTTTTTCTGTGCGCCTCCTTTTTTCCTAGAGATTGACACCATTTCCAGCAAATGTCCTTCCCCGAAAACACCTTCGATGCCGTCTACGCCATCGAGGCCACCGTCCACGCCCCTTCGCTCGAGGGCATCTACTCGCAAATCTTCCGCGTCCTGAAGCCTGGCGGTGTCTTTGGTGTCTACGAGTGGCTCATGACCGATGCCTACGACAATGACAACCCCCACCACCGTGAGATTCGTCTCGGAATTGAGGTCGGTGACGGTATCTCCAACATGGAGAAGATTGAAGTCGCCCTTGCTGCCATGAAGGCCGCCGGTTTCGAGCTGGAGATCAACGAGGATCTTGCCGACCGCGACGACCCCTACCCCTGGTACTGGCCTCTTTCTGGCCAGCTCAGCTACATGAGCAGCATCTGGGATCTCCCTACTCTGGCTCGCATGACCAAGCTTGGTCGCTGGTCCGCACACAACTTTGTTGGTTTCCTTGAGAAGTTCGGTCTTGCGCCCAAGGGTACCCAAAAGACCGCCGACTCTCTGGCTGTCGCTGCCGATGCTCTTGTTTCCGGTGGTAGAGAGAAGCTCTTCACTCCCATGTACCTCATGGTTGGACGCAAGCCCATGAACGCTTAAACGACCCCTATTTTGCTTTTCGTTTCTTGTTCTTTTTACCGGTTTTTTTGCTTTTGAATACCACTAACTAGAGAAGTCCTATTTGTTTTAATTGGGGTCTTGGGAGGAAAGAAAAACACAATGCATTGCGATGAGCAGCCGCCAATGACCGAGACGCGGCTGTCTGTTTTGAGAGTTCTGGCGCATAATTCAGGAAGTTACTGTAGATTATTGTACAATTCAATGTCAAATCCATCACCTGAAAATGCTTCTCGCGCGGTCATTGTTTGTAACATTCCTACACTACAGATCTAAACTTAGATAAAAAGATAAGGGGGGAAAAAGACGAAAAAAAAAATCCTTAGCCATGTCCCACGAGCCGGGTCGGCAATCATCTAAAAATCATGATTCAGGGTCGAAAGGGGGGAGTCTCCTTAGATCATCGGTTTCAGCGATCGGAAAGCGCGGTTTCCGCGGCAAAATATCAAAGCCCCCTCCCCCCCAAAAAGTGCATCTTGCAAGGCAAAAAAAAAAAAAAAAAAAAAAAAAAAACGTAATTATCACATTATGTGCCTACCTATTCCATCTGCAATTGTGACTTTGTTCTCCCCGCTTCCTGCAGCACACAGAGTGCACAAGACCTATATCAGAACGAGCGGATCTAGAGTACGCCCGTCGGCTACAATCAGTCCTCCCTTCTGTCTGCAGTGCTTGTTCCATAATCTCAACGTCAACTCATGCAGGAATTGAGACCAATACGGGGTCTGGAATGAGATGGGACGACATCTCAGACCTCAAAATGTGTACAACAAGATAGCAGGATCTTAGCGGCAGAGAATGAGTTTGCAGATATCGTAATTTCATGGATCTATATAGGTGTGTTCATATGGCCGGCCACGATGTTGAATGCAGCAAACGCCATGTGAATAGAGATGGCGGTGGACGCAAGAGCTATACAAACATACTTCAATCAAAAAGTCAGCAACCATGACCTTTCGAATGTGACAGTATCAGAGCGGACAAGATGTGTTGAGGGGATACGCAAAACTCAGTAAGCCGTTTTAAATCAAGGCCTTCCCACCGGCACCCAAGCAGCCCACCCAAGACGAGTGAACATTTCAAGTACACGGAAACCCCATTACGCCTCTTTTCGCTGCCCGAAGGATAGCTACTAGAAGGTTTGAATTGTAACTCCACAACCCGTCATCCCTGGACTTAAACACAGGTAGGGTATCAGGGAGGGGGGTTCGGCAGGTATAGGCAAACTTCATTGAATGGATTGACTAGGTGTCATCATTGCGAGTGGGAAGGGTGGAGGATGATGTGATGATGTGCGAAGCTTACCCTTTGTTTGGCGCGAAGCAACATTGCAACATGATCTATCTGCTTCTTCATGCTTGTTAGCAAGATGTTATCAAGATTGAGAAAGTGGTATTGAGTGAAGAGATGCCAAAGGTGAATGTAGATCAGACAAAGTAAGCTTGGTGTATAAGTATCCGCATAATGTGCTTGGTAGCAGAACTGAATATTAATACGATCATCATGAAAACACCTTTGGCAAGGAGGGATGTGTGCATGAGGAGGGTGATGACAGCATACCTTTTACAATTCAAAGAGTTGCTCCAATCTTAGCACACGAGTTCAATGTGTGAAGACCAGGGCATCTCTCAGGTGTGGCACGAGCGTGCTATACATGTGAAGGGAGAAGAAACTACATTAGGCAGCTTTGCGCAGGTCAGCACGTGTTGTCATCTCCATTTGAAGTGAAATGTGAATGAGCGGTCAAGGATATGGTTCAGATGGTAGTGCATGTTAGTTTAAGGCTCAGGAAACCCCGAGGGTCAGTCGCCAACTAGTAGTGTTGGGTTTTCTTCCTAACCGGCGTGATTATGATGGGAAAGACTTACGCAAAAGAGTGAAGTATAGAGCAGCCAGAAGTCGGCGGTGTCGCATGCTGTTGAAGAAGGCGCGTGATGTGATTGTGGTGTTGAGTGTAAGAGAAGGAAGAAAGCTGCAACGCGCAAATCGAAGATGTAGAAAAATCTACGGCGCTTGCGCTTGGGCCATCAACGTCACGCATGTTGCCGCAAAGAAAGTTGAAGCGCGAGCAGGAGCAGAACAGAAACAGAAGCAACGATCAATCAAGCAAACCACAGTATGGCCGATCGTCGTCGTACCAACGCGCCTGCAGGCGGCACATGCGCACCTGCCTTCGTTCGCACGGCCGAGCCTGCCTCATCACAGCGTCCCACTCGCCAGCGCTCTGCATCCACGCCTCGTAAAGTCTTTCTACAAACGGGACTCGTGCCCTCAGCCTCGGGATCCGCCTATTTCGAACTACATGCCTCTACCGATTCTACAAGAACCACCGTAGTGGCTCAAAGTGGGACTCTCAAGCTCACTTGCACTGTCCACGGTCCACGCCCGCTTCCTCGCACAGCCGCCTTCAGCCCGAATCTACTTCTCAGCACACACGTCAAGTTCGCGCCATTTGCAAGTCGCCAACGAAGAGGTTACCTGCGCGACGCCACCGAGCGAGATCTGGGCTTGCACTTGGAAACAGCCCTTCGAGGAGTGGTCATTGGCGAGCGCTGGCCCAAAGCTGCCGCTGAGGTTGTCATCACGGTTCTCGAGAGCGAGGAAGATGACTGGTGGCGTGACGATGACGCTAGCAAGAAGAACATTGGTGGCATAGGATTGATGAATGTGCTGGCCGGCTGCGTGACGGCTGCCAGTGCTGCTCTTGTGGACGCGGGCATTGATTGCGTAGATTTGGTGTCTGGTGGAGTTGCGGCCATTACAAGCGAGACAGACCAACACTTGGTGCTGGATCCTTGTCCGAGCGAACACAACGATCTGCGCGCCGCCGCCGTTGTTGCCCATCTGCAATCTAGGGACGAGCTCACCGAGCTATGGGTCAAGGGCGATGCTGGTGACCAATTCGAGACCCTTGTTGACCGCGCTGTCCACGCCGCTGGTCTCTCGAGGAGTGTTCTTGCAGAAGCAGTCAGAGAGTCTGCTGAATTCAAGGCGGAGAGTGACCAGCAAGAGAAAGGCAAGACTGCCGACGTTGAAATGACAGGATGAGAACCTGGAGCACTGCCAGTGAGAACATGAATCACAAAAAGGCACCATGAGTGCGCAAATCCGCCCCTGCGAAGGGTGGTCTACAGCCAATTGGCCAGGTGAAACTCCATCCCTCGGTACACGCCTCGAGACAGACATTGTCAGAGGAACACTGCTGCTGTCCTATTTGAAGCCAACCTCAAGATAAAGAGGCTGACAACTATCGAGTCAGCCCGCTCAGTCGAGCTCGACTCTGCCCTATACAGTCACATGCAAACCTAGAGGAGCAGCAAGAATAATAACCAATTTAAACAATATCAACAAAGCCTTCCCGAGAAATACAACACTACCAAGCGCAATGATGTAGCACCACGACAACCATGTCCTCGCATTCACCCTGCCATCCTTCCTCTCGGCAGTCTGGGAGGCACCGGGCTGGCATACATACTCCCACCGGGCACACCTCGTGTCGTGTGAACCCCACTCGAAGACCTCCCAATCGGCATCAACTCGCTGTCATGACTGGGCACCGTCTCGACCACAGGCAAGTCCTCTGGTGGGTCGACATAATAGCTCTTCCTTAGCATAAAGACTTGGTTCTTGAATAGCCAACTCGCACCCAAGAACAAGTCCGTCTTTTCGTTGGCAGCGGGGCTCGTGAGCCCGTCACCAATCTCCAATACTTCGAATTCGACCTTGTCATGCTGTTTCCTATATTTGCCCGTCTGAAACGTAATGGGCAGAACGTAGTTGATGCTGACCTCGCGATCCTCAAAGCTGCACACCGATTTGATCAGACCGACGCCCAGGTGGTCGCGAGGAGGAGTCTCGACGTTTTTGGCGGCTTCATAATCATCAATCTTTTGGAGATTGTATTCTAGTTTCAGCTTGCGGACGAGGTCCATTGTGATGAAGTTGGCGCAGGCACCGGTGTCGCATTTTGCCCAGACTACGACCTCTTTTGCATCACCGTTGTGTACGATCAATGGGATGTGTGTGTGGTCGCCTGTCTCCAATGCTGAGACGATGTCGTGAGCAATCTCCAAAGGCTTCTTGTTCCACTTGTCAACAATCTTCTTGATAACCTCTCTCTGTTCCGGAGGGATTCCAAAGGAAGATTCCGCGTCCGATAAAGCAGGGGAGGCGTCTGTCGCTGAGAGTGTTGGTGTTGATTGCTGAAGGTCCACCTTGCGTCTTTTGGCCGAACGTTCTTCTGGTTCTGGGGAGCCAACCATCTTGGTTGGAAATCACTGTATGTTTGTAGGTGAAAGCGAGTGGGACATGATTCTTTTAACATATATCAGCTCAAGTATCTTGAGCATTGTTTCCGTGCGGCATCCTTCAAGCCATCAGGCACAGCCGTACACTCTGAGGCTGAGTTCGCCAGGGTAGCGTATCAACGGTGAGAAATTTCTGGCCTGGACAATGACCTCTTGGTGGAGTGCAATATAATTTGTTCTTACCGAAGGAAGCAAAAGTCCGATTTGATCAGCACTAAAGCAAGCCTCGGACCAGAATGTGACTAGCACTGCGTGGCTTTGAGACTGACAAGGCGTAATATGAGTACCGTACATCTATATCAGGAAAACAGTCAATATACTCGTGGTACAACCCGGATATTCCCAACCACCGCTTTCTCAGGCGACGAGGCACTGCTCTTGGCGAGCATCGAGACGCCTCTGATAGAATAACCCCGTCTTATGCAGATCGTTGTCCAATTATGTGTGTGGGTACATTTTGCGAGGCGGGGCTGCACGTATGCATGTCGACGGCGCCTAAAGCATGAGGAGAGTGTCGATAACACCCATTTCCTTCTTCTCTTCCTTCTTCTCACCGGAAAATTTGCAGACCTCTTTGTCGTCTTGACTTGAGTTGACATTTCCAAGAACTGCGCCATCAGCAATGACCGAGGCTTACGAGCTTCCAGTGGTCGAGCCTGTGCCGGTTGGAAAGCACAAGATCCTGACTAACGTAAAGGACCTCAACGAAAAGCCGAGGGCAGGCTCTACAGGAAGTTCTTCTTCGGTCCACTTTTCGCCAACTTCGTACAATACCGAATCGACGTTTGTGTCGCCCGGCCTGGCACGTCAAAACTCTGTTCGTGAACGACCCGCTCTTCAAGGTTATCCCAAGTTGGCTCGATTCATTGGCGACCGTCCTGGTTATGCAATCTTCCGCAGGTTTGCCGAGTTGAACGCGCGGAATTTGCTGTACCTCCAGTCTGAGCTGCTGGATTTAGAAGAAGAGCTGTACGAGATTGAGGTTGATGAGCAGAAACACGATGACCTCAGGCAATTGCAATTCAGTATGAGAAGGATCCACAATGGTCGTGCTGCTCCAAAGGACAGCAGGGAACATTTCAGATATAAGTTGTACGAGGACCAGAAAAGGCTCCTAAAAGAATACAGTGAGTACTCTTTTCGTGTCGCTTCGACCCCTGGGCCCCTCTCTTTACTGTGACTCCACACTGGTCTCTGTGCAATTCCTCTGACACCAAGAACCCTAGACGATGTCCTGATTCAGCAACATAAAGTGTTCAGTCTTCCAGTGCCAACTCAAAGCGAAGTGCGTAGCCTTCAGGAATTCATCAACGACCAGGACGTGCACGGCCACAGCAAAGAAGTAGGGTGGCAGCATCATCCCGAGGATACCATCTGGAGGATTAAAGTCGATCCGAATGCCCCATACGAGACGGATGCGCAACGGGCACGAGCCCATGGTCGAGCAAAGGTGGCCCAAACAGACCTTGTTTCGCTATCTGGACATGTTGCACCCGACTCTTTTACAAACTTCATCAGGAACAAAGTGGTCAGACGATTCGACCAGCTGATCGGACACCATATATTGCAAGAAGACAGCGAGTTTGGCGCCCACGCACACCTATATTCCGGAGACATTCTTGAAAAGTTGGCCTTTTACATCAGCATCACATTCGCCTCTGTGCTTCCCACGGCCAGTATCATCGCTCTCTATTACATCCCCGATATAATCTGGCGACTCATCTTTATCGGGTTCTGGAGCGCATCGTTCAGTGTTTGTCTGGCCTTCTTCACATCGGCTACGCGGATAGAGATTTTTACTGCCAGTGTGGCATTGGCTTCAGTTCAGGTGGTCTTTGTTGGTACCAACGGTGTTACCGTGGTTCCTACCAACTGAATTTGGTTTTCTTTGCAGAGAGCAAACTGGAATTGATGAGTAGACGAGATCATGACATGGTACACGGAGTATTGATTCGAGGATGTTGACGATAGTATACGAACAAATGGAATGAAGTGCGGAAACCATGTTTCCCTTAGAATGAAAAATGTCTTTGTCGTATTGCCGGGTTGAAACGTCGAAGTGTCATCCAATAATGACCCAAAGCGGAAAGCGCGCCTTCCTCACCAATGGTCGCGTCGTTACCTATGCTTTCTCTCGGAAGGTCGCTACACATTCCACTTTTGACAAGCGCAAACGAACCATGGATAACGACCTTTCGGATCCCAGCGACTGGTTAAAAACCTCGCTGCCTCCCTTCTCGGCCCTCGAGAACTCGTTGCGATGTCAAGTGTGCAAGGACTTTTTCACAACGCCAATGATCACATCGTGCTCGCACACATTTTGCAGCATCTGTATACGTCGCTGCCTTTCCGTCGATGCCAAATGTCCCATCTGTCGAGCAAACGACCAAGCCAGCAAACTGCGCCGTAATTGGGCTCTGGAGGAGGTGGTTGGCGCGTTCAAGACTGCTAGGCCCGTCGCGCTGGACATTGCCACCAAGGACAAGGCGGACAGAGAAGATGCGCCGAGTAGACCTAGCAAGAGGAGGAGGAGGGTAGAGAGGAATAGTGGCGGTAGCGACTTGACGGTGCGAACAACCCGCAGTCAAAGCAAGAGGACGCAAACCGTTGGCCAGCAACCGCCCGCCTCGCTCGATGGAGCCGACGACGGCAGCGACACCGAATACACCGAGCATGGCGGGACTCAGCCAGAAAGAGACATGACGCCAGACGACGGCTTGGTGGCATGCCCCATCTGCCAGACACGCATGAAGGAGGAGATGGTGTTCAGCCACATTGGTACACCTGCCTGTGCCACGCCGTCACAAAGCCAAAAGCAAAAACAATCACAATCACAACAACCACAACCACAATGGCCGACAAACTCCGCTCCAGCAAAGCCTATCCCTGACCGCCTCGCCGGATTGAATTACTCTCTCCTGAACGACAAGGCTCTCCGCAAAAAGCTCAACGAACTCGGCATCCCATCCACCGGCCCAAAAGCACTTTTGGCACGCCGTCACACCGAGTGGGTAGATCTCTGGAATGCAAACGTCGACGCCGACGCCCCTCGCACGAAACGCGAACTTCTGGACGAGCTCAGGAAGTGGGACCGATCGGTCGGACGTGAACCAGACCAACACGGCCTGGCCAACCAGGTTATGAAAAAGGATTTTGATGCAGAAGCTTGGAGCAGCGGGAACAAGGACGAGTTTTCACGCTTGATCGAGCAGGCCAGGCAAGGGAGAAGCCGGCAGCAGAAACAACAATCGTCCAAGCCACAGGAACACTCTGGCCCCAAAGACGCGGAAGAGAATAACAGCAAACCAGACGCCATGGACCTAGACCAAAACAGCCCGGCGGCAGAACCAGAAAAGGATCTCCCAACCGGCTACCACGACGCCACCGTTCCGCAAGAAAACTTCCCAGACGTCAACCACCCTCCACCTTCAGGACAACGAATCACTCCACCGGCTCAGCCGCGCAAGGAAATGTCGTTGCCCGAAAGCTTCGGGACAAAGAAAGGTGGCACGAGGGTGAATATGTTTGAGGTTTTAAGCCATCCCGTTGCGGACGTCGAGGTTGTGCAGGAGCCTGGTGCACGCTGAGAGAGATTGGCAGCCTGCCGGTCACAATTCGATTTCTCATCGTTCCGTCCGGAGGCGAGGCCGTGAGCGTAACAGATACTCGCTTCGATTAGAATCTGAAGCACTGACTATTCCTGGTATTGTGTATATATGCATATTCGTACATGTAGTCATCAGATCTTGCCTAATTCAACAGAGATGCACCAAAAAGCCTGTCCGGTTGAGAAGTTATGCGTATTGATTTGGCAGGTTTGTTACCTGTTCAGGAGCAAAAAGATGAAGGCCGAATCTGCCATCGCTAAGCTTATAGCTAGCCTCAGAGAAAGAAAGCAGAGCAGGGCTAAAACTCAAAAGGGGGCCGGAAAGAAGAAGAACACATTAGCCTGGACGAGAATAGACGAACACGTGCAACATGGTCCCCATCTCAGTAAAGTAAGCCTGCCGAATAACCATAAAGAAGGATCCGCAAGCACAAGCGTGTATGCATGCAGCACTGTAAGAATGGCACAGCCTGTCTCCATGTCCGAGAAGAGGGATAAAACTCGTCGGTCAACTTTTGAAAGAGAATCGTAAAACTTCGGGCATGTCAGTTTCGTCAAACACCATGCAATACACAGAGCGTATGCGTGAAGAGGGTCGATTTGGACAGGAAAAGGCCTGCAAAACATCAGTCCGTCCATCAAATCGAGTCATTGCAGCCTCAGAATGCTCGGTCAGATTATAGAATGCTAATCAAGAGGAAAGCCTGCATTCTATACAGATTCTTTCTCAGAAGGTGCTGCTGCTGAAGGGGTAGAAGAGTCAGTGCATTGAATGGGGAAACAATTGAACGAGTGCTTACAAGGACGTGGTTCGTCAAGTGAGGGGTGTTTGTGGGCAGGATACTCGCTGGCAGGCACATATCGCGAGTCTTGGGGAGACGATTGCTCGTGATGATTGTCATTATCGTCATACGAGACAGCCATGTCATCCGCTTGGGCGGCTGCAGCTTGGAGTCGTGGTACAGCGGACTCGGGCAGGACAGCGTGAGTGATGACGGGCGACCTCATGCCACTCATGCAAGGATAGAGGGCGGATGTTGGGGAGTGGGGCTGTTGGTTGTTGTCGTGATTATTGTGGGGTGAGGGCTGGTTGTCCGAGAGAGGGGTAGAGGGCGAGAGCAGGGGTGAGGTGTCGGGTACAGGATCGAAGGGAATCTTGTGGTCGGACAGGGTGGCGTGAAGACGTGTGATGTACTGGCGCAAGGCGGCATTGTCCGTTTGGAGGATTTGGCAGTTCTTTTCGAACAGCTTCAGGTCGTCCTCGAGTTTGTTGATGTGCTGTTCCTTGCGCTGGCGGAAGGCGCGCTGGGCAGCCCTGTTCTGGGCAGCGCGCTTGGTATTGGAAAGCTCACGTTGGGCGCGACCCTTTTTGGCAGTGGGTGGTGCAGCCGAGTCTGGTGGGACTATTTCCGAGATGGGCCGGGGAGGCATAGCGTATGACTGGACACCCATGGTGGGATCGTGGGGATGCTGGGGTGGCTGTGACGAGCCGTCAGGACGCGAGTTGTTTTGAGCGGCGATGAGCTGATCGCGCAAGCCTATAAAGAATGTCAGGGAGATTTCAACGTGGTGGCATCAACAAGTCTCACTCATCTCAAAGGCCTGTGATTCCTGGGTGATGTGTCAGCATTGGGGTCGAGTGCGAGGGTTGGCGGGCGACTTACTGCGGCCGAAGACATGGTCGGGTTATGAATGTTTCAACAGCTGCTGCACCCGTCAGCACACGGTCCGCTCTGGTCGTGGCCATATCGGGCATCTTGTATGTGCGAGTGTGGTGGGCCAACTTACCCGGCTGTTGATGGTCGCGTTGGCGTCGCTCTGATCATGTAAGCAAAACTTATGTAAGACGCATGTCGTCAAGAGAGGAAGCCAAACCCCGCTTCTCGCTCCTCCCCATCCGAGCATCTGCTGACATTATTGTTGAAGTCCAGGGCATATTATCTGAAAGTCCGACGGCATTACTTTCTCATGGGACCATGTTCTCCGTCTTTCCCGTAAAGCTTGTAGTAGCTAC
The DNA here is from genome assembly GCA_017580825.2 of Aureobasidium zeae. Lineage (NCBI taxonomy): Eukaryota > Fungi > Ascomycota > Dothideomycetes > Dothideales > Saccotheciaceae > Aureobasidium > Aureobasidium zeae. The sequence goes on from JAGFJS020000004.1 coordinate 809,407, forward strand.
CTTATACACGAACACATGTGAATCGTAATTGCCTTAAGCAACCTGTTTGCTGGGGGCCTCCATAGCACTTTCCGAGCTCCGATGCCTTCCTTCCAGGTTCCTTGCAGACAAAAGACGTCACAAGCCAACGCCCGGGGCCTGACATGAACCCTCTGTAAAGCACTTGCACACCATGGCACCTACAGGCTACAACACCCTGATTGTAAATACCTACATGTAATATGCTGCCGAAATCCGATGTTTGCGACGACGAGTGCAAGCCCGCCTATCTTCAGCGCAGGCTTGACTCGTTCCCGCCATCTACCATAGCTCTCTCGACTGCACCTTTCTTATTGACCTTCTTGGTTGTCGCCACGGCCGTCTGGCAAAAAGTCATCCCGCATCTCATCTCCATCACCCACAAAGACCAGAATATCCCTCTCTTCAACCGAGAAACCCTACGCCACCATGGATTTGACCTCATGCGCAACATGTCCCTGAAGCGCCTAACTGCAATCACCTTCTCAACAACCATCGCATTGTCCGCTGTCCTTGTCGAGCTGATCTTGTGTGAGATTTCAAACTTGCTCAACCCCGCCGCTCGAGGGTTGGCTCTGCGCAGCGCCCTGTTCTCTCTGCTTCTCCTGATCATTGTAATAATTCCAAGTCTTGAGGTTCATTCGTTGCTATCTGCCTCGAAGCCCCGCTCAGACTACACCACTCACAACTCGTCGCCCAAGTCTCGTCCATACTTGCGCTACACATTCGAAGCTCTACTACTCGCACTCTGGTTCGTTGCCTTCTGGTATATGCCCCACACCTCACTGCTTCCAGCCTCCTTGCATTTACAAGCCGGCCAGTCAAACAAAGACAACAATCTATTCTCCATATGCCTTGAGCGAGTGGGTATTATAGGGATATCACTCATGGCCTCTCTGTCCGGATTTGCTGCAGTCTCATCGATTTGGCAGACCTTTGGTGTGCGCCACCGGATCGTGCGCGATACGGACATCTCGCGCAAGGAGAGTGGTCTCGCTGCGACGAGAGAAATGTTGGCTGTCAAGCAGAGTCGCCTCCGAGCACTCCAACGTAAAATGTCCGAAGCACCACAGGACAAAGGCAGTATCGTCACCAGAATGATCGGCTCAATCAAGGGTAACTCGGACACAAACGAGCTCCGCAGTCTGGAAATGGAGATCTCCGGCCTCGAAACAATGTCCCTGACTCTATCGTCATCCCTATCCACTCTAAAGAGTCGATACGCAACACAACAGCGCTCGCAGAATAGCATTGGACGACTGCTAAACATACTCAACTTTGGCTTCACTCTCTACTGTCTTTACCGAATTGCCGCGACAACTTTCTCCTCGCTTCGAAGATGGTGGCAGCCAGACGCCACATTCGCAACCTCAGATCCCATCAACAACGTCCTCGCTCTACTCACCACCCACTATGATCCCACACTCAACCGCGAGGCCTGGTCTCGTCAGATCTCCTTTGTGCTATCTGGCGTCATGCTCTTACTCTCCTTCAACTCTGTTCTGCAAACGTTCCGCATCTTCACACGCTTCTTCCCAAATCTGGCTGCTCACGCTCAATCCGCGCTTCCACTGGTCATCTCTCAGATTGCAGGCGCCTATGTGATTTCCTCTGCGCTGTTGTTGCGAAGCAATCTTCCCAGTGAGGTGAGCAGCGTTATCAGTGAAGCCTTGGGTGCGCCTCTGGAAGGTCGATTCGTAGAAGCTTGGTTTGAGAGCTGGTTTTTGATTGCTGTTGTGGTAACTACTATTGGCATATTGATTAGTCGCAAGATTGGGTCATCTGCTGACTGGGATGATTGGGACAGTCAGGACACTGAAATGGGAAAAATGCATTGATATGGTTTGGCGTTGCGGATTGTTCTGGAGCAAAATGGCTTTAGATCGGAGTTTCTGGAAGGAGGCGTATATCACAATGGCGTTTGGCGATGGAAAGATATTACACCCACGTAGCACAGCAGAGGGCATCGAAGTAAAAGCCTAATTACCATACATGTAAGTGTCTCAAGACTCATACAAATATGAACGCGGACTTGTTAACAAAGTTTATCGCTGGATCGCCCGTTAACTCCGTGAGTGAGATCTGCCCCGCATGGGGAGTACATTAGGGTGGGTGGTCTGCAACGAACAGCGAGCCGCTATCGGCAGGAGTTGTGTGATATACCTAGGTAATCATCAGGGAAAAAGTGGCGTGCGGATATCGACATTCTTTCGCTCCTACAACAACAACCACAAACCAAAACATGACCTGTCTGCTAGATCTCTCTCACGAGCTTCTCCAGAGCATCCTGGGGGAAGTCGATGGACACGACCTTGCGGCATTGAGTGCGACATGTCGTGGCTTCAACTCTTTCATACAAGGCAACCGAATGCTTTTCAAGAGTGTATATCTGCGATCATGGGTTAGTCTAGGAGAAGCGTGTCCTGCGACATTCAAATATTCATGCAACATGTAGGACCATCCAGCAGAAGCCGAGCCCGCTTGGGAAACATCCGTACATAATATGGTCGCCTTGCAGAAGATACTGGAGAGCGATAAGAGCGATACAAAGGTTCGATGGCATACAGTGATTGTAAGAAAGACATGGGATTGACACATGCTAGCGAGACGCCTTTGAGTGGGCAGCTCCACTCATCGCACCGCTTTTGACTCCCAAAGACAGCCGCAAGAACTCACGCTTCCTGGCCGACCTCTTCAAATCGCAAAAGAACATTGACGTGTTTCTGGCTGCTTCATCTCTGTTCGAGCACGCGGGAAATTCGACACAGCAACCAGCGGCCACGCCAGAGCTACGCCAGCTTGCCGCCAAATTGCACTGCTTGTATGGAGTGCCCATCGACTGCAAGATTCCACCCATGATGGTCCAGGAAGACAGTGATGATAATTCTCCATCCCCTTCGTACTGTGTGCTCTGGCATCCCGGCTCACCTGGTAGCGTCGTTCAGATCCCTACCAACAACTACGCCAGAGCCATCGTCTACGATCTACGACAATACACGACTGAGAGTATGTGGGGACCATTTAAGGGTGACGGCAGTCAAGAGGTTGATTGGGAAAAGCTAGAAGCCATCATGGTTGTCTTAGGATACAACATGCGTCTGTTCAACAGGAGAGCCCCGCATGTCTTTGAGCCCGTGTGGGAGGAGCCATTTGACCGTGTCGGACCTCACACTTATGTCAGTGCTCCTCGCAGTTGTCTTTTGCGAGAGCCCACGCCACCAGGAGACTTGGACTTGCGGGATCCCTATGGCATTACTGGAGAGTGGATGAGAGTCGTGTGTTTCCTTGACTACCACGACCTATTTGCCTTCAACTTCCTTCACAGCGTACCTGATGATCAGCCACGCGACCCGATAAATACCAGGGAAGCCATCCGGATCATTCGTCTCAAACTGCGCGTCACTGCGATTGAGCCCCCCGGTCCGCAAGACGGTCAGGACTATCCTGTTGTTTCGTTTTCTGGCACGAGTTGGAGCCTGCACGCGAGTTGGGATGCCAATGCCAACTCACAGATCAGAGGTATATCTATTGCTAATGACTGTTGTTGCTTTGAAAGGCTAATAATTTAGGTACTGTGCGTCAAACAAGGGAAGGTGAGATCCGTTGGACCACCTTCTCAATTTTCCTTGGGTACGTTATATTTTGTTCTGTTCGTCTTCTCCACAACAAGATCCGAAATGGTCTAACGGCTAGGATTTCTCGCTTTCAATATATTCCTGAAAAGGTTTAGATTAAAATCCGAGGAGGTCGGGGTTCGATTCCCCGTTTCGGAATTATCTTTTTGCATCTTTTACCTAGTTTTCTTTTTTTTACCCTACCCTTTCTTGGGCTCTTCGCTTCACAAGTCTTACCATCACCACATTCTTTGATGTTTTGACTGACTCTTTGATCCCAGCGAAGAACGATGGCGAAGCGAAGGCATTCAAGTCGGCGGCATTCGCTCTGGCAGAGGTGTACTAGGCAACTGGTTTGACAAGGACTTTGACCGCCACGGACCCGCCGGCCCCACGGCCTTTTGGAAAGTGTCTGATCACCTCGAGGACAAGGATGACAATGATGCTGGAGCTGGGGACCAGGTGGTCGACGACGCTTCGTTGGGCGATGAGGACTCTGATGGGGATACTGATTACATGAGTGATTGATTACGCTGCAGTTGGATCATGAGGAGTCTTTTGGCGGGTGGGCAGCATTATTGTGGGATTGCTATGGATTGGAATACATGAATTACCACATCTCTCTTGTTCGGTGTTCAAGCCATGGTGCTGAAGTACGGAGTCACCCTCGCACGAGAACATTCTATTTGAAAGAGAGTGGCAGGCTCTTCTCGAGTACCTATGTGGTAAGTTTCCATGAGGTCATTTTGCAAGTCCAAGACTTGAATTTCCGAGAAAGCGAATGTCACTCATAACTCCACTACTCTTCACGCTGTCTTACAGCGACATTGAAAGATGACTCTGACAAACTATTAGAGCCCGATAAAGGTATATACGTTGCACATTAATGATGACTACGCGTCTGGAGTGGATTTACACATTTTCACAATTGGTTGAGCATGTCACCCTGACTCGTTGCGTGCCAGACCCGGTTGATTATGACAGAAACGAGAGCCAGACTCGAGAGCTACATGTAGGTATGACAAAAAGCATTAATTGGCTATGTAAAGGGAGCACATTGCGCATCTGCGGCATGCCTGGCTGAATGTGCCGAGTGCATATTGGGCTCTTGGTGCGGCATGTGGGTACAGCTGTCTTCAGTCCCTTCTATTGCATGTGGACATGTCTGTCAGCCAAGATAATGCGGTGCAGTTTGCCCAGGATGCGGGAAGGAGCGATGTGCCCTGCGGCAAGACTGTTGCAGACTCGGGGTGCGTATTCCCATTGGAAGGATTGCCGAGTTGTGTGCGATGTTTCCCTGAGGTGTGTTGCATGCTGATCTGGAGCGGCGGATGACGAAGGCATGCAGGTATGGGCGCAAGCAAGTCATGTCGAGTGTTTTGATCTCATGAAGTCTCATCCATGGAATCTAGGACGTGTGCTTGAAGCGTGGCTGGGATAGGGTCGGATTGAGCAGGAATGGCGGGGTCAACAGGGAGGGTGACGGTAGCGGTATTGGAGGCAGGGGTGAGAGTGGTCTGGCCGGCTTCTTTTTCCTCGCGCTGCTTCCTGGCCTTGTGCTCCTTGTAAGTCACCGTCTTGGGGACGACATCGGACAAGAACTCGAGATTGTCTACGCGCGCAACTGCACTGGCTACGATGCGAGTCAGCACTGAGCATTGCACCAGCGGTAGGTGTACGGACCGACATCCTTGTACTGAATGTTCCTGCGCGGCTTCTTTTCTGTCTTGACGACGTTCTGAGTCTGTTCGACCAGATACTGCAGGAAGAGCTCAGTTGCTGCTGTGATGGCGAAGGCGGCATTGTTGGAGCAATTGGCAATTTCGTCGTCGGCGTGGATGATCTTCTTGACTCTGGCAACTGCGTCTCGGGGTCAGATGCGGCAAGATTCCATTGCATCATGCATCATAACTCACGCGGAAGAGACACGGTGCCTGTGATTTCGGCTGAGGGAGTAATGGGGGTGTTGTTGTATGGCATCTTGTGGGTTGGTATTTGATGATGATGATGATGATGATGATGATGTAGATAATGATGATCTAGATAATTACCTAGTACATGTAGGTACCTTATTATTTACGTGCTTCTGCTCCAAGTGACGCGTTTCAAAGGCGGCCAACGCGCGACAACGGCCAACGCCGAAAGTGGTTGACACTGACCTTGGAACACTTTGAGACTCGGCCTCCTGATATCGCCGAAAGTGTGTGACTAGATGAAGATGCCATGACCTCCTGCTCGCCCTCTCGCCGACCCTCGTCGACGCGGTCCTTGCACCGTCGAGTCTCGGCTCTCACCCTCTCGGCGGCTGAGCAAGGCGACACTGACCGCGTCAATCCCGAGGACCAAGTTGTCGCCGACGAAATTGATGAGATCAAACGCTATGAAGACTTTACCACTATAGACTGGGTTAGGGATGCTGCTAGAGAGCAACAGCGCCGTAAGGCAAAACGGCAGGAGCGAGCTGGCTTCACCAAGAGAGACGGTCAATTGGGCTGGAGGAGGCGCCTTGCGGAGGCTTATGATGCCGGCCAGGCCTGGCTGGTCGTCACTTTGATTGGCACTGCCATCGGCTTGAATGCTGCCTTCTTGAACATAGTCACCGAATGGCTGTCTGACGTCAAGCTGGGCCACTGTACCACTGCTTTTTATCTCAATGAGAGCTTCTGCTGCTGGGGTGCAGAAGAAGGTTGGTGACCTCTCCGTACGCTCAACATCATGTACTGACGCCGACAAGGCTGCGCAGAGTGGCGGCCTTGGAGCTCTCATATCATATTCCGCTATCTAATATACATCCTCTTTTCCGTAAGCTCCACTCAATCTTCCCAATCCACATACCCCCGAGTACCTAATGTCGGCCAAAAGACTTTCTTTGCCTTCATCTCCGCCAGACTTGTCAAATCATACGCCCCATATGCTGCTGGCTCCGGAATCTCCGAAATAAAGTGCATCATTGCAGGCTTCGTTATGAAAGGCTTCCTCGGCTTCTGGACCCTTCTGATCAAATCCATCTGTCTACCCCTTGCTATTGCATCTGGCCTGTCTGTTGGCAAGGAAGGTCCCAGCGTGCATTACGCTGTTTGCACAGGCAATGTAATATCCCGTTTCTTTGACAAGTATCGCCGAAATGCTGCAAAGACTAGAGAGATACTCAGTGCATGTGCTGCTGCAGGCGTAGCCGTAGCTTTTGGAAGCCCCATTGGAGGTGTCCTCTTCTCCCTCGAGGCAAGTCGAGTACCCACAACCTCGCGCCTCACCTTTGCTAATCTCCCAACCAGGAAATGTCAAATTACTTTCCACTCAAAACACTATGGAGGAGTTACTTTTGTGCCTTGGTTGCCACAGCAGTCCTGTCCGTACGTTTGTCATCATCTCACTCTTGCTATCTTCTATTCACAAGTGCTAGGCTATGAATCCCTTCCGAACAGGACAGCTCGTCATGTTTACTGTCAGCTATGACCGCCAGTGGCATTTCTTTGAGATTTTTTTCTACATAATCCTTGGCATATTCGGCGGCCTATACGGTGCTCTGGTTATCAAGTGGAACCTACGGATGCAAGCATTTCGAAAGCGCTATCTCAGCCAGCATCCCATCGTCGAAGCTACCATACTTGCGACTGCCACAGCTATCCTGTGCTATCCAAACAAGTTCTTGCGAATCGACATGACAGAGAGCATGGAGATCCTCTTCCTCGAATGCGAAGGCGGCCATGACTACGATGGCCTATGCGAGTAAGTCTTTTATTCATCATCCTCAACACCTCTGACCTTCTCCAGTCGGCAAAACCGTCTGTCATCATTCTTGTCGCTGCTCTTCGCCACAGTTCTCCGAACCTTTCTCGTTGTAATCTCGTATGGTTGCAAAGTACCTGCTGGTATCTTCGTACCTTCCATGGCAATCGGTGCATCTTTTGGTCGTATGGTTGGTATCCTTGTTCAAGCCATTCAGCAAGCTTTTCCAAACTCGGCCTTCTTTTCGGCTTGCCAGCCTGACATGCCTTGCATTACCCCGGGCACATACGCCTTTCTAGGTGCTGCGGCTGCACTATCTGGCATCATGCATATTACAGTATCCGTTGTTGTTATCATGTTTGAGCTTACTGGGGCCTTGACATACATTCTACCCACCATGGTACGTTGGAAAGTAAAAGATGTACCACATGCTCTTTGCTGACGCTCAGGAGATTGTTGTAGGTGTCACAAAAGCGGTTAGCGACCGCTTCGGAAAAGGCGGCATTGCAGATCGAATGATTTGGTTCAACGGTATGCCCTTCTTGGATAACAAAGAAGATCATACATTCGGAGTGCCTGTCTCGACGGCCATGACTAGCGAGCTGAAAGCCTTGCCGGTCTCTGGCCTCGAGGTTCGAGATATAGAACGAATGTTGGACGACACAACTTTCTCTGGCTATCCGATTGTCGAAGACGCAGGGTCTATGATGCTCGTTGGATATGCAGGTCGTACTGAACTCCGGTATGCTCTCGACCGCGCTAGACGTGGTCAAATGGTAACAGCACGCACAAAGTGCTATTTCACGCCAGTGGCAGGCAACATAGCCATCACACCGACCACGCCAAACGCCGCTGTACACATGGATTACATGAGCGCCTCCACCAATCGATCTGGTGTAGACTTGAGCAAGTTCATCGACCCAACTCCCATCACGGTCCATCCCCATATAGCCCTGGAGACCGTTATGGAGCTCTTCAAAAAGCTTGGACCTCGAGTGGTTCTTGTAGAATATCGCGGTCGGCTCACTGGACTCATCACAGTAAAGGACTGCTTGAAATACCAGTTCCAGGCCGAGGCACACGAAAATCCCAAAGACGATTCAGCTCTGAGGGAAGCACAGGATCACCTATGGGAAATCATCAAGAAAACAGCAAGTTGGTTCAGTGGACATTTCTCGTTCTTGCACAAACATAGTCATGTTCGATTGCCGTCAAATTCGGATGAGGGCATTATCCCGAGAAGCGATGTTTCTGCAGAAGTCCGAGCAGCTGCGTTGGATGGCGACTTAGAATTAGAACATAGGACATGAAAGTAAAGTAATCGTGAGTCCTCCACATTTACACTGCCTAATTTGGTCATCATGACTTCCGTGCGCGCGGCGTTTTCGTGTCAATCTTGACGCCATCGAAACGCGTGTACCTCGGCCTCTTGTTAATCAGTCGTCGGAGCCACTTCAACGATTTTCGCAAATAGACAAAATGGCGGAGAATGAAGACATGGAAATGAGCGGCCGTAGCCCGTCGCCATTGCGAGGTACAAAAAGAACCGCAGACGAAGCTTTCCACAATGCCCCGCCACCCATTCGTGCTCTGCATCAGGACGTCGTCAACAAGATTGCTGCCGGAGAAATCATCGTTTCGCCCTGGAATGCTCTCAAGGAATTAATCGAGAATGCGGTTGATGCTGGAGCAACTATGCTCGAGATCCTCGTCAAAGATGGCGGATTGAAATTGCTTCAAATCAGCGACAATGGTCATGGCATTAATGTAAGATCCAAGAATTGCTGCTTGATTGAAGAAACTCCGGACTGATAATGAGTCCAGAAAGATGACATGGCGCTTCTTTGTCAACGGCATACAACTTCAAAAATCAAAGAATTCGAGGATCTGACTTCTATCGGGACATATGGCTTCCGAGGCGAAGCCCTTGCCAGTATTAGTCACATTGCTCACCTTACCGTCACCACAAAAACACGCGAATCCAGCTGTGCATACAAGGCGTATTATACCAACGAGAACCTCACCCCGTTGAAGCCTGGTCAATCAGCGGACCCCAAGCCTTGTGCTGGCAAGCAAGGAACTCAGATCACTGTAAGCAGCCATCATACAATAGGCTTACACCCATATTGACAGCTCAAAGGTTGAGGATCTGTTCTACAATGTGCCCAATCGTAGACGTGCGTTCAGATCCAGCAGTGAAGAATACGCCAAGATCCTCGACATTATTGGCAAGTACTCGATCCATTGCAATGGTGTTGCTTTCTCGTGCAAGAAACATGGAGAGGCTGGAACCAGTCTTAATGTGCAAAGTCATCTGAGTACTGTTGACCGCATTCGCACCGTTTTCAACAGCACAGTAGCGAATGACCTGATACCCTTTGAGGCTGCCAATGAACGCTGGGGATTCATGTCGGACGGCCTCATCAGCAGTGCCAACTATTCAGCCAAGAAGTCTACCTTCTTGTTGTTCATCAATCACCGCTCCGTCGAGTCCACAGCAATCCGCAAAGCCATCGATCAGACGTACGCTCCATTCTTGCCAAAAGGCGGCAAGCCATTTGTGTACCTGAGTTTAGAAATCGATCCCGCTAGGGTTGACGTGAACGTCCACCCAACAAAACGAGAAGTCGGCTTCCTGAACGAGGAAGAAATCATCGAAGTCATCTGTGACGAGATCCGTACACGACTGGGTGCAGTCGACACGAGTCGGACCTTCATGACACAATCGCTTCTAGGGCCAAAACAAACCACCACGACACCGGTGACCCCCTTGCAGAGTGAGATGTCATATTCGACACCGATGCTCCAACATCAGGACAGTACAAACTCTCATAAAGCTGCAACTCCTCGGACGGCGCAAAAGCCGTATGAGAATAACCTCGTGAGGGTGGATTCGCGTGTTCGCAAAATAACCTCCATGCTCCCACCCTCTTCATCAGCCAAAGGAGGCATGGCAGATGGTGTGAACTCAGGAGCAGCTACCGAAGAGACCGAATTCGAGCATGTTGAGAAAGAACAGACGACCATCCGCCTAACTTCTATCAAGGAGCTCCGTACTATTGTCCGAGAGAATATCCACAGCGGCCTGACCGATATGTTCTCTAATCATACCTTCGTGGGCATCGTGGACCCCACCAAGCGCATTGCTGCCATTCAGTCAGGCGTCAAGCTGTTCCTAATAGACTATGGCATGATCAGCACGGAGTTCTTCTATCAACTAGGGCTGTCCGACTTTGGCAATTTTGGCAGCATCAAGTTCAAGGAGCCCCTGAGCATCGCAGAACTCTTACGTATTGGGGCAGAGTATGAGCGATCACGGACGCCTATCGAGGATCAAGAACTCGAATGGGACGAAGTTGTGCAAGCAGTGCTGGACCAGCTGGTTCAGAGCAGAAGTATGCTTGCCGAGTACTTCTCCCTCGACATATCTGAATCAGGAGAGCTGCTCGGTATCCCACTGTTACTGAAAGGCTATATGCCCTGCATGGCCAAGTTGCCGATCTTTCTACTCCGCTTGGGCCCTCATGTGAATTGGGACGAGGAAAAGGACTGCTTTGACAGCTTCTTGCGCGAGCTTGCTTCCTTTTATTCCCCCGAGGCACTTTCAGCAGACACCGAACCCGCAGAGAGTTCTTCAGAAGCACAAAAGGAGATCAGTCAGCGCCGCAATCAGCTCCAGCGATCTATCGAGAACGTCATGTTCCCAGCATTCCGAACGAGACTCATCGCGACTAAGAGTATGCGAAAAGCAGTTGTCGAGGTAGCAGATCTGAAGGGGCTGTATCGGGTCTTTGAAAGGTGCTAAGTCTCGTGGAGAAAACTGCTCCGTGTTTTTGCTATCACAGCTATTCGCGTTCTTTTGTTTTTTTTTGCTAGCGGAGCATCTCGGAGTCTTGCAGATTTTACAAATGTATATTTGCCAAGAATACACTTTGAAGCAATTTTCAATAGCTCAGTCGAATGTATTGCATCTACGTGACAGACATATGGCTTTGATGGTGATAAGATGATGTACGTGAGTGTTCGTCCCGAGAAGTGTTTACGGACTCCTTGTGTTGGTCAATTGAAGGTCTCTCCCAGCCGCTGATACTCGTATGACTCGTGCTGCTTCCGGGCTGCATCGGGTACAAATTAAATAATTATGAAAAGTGCACCAAGAAATCAAGAAAAGCGCAAGCACTTCCTCCCGATGCCAAGTCCGACTCACTGCCGACGAGGCAGTGATCTGCAAACAATGGTCTCACCGTATCCACTCTTCTCCCCCCAGCTGGAGAAAGGGTTGGAGAAGTGTGGAGCATTCTGCCCTCCGGAATACCGCATCGGGATTAAATTGACTGCGTGATGTTTGTCTGGCATGCGGCGATGCAACGTCAATGCTATCGGAGGGATGTGATGAGCATGCGATTCATGAATATACCAGCCAAATTTCACTCTTTATCCGGCCGGCGACGTAGGAGGCTACATCAAGAGCTAGACAAATCAAGCGAGGCTGCTCAAAATGATTATATGAACCTCGTTTCTTTCCTCACTCTTCGTCGCTAGGTTCTGGCCGCTACAGAGTACTACGCATCAATCCTCAAGGCCTTCCTTTCATCATGGACCAAATGAGTGGGTTTCGTTTGGCGAACAAGCTGTATAAGAAGAGCTTGTTGAACGCGGTTGCTTCCGCTGCTGCGCTGTCTATCTTCTTCTTTGGTAAAGCTCTTGCTGATGACTGCACAGAGTCTCAGAGATGGTTAACATGAGTATACAGGGTATGACCAGGGAATGATGGGCGGCGTAAACACATCGGCAGACTACGTGAAGCTGATGGGTTTCGGTCATGTCGACGAGGGCACTGGCAAAGTCGTTGTAGACGATTCCCTACTCCAAGGTGGCATCGTTGCGGTCTACTATCTTGGAACACTAGTTGGCGCCTTCCTCGGTGGCTGGGTGGGAGACAAGACTGGCCGTATCCGCACAATTGCGCTGGGAGCTATCTGGGCAATCTTTGGTGCCGGCCTGCAATGCTCAGCACAGAACCATGTCTGGATGATCTGCGCGCGTCTTCTAAACGGCATTGGAACTGGCATTTTGAATGCCATCGTGCCTGTCTGGAGTACTGAAACGGCGGATCACCAATCGAGAGGTCAGTTTATCGCTATCGAGTTCACGCTGAACATTTTCGGTGTGGTGGTGGCTTATTGGATGGAATTTGGACTGAGGTATGTTGGCCACGACGAAATTTTGCTGAGTGTTGTGTTGACATTGATCTACTAGTTTCATTGATGGCGGACGTGGCGCGTTCCAATGGCGCTTCCCTATTGCGGTAAGTATATTTCTTGCGTCTTGCAAAGACACATGCTGATTATAGTCATATCCAGTTCCAAATCATACCACTGCTCATGCTTTTCGCCATCATTTGGGTCTTCCCAGAGTCTCCTCGTTGGCTATGCAAGGTCGGTCGGGACAAGGAGGCCCGGTACATCCTGGGACGTCTTCGCGGAGAAGAAGGTGAGGACAAGATCAGAGCCGAAGCCGAGTACCAAGATATCGTCAACATTGTCCAATTGGAAAAGAGCCATTCGAAACAAAACACGTATTGGAGAATGCTATTCGATTTTGGACACGAGGCATCCGGAAGTCTGCACAATGGTCGCAGAGTACAGCTTGTCATTTGGCTTCAAATCTTGCAGGAATGGACGGGTATTGCTGGAGTTACTGTGTATGCGCCTACCATCTTTGGCATTGCTGGATACGGTGCACAGAAGAGTGGTTGGTTATCTGGACTGAACAACACAACTTACATGGCCGCAACCCTGATTTGTGTATTCACAATCGATCGGATCGGTCGTAGATGGACGCTCTACTGGGGAGCCGTAGCTCAAGCCATTGCCATGTTCATCATCGGCGGCATGTCTCGTGGTGGCATCAATGCCTCTGAAAGTGGCAACACCAGTCTGGCAGCAAGTTATGGAGCAGCCGCAGCATTCGGGTAAGGCTGTATAAAACAAAAAGAAAAAAAAAGAAATCATGACTGACAGGCTTCACTCTTGTAGTGTCTTCCTTTACACGGCAGTTTTCGGCGCCACGTGGCTCACGGTCCCCTGGCTCTACCCGGCGGAGATATTTCCTCTTGAAGTGCGTGCTAAGGGAAATGCGTTAGGAGTGGTGGGGTGGAGCATTGGAAATGGCTGGCTGACGCTCCTGTGTCCTGTCATGTTTGACTCGATTGGAGAGAAAACTTTCTACATTTTCGCAGTAGCAAATGTTTTGTCGATCCCAATCGTGTGGGCGCTGTATCCTGAAACCAATCAGGTAGGTGTTTTTCCAGATCGGCACGGTGCAGTTGCTAACACGTCGTAGCGCACGCTTGAAGAGATCGATGTGTTGTTCTCGTCGGCCTCGGCATTTGTCTGGGATGCAGAGAAGCATTTTGCGGACTTCTCGGCCGCTCACCCCTCACATATCACGGGCAGCCGTGGCAACTCGATTGTTGACGCAGAGTCGGGGTTGCAAGATGCTAAGAAGACGGAGTCTACCGAGATGGTCGAGTCGACGAAGTAGGGGGCGGCGGAGCCTGAGTGGCGAAATAGGGGCCGGCAGAGCATGATTTGACAGAGTCGTTGTTTACATAGAGATCATGTTGATTTTAGTTATGGACTCAGTCTATCAATGCTCCAGCCAGACTCAGTCTTGGTGTACCTGAAACGGTCATGCAAGCGGCTAGGCCTGCCCTGCCAAAACTCGACCATGTCGGGCACGATTCTGATGCCTCCCCAAAAGTGTGGCACGGGTATTTTGTCATGACCGCTGAAGCGCTTCTCGACGTCGGCAACCTGCTTCTCCAACTCGTCCCTGCTGGCCAGCACGCTGCTCTGTTGACTGGCCCAGGCGCCCAGTCTGCTGCCTCTGATACGCGTGTCGTAGTAGACTTGGCTTTCTTCACTGGTCATGCGTTCCACCGAGCCCTCTACTCTGACTTGGCGTTCCAACTCGTGCCACCAGAAGGTCAAGCTAGCGTGGGCATTTGTCTTGACGTCAGCGGCCTTCCTGCTGGTGCCCCAATTGCTGTAGATGACGAAGCCTCTGTCGTCCAACTCTTTGAGATAGACCATCCTGGCGCTCACTCTCCCCGAGGGCAACTCTGCAGTGCTCAGTGTGACCGTCTCGGGCTGATGGACCTTTTCGGCTGTGGCGTGTTGGAACCAAATGTCGAATTGAGTCAAGGGGTTGGGATCGAGTTGCGATGCCTCCAAGCTGCCTTTTGTGTATTGTTGCGCTTGCAGCGTGTCGTTTGTGCCGCCGGGAGCGAAGATCCGCTTGTTGGGCGTGGAGCTGTTCGTTGTGGCCATGATGTTGTTGTTGTTGTTGTTGTTGTTGTTGCTGCTGTTGCTGCTGCTGCTGCTGCTGCTAGTTGTGCTGTTGTAGAGAGCCATGCGACGTGGTGTTATACGGACTGGATTTGTAAAGAGGCCTTTGAAGCGTCGCATGTATGAGTGTCTAGACGTTGATCATGAATACATGTACATAACTATGTCGGTATACTTGTACCTACAGGTACTTGTATGCATCGACATGTATAAAATGCCGTCATGAGGTCAGTGCTTCTTGGCACGACCTCATGACGGCGCTCTCGCAGCTTCTTGCTATTGTACAACGCACCTCAACGCATCATACCATACATATATCACACAAAAAGGATGCCAGGGACGCTGCATCAGAAAGAGGCAATGGTTGATGATCACTCAAGCTAAGTGTATGGATGAGACTGTCATAGGTCGCAGTAAAGACAAGTCAAGTGCTGTCTCTGTTCCTTCCTGTTTCTCGTATCTCTGCGAAGTCAATGCGACGACTTCCATGTTTCTGCTCTGCTGCTCCCTGATCACTTTCCTCAGACGTGTTGCAACATCTGTTCAGCTAATCATTCCCTCCTCACTGGGATTAGTCTTGTCGAGATATTGACTCCTCCATCAGACTAGTCTTGTCGAGATATTGACTCCTCCATCAGACCTTGGCTTCATCATTCAGACCCTTGGACTTGGTCAGTTGCGAGCGAGTCTGGCGCTGGCTTGGCTTGATGACGGGCTTGATGACGGGCTTGAGAGCCATCTCCTTGGTCTGCACCACCTCGGTGTGTTCCTCGTCGACATCCATCACCTGACTTGACTTCTCTCCAGCCTCCCTGTGCATGGTCTTGGCCAGTTCTCTCTTGATGTGTGTACGGATCGATGCATACACAATTGCCTCGACCGCATCAACACAGTTCTCTCTGACCTGCGTGACCACTTTGCCACCGAACTCACTGCCTTCTGTCGACGTCTTGCGCTGGAGGAAGCCCTTGACTTCATCCGACAAGTCGATGATGCCTTCTCCTTCCGAGATGCGCTGATACTCTCCGTCGATCACTTCAAGGATGGAGCCGCGGAGCCTGGCTGCGTAGCTGTTACGAGTCAGTGACCATTCTCAGACACGTGGCCCTGCTGGCTTACTGGCGCTTCGAGGCAACCTTACGGGTCCTCTTGGGGTCTGCGAGCTCGAGAGAACTGCCTGCTCTCTTGCTCGAACCTGCCTCAACGCCCATCTCGACTGCTGGAGACTTGATCTGCTTGCCTTTGGCCTGCTTGGCGCTTGCCTGCACAGGCAGAGGAGACGGACGGAAGCTGAGGTCGCGAGTGACCGAGTGCCGACGAGGAGAGCTCAGAGGGATGCCTGAGAGTCCAGGACTTGTCGACACGGAGCCATGATTGCCGTGATCCTGTTTAAGCTGCTCAGTCGAGCTCTCGTTCCATCTCTTGCCAAGCTTTCTTGCATACAGACCGTCCAACTCGAGCTCGAGGTCATCTGGCTTTTGCAGCAGCGGATAGCCTGTTCCGTCCTTTCCCTCGAATCTTCTACTTTCCTCCAGCATCTCACGAAGATCTGCCTTGAGTTCTTCAAAGCTCGCGTATGAGCCTTTGTTGAACTTCGCCTCAATGCTGTTCAGGTCGAGGCGAGCTCCCTCACCGGGGTGCGCAACCAAGTTGAGAAAGGGCTTGGTGAGGTAGTCTCTCTGCTTCGAGTGGAGCTGTTCAAGGAGATAGGCACAAAAGTCTGCATCGCCCTTGGGCAACTTTGTGTGCGCCAGGTGTTGTTCGCCCGAGGGGCGCTTGCTGCGTCTAGGTTCCTGATGGTTGTTAGAGACTAATACCTGAAGTGCCACAGGACAGCAGACAGGATACTTACCTGCACGGATGATCGTTTTGCCATACTTGTCGTATACAGCACTGTGGTGTTGTCGAGGAAAGAGGAGCGCTGGAGAAAGTGAGTTTATCACACGCCAAAGCAAGAAGCCGAGTCCCTTGTCAACGACCAGATTCGGACTGGTCGATCGCCTCAATTTTTCTTTAGACACAGGTGAGCCGTGGACTCGGCAACGCGAGCTGGATACTTCTCGAACGGGATAAGACACTATGTGGACAACCCGAAATGCAGCTTCGACCAACACGCTCTCATAAATGGCCTAGGAAAGGAATCCGTCATCCAGCTCTACCTATCAAGAACGTGGAAGTTTTTGCTCGATCACATTCAATTATAGCACGCTTCTGTAAGTTCTTGCCATCTCAAATAGTCGAACACCCTATCAATTTCCCTGCTTCTCAACCGTGCGGCCCGTGAACAGTATACACGGATTTTAATTCTATCATGGCCGATTCCTGATGGAGAAAATCGTCTACGAAGCAATTGTAAAGACGGTATATGGTGGTCAGCCACGCTGTATCGCATCCATGGCGCCCCAGAAATCTGGACGTCTGTAGACGGCCTCTGCAACATTACTTGGGAGAAGCAAATTCCTCTCTTTTTCTTTTGACAACTGGCAGCCTAGACAGGAGGAATTCATATATGGACCCCCTGTGCTGGCAATTGGTAGGCTTATCACTTGTCTTCAAAGGCTATATCATTTGACACCCGCCATACTTGCAAGCTTTCCATGCCCTATGCTTTTTCTTCCTGGCTCTATGAATCACAGCAATCACAGTCAACAAAGGCAATTGGTAAAGAATTATCCCAACTACTTTTCATACAATAACACATTTGCAAAGAAAGGAATGAGTTCCAGCTCTATCTATTCGTCTTTTCTCTTCCTCCACCATTTTCATTCGATTTAGCAAGCCATCAAACAGCAAGAAGTATTGCAAGTGTTCCAGCAGCTCTCAAGATCTTTTGTATTCAAGTCACAGCCCATTATGGAGACGTCGACCAAGCACAACGGCCGCATCACAAAGAAATTCAACAAGCCTAGCAACTGGACGACAACTGAAAGGCGGGTGGAGTCAAGGATTACTACCGGAAGCACGTTGCACAATCGCCGGGTCATAGCGAGGAACGACGTCCGGTACATGACACGTATAAGACGTGCGACGCTCCGGGCTACGTTGGTGTGCGATCCGGGCTTTGTGAACGAACGAGATCCGGTACATGAACCATATAAGACGTGCACGCTCCGGTACATGCACCATATAAGACATGCAACGCGCCAGTACATGAATCATATAAGACGTACACGCTCCGGGTTACACTGCCGGAGGACTATCGACACGTACGATCCGGGTCATATCGACAAACAAGATCCAGCATGTAAGACGACTATCATGAATTTCTCTCCGGCTCACTAATTTCTTTGATCCCTGGCATTCTAGACCGGTTTGATCAACCAATCGCAACGCAATTAAAAGGAGACAGGGAGTCATCGGAGGATAACAATTATCCCCTCTTAGAAACCGTGAACTCCACTCTTAACACCGTCAAGAGCGCCTCCACCAACAACGCCATTCTCCTTCAAAGCCGCAGAAGCTCTCTCAGCAATCATACCAGGCAACATTGTCCCAGCCGACGCCACGGCCTTGAGCTTCATGTATGCAGAAAATTTGGCGTCGTCTGGCAACAGCCAGACAGTCTTTACACCCTCCTCGCTCTGGCGGCAATGGCTGATGATTTGGGACATTTCGTTCTCGTAGAAGCCTTTGCCGATGACGACGGCCGCGGGGCCGTCTTTTGCTGTGAGTAGAGAGGGCAGAGTCGATTTGGCGGATTCGAGGTCGTTGCAGACGTGTACGACTGTATGTGTATGGATTTAGATTTTGCGGTATATTGGATCATTGGTTATGCATGTTGTTTTGGCGCTTCTTGATATTCGCGCTTGATTGAAATGTTGTGGGGGGGAAATGAGTGACCGACCTTTGTAGCCTTGCTTCTCCATGCTTTCGCTGAAGTTGGTAGCCATTAGTTGGCTCTTGCCGCACAGGGCGATAGGAACAGGTGTCGAGAGAGACATGATTGAGCCCGAGTTTTGGATCAAGAGAGGCTTTGTTGCGATAACGTTGAGTTTGGCCAGATTTGGACGACACAGGCCAGGTTCGACAGATGTGTATAGCTGGTGATGGTCGTTCGAGCAAATCCGGCAAACACGGTGGTATTCATACTACTTGATGTTTGACCTGCTGCAGTGTCTGCATACAATGTGGTCATCGATTGTATATCCCGGCCGGACATTGACGGACATGTAGATCCGACATTATGTTTCCGACGGTTGCTCTGGCCGTCTATTATTTGATGTAGACAGCCGTCCCTGTGTCTGTTTGACAAATCTTGTATACTCTTACAGCAAGGAGATTCAGGTCACAGTACCCGATAGACGAGGAATGGTTGATGGACGGCAGTCAAGGGTCCGAAAATGTCACTCCAGTCCGTGCGCTGCTGGACGATCAACCCCATGACATGCCACTGCAGTTTGATCCTTTTTGTACTGTATACCACAGATGCCTGTGCTGTGCTCGTCAACACCTAAAAAAGCTTACTGTAGGATTGCTAGCTATCTGGCGAGAGATGCACAGATCGATCTCGCTTATAATTTTGCAATCATGCCTGTACATATATGTATCTTGATCATTCTGCATTGCGACAGAACATCAGTAGACAGATTTCCCTTAGAGGCGGCTACGTCGACCGCGAGACTGTAGGAATGGTGCCTATTGTGCGTATTATGCCTCAAAGGTACGTACGGACGAGCTCGCATTACAGATCTTAGCGACCTAAGTATCCGCCTCCATGAAAACGCACTTACGGCAACTTGCGAATAGGCCAGGCAATCAATTCTTTCTCGGATTGGTGTGGTAGGAGAGATTTTGCCTGATGTTGGCTTGCATAGTAGGTGATATTTGATATTGCATATATCTCATGGATATAACAGACAGGTACATATAGATGATATCAATTTAGCCAGCGAAAGAGAGTTGCCATGTACAAACAACTTCTTTTAACACAGAACCCGTAGGTTTGGACTCCCAAAAACCAATAAAAAAAAAGTAATATCGATCCATGTGAGAGATTACCAGTTATCCAAAACTCAAAAGTCATATGGATCCCGCGGCCCGAACAGACCCAAGCAGACGGTAACCCCCTAGGATCTCAGTCGGCAAATAGAATGACAGGTCGGGGGGGGAAGCCATTACAGACCGCCACTTTTTTTTTTTCTTTTCCCTGTGGTCAGCGGCAGGACCAGTTGGCATTGGTGCCATGTGGCACTTGTGTCCTTGTTTTTTTTCTTTTTGGATGGGGCCTGGATTGCGAGAATAACCGCGCGCCGTGGGACGAGGGGATCTAGATCTGTGTGACACTACGCGCCTGCCCTGCAAACGAATAGAGCGCCCCCTCCTCCTCCTCCTCCTCCTCCAAGAAGTAGAAAAACTCAGGTAGCTGCTCAAGGCAAAGCCTTTTCTTCGTTCCCCTTTTTTCTTTCCTGCATTCGCCAGTTCGCGTGTGACTGGTTTTCTCCAATTGCCTGTTTGGCTCTGAAGGCAAAGAGTATCTTCTACCTGGCTATATTGTCGGAGAAAGGCTGGAATGACATGGATTGCTGATAGCAAGCAACAAGCGTTAAGCAAAGCTATACACAGCACATTCCACAGATGACTGCCGGTACATATATAAAACACGGAGCCGTGGAGGATAGGGGCAGATATAGCCACAAGCAGAACGGTGCGAGACTTCACCTGGACCATCCGAGATATAGCTCTTGGAGGTCACAGTCTTCCTCTTCCTGCTCCGCTTCATCATCGCAGCCACACCTTTCAAGAAGAAACAACTTCCATTGCAGCAGCCACATTAGTAACTATACTTGCCGGACGAAACGCACCACCATGAGTCTCACCCACTTTAGCTCAGCAACGACTTCGGACGACGAGTACACATCCAGCGACACAGACCACCTCTTCATGAAGGAGTCTCCACGCCGCCGAAGTAGCGGCACATCAAGCCCTCCCCAAACCAGCAGCAACACCAACGAGCCGCCGTCACCTCCTCCAGAACGTGGTCGCACGTCGAGTCGCTCGACTCCAATCTGCATATGCCGCAATCCCACTGCCATCGCCACAGCCGCGTCTTGGGCATCGGCGTACAGCCCCGTCGAACCCGCCATCTGGAACGAGCTGCGACGTCTGTTTCAGGAGAATGAGCCTCACAAGCAGTTTGACATTTTGCGCAGGAGCACCCCAGTGAAGGATGAACAGGGCAACGGATTTGTGCTTGTCGAAGCCCGGGTCCATGCAAAGGATGGTACCATGATTGCGAAGGGCGAGAGCTGCACAGATGGAGTGCTCTCACTGCGCAGCTTGAGGAACGCGCTCATGGAGACAAAGGGAGCCAAGAACTTGCCATTGGAGGATGGACAAGAGATTATTGCGGGTAGGATTGAGGGGTTCCAGAGAGTCTGTTCTGCTTGCACTCTGCCACGATTTTGAGTCGCAACAGAAAAGGGGCCGCTTTCTTATCAGATTGAGCTCAATTCAAATCAATTTCTTGCCTTGAATGCTGATCTCATATCTTGGGTGATGATCGTATCTCTCTTCTCGTGGCTTTCCACTCTGCACTGCCTGTGCTCGGCATGGTGGCCTTGGAGGCAGGAGTTCGTGCCTCCTTCCAAAGTTCGCTGCCAACTAGCTCGACCAGCCTAAAAATTCTTCGAACCACCGTGTTTCCGTCACGCCTGTTTTTGCCCTCTCTTCTTGCCTTGCTGATGCTCTCGCAGTATTCCCAAAGCTTCCCTTGGCTCTTGATGAGTGCATCTTGCGTCCTCTCGGGCATCCATTCAGGCGTCAAATAGACGGCCGCTGGTATCTTTCCATCCTTCGAAGGCGTGGTGATGGTAATAATCCCGCTTTCTGCAAATCTTGCGTAGGCGTTGCGCAGTGTCTCGCGGTTGACTGCCTCAAGATACGAGAGATCGCCTTGCGCATACAAAGTCTTGCCCAATCTCTGAGCCTGGACCAAGACACTGTTTAACGGCGACGTGATTTGCTTCTTGTCGGTCGGGAAAGGAGGAGTTAGCATCAATAAGCTTACAGCACCGAGCCAACTGGCCTCTATGAAAGGCCAAATCAAGAAGCAGTAGAAGTCGTAGTTCTCACGACCAGACAAGCGCTCTGCCTCGCCCAGTGAGATTGATTCAATAGTGCTGCCATCATTTTCGGATCTCTTGACCTCAATGATGTTGTCAGACTCAAGCCCAGCCAGCGTGTTTGTCAAGTTCTCAGCCAAGGGAGTTGTGGGGAAAATGAACTCGCCACGGAAGAGCTATCAAAGTCAGTTTGAATCCATACTAATGCTGACAGGTGGCCTACCTGTGAGAGGAAATATGTGTAGTCGTAGAGGTCCGTGTACGACATGCTCTGGTTTTCTGGACCTCCTCCCAGTTTTACCTTTGTGTATAAAGCTGCACTGACAAGTGCCTCGGAAACGAACAGGTGGATGGTCATGTTACGGTAGAAGCTGAGCTGGAACCTGTCTGCGGCATAGTAAGTCTTTTCGGGTAAGTTTGCATGCTCTCCGACCAGTTTCGGCCCTAGTACGTCAAGAGCGCGCTCAACAACGACAGAGGTGGGGAGGCCAGAGAAGTGAGCGACGCGACCGCCCTGCTTCTTTACTCGCTCCGTAAGCCAATCCACACGACGCACGAGTTCGGACTTGCCAGTCCCGCGTCCACGAAGAGTGAGAAGGACTGTTCCCACTAGAGCAGTAGGCATGACAACCGACACTCGGTTGATATCGGAAAGGACCTTGTAGCCAAGTGTTGTCAGCAGACGACGCTTGAAGGCAGTGTCTCCCGAAGTCTTGATTTGGGGCGGTAGCCGAGCTTTCTGTTCGTTGATGAAGTCACGCAGACTCCAAGGCTCGTGGAAGCGTACATCTACGCGACCAAGTTTGAGTGAGAGCACTGATGACGAGGAGAGGAAGTTTCCTAGAGATTCTTTCGGCTTAGGTTGGCCCAAAAGCTCCGAGACATATGAGCTAGACAAGATTATATCAGCTCTTAGATCCTTGTCATACTCAGCAAGAGCACTCACTCGACCTCAATAACCTTATCGTATTGAGTGCTGACTGGGCATATTATAGCATCCTCGACTTGACCCGACAAGAGACTCTCGAGCAAGAAGCTCAGAATACCGAATTTAGGTTGCAACAGCTTTCCAGTCCGTGAGCGGCCGCCCTCTGAAAATGTATAAGCAAGTACCATCAGATGTCATCACATCAAAACGTACCGACAAAGCATTCGAAGTTATGGCCTTCTTGTAGCAGTGTATCAAGATATGCCTGTACCAACGTTGTATATAGCGCATCATCACCGAAGCTGCGACGAATCCACATGGCACCTTGAAGAGTCAATAAAGAATTGCAGGGGGATCAAATCGAGCACAACTCACCAGCGTGCTGCAAGAAAGGGCCAACAACCGGGAAGTTTAGATTATCGCCAGCGACTACGATTGGCAGAGCCAAGCCGAGACGATAACAGATCAACTGCAGAGAGACATAGTCTACGTGTGAGCGGTGGCATGGTAGAAAGATGATGGATTGTTTCTTTCTTTCGGCCTCTTTGGCGACTTCTCGAAGCCGCAGAACCTCTTCACTGGAGACGTGAATACCCTGATGGTAGGCTCTTGTAAGAAGTTGTGTGGCAAAGTAATAGGCTCCACGGATGAATCTCCTACTGTCCATTTTGCAAATCATCTGATCGGTCCAAGAGTCGGCGACCTGAATCAACTGATTCTTCATCTCATTG
The DNA here is from genome assembly GCA_017580825.2 of Aureobasidium zeae. Taxonomy (NCBI): domain Eukaryota; kingdom Fungi; phylum Ascomycota; class Dothideomycetes; order Dothideales; family Saccotheciaceae; genus Aureobasidium; species Aureobasidium zeae. Next base: position 832,840 of record JAGFJS020000004.1, read on the forward strand.
CGCCTATACTCACTGTTTCCACTGGACAGGATACCTTGGGAAATCTCGACCTCAAGACGCTTGTTGATCAAGTCAGAGATCCTAGCTTGCAGACGAGGGTGTTGCAGGACCTTTGCTTTGATTTGGTCGCTGAAGCCATTGTAGAAGATGTTGCGGCCAACAAAGTCATCATAAGATCGCCAACCAGTGCCAGAGAGATGGAGACGGGCCTCTCTCAGAAAATCGAGAGGAGCTGAACGAAATCGAGCGTATGAAGTCAAGAGGGGGGTCTCAGTGTCAACGACGACTGCAGAAGAGCGTGAGACTACGCGATCGCCAATGAGGGAAATGTCAGGAGCAGCGTTGTCTCGCATGTTTAATTTGTGATTTGCTATGACATTGTCAAGTAAAATTGTTCCGGGAGGCAGCAGGGCAGGAGGTAGGTTCAGAGGCCCCGGTCGAGCCGAGGCAGGAACAAAATAGAGTTTACCCCGGGAAGGTGCCAAGAGATTGGGGGGTTCATCAAAAGCTAAGCTGTCGCCTTCTGATCAGCAAGCATGGCGCAAAAGAAGAGTATCGTCTTCTTCCACCCGGACCTTGGGATTGGAGGTGCTGAGCGACTGGTGATTGACGCGGCAGTCGGACTCCAAGCGCGTGGGCACAGGGTGACCATCTTCACGTCACATTGCGATCCCGGGCACTGCTTTGAAGAGGCGCGAGACGGTGTGTGACATGTTTCGTTTAGTCCGGAAGAAGCAGAGGAACTGAAGGATGCCAGGAACGCTCGATGTGCGTGTACGCGGCAACTCGCTTGTACCGGCGACCATCTTCGGCCGCTTCGCCATCCTCTGCGCCATCCTGCGACAGCTTCATCTGGTGTGCATCGTGGCCCTCTGGAACTACGAGCTCGACCATCTCAGACCCACGCACTTCTTTGTTGACCAACTGAGCGCTGCCGTGCCGCTGCTCCGCTTCCTGTATACTGACGTGGGCATCCTCTTCTACTGCCACTTTCCCGACCAGCTGCTTGCTCAACGGGGGCATGGCGCGCTGGCCGTCGCAAAGAAGCTATACAGAGTGCCCTTCAACGCAATTGAGAGCTGGAGTACCTCGTCCAGTCATGGCATCCTTGTCAACAGCAAGTTCACTGCAGGCGTCGTGAAACGTGTCTTCCCACGCCTGGCCGCCAGACCCATAAATGTCGTCTATCCATGTGTTGATACATCGACTGCCGACAAGATGGAAAGGAAGCCCATGTGGGCCGGGCGCAAAGTGATTCTGAGCATCAATCGATTCGAGAAAAAGAAGGATGTAGCCCTTGCTGTCAAGGCTTTTGCCAGTCTTGATCCTGCCGTCCGCAAGTCTGCCATCTTGGTCATTGCTGGTGGCTATGATTCACGCATGCCAGAGAACGTAGCCACTCACAAGGAGCTGCAACAACTGACAGATGCATCCAAGCTCTCCCACGAGACCTACAAGTCGCTGCCAGATCCAGCACTCGTGTCCAAAGACACGTCCGTCCTCTTCCTCCTCTCCGTACCCGACACGTTGAAGCACTCTCTCCTGGCATCTGCCGACTTGCTCGTCTACACTCCTCAGAACGAGCACTTTGGCATTGTGCCCCTCGAGGCCATGCTTGCCAAAGTGCCCGTACTGGCTGCCAACGAAGGCGGCCCCCTCGAGACCGTTGTTGAAGGCGAGACTGGCTGGCTGCGTGACATTCGTAAGCCCGCAGAATGGGCCGCTGTCATGTCGCAAGTGCTGTCTCACCCTGACCCCACCGAGCTACGTAATATGGGCGAGAATGGCCGTAAGCGCGTGCAGGCCGATTTCTCAAAGGAGCAGATGGCCAAACGGTTCGACGAGTCTTTGGATCTGGTGTCTGAGCCGCACAAGAAGCCTCAGCCTGCGGGACTCCTGCCCAGTTGGCTTTGGATGGTCATTATCGTGTCGGCCATTACAGTGACCATGGCCCTTGGCGCTACCTGGCTGTTGTTCTCCCTACTGAAACTAGACACGAACGTGCAGAATGCTATACGCAGCAAGGCTGCTGCCTCGGAGACCATCACGGCATCAGTCCTTACTGTCACATCTCAGGTGATACGGAACGAGCTGTAGAGGGCTGTTGCGTGTCCTGTCCATAGCAGGTCTGCTTTTACATAGAAACTTGATGAAATACGAAGATTCATCTGATTCGAATACTTGCATGCTCGCGGCGCTTGTCGTTACGGAGTAGGACATAGGACATGCTAGCTGCTTGTGTTTAAGACAGTGTTGGCTCTCGATCAGGAAGCTACCTAGTATGTGTTGAAGGAAGCCACCTAGTATGTGTTGAAGGCAGCTACCTAGTATGTGTTGAAGGAAGCCACCTAGTATGTGTTGAAGGCAGCTACCTAGTATGTGTTGAAGGAAGCCACCTAGTATGTGCTGAAGGCAGCTACCTAGTATGTGTTGAAGGAAGCCACCTAGTATGTGCTGAAGGCAGCTACCTAGTATGTGTTGAAGGAAGCTACCTAGTATGTGTCGAAGGCAGCTACCTAGTATGTGTCGAGCGGTGCTGTTTGGAATCGGAGCGGAAAAGTTCTGGTCCGGTATCGATCGGCTGTTGCTCACGGGAAGACGAACCGGAGTTTTGGACCAATCAGAAGATAGCAGTAAGTGATTTTTGCTGTGGGGGCGGGGTCTCATAAGTTATTTTGTATATGCCGCTTTGGAGGGCCGAGATATTTAATACACGAGCTTCCAAGCAGCCGATTCAATCTGCCGCAGGGCCAGGCAAAATTAGCAGCGAGACAGTATATAGAGCTGTGCAGAGTACTTTCTTTTCTCCATAGACTCACTCTCCAGCCCTTCTGCATCGCGCATACCTTGACCACTCGCAGTTGCATCCATCAAAATGTCGACCAACTCCAGATTCGACCCCAACTTCACGCCCTATGTCATCAATGCCATGGGCCCGGGAACGCCCGACCGCGCGCGCGTGGTTCTGGGATCGTTGATCAAGCACATCCACGACTTTGCGCGTGAGGTGGAGCTTACGCCGGCCGAGTGGATGATGGGCGTAGAGTTCATCAACTCGGTTGGCCAGATCAGCACGCCCATCCGCAACGAGTGCCACCGGATCTGCGATGTCATTGGTCTCGAGTCGTGAGTACCTGCCTTCTGCAATCAGTGAGATGGAGCCAACTGACAAGTTCTCGGCAGCCTCGTCGACGAAATTGCCAACCGGATTGTCACGGAGCAGGGCATGTCTCCCACATCCAACGTCATCCTCGGACCCTTCTGGTCGCCCAACGCGCCGTTCCGCGAGCTCGGCGATTCCATCATCCAAGACCACAAGGAGGGCGGCAGAATCACATACATGCACGGCACGCTCAAGGACATGGACACGGGCGCGCCCATCGAGGGTGCCGTCCTCGACATCTGGCAAGCGTCCAGCAACGGCCAGTACGACTTCCAGGACCCCAGCCAGAGCGAGAACAACCTGCGCGGCAAGTTCAGATCCGACAAGGACGGCAGGTTCTACTGGTACTGCTACCACCCCACCCCGTACTCGCTGCCCACCGACGGGCCTGCCGGTGTCCTCCTCAAGCTCATGGACCGCTCGCCCATGCGCCCTGCCCACATCCACCTGATGATCACCCACCCCGACTACGCCACCGTCATCAACCAGATCTACCCCAGCGACGACCCCCATCTCGACATTGACTCGGTCTTTGCCGTCAAGGACGATCTCGTTGTCGACTTCAAGCCCAAGCACGACGACCCCAAGGCCCAGCTCGACCTCGAGTACAACGTCATCTTGGCTCTCAAGAAGCACCACCCCAACCCCAACTCGGCTCCTCCCGTCTCGTCCTTTGAGCGTTCCATGGGCGGCGAGAAGAAGCCCATCAACCCCAACACTGGCTCGGCCAACCTTTGAGCATTCTGAACATATTCCGCAAAGCTGTATAAACTGGCGTTTGGGCCTTTTTTTTCCTTTTCTTTTTCTTTTCTTTTTTTTTCTTCTTTTTTTGCACTCGACTGGCTATTATTTCACGGCCGTCCATGATCATTAATGATAATTACTTTATCAGCGATATATCCAGAAACTACTCTTTATTCAAACATGGCCTCAAGTCCGCCTGTCTTCTTCTCTTGCGCCGTACATGTGGTCTACATCTTCTTTTCTATATTCAAGGTACATGTGGTCTACATCTTCTTTTCTGTATTCAAGGTACATGTGGTCTACATCTTCTTTTCTGTATTCAAGGTACATGTGGTCTACTAAATCTTCTTTTCTATATTCAAGGTACATGTGGTCTACTAAATCTTCTTTTCTGTATTCAAGGTACACGTGGTCTACATCTTCTTTTCTGTATTCAAAACGACACCCCGCCGCGTGCACAGATCCCAGAGCCATAGCAGACTGCTCGCAACTCCAAGTATGACAACAATGACATCGAAAATGTGAATAGCCCACCAGATATGCTGCACGCCCAGTGCACAGGTACTGTATTCAAACTCCCATGTGCCCGTGCCGTTGTTGAACCAGGCAGACAACAAGCCAGCGTTTCCGCCGTAAGCGCCCATCATGCTTCGGACCGTGACCTCTCTGATGCCACGCGTCGAAACGTTGGCCGAATAGTGTGTCTGGTTCCATGGTGCTGAATCTTGTTCCGGACGAGTGTGCCAGGTATCGCAGCCCTCGTGGTCATGGCCATCAAGCACAATACCCGCACGTCCACGGCCGTCGGATGATGTAAAGAGACCGTCCAAGATTTTCTTGCTAGATTGCTCCGACAGGTGATTCTGTTCTTGGATGCCGCCGCCATGCTGGGGTGCAAAGTAGTTGAAAAAGGGAGGGTCAACACATATGCCCTCGGGTTTGTACAGCGGCACGTGGGTGAGCAAGATGACGGCGTCTTGAGAATCCCGCGTGGACGTGTCTTGAATGACATGGTCCAGGTACTCATGGGTCGCATGATGCAAATCCTGATCCCAAGCCGGATCATCGAGATTCATGGAATTGAGATTGACGATATGCAACATGTTGGTACCAAAGGGAATGCGGATGCGCCAATTGACGAGACCAAAGGCTTGCTCGAAGCGCTGGATGCGGTGCTCGTTTATATCGCCAGCATACCCAATGTCGTGGTTTCCGGCTATGTTGAGCAGGGCGGGCGTCTGGCTCGAGTGGGCCGTGTCTAGGAAATCCCACGACACATGCCCCTCTCCCTCTACTTTATGCTTCCAAAAGTGGGCGCCAACAAAGACGCGCTCCCAGAATCTGGCTGTGCGCCGGTCAAACTCTTGGTCGCTGATCCACTGGCTACCGAGCAAATCGCCCAGAACCGAGACGTGCGTAGGGCGTGTGGACCACTTGACAGTACGATAGATGTGCGCAAGATAGTAATCATTTCCAATGAGGTCCAGCTTCTTGCGCTGTGCATAAACCAGGCGTGCGACGTCCTTGGTCGCCATGTCCCTGACGGTCCTTTTGAAGGTGCGTGCTGCCACGTCCAGTGGCTCCACCCAGAGCCGATGGCCCAGACCCACCAGTCCTGGAAAGGCAAGAGCATCGGGATCGGGCAGAGAAGTGTCGCCTTCCAGTTGGGGGTCGCCCAAGGCGAGTAGGCGGAACGGCGCTAGGTCATTTGAAGAAGGCGGTGCCGGGAAGTGGCAGCCTTTGGCTATCGGGTAGAGATACAACCAGAGAGTCGACAGCACGGCAGGTACGATCAAGGCAACAAAGGCGGTTCGCACCACCCCCGAGAGCCGCATCGAGAGTGCATTGTCGATGTTTTGTAAGGGACATGCAGGAAGACACAAATTACCTCGGACTTTGTGCTATGCTAAGTCCGCTTCATCTTGCCTGGCAGCCTACAACGGCATTTGATTTCTTGAAAACACACAGCCTTCGTATGCTTGACGACAGAATACGCCGGGCCATCATCAGCTTACCATATACCTCTTTTGTACATCTCAAGCATACGGTACATGGAGAGTATCAGGTTTAGCCATTGAGCCATGCTTTCGTTTGACCCCCACTGTTCGCCCACGTGTGTATCCTGAGTGGCTCTCAGCCCGTTTCTTCTATCTCGAGTACTGCGCGTTGCTCTTCAGCCCTCCGTACACAAGGGTGTAAGTTATATATCGAAATCTCCCTGACATTCAACCATGCCATCATCAAGCCATGCCTACCACTTTTCTTCTCTTCTCAGCATGTCTCCTATACTCCCTCTCGTCTTTGCCCTTGCTACTTCTACCGTATCTACTCTTGCGATCCCCATCCTTCAATCCGCAGATGTCCTCCGCTTAGATGCAGACGGATTTTTCCAACTGAGTGTCTTTAGCGACCTGCACTACGGAGAGGCTGAAGATACCCTCTGGGGTCCTCAACAGGACGTCAACAGCACCAGGGTCATAAACTCGGTTCTCGACGCGGAAAAAACCACGCATCTCGTCGTACTCAATGGTGATCTCATCACTGGAGAAAACACCTTTTGTGAAAATTCTACACATTATGTCGATGTTATCGTAGACCCCTTGGTTCAGCGCGGCATGAGCTGGGCCAGCACTTACGGCAACCACGACAGTGACTTCAATATCTCACACGAAGGAATATTTGCCCGGGAAAAGAAGCACCCACTCAGCCGAACGGAAAGCATGGTCCACGCCCCTGACGCCGGAGTGTCCAATTACTATCTACCCATCTACGCAGCCCATGACTCTTCTGTACCAGAGTATCTCGTCTGGTTTTTTGACTCTCGAGGAGGAAACTATTTCCAGCAGAAATCGGCAACTGGACACTCAGTGCCTCAGCCCAACTGGGTGTCTCAGAGCGTTGTCCACTGGTTCAAACATACCCGCGCAGCTTTGGAGATGAAACATAAGCGGGTGGTGCCCAGTATAGCATTTGTCCACATTCCTGTCAATGCAATGGCTGCTTTTCAAAGACAAGGCGTCGACCCTCACCGCGCTCCTGGCATCAATGAAGATGATCCATTGGCCCAACAGGGCTATGCTACCGGCCAAGGCGACGTCAGTGGTACTGTATTCCGCTATAATGGCCAGGATATTCCCTTCATGCAAGCGCTCCTGGATACCAAAGGGCTGAAAGCGGTATTCTCAGGTCACAACCATGGGGATGACTGGTGTTTCAAGTGGGATAGCAAGTTGAAAGGTATGGATTTGAAAGGCAACGGTATCGACTTTTGCTTTGACAGACACGCTGGTTACGGAGGTTATGGGTCTTGGACTAGAGGGTCGAGACAGATTTTGTTGAAGAAGGGTAGTCCTGATATCGAGACATGGATGAGACTGGAAGATGGCTGTGTAAGTGGTAGAGTTACGCTGAACGGGACGTATGGACACGATTTGTATCCTGCAGTGAATGCTTGAGTACTTGGCTAAGAAGAATATGCATTGTCCTCTTTTTCTTACGTCTCAATACACTTGACTTGTTCAATCTTTACTAGCATACTGTTCTCATTTTTTTTGCAAGGTATTTGTACTGTGAGATCAAGGCCAGGGTGAGCGTTCGGTGACAGACGCTAAGCTAAATCTGGCTGATGGCGTTTCTATCTTTCTGGCAGCGAGCTCTGTCGGGACATATCAACTTTGCTCAATGGAGCCGCAGCAACAACGACTACAACATGCGGTTAATACTGTGCCTGCGGTGAGCGGTGCGCCTACTGTGCCCACCAAAGAGAATGCCCTCAAACAAGTAGCCGGAGGGACGGGTGCAGACGGCTCAATCTTCCAGCAACTTACGAGCAATCCATTTTTCACCGCCGGGTTTGGGCTTGCGGGTCTGGGTGCTGCTCTCCGTATTGGACAGCAAGGCTTGAGGCGAGGTGGAGAGTTGTTGAAACGGCGCATGCTTGTCGACCTTGAGATCACTCGGCATGACGAATCTTATCCGTGGGTTCTCAATTGGATGACCCGTCAATACCAGAAATCGCTCAGCGAGACACCCGAGACTGTGTACGTAGCGTGTGTAAAACCGGTACTACAACATGATGGCTGATGGATTGTGAATAGAAAGCCGGGTATCATGGAGGCTTTGATCCGAAAATTCACACCAGGACTGCACCATCTGCAAATAAAGACGGCAAGTCAAAAGTCTCCTGGTGGAGCTTCACATACGCACTTTTCTCTCGTGCCTGGACACGGAAAACACATTTTGAGGTTCAAGAATGCTTTCATTGCGGTGGACAGGCAGCGCGAGGGAAAGTCATTCGATGCTCAAGGACAACCTTTCGAAACCATCAAATTGACGACTCTCTATGCCCATCGTCACATTTTTGAGGACATGTTTTCAGAAGCGCACGCTCTATCCATGCAAAGTATCGAGGGCAAGACTATGGTTTACACCTTGAGAAATATGCAGTGGATGCCTCTTGGAGATTCCAAGCGCAAACGGCCCTTCGATTCCGTTGTCTTGGAGCAAGGCGTGTCGGAAAGGATTCGCGACGACGTACGAGAGTTTTTGAATGCTCGCACTTGGTACCTCGACCGCGGCATTCCCTATCGAAGAGGCTATCTCCTACACGGTCCGCCAGGAACTGGAAAGACGTCGTTTGTGCAAGCGCTGGCTGGAGAGCTGGACTTTAGTATTGCTATGCTGAGCTTGAGTCAACGCGGTCTCACTGATGACTTGCTCAATCAACTGATGCTCAACCTGCCGCCTCGCACGTTTGTGTTGCTAGAGGACGCGGATGCAGCTTTCAACAACCGAAGACAGCGCGATGAAGACGGCTTCAGCGGGGCCACAGTGACTTTCTCGGGTCTCCTCAATGCCCTTGATGGCGTGGCCAGCGCAGAAGAACGAATCGCCTTTATGACGACCAACCATATCGAGCGTCTTGACGATGCGCTCATCCGGCCCGGCAGAGTTGATATGACTGTTCGTCTAGGGGAGGCTACGAAATGGCAGATGGAGCAGATGTGGGACAGGTTCTACGCACCCTTGGATCCAGATGGTAGCAGAAAGGCCAAGTTCCTCGAGCGTGTTGAGCAGTATGGCCTGGTGGATGCTGTCAGTACAGCGTCATTACAGGGCCTGTTCTTGTTCAATAAGGATGATCCAGAGGGAGCTGTGGATATGGTGGGACAGCTGGTCATGGCGAAAACACGGTCCATGGGGGCCTCCTCTGAAAAGAAGTAGAAGCAATGTACTCGTAGAGCAAAAATGTACGATACTGTATGTTGGTAAGTAATGCTAGTTGTGAATTTTGTGCATGGTGTGGAGACAGCCTCGGCCCGGCCATGCGCAGAAGCTCAGGAGACGGCGAAACAATGCTACAACATTACACAAACATGAAGGTATTAAGAGCTGCGGTGCTTGCGATACTTGCTGTAACAGCTAGCGCATCATTAGGTGACCGCCTTCCAGACTTTAAAGAATGTCTAGAGGTGAGTCAATGCCTTTGCGACACAAATCCTGCAACTGACCAGTGTACAGACATGTGCCTCGACTAATTGCGTTCCCGGCGGACCTCCGATATGTAAGCGATACACGGATACGGGAGCTCCAGAACACAGCTCACATATGTATTTTGGCAGCATTTCAACACCGCCTCCTGCTCTGGGACTGCCCTTCGGAATGCGACTATGCCTGCCAACACATTGTCACAGACAAGCGACTGGCCCGAGTCCCGCCCTACCGCGAGCCCGTCCTCCAATTCCACGGCAAATGGCCCTTCTACCGTTTCCTCGGCATGCAAGAGCCCTTCAGCGTAATCTTCTCCCTCCTCAACTTCCTTGCCCATGATCACGGCATGAAGGTGCTTCGCGAGAACCTCCCCTCGTCCTACCCGCTCCGCAAATACTACCTTGGCTTTGGATACTTTGGGCTTGCTTCGTGGACCTTCAGCATGATCTTTCACACGAGAGACTTTAATCTCACGGAAAAGTTGGACTATTTTGGTGCTGCCGCCAGTGTCATGTATGGGCTTTTCTTGGCTGTTGTGAGAGTCTTCCGCTTGGACCAGAAGACGCCTAGAAAAAGTAGTGTTATGCGCGTGTGGACATTGTTGTGCGTCATGCTCTACCTGGCACACGTGTCGTACCTTAGTCTCTGGAGCTTTGATTACACATACAACATGACTGCCAACGTGGTTGTGGGTATCATCCAGAATCTGATCTGGAGTTGGTTCAGTGTTGCCAGGTACCGCAAGCTGAAGACGGCGTGGGCGACCTGGCCGGGTCTTATTGTTGCCTGGGTCATTCTGGCCATGAGTTTGGAGTTGTTTGATTTTCCGCCTTGGTGGAGTGCAATAGATGCGCATAGTCTTTGGCATTTGATGACCGTGTTTCCGACACTTTGGTGGTACAGGTGAGTGGTTGTTCTTTCGAATTTTTGCATTGGCACGGTGTGCTAACGCCTCTGCAGCTTCCTTGTCAGAGATGCAAAGGAAGACTTGACCAGCGATCGTCTGAAAGCTTAGTGTCCAATATATTTCTAGCTTGGTCGCGGCGGTACAGTAGGAAGCTTGAGAAATCATTACCACTAAATTGTCTATAGACGACTCTGATGCGCCTGCCTGAAATCAACCTCTGACCACGTCTTTCATCATTTCCACATGTCGTGCGGATGGGAAGTCACAGCTCGACAGCACCTTCCATCTACCAAGCCATTGGCCAAACAAAACAACAGCTTCCTCATCTTCCATTCTTGACATTCTCTTCTCCGTTATCCATCACACTCGTCATCCAAGATATTGATCCATCGTATAGTGTTATTGATTCATCATACTGGTCATCCCATACTCTCGTACCAACAACTTCTTCCGTACCACGGCCGTTTGACAAGATCATCGCCAGTCTTTGAAATTTCATCAGCACCTCTCTTTTCCTTCATCATGCAGAGCAGCCCTCGGAACGAAGAGGCAGTTGCTTCTGGTCCGAGCAACGCTCCTGCTACTCCTGCCCCTGCACATCTGCTTGCAGCTCCTGCTGGTCAAGACGGAGATGCTGGTCCAGAGCCAGGCAGTCATCACGTAGAACCGGCATCTGTCGGTCAAGTCGCAGATGCCTTTCCTGCCAATCTTCCACCACGAGACCCACGTCCTTCATCAATGCGTAGGTGCTTCAAAAAGGTGTTTGTCAGATTCCTGTATGCGGCGGGATTCATCCTCTGGCTTATCGAGTTCATCCTGATCTGCGAGGGTGCACGTATTCAGAGAGTTCTGTGGCCGATGTACGATCATCATAACAGACCGGAACCAACAATATGCCCCGGATTCCCTGACGATCAGAGCGCTTGCCAAATATCATCAGAGTCTTTTACTGTGCCTGGCAACAAGTTGGACCTGTTGACCGTGTGGCACGTACCCATCGATAATGAAGCCTCGTCGACGTTCCACATCTCCATGGCAGCTCCGAAACTGAACCGGACGAGCACGGCAGTCGCTGGCGACATCTACAAGTACACATGCACTCCGGACAAGGCCAACCACCAAGCTATCGACACGGTCATGCTTGTGGCCAACGTCTTCCTTCTTTTATGGGTGCTGAGCATCACTGCCATAAGTTTGAATGATTACTATTCCAAACGACGTAGTCAAAGGCCAAAGGGTACAGGCGACGGCAACAAGGTTGGTCAGACGGCAAATGGAGCAGGTGATGGCAACAACATCGAGTTGCAGGATCTGGCCCCACGCGCTTGATGGCGAGCATGAGTAAAGGGACAAGGGGTTTGTTGAGTGCAGTCAGGTTGTTCAGTAGTTTGCTTTTATCAGAATGCAGTAATTGGGAGGAGTTGATGGTTATACAGTACTTTGCTTTGATCAAATTGCAGTCATTAGGAGGAGTGGATGGTTATAAAGTACTTTGCTTTTATCAGGATGCAGTAATTGGGAGGAGTGGATGGTTATTCAGTAGTTTGCTTTTATCAGGATGCAGTAATTGGGAGGAGTGGATGGTTATTCAGTAGTTTGCTTTTATCAGGATGCAGTAATTGTGAGGAAGGTTGGTATCAGTAGTTTGCTTTGGTCAGGATGCAGTAATTGGGAGGAGTTGATGGTTATAAAGTACTTTGCTTTGATCAAATTGCAGTCATTAGGAGGAGTGGATGGTTATACAGTACTTTGCTTTCATCAAGATGCAGTAATTGGGAGGAAGGTTGGTACCAGTACTCTGCTTTGATCAGAAAGCAGTAATTCTGATAAGAATGATTTCTTCTATGATTTTGCCTTTCTGGGATAGTCCAACACGTGCCTCTTCTGATGCTGCTGGGCCATCTTGTAGCGCACATAGAGCATGACGGCATCCTTGACGACAACGAACAAACAGCCGCCCACCAGACTGCGGCCCCACTTGTTTTGAAGCAGACCAGTCGGGCGTTGTGTCCTCATGCCAAAGGGAGTCCACTTTTCGGGCGCGACTGTCCACGACAAGGGCAGTATATATGTCAAGGCGGTGCCGCTGAACGAGGCGATTGTGGGGAATATGAGGGCGCCCATGATCTTCTGGGCCATGGCGTTTGCGCTGATGGAGAGCAGAAGCTCTTCCCGATTTTGTTGTTGCTGTGGTTGCGGTTGTTGACCCTGAGGAGGAGGAGGAGGGGCTTGTTGTTCTTGGGGATTCTGGTCTTGTTGCTGTTGTTGTTGTTGTTGTTGTTGTTGTTGTTGTTGGGGAGGAGCAAGAGGAGCCTGTGCTTCGGGGACGTTGTCTGGTAACGGAGGTGCATCGAAGGGATGAGCGTGGACCTCGTCGCCTTGGGCCTCTTCATCTTCTTCTTGGTCCGCAGCGGCCCAGTCCTCCCAGAGGTTTCCATCAATGCGTATCTCGAGTTGATCCTCCTCTTGGGCCTCTGGAGCCGGGTCGGCATAGGCGTCGGTTTCGCCGCTGCGTGGTTGTATGGTTTTCCGCCACTTCTTTTCGCGCTCGGCCCACACGCGTTGGTAGTAGGCGTTGTACGCCGAGCGAATGTAAGGGAGGATGGCGAAAGTCATGCTTGCCGAGGGTGGCCATGAGACAAGGTCTGACGAGTCGGAGGGGCTGTCGGCTTGGGTTGCGAAAAAGACGATGGGCAGGACGGGGAGGACCGAGTCGGCGAGGGTGGTGCGAGAGAGGATCAGGAGCGGAGTGATGAGCGGGACACCGACGCGGAGGCGCCAGTGTTGGACGAGGCTGCGCAGTTGGTCAAGCGGACGGGCGGCCGACCACATGTCATTGATCAGAGGCTGCATGATGCGAGCCGAGTCTGCGAGACCAAAGACGGACGTGATGGTGTAGAGCCCGTGGACGGCGCAGGCGTGCACAAGCGCGCTGAAGGCCACGCTCAAGGCGAGCGGCGCGATGGCCGTCGCAGCCACCCTCTCCATGGCACGCACGACTTCGACAACCGCATCTCGTGGGCGCGACAGTTGGATGCTGGCTTTGCACTGCGGGCACGCGATGCTGGGAGGGCCGATGGTGCGTCTGCGAGTCGACGGAGACTCCATATCGGCGATCCAGTCAAGGAGACAGCCTTCATGCGCAACCAGAGCACACGGGCAGGGATCTCTCCACGCCGACGTCTCGGGCCCGTCCTCGCTCTCGTCTGAGAAGCAGATCCAGCATTTCTTCAGGTCGTTGTCGTCGGAGATGCGTGGTGGCGGGCTTTGTTCTTCGGCCTCTGACCGACTGACCAGCACGCTGGACTCCTGGAGCGATGTATCTGTTGAAGACACTGCCGGCGGCATACTGTCCTGGTGCTGTGAAGACGACTCCATGATTGTATACCGACCTTGAGCAGCTGCCTAACATGGTCTTTGTGAAGATTGTCCCTACGTCATGTCACACGTGCCTGGTTTGATCACGTGACTTCATGTCGCTCCTTCCTACATGTATCACTCAGGGCAGTCACGACTACATGCACCTGCACGACAGGATGTTATGACGTGGCTGTGCAAAACTACTACACAAGGCAGGTATTCCAATCTGTCCATTACGTCCATCATTTCCAAAGGACTCCCAAACATTCATGCTATCACGCTCCCAAGTACGTGTCCAACATTCTCGCCAGTATCATCTTATTCTCTGTTAAAGTCGACCACAATACGGCTTTACAAACTCGTCAGCTTTGAGCCGAACACTCGTGCACCTGAGACAAGTAACATACCCGGCAACCTGTCCGTTCTTCAATTTCTGCACAGACTCGTTGAACTTGGACAAGCCGACAACAGTAGGCTCCAGACGTAGTTTTCCTTTTGCGTCTCAATGCGTCAGCACTTTTGCCGTCTCACACTCTTCTTGATCAACTCACCTCTGCGAGCAAAATCCATCGTCTCGTCAACGTCTGCCATACCGGCAACAAGCGTTCCCTTGATCGACTGGTTGCGGAAAGCAAGTGTCGAAGGATTGACCTCCATGTTATATTTGCCGGCTGGAGGAAGACCGATGCACATGACTTGTGCGCCGGCTCTGTGGCCAAGATAGCCCTGTGCTGTGGGATATGACTGGACGGCTGTTGCATAATAATACATCATCAGCGTCTGATCCCATGGAAATCACCGTCGTATATCTTACCCGTCACAAAAACTGCATGAGCACCTCCACCCGTCAGTTCCAGTACTCTATCCACAGGCTTCTCTACCTCTTTGAAGTCAATAAATTCATCAGCGCCAAACTCGAGACATTTGCTCTTTCGCTCCGAGCCAGTGTCGATGACAATGGCTCGCAGTCCCATGGCTACGGCCAGCTGCACAGCTTGCATGCCGACGCCGCCGCCACCTCCAGGAAATACAGCCCACTGTCCTGGTCTCAGCCCAGATTCCTTGATCGATGTGTACGCCGTGCTTCCAGAGCACATGATGGGCCCGGCGATCTCGTCGGGGACGCCGTCAGGAATGAGTGACGTGTAGCGTTCGGGCGAGACAATGTACTGTTTGTAAGAGCCTAGGAAACCCTTGTGTGAGCAAGGCTTCATTGAAACCTCGTGAGGGGTAGACTAACCGTCGATGTGGAGACCAGTCATCACGCCGCTGAGACAATATGTTTCTCTTCCAGTCTTGCAGTACTCGCACAGATGGCAGACGTCTTGGATGGGCTTTAGTCCTGCTCGCTGTCCTACTTTAAGGGTCTTGACTCGCTCGCCGACTTTGACGATTACACCGGCGCCTTCGTGCCCAGCACATTTGGTGCCAAATTGTGCCCTGTGTTGTTGGGGTTGCTTCATCAGTACGGCTTTTACTTCTGTGTCGATTGCCATCAAATCAAACACACATTCGTGGCAAGTCCCAATCTTCCATCATGAAGTGTACATCGCTCATGCAGAGGCCAGTCATGTTGAGTTTGATCAAGACATCATCGGGGCCTGATTAAGAAAACTTGTTAGTTCATCTCAAGCCTCCGTTTTTGGGAGCAGAAAGCTGCATGTCGTACCAATCTCCGGCACAGGAACGTCCTGCACTTCGACCTATGAATGGTCAGTCAGTACTGTATAGCAAAAAACTGGTCGAATCATGAAGTTACAGTGAAGTTAGGACCAGGATTGACGACAACGCCAGCCTTGCAGGTCTTGGGGATAGTAGATTGAGTCTCGGTCTGGGTCTCGGTGGCTGACATGATAACAATTGCGTGTGGATCTAAAGCAGGCTCCTCCAAGTGATAGAGTCAATTGTTCCACGCGGAGTTCGAGCCTCTACTTTATGCTTCAATCGCCTTCGTAGATCATGGATATATAGCTACCCCGCTGCGGTTGTCTTCCGAGGGCTATGGGTGGTACGATATGACCTTTGCCCTGACTATTCCTCCTTTTATTACTACCTCGAACCCTACCGTATAGATGTCCCACATATACTGCACAGATTACCCCATGTAGTTACGATCTGCTTTGAGCGGGGTTGTGAAGAGAGTTGGCGGGGTAGTAAACAGAGAGCTCTCGCGGACATATTCCGCAGCAGGATTGTAGTAAATCCGCCTCGGTCAATGACGGAGTAAGAGGACGACCGGCAGGACATGTTCGAGATTTGCTATCTGATGGTGTATGTGGCTAGCTTGCTTTGTGGTTGTATTTGACTCAATATGATTGAGTTCACGAGCAGATTTTGGGCGCAGCCATGCGTCTTTCCAACGGCGTATACAAATTGCATATGCAGCTTCTATGAACATGTCAACAACATCGGATAGCCACTTGGCCGACTGCCAATTTCCTAACAGCCCCGCTGTCTTCACAATCTTTCTTTGCTCATATCCACATTCACCTTCCATCCGTTCTACCTGTCACGGATGTGTATATCCGAGTGTATCCATCCCCCGGACTTCACTCGCCACGAGCCAGCCAAAAGACTATGTAGCTTCTCTCGTATTGGAAGGGAACGAACCCTCAACTTCCCCAGAGTCTCAGTCTTATGGCCGTTGCTGTCTGATTCTGTCGCTGATAGCAATCGGTGAAGGGTCCCTGTTGTGACGGCCGCACCGTGCAGTGTCCGACTCTATTCACGACTTTGTAGACCTCACTTGGATGTGTACAATGTTGGAGGATGTGGTGGTTTACACCGGTAAGCTGAGTTCTCACCCGGTCATTGGAAGGAATAGCTGCTGACGACAGCTGACACCAGCCAACCGGTATTGGGAAGAATAAGGCTCACAGCACAACGCGGACGACCAAGTAGTACAGAAATGTTGACAAGTCCACAAGTCGACCTGACGGCAGCTGCGTAACGGCAGATACGTTGACTGCTTTGAGCGATACAAATGCGGGGGCCGGCTCGCTAAGGTTTATGCCTGTCCAGCCTCTGCGCGTTGTACTCTGCACCTCTCCCCTTGATGACTTTGCAATTCAATTCTCCAAGCCGTGCTATCCTGGCATCAAAGGGTCAAGGTGGAGCGTATGCTCTCAGATTGATGATAAGCCATGCGGTAAGAGGACATATCATGAACAAACAATTTCCCCCTGTTGTAACTGTTCAACGTCGCCAACGGTTGGAACTCTCCTGGCCAAAGACAAGAACCCATGGTAAACGGCCGTGGCTAGCTGATATAAGACCATTTGGTCTGCTACGAGATCAATAAATGTCACTATTGATTTTCTTCGTCGATCCTTTGTACTTTTTGAGGTTATTATCTGCTTTTATACCCACCCACATTCCTTTGGCATCTGTTTCTCATTCCCCGTCGATCACCCTGCGTCACATCTCTATTAAAGCATATACCACTTGCGCCAGACGAATATGTTCAACCACACAATCGACACCCTTCCAGCCTACACGTCTACCATGTCTATTTACGCGCTATCCACGGGACTCATGTGGGGAGCTGCCGAGCTCCTTATTTCTATTGGCTTCGTCACTGCATTTTCCTTTGTCATCTGCTATGGCTTTGGTGCCATCATGGAACCGAAAGATGCCACGTTCGACGACTCTGAGGCACCTTCAAAAGAAAACACCGCCTCCATTTTCATGTCTGCCATGCTCAGCGGCTTTCACATCACCTTCGTCTTCTTCGGCCTCCCGCTTTTCGGATACGCTGCCGACTCTTTCGCCATGCGTCTGATCTACTCCTTCGCTGTCATTGCCGCCTTGACCACAGGTGTCGCTCTCGGAACCATCTCCATCTACCTTGCCATTCCCGCTGTCCGCTCTTGCTGCTGCAGTGTTGTCAGATTTGCCAGAAAGACTCCCACGGCCACCGAGCAAGACCTTGAAGCTCAGCACGAGCGCGAGTTCTTCCTCGACGAGAAGATCAAAATTGAGGATGAGTGAAGAGCCTTGAACAGCTTTTCTCATAGAGAGAAATAATCACACTCAGACTCCCACCCAAAGAAAGCCACGGCGATAGGATTTGTCCTCAGGCGACTCGGTATACCAAGATACAGTATGCCAAGAATGATTGGCCTCTGGGGCCACGCAATTATTGTCTGCAGCAGGCAAAAGCCATTTGGGCTGTGTCGGGTAATACTTTTGACGTCGATCGTTTGGCAATACATGCCCGTTTTCAACGTCCTGCTCAACAACGCCCAGGGTCGAACGTGTGCGGCATACCGTTTGGAAGCCGCCTCATCAAACCACCAAGGCTTAGCATACTTGGCCTTCATCTACATCTGTATAATGAATAATGTATCAATGGAAGCACAACTTGCTTATTATTAAGCCTGTTGAACTCTCAGCTGTTGTTCACCTTTCCACCGAATCTAGTCGTGTTTCGTTCCGTACCTGAGTTGTATAAAAGCATCGCAGATTCTCAGCTCGGGTAAGTCGGTAATAAATAGAACGGTCGTAGGAACGCGTGTATGTGGACTTTCATGACACCGTTTTGAAAAAAGGTTCTTTCATATTAAAGATTAAGATCTGCTACTACGTCTGCAGCGATCAGCATTATGACGGCGGGTACGGACCCTTTTCTTCGTGTATCATTTGCAGCTGCCGTGTGTTTCGAACTTGCGGAACCCCAAGTTCCACGTCATCCGACGATAAGATCGAGTCGCTGCTATAGTCTTGCGCTGTGATTCCTACGCTTGCCTTGCGTTCGCGGGTGGTCTCTGGTAGGTCCTCGGGTCTGTAGGTAGCGAGTTCCGGCGTTATTGGCCGGGCGCAACACAGTCCAAAGCATCTTCGCAAGAAACTGTCGAATTGGCTTCGCATGGGTGGCAGGCAGGCGGCGATGATGCACACGTTGACTTCTGCACACACCCATATCGTCAAATCGACAGAATCCCCTACATGTGGGGGAGGATCTTTTTAGCATATTGGGACATGTAAATCTCTGGCGAGCAAGTGACTTACACATGGGATCCTTGGACTGGTACATTCGACTAGTTCCTGCAATCTTTTCGTCACATCAATAAGTGCCTCGCATGGAGAGATGGAGAACGCAAGCATACCTTGACGCATGAGCAGACGGTTGCCCTGTGCAAATGTTAGCTCAGCGCTGCTTTAGACGGTCGACCTGGAAGACATACAGCAGACCCACTAGTAAGACAGCTCGCAGTCCCCACTGGACAGTCCTGCGCAGCTTGAGCCACGAGAGGTAGTAGATTGGCAGCGACACAAATATAATGTCGGTGAGAATATTGGAGCCTGGATAGTGTCAGACGTCGTCCATGACAAGAGGATTCTGAGAGATCATACCGGACTGAATAAGAATGCAAATCTTGTTCGTAGTAGGCTCCCAGCACTTTCCTTTTAACGTAAAATCCCAGTGAAGAGCAATGGGTTCGCACGAGGCGGAGACCGAAGTAAGTGACATGACTCCATTGAAAGCAAGAACAATGCCGATTGTCGACCATATCAGGACCTTGTATCCTGTGGAGAACTCGAGGGACAAGAGGAAGGTACCGATGCTGAGCTTTGCGAATAGCATTGCTATGAGGTTGGTGAGTTCAGCGACCCACATGAGCCGTAGACATTCCATGAGACTCTCCGGGGTCAACTCCGGGTCATTCATGTGTCTTCCCAAGCCATAATGGGTTGTTTTATAAACGTATATCAGAGCTATCAGATTGCTTATCTAGAATTTTGAGTCAGCCTCAGTATCTTTTCGAATTGTCTGTGTATACTACCAAGGCTATGAAGATGAATATGTCAGAGATTTTGAACACCCCTTTCAGGATTGTACTGTTGTATAGCCTCCAGAACACAAATATCGAACTGAGGATCCCGAAAATAATCAATGGCGCCACGATTACATGCTGTCGACTCTCCATGCTCGATGATTTTTCGAATCGCAGGTCGGGAGGGCTCATTCGGAGTGGGGAAGAAAGATCAAAACGCCACGACAAGGACACAGCACACGAGATATGGGGAAGACCATTCCTAAAGTTGATTGGGACTCCAAGTGAAGTTGGTCAATGTGTCCGTTGTCTAGCCAGGAGAACATGTACGACCCGTGGTTAGCAAGCATTAGCTTGAAGGTGGCTCCCTTGAAACCAGTTCGGACTTCCATGTCGGCGATGTCCAACCACATTTGGCTTTGACGTGGAACATTCGGCAGCTTGAAGACTCTCAGAACCGTAGCAAGGACCCGGTTCTGTGACTCGGTAGGCACCTCGCTCGAATGATCCGAAACGTTACAGCGCAGTCATGTTTGGAGCAGCGTCACTGCAACCAGAAACATTCGTCGGCTGCACGATCCTTACATCCTTACATCCTTACACGGATGCTTGCTCCATGCAGCCCAGAGCATTTCACACGAACTATTCAGCGCAACTGTCAAGTTCGAATCCTCTGCGATTGGTATAGAGGTGTGTTGACAGAAGTTGAACTGAACTGAGCATCAGTTGGAAGGTTTGTTTCAAAACACTTGGCGGCATAACACTACCCCAGCAACGACCGGCATTCTTTGGCCGCCTTCCCGCAACGTCCGTTCATCTTCGATATTATTGATCCAGAAGTGGCAGATGATGTGTCGAGACGAGGCCATCTACCTGTTTGAATGTCTGATCGCCATTCGTCATTCCGCTGTACAAATTTGATCATGTGAATTTTCATCAGCACCGCCAAGAGATATATATACTTGTAACATAATGTTGACTAACCTGATACAACCACTTTTTGCTACTTCGTATGATAAACACCTTGTCGACGGAACTGGACCATGCACACAGGGCCATGGCAATGATGCTGCTTTCTTTGCGCTCACCAAGATCGCTCCAGACACTTCTAAGAAACAATCTTCTTGATACCTGCGCCACATCAAACCCCTTCGGCTTCAATTGCGAAGCAATTTCTCTTGGCCGTGCTTTTGGATGACGGGCTGCCAAGGTTCGGCTTCCAACCTGCCTCGTACAATTTTCGTTATTCTTGCAGCCCTCCAGAGCAGCAAAGTGTGTGACAAAGTCTGCCCACATACGCCGACAGCAAATTCAATTCAATCGTCCGGTGCAGATTTGGATCCTTATCTTCTGAGATGAAGTAAGAATTCTTTGGCTCATGCGGCCGAGGAGCCTTGGCGTACTCCACTGGTGGCTCAACCGCAAGATACAAGGGTGCAAACACAATCTAGGGGCAAAATTATCTGGGCAACATGGCTCTTCGGATCTCCATTGTTTTCTGCTGCAATGTTCTCTGTCGTCTTGCTCATTCTGTCTGCTTGGTTTACCGGCATGATTCGCACCTGATAACGGCCATTGGATGCGATCGGATAGTGCTGGGATATGATCCGTGTTGCTCTGTTGCTATGTCTTCTCGTGATTCGCGCATTGACAGATGAGGTTGGTACTGATTACGACCCGACGGACTTGGATGCTTGGGAACATAACTATGGCCAATACCCTTTTCGAACATTCGAGTCCAGCGACCAGCGACCACCGGTGGCAGCCCAAAAACTCGACTCGGCAGAATGTCACGATGGCCTCTTGACATTTTTGACTCCTCGAGGTACGGCGGTCAATGAGAGCCGAGGCATGGTCATACTTGACGACAAAGGAGAGCTCGTGTGGATGCACAGAACGGAAGGACAACCATACAACCTCGATGTGCAGCTCTATCAAGGCGCTCCTCATCTCACATACTGGCTGGGCAACGACAATGTTGGAGGTCACGGAGAGGGTACATGGGCTATCCTCAATTCCTCCTACGACGTTGTCGCGAAGGTCTCTGCACTCCATGGTTTGCACGCCGACCTCCACACCTTGAGCCTCACCTCGGACAATACAGCCATCATCAGTGTCTACCAGCAATATGAAAGAGAGAAAGAAGGGCAGCTTGAATATATCTGGGATTGCCTGTTTCAGGAGATTGATCTCTTAACCAACACACTCATCTTTCAGTGGCGTGCATCCGATTATCATGATACCTCGGACTCTTATCATGCGCCTCGTTATGCCGAAGAAGGGGCGACCAATCTCACTCATTGGGATTGGTATCATATGAACAGTGTTGAAAAGGACCACTTGGGCAATTATCTGGTTTCGGCTCGATACCTGCACTCGATATGCTACATTGATGGTCGTACCGGCAATCTCCTGTGGACCCTCGGTGGCAAGCGCAACATGTTCACATCTGAAGATAACGCCTTTAATTTTTCGTCTCAGCATTCCGCGCAGTTTCACTCGGCCGATGCCTTTCCAGGCATCTCGTTGGGTAACGCTGAAGCTGGTATTACGACACGCATTATTAGTCTGTTCGATAACAGAAACGACGATACCTGGGACTCGGGCTTGCCTTCGAGGGGCCTGCTTCTTGCTGTATCCTATCCTACTTCTCCTGATCTTTCTGGCTCAATGAATCATGGTGACCACAAAGCTCGCATCCTCCGCGAGTATCTGCATCCTAACGATCTTATTGCCGACAGTCAAGGGAACTTACAGGTGATTCCCTCGTCTGATCAGCATGAAGATCCGAGCATTGTCGTCGGCTGGGGTGCAAGATCGGTATGGTCATCATATTCTTCTTCGGGAGAGCTCCTCTGTGACGTTCATTTCGGAACAGAAGCTGCGATACTCAATGGCTCGGTGCAGTCCTATCATGTCATGCGGTATCCCTGGATTGGATATCCGAGCGAGCCTCCCTCAGCCGTTTACAACTTGGCTCGAAACAGCATCTTTGTCTCCTGGAATGGGGCGACCGAGGTTCAATCGTATGCGTTGCAGCATAACTACGAGAGTGCTTCCAAGTATGCTGACTGGGCATATTTGAGCATTTCACGGAAAGAGGGCTTCGAGACTGAAATCAGCCTCAAAGAGTGCGTGACTCGCTTTATGCGGGTTGTTGCTTTGGATGCAGAGGACAATGTATTGGGCGTGTCAGAGACGATTGAGCTCCCGTTCACATCGGTAAGAAACTCTGTGGCGCTTTTCTTTTACCCTTGTGTACTGACCCATCATCTCAGAATTTTGGTTGCGACGAGATCAACAATATTTATATTGCCATGACAAGTGATACTCTTTCGTTCGGCGGTACAGTGATAAAGCCGATCGGTCTAGTCATGGCTGCCATGTCATTGACCATGTTCACGATCCTTTGTTTGGAGTGCTGGTGGATGTACAAAGCTTGGAGCAAGAGAAGGGAACATGCATATTACCGATTGGAAGTTGATCCGTTCATGTAGATATCCGAAGCGATGTGGACTCTTGCCCAAATTGTAATGTGCCCTGCGTTCTGCTTTATGACTCTCGCATCCTTTGTATCTTTTTCTTTTGAATGAAAGATGGTTCATGTTGCGTCTAGGTACATTGAGCAGACGGCCGTTCAGAGCCAGGCCCCATTACTTGTTTGTGTGTGCATCAACTTTTTAAGAGACATTTTACGGTCGCAGACTCTCGATCGCTACTCTGGTAGTTGTGTGGCACTACATGCCATCACAGTCGATTTAATTTGGAAGCTTCCCGACAACATGGCCCATATTTTCGGAAGCAGACGCCAAGGGATAGAAGGTGACGTTCGAGATGGCCAAAAGTCGTGTCTCCCTGCGTACCGATGGAAACTCCACATCTCTCTTCATCCTTCGCGTGCTTGATCCGCGCTTACACCTCGTGTTCCCACGAACCTGATTTTCCGCGAAACGAATCGATGTGATGCAATTGAATTCGAGGTCTCTCGTGACTGGCAAGGTGGGTGTTCTCGAGTTTGTCTCGGGTCTACATTTCGTTCAACGTCGCTCTGCGGTAGGCATATATGAGAGCATCTGCGTTGAAGGCGTTTGAACGAATTTCTCATGACGTTGTACCGGTGACGCTAGAGGCTTGTTTGCCACGGCTGATGGTGAAGAAATAGTTGTGCTCATATTCAGAACCCCCCATCCTTTACACTGATGCCTGATGCCTCTGATATGGCGTCCGTCCTCGGTTAGATGAACTCATTCGAAGCGAAGTGAAAATCGCCGATGCTATAGGATGCATGCATCAGAAAAGACCAATGCAAAAAGCACGGCGTATTTGCTGCAGCCTGTACAAGATATGACATGTCACGATGGAGTCCGGCTCTGGGCTCTGACTGGTGACAGAATAGGAAAGGTTATAAATCCTTTAAGAATCGGACTAAAAGAGGCAGTGGAAGCGATTTCCATTCGTTACTCACCCGGATTCTTGGATCTACAGGAATACGGTCCGGTGATTGGTACAGAGCATCTTTGGCCGTGGGAACGTGGACGATCAGGGCATGCTCAAGAAACCCACACTAATGGTTGAGTACGATGCGTACATGGTTCTTAAATTTATGGAGCGAAAGATGTCGCAAGCCAGCTTTTTACAATCCGCCATCAAGAGAACGACGTCATGATAAACGCACTCCAATTGTAGGCTACAAGAACACAGTATCAAGGAACAGTAGAGCACAAGACCTTCCCTATTCTGACGCCAAGGACTCTCACTATTGGATACGAAGGTC
Organism: Aureobasidium zeae; assembly: GCA_017580825.2. Lineage (NCBI taxonomy): Eukaryota > Fungi > Ascomycota > Dothideomycetes > Dothideales > Saccotheciaceae > Aureobasidium > Aureobasidium zeae. The sequence goes on from JAGFJS020000004.1 coordinate 857,055, forward strand.
TTGTTAGTAATCGCATTTTTAGCTCATCTATGCTTCTCCGCCTCTCGGTACCGCGCCTGAAGATCCTCCGCATCTAACAGACTATTACGAGCTCGACAAAGCCAGTCCCTCCGCGACATAGACCTACTCTCTGGAAAGCCCCCTGTGATTTGAGACTCACACTCGAACAGGTATTCCACCACGAAGCTGAGACATGCTTCATCCAAACCAGCTTGACAAGATCCCCAGGATCTGGCGCTAGACGTGTGCCTGCCAGATGGTTTCTTCATCGCAGTCTAAAGATAGTTGGTTCAGCATTATGGTTTGGTGCGGTCCTTCTTGGCCCGGTCAACCTATCATACAACGGGCGTGGCTCAAAAGACATCTAGAGAATCCGTCAAAGGAAGCGGGACTGTGAGCACGGGACTGTGAGCAAAAATAGTTTCCTGCAGGTCATGATTCCTGAAGCTCTCCACCGACATCATATTCTACAGCGATTGTGGTATAGAGCAATGGAGATGCTTCCTGCCCCCACCCTCCATGAATACGGGAATGTCGCCATCGACAATCCACATTTTCTGCTCGCTTGCCCTTAGCTGGTATACCCGTGGTGCGTGTATGCGGTTGAGCTCTCAATACGACCGGTCCGCATGAAGATCCGGTCCATCAGAGGTATTGTTACTGGGGAATGTCAAAAAGAATGGTCCAAAGAGGAGTCAATGGCTGGTATATAAAATGCCCACCTCGCCCTTGCATTGGAGTATTCATTCAGCAGCACCTTGTACCCTCTTCACCAAGAATCACTCTTCCATTCCTCTCGCTCAAGATGCAAGTCATGAAGGCTGCTGCGGTACTTTCGTTCCTAATTAGCTTTGCTGCTGCTTGGCCTCATTCTTCTTCTTCTTCTGGCTGGGGCAACAGCTCTTCTTCGGCTACCTCCACCACTTGGTCGAGTTCCTCGAGCACATGGTCTAAATCCAAAACTTGGCCATCTTCCTCTGTGGAGACCAGTTGGTCGTCTTCTTCGGCTACTACCACCACTTGGTCGTCCTCATCGAGCACATGGGTTCACCCCACCAACGGGACAACCTCTACGACAACCTACACGACCACTGTCACAACCTACTGCCCCACTCCTACTGTTATCACCATCGGCACACAAACCATCACGGTTACTAAAGCCACCACCCTCACCGTTGCATGTCCTACCACTTCCACTTATGTTGTCACCAAGACCAAGACCAAGAAAACCACTGTGGTTGTTCCTACTACGTACACAACCCATACCACCGTCTACACCACCGCCTATGTCACCGTCCCGTGCCCGACTCCTACTACAATGTAAGTCTTCTGATTGCCATATAGGTGTCATCGTAGATTAACGATTGCAGTACTGTTGGCCACGAAACCATCACGGTCACCTCTGCCACCACTCTCACTGTTCCTGTCCCGACGAGCACTGTCCAGACCGGAACTGTAACCACTGTGATCACTAAGACTGTTGATGCTCATCCTACCTCTACTGCTAAGAGCCACGCACCTCCTGCTTCTTCGACTGCTACTACTTCGGTCCCCGTTGTCATTGCTCCGGCCTCGACATGTCCTCCCCCTTCGACTGTAAGTTTTTTGCTTTTCAATCGAAGCCTAGCAAGAAACTAACCAAGATCCTCAGGTCACTGTCACCCAGACTCATGTGGTTACTGTTACCCAGCATGCACCCTCCAGCACCCCTCCCGCTTCGAGTGCTGCTTCTTCCACTACCCAGAAGCCTTCTTCTTCTTCTGCAGCCGCCAGTACCAGCAGCGCGCCTGCAGCTTCTTCTTCCGCCCCTGCGGCCGGCAAATGCCCTCTCAACCTCAAAGCCGGCGCTTTCGAGTATCCCCACGGCCTCCAGGTCAACGGCGTGAACGGCTACAACCTCGTTGTGGACAGAACCACCAAGACCACGGCCGTCTTCGACATCCCCCAGGCGGATGCCGGCAAGACTTGCAACGTCTACTTCACTTTGCCCAATATTGCTGACCTCGAGACTACCTCTTACAAGCTGTCCACGGTTGACGGAGCCAGGATTAACGTGTCCAAGGGCGGCAAGGTCATCTATAGCTTCTCGCCTTTCCCCAATAATGCGTACTTGATTGAGAGCGGCCCCTGTGCTGCCGGACAGGCTGTCGCCTACACTTTTAGCACCAGCGACTCTGTGTCTTTGTATGTGTACCCCATTTTTTATCTTTTTTTTATTTTCTGGCTTTTTGCTCTGCACCAACGAATACTTTGCTGACTCGGGGATATAGCAATGGCTTTAACGACTACAACCCCTGCCCTTTGGGTACCTTTATCACGGTCTCCTGAGAAAAACAAGATGGTGAGAGAAAAAGAATTTTTGATGTCAGAATCTTCTTTTTCTTTTTTTTCTCTGAAGTTGGAGAGTTTATTCTTTCCTTCCAATGTTTTTTTATACTATCCTTAATTTTTAGTGTTCATGAAGTTTGATGTATGCACATAAGAGTATATATGATTTATATATATATATATAGGTCCTAGTGCATTTGATAGTTCAGTGCTTCAGCGGCAGTGAGGCAAGCGGTGAAATAATTGGCCCGCGTAGAGGGTAGCTGATTTGGTACAAGTAGCAGGAATGACCCCGGTAATTGCATTAATCATCGTGATTACAATGGTAGTACAGTACAAGTAGTAGCAAAAGGAAGGGACTGTTGAGTGCTTGGCTTGTGCGATCGCGGCGGTTTGTGTACCGATAAATAAAGCGTTTTATATCGAGCACTTACTCGTGCAGAACTCTCACTCTTCAATCTGCCATAAAGAAGATCCGGCGAATGAAAAGCCTCGTATCAAGTGTCTTTTGATATCTGTTTCGCTGTGTATGTGCCAAACATTGATGGCTGCACAATATTGACTAAGATAGCTGGCACATGAAAAAAAAATGGCCACAAAAAGTCAAATGCTGATATTAGAAGCGAAACACCATTTCCAATCTAGTACCCGCAAAGAACCACGTCCCAAACTTCTAAGCACCACCACCAAGCGGACCCTGTCCGACCAACAAAGGAGCAAAAACGGCCCCCAAAACAGGTCTAGCCACAAATTGGAGCCCAGGGAACCCTCCAGTCTCCGTCTCGTAAAGATCGGTAAGAGGTCTGCTGGTGGTGGTCTGCCCAATCCAGTTCGCAATCTTGGAGATAAACATTGTTTTGGTCGAAGGCGAAGACACGGCCGCGGAAAACAATTGCCAGTCGAGTTTGGTGTATGTGTGGCGCGTGTCGAGGGCAACTAAAAAAAATGGAGGTTTGATGATTTAGCTTTGGGACCCCGACAGATGGAACATTTGGGGAAAGAGAAGAAATGCTTACCTCCGTATGTTTGAGCGACGGTTGGGTAGAAGTCCGATTGCATCTTGTAGACGCTGAGGGGCACAATGTTGGTGTGTACCCAGGTATCGGCGAACAAATTGTAGAGAAGCCCATGAGTATTCTGCATGCCGTATGCCAGGGTGGTGTGTGCAAGGGATCCGTTGGATGCTGGCGCGATGCCCATCTTTTGCCATTGAGTGATGTAGTCGTGCGCGATGTTAGTAAAATTCGCGGCATCAGCAGTATTTCCGGTGAGGTTCGCGATCATTGCCATAGCTTCGATACCAATGATACCTTTGAGGGCCAGGTTGGTTTGGTTCGCTAGAGAGCCTGCAAAATCATCGGTAGAGATCTGATCATCCGGGATCAAAGCTTCGAGCACGAGGTAGTTGCTCCATTGCTTGAGTATTTTGTAGTGTTGCGTCAGGTAATCAGTGCCATTGTCGGATGCCTGCGCCACAGCGAGCGCCATGATGATCATGTTCCCACATTCCTCGAGCGGCTGCATCTCAGCGTTGCCGTCATTATGGCCCGTAACGTTGGGGAAGGTACCAAGATCGTGGATTGCATACATCGCTGGCCAATTTCCGGATTCCTGGTTGACAAACAGTGGTTCCAGGAGCAGACGGGCGAGCGAAGGTTCGAAATACATGAACATGGGCAACGCGGGGAAAATCACGTCTACTGTTTGTGCGTCGCCGTTGCTGCTGATCTCCTTCATGAAGAGGTGGTACGAATCCTGTGAGCCTGCGAGTGTAGTGGCAGCAAACACTTGTCTAACAGCGAGACTGGTGATTGTCAAGTAATCTTGCCCTCCATTGGCCAGGGAGTCCTTGGCTACTTTGTCATCGATGCTGCTTGCAGTGGTCTGCGCGTTGTCCCAGTCGTTGTAGAAGAAATTTACCAAGTCAAGCTCGTCGGCAAAGTAGCTAGTCCAAAGAGGAGGTAAATTGCGGACTTCCTGAGGACCATATTCGAACTGGACTGCCTCTTCCTGCGCCAGGGTCAATGTGAAAAGAGCTGATTTTGGCGTTGCTCCAACAGATCCTAGTTCGAGAGCATAGGCGAATACAGGATATTGAGCGTTGATTGCTCTGTAGTTGGTATTTAATTCATTAGTCAGCACTCCATTGTTAATGAATTCTCCTCGAACATCGTCGTCGATTCCGCCGTTCGAGTATGTTAGATTCTCGTGGCTACACGTGTAAAGCCAGTTACCCCAGCTCGCTTGATCGGAGAGCTCAGAGAAGAGTTGCTGATTCTGGCGATAGAAGCGATGATAGTGTATGCCGCCAACAGTTCCATTCCAGGAGTCGCGCTTCATGGAGGACGTGCCGATGGTTCCAAAATCCCATTGCGCAATATCGTCTCGGTTGCCGGAAGCCCATTCTGCATGGTGTCAGCAGAGTTTCAACAAGTTTCGAAACAATTTACAACCTGCTGAGACGTCACTGTACAGCTGAACATCGTGCTCTGCACCGTCAATAGAGAATACCTCGACATTCATATAAGAAGCCGGAATTGACTGGCGCTTCAGGTCCGATGGCTCGACTGGAGAGAGGAAGGTAATGTTCATCCCCACTTTGTTCTGAACTGTGAGTGAGAAGATCGATTTGGTCGAAGTATACTCGAAGCCGACTTGAGTAGCGACAACAGGACCTCTTGGAGCACCCATCCAGGTAACGGCGTTGCTTCCATCAACCTTGATCATACCTGTTGAGGATCAATAGAAAGTCTTGTGGTCAACAAACTTAATCTCTTACCGGCCCAGCCAGTGATTTGACCTCTATTTGATATTTTCAGAAAACAGATGACGAAGCAGTTAGGTCCTTCGAAACTTACGTCCAGAACTTTGGCCATTCGCCAGCGAGCTGCAAAATCTCAGTTGGATTATCCATAGAGCTAGTTCTGATGCACTCACATATCCACCATCTCCGCCATCACTGCCAGCTTGCTGCCATGTGTTGAGATATGGGCTGGATACAGCAAGAGGTATCGCCGGTGGTCTGGCAGGCTGGAAGGTCGATTGAGCCAGAGAAGTCGCTACAAACAATGTCCAGTACACTGGAGACAACATCATGTCTCAATAGTAAGGTGATAAAAATAGTGAATGTTCGACAACGGTGTCAACAAGATGGCGGGTCGACCGGATATATATTTGTGCTGTGCTCAAAGTCTGACAACTACTATCATACGGACCGGTGCAGGAGATCGGCACAACATGATCAAAGCATGCGGAATGTTGCATATAATAAATTTTGCGCATCCTGGCGGTCATACTTCTGTGCGGTCATACAGCGTGTTCTCTCGTGGCGCTGCCAAGGGAGTTCGCCTGTGTCTGCGTAGTGTGTCAAGTGCCGATATGCTCGTACGATGATACGCAGAGCAATACGGATCGAACATATGAATCGGAGACAGACGGCCTAATGACCTCTCAACTAGGATCTAGGTACGGACAGTAGCATGTGTCTGGAGAGGGAAATATGCCCGGTCAGTCGGAGTCGAGCGCCAAGTGATGGTAGTTTCAGGAATGAGGGTGCCGCCTAACTCTGAGGCACTTCAATCTCGCTGCGGATGACCCTAGTCAGAAGAGCCGCGGCCTGATAGCGACGAATCGGAGCGCAGGTTGATCGACGACGTAGGTTGAGGTACTTGTAGAAGAGCGAAGCAGAAGACATGCATGAGCCATGTGATCTTGCTAAGCAAAAATGTGCGATCGACGGCAGCAACTCAGTAGTGCTTACCTATCGATGTTGCACTGCAGCGCGCCATGTGGACATTGTCGTAGAATAGGGCGTGTTAGCAGCTCATGCTCAACATCAGTACACGAGCGTTCCTCGCCCTCAAAGTGTCCCGTCGATCCGGTCGCGAGAGGCCTTAACATGATCATGTATTGTAGAGGCCTTCCGTAAGGCTGATCTTACTCCATTAAGTTAGTATACCGTCCAGCTCAGCCACATTAGCCGCTAGCTCAAGCCCTCAAGCTCCGTATATCATTATTACTGTAAATATTAGAGCTTTTACTGTCAAAGGAAGGGGTGTAGCGACTTATAGAGCGCCGCGAGCTATAGTCGTTAGACTCTTGTAGAGACTGTTCGTTGTCTTTATTTCATAAACACTAGATATGACAGCTACATGGAGACTCTTCCTCTAGCATGACTCACGTGACCCTGGCCAGGGTCACTCTTAGGATCACTAGCAGGGGCGTCTTATTGCTTGCTTACTCCATGATGGTCGTGTGTTACATGAGCTGCGAACACGCCTTAATAGAGTACAAGAATCAATGGCCCTGAGGGTCATGGATGTGGAGATGGAGGATGTCACACGAACTCGTGAATCTGGGGTCACAAATTTGAGACCCTTGAACACGAAACTGTCGCAGCGGCCTGATAATATCATGAAGCGTCGCCATTTCCAATCATGAAACACAGCCAAGTCAGCAAGCGCTGTCGCGGAGAGCTACTATTGTGAAAAGCGGCCATCGTCCGAGACTCATCTGCTCCATCATCTGATGGGAAATCATCTAGTGCGTGGCTTGGCATTTTGCAGGCTATCGGTGCAAGAGGTGTTTAGAACACTGTGATTAAAGACAGCTAGTGTAATCATCAGCTACCTCTTTTCTGCTGGAAATTCAGACTTCATCGGTTCTGCGATTGTAACCATCGCAACAACCTAGCTGGGTCAGGGTGGCGTCTGATATCCCCATTCTCACGTAGAGGAAGGGAGTATCTCTCATGTTGCTCGCCTAAAACAGACGAAATTACAACAGATAGGCTACGATGTGGTCTTCTGTGGTCTTCTACATACTCCAAGCATCGGTTCTTGGGACTTGGGCCAAGATGCCTCAGCATTATTTGCACCCCTGGTGTCTTCGTCATCAATCGAGGCGTTAGGTGCCTACGTATAGTATAGAACGTGGTTGCGGCTGCCTGCATGAGCCAACTCAATATGATACCTGGTCAGACTCTGAGCCTCTCAATCCCATGAAGGTACCTTGCCGCTCTTCCTAAAATAAGCAGCAACATCGTCATACATAGAAGAAGAAATCTCGACAAGCAGAAATGGATGATATCAGGCAACTTCACCTCGTATCTGAGGTAGATGAATTCAATCCGATAAGGCCAGAGAGCCTTGGACCAAATACCTTATGAAATTCCCGATTCGCAAAGATCATGGCTAGTCTTTCAAGAATATTGCAAAGAGAATGAAGCGTGATTTAAGTGATCAAACCCACTGGCCACTGTGTTATGTATTATACGAGAGCAGCTCAGCCCAATGCTATGGCATGATCTATCTCAGTGTGATGACGACCAGTCTGCGAAGGAATCGACGTCAATGATAAATTGTTAAATGCTCGTATTCCGACAATTTCCGCCCAACACTCATCCCTCTCATGCTTCATATACAGCCGCACAAAAGATGTTGAAGCAATTCCAACTCTTCGCGTCTGGTTTTTGCCAAGCCCGAGCTCTCATGAGATGTTGCTCAGCACCTCACGATTGTTTGAAGAGACAGACCCCGATCCTCACTCAGTCCAGGAAGCGAGAAAAGAAAGGGGTGAATGACAAAAAGAAAAGGCACAAGAAAAAAGAAATCGAGAGGCCTCATACAAGATCCAAAAAATCCCAGCCCGTAGCACAGGATCAAAAAAAAAAGAAGATAACAAGAAAAGAGAAAATGCCACAAAGGAGGTAAACAAACAAAAAAAGGACAGCGACGCCTGCAGGATTCGAACCTGCGCTCCCGAAGGAAGTAGATTTCGAGTCTACCGCGTTAACCACTCCGCCAAAGCGCCTTTGATATATAAAGAGCATCAACTAACTACTATACAATACAACCAAAAACCTCTCCAAATCCCGAAGCCGAAAGTGTTCTGGCAAGAAGGTGAAACGTAAAACGTCGGTGTGTGGCAAAGAAACCAGTACGCATCTAGATAGGTTATTGTAATAGGGTATGCAGATCACGAAACATTTTTTTTTGTTCCCGTGTCTCAAAATACACATAATTTGGGCTTACCTTAGTGGTATCTGGACGCGAACGGGAGGAGAAGGCGAGAGTGTGATGACAAAAACCCAAAACGAAGATGCATCTCGAAGAAAATGAAAAAATCAAGACACTGCTAAACGTAAAAAATGGAATCAAAACACTGCTAAACGTTCAATTGCTACCGTTGGCAGAGAAAAAAAGTTTCATGCTCAAGCAGAGCAGTAGGAAGGCCAAAAGGAACAGGAATACACGGAGAAAGCTCCACGTCGGGGGAAATAATTTTCGGGTTGTCTGCACTATGCTTCAAGAGTCTTTTAAAAGGGCCAATATTATATACATGTTCCTTGCATTTAGTAAATGCGAAATCAGGGGGGGAAAGGGGAGGCAAGAGAAAGAGAAAAGAACTGAGGCCCCGCTAAGATGCGAATCAAGACCTCGTGCTATATGCTGAACAAAGGGGACGAAGAAGGAACGCTATCGCTTCGAGAAAGGGAAATGCATCATGAATGGTCGTTAAAAGAAAGGATACTATCCAGTTGACTGTGGCGGAGGAGGTTGAACGACAGCCCCGGCGCCATGGACAGCGGCCAGATTGGGAAGTATCGCTGGTGCGGCAGGCTCATCTTTCGGTTGGGTTGCAACGTCAACCTTTGGTCTTGTAGCACCAGTCATGTGGCCTCCGGTGTTTGCATAGACGACTTTGCGTAGAGGCCTACTGGAACCAGTTGCCGTGTTTTTCTGTTGCGATCGCTATTGCATGGTTAGAGCTGGGCGGGCTGAGGGAAGAAGAGGCATGAAACTTACGAGAGGCACCCACTCCATTGTTTCCTGGTCAAAGTGGTGGTTCTCAAAGGTGGTCTGGACAAGAGCCCTTGCGCCGTACTCTTCGGCAAGAAGCTCGGTGTAGGCGTAGGGGACCTTGACAGGAGTATCTTCAAAGACGCTTTCTCGGAGGGGGAAAATGTCGGTAAAGTTGAAGTTGTGCTTGTCCTTGCACATCATGGCGCCTTCAATGCCCAGGGCCTCTGCAGTGGTGTTTCTGTGCAGAGTGGTAATGTCGATGAACAGGCCATTGCTCATGTCGATCCAGCGAGCGTCAATGACGTTGAGTTTATCGGTTATGCTAGCGTTGCGCCAGTGAGGGTTGATCTCGAGCATGTAGTCGCGGCCACCAGGGATTGAAGGAAGATTGTAGTGGTGAACGGTCATGTTGTAGTAGTCGCTCAGGTGCTCCATGGACTTTTCCGTCATCTGCACATCGACATCCGAATCCCATGGCATGATCTTCCGGTTCCAATGCCAGCCCAGCAGACTTCCGTGCATGATCCACGTCTCGGCTCCGACGTCATTCATCGTCGACAAGTAGGTGCGTATCAGAGCGGTCAGGTTGGAGCGACGGTCATCATAACTCAGCACTCGATCTCCAAAACGGCCGTCCATGTGAGGGTGGAATGTCGATTCGTGAAAGTACTTTTCTTTCGGGTCGCCCAGTTTGCCGCTATGGTCAACACCGAGACGCGTCCGTACGCTCAGGAAGTCTGCATCTCGTTTGCGAGGGATGCTGTCGGCAGGGATCCTCATCGGCCGTGCATCCGCCCCAATTGTCCATGCCGCCGCAGTGGCAAGCAGCATGTTGAAAAGATGCATGATTGACACGATGATGGTAGATGGGCGAAGTCAAATGGAGGAGAAAAGGGATGCCTCCCGGAAAAAGTCCAGATATCAAGTAAAGGCAAGTGATCGCGTGCCCTGTGCAGACCCGGCTCCACTGGCGTGTAAGAGATAGCCAACAAGGTCAATGATCTGTTTGTCCGTGGATGTTTTGCAGCAGAAGTGACCAGGATGATTCGCGGCGATGATGGTGGGTGTTATCGCCCGCTTAATATAATTAAGAACCGATGTTTCATAACCAAAAAAACAGCATCAAAAGTCGCGCAAGCCTTCGAAAGCACAGCTAGGATCGATTTAGCAAAACGCCCCTTCCTGGAAAAGTGAAAAGACTATGATGTCCGAACCAACCCCCTTCGAAACAGTCTTGAACAGGCCGCGTAGTCCTGCATCAACGAAATCTCCTAGCCGCCGGGAGGCGCCATCGGTGTGGAACGCCAACCGAGAATTATCTCCGGCCGACTCTTTTCCCCGACCGCCGCCCAGCTGAAGAATTCTATAAATGCTTTTTTTTTCAGCTGTCAATTGGGTGAAACGAGGCGCAAAGTTTGCCGTCGACATTCATTTCCTGCCTACAACAACGATCCTCACAGGACGCAAAATTGACTTGTGCATACAAGTAGCCTCCTGCTCCCTGGCATGGATGATGAAATTGCTCAACGATCTTTATCGAAAAGGGACGCCACGCTTTTTGCCGCCAAGTGCACTAAGAGCTTGTTTAATTAGACAAGCATCTAGGACAGCTTGGCCTGGCTGGCCTGAAAAGCCGTTGCTTCTCTTGCAAACGCGCCTCCGAAAGTCCCCCGACTTCTCCAACCTTCTGGAGGGATGGCTTGTAGCTGAGCAATCAGCCTGAAGACGGGGGCTCAGCTGCGCAGGAGGAATGCGCATAATTTGCGCACCTGATCAACAGGTTGCCATTTATGTACCTAGTATCCGTAGGTACTTGCCAGGCTGCCAGCTAGCCACCACGGAAGCGTGAGCCCGTGCTGTTGTGTAGGCGTATCTTGAGTTTCGCGCGTTTTAGGAATGGAAGGCATACGCGGTCCTGAAAGGAATAGAAGCAATTGCTTGTCCAACGCTTGTTTGGGGGTGGCTTGCAAGTCACAAGCAGTGAAGTGAGGCATGACGACCTGATGCCGATCTATCCGCGACAGTCTGGAGAAGTATTTCGCAACGGTGAAAAGAGGAGGTACATACTTGTACCTCCTCTTTTCGTAAGCATACGTAAGCTCCGTAGGTTCAATAGTGCACGCTTTCCCAAAAACGTGCATACCACGAATTTGAGGCTCTTCATTTGCATTCCACGTGAGACAAACCCATCATCTGTAGTGACATGTTCAATATTCTTCAAAATTGAAAGACAAAATGATGGCGGTTGAACACTTGTTCGATTCAATGTATTAGATTCATAGTGAACAGAGAGATCGAGGATATGCGACATGCAAAAAGAAGGGTGCAACATTTACAAGAAGAGGGGAAAGACAAAAACCAAGCCAAGAGGACTGCAACCCTCCTGGATGCCAATGTGCTGTGAGAACCATGAGAAGATGATAATTTCAGACCTAGACCAGCATGGCAGCAGCGAAGAAGGCCACCAACGCGACAAGACTGCCAGCGACGAATCTGCTGCCATCACTAGTTCCACTGGTCGTCTCCAAGCCCTGCGAAAAGGAGTTGGAACCAGACCCCGAGCCCGAAGAGCCAGAGTCCAAAGAAGAAGATGAAGAGCCAGAAGCAGCACCATCGACATCGCTGCCAGACTCGCGCGAACCGCCGCCGGAAACACCAGGAATGCTTTCGACCTCGGCAGTGGCAGAAGCTGAAGCGGCGGACTTGGTGCCGGTCTTTGTGGCAGTGCCGGCGCTGGAGCTGGCGCCCTTTTGAGGGTCCTCGCCGGTGGCTTGGAAGGAGGCGAGGATGGTGTTGTTGTTGCCGATGGCGACGGTACTGTTGACGCCAACATCGCTCATGTAGTAGTATGCTTTGTTGCCAAGGTTTTTGTAGCCAGAAGGAGGGCTGTAGCATTGGACGGTGACGTCTTTGATCATGGCATAATAGTAGCCGTTTTGCATGTAGGGACTGCTCCAGTTGATTTCACCACCAGCCCATTCGATGGTGCCCTGAGCATTGCCAGCCTTGCCAGCGGGCCACAAACTGAACTGGACGCGCGAGGGGGTTTGCGGGTAGTGGAACTTGTTGTCCTCGTCCGAGTATGTGTCGTTGCGGTTCAGGGTGCGCAGAACTTGGCCGTCGACCCCCCAGCTGAGAGAGTCGGGCTGCCAGTCAATGGTGTATGTGTGCCATTCGGAATCGGTGTTTGCTGCAGAGAGATTCTTTGAGTTGCCATCTGTACAAGGGCATGTTAGAGTCAGGGGATTAAGGTTTTAATATAAATTGAACGCACAATCCGTGATACCCTGGAAGTAGTAATTGCTCTGGGCAGTCTGCACATCGGAACCGACAAACTCAAAGTCAATCTCGTCTTTGACGTCGCTCATCATGATGAAGGCCGTGACTACACCAGCACCACGACTTGTCTTCATGGTCGCGCTCATCTTGCCGTACCACACGTAGCGCGTGCTGCTGACCAGCGTGCCCACCGAGTCTTCGGGCATGGTCAGCAGCACCGCCTCGCTGTTGTACAGCATCGGGTTGCCGGAGAAGACCCAATTGCCCGTCGACGGGTCGCCGAGAAATTCCGTGTTGGAAATGTAGCCGTCCATGGTGTTGAAGTCATAGTCGGACGACTTGCACACGGGCGCCGGCATACACGAGTCTATGCTGAACGAGTCTGGCGGGAAACATCCGCCTAGACAGTACGCGCCCACGCCGCAGAATCCATATGACGAGCAGCAAGGCGCCGTCGACGGGCAGGGGTTCTGTGAGTCGCAGGTGATCATGCCCTGAACTATCGACGCTGCTACCACCGTCAAGGCGGCCACAGCCTGTATCGTCTTCATTTTAATTCTTCTTTTTACTTTTGTCGCTGATCCGCGTCAAGGGTTGGAAAAAGCCTATGCCTTCGTAAACACGTTCGTTTCGTCAAGAGCCTCCGGTGCGGCAAGCGAGTGATGCAAAATATCAATAGTCATGCAAGAATCGTGGTATTAAGAATGTCAATATTGGAGATGGAGCAAGAGAGAGTGAGAGAGAGTGAGAGTGAGAGAGAGAGAGAGAGAGAGAGAGCGAGAGAGAGAGAAAGCAAGAAATCGTTATTTGCCCTCGCTGGCAGCGTCGTCAGTACAGACACCAAAAATAACCCACACGCCCTCCCTCAGGCCAAGTGCAAATGCACAATGCGGATGCGTGCAGCATCTGCCAAGCAAAGGGGGGCAAAAAGGCATCATCCCGTGTCTATCAAATCACCATCTTCCTTCACTCATCCACCTCTCCGTAATCAGATGGCGATGCATCCATGGATTGTTCAAGACTGCAACACATATTCAACTCACTTCTACCAAAAATCAGATGCTTTCTTCTTTTTCGCTGCAAGTACAAGCACAGCAGCTCTCTTTGCCAGCACAGCAGTACAAGCACAGCAGCTTCACCACCCCCACACTCCCGCGGCAACTTTGTGGCCGAGTGACTTTCGGCCGTTGGCCATCTCATGCAACCTCGACCGTCTTCGTATTCAACAGTCTGACAATTCCTCTCTCCATTATATAGTGCATTTGTAGATATCTTGACAGGCACCGCTTACGTTGCAACAAAATCAAGCTTTGCTATATATGTATGAGCAAGGTAGGGAACCATCACATCTATTCCTCCCTCTTATAGGTGATGCGTGTTCGCCCGTTGGCACTTCCAGCGTCGCTTCTTGTCGGGATCTACACCAGCCGAATCCTTGTAGTGGCCTAGACAACCCGGAGTGCTGCCACATCCACAGCAGAAATAACTCGTCTTCCTGGTGCAAGTTCGTCATGGCCAATTGCTGTTGATAGTTATGATATTTGGGCGAGACAGAGAGTGTTTATGTGAGAGATGAGGAAGTAAAACTGTAGATTGGCATGCGTTCAGCATGTTTGAGAAACAGGGATCAACTCAGCAATTTCAAGTGCCGCGATTCAGCGTCTGCCAAACACAGCTCTCCATGCATAGATAGGAGCATCAATTCAAGGCAGCAGTGTGAGGTGCATGGTATCAAACAATGCAATGGGACCCCCCAGGCCACTGTGCCTACCAGAAAGAAGCAATTCCAACGTCAATGTGGTTTTCTATGAGTCACGGGGCTCATTGTTGCACTTTCACACACGAAAGATGATGCTCTCCACTCGAAGCACTCCCAGAACTCATCCATTGGGATCAGACAAGACTCGAATGGATGCGCAGTCCAATGCACACATTCGAGCACAGCCTTGCAGAATAAATAGAGCTGATGAATATCTCGATGCAAACGACAGGCTGGCCGTTCTCGTCATGTACATTGACCATGGCCTTAGAGCAATTGGCCAGTTGGATGTCTGTATCCATATGTAAGGGGGCGGAGTTCGCAATTGCATGCGGAGCCAAGCGCGCTCGAGCTCCTGAACAAGCCGTCCAGACCAGCTTGTAAAAGTCCAGTAGGGAGGGAGGATTGGTGGGTCAAGTCTACGTTGGGTTCGGTGAAGTGATTGATTGAGCTCACGATCCCTTGAGAGCCATAACACCAAGGATTGAGATTTCCAGCTCCTTGATTTCGGAAATGCTTGAAGAAGTGCCGTTGACAGGGCCCTTTTTGGCAGGTGCGTTGAGCTTGTAGATTTTGCGAAGTCTTGCTTGATCGGCCAGCTCTGCAAGAAACTCGTCTGAAACCTCAACCTGATCGCCTTGGATGTGTTGCTGGAGATGTTGACTCACACTCTCGGCAGTGATATCCGAGGTAGTGCAAACCTTTACGGCAAGAACATGTTGAGTGGTGTCGGAGATGCCAAAGCGGCGGAAGGATTCAGCAATCTGGTGCATGATGAGTGAATGGTCGAGGTTTTCTTTTTGTTAGTTACACGCACATTGTTGTTTGGTGAGAAGGAAAAGACAATCTCAGAGTGTACATTGTGACTCTTCATGCGGCTGCTTGCAAAGTCGTTGATGCCTCTGAAGCAAGCAGCGAATAGGTGCATTCGAGACAGTACCTAGCTTTGTCAGAAAGACCGGTGGTGTATGTGGCAGAAAACACGCACAACAGAAGCATCGAGAAAGGCATATTCAAATTCAGCGTTTCCAGCTACGAGTTGTTGGCGGAGGAAGGAGGGATTTTTGACATTTTTGAACAGAGCAAGACACAGAGGGTATTGCGGAAGGTGCGGAAGAGTTGCGGTCTCGACAGAAGACATGTTGATTATTTTTTGCATGTCAAATGGAGAAGTAGCGAACGAGGCAAGAGAAAGAGCGAGGCCGTGCGGTGTCACGTGCGGCAAAGCGGCATTGTCGCGCTCAGGATTATGGAAGCGGTAGAGAGAATTTGCAGAGGTCGTGTTCGACAAGGGGCGAGGATGAGTGTATGACAGACACGCAATACCACCGCCAACCAAAAACACACGTCGACGTTGCTGCACTTGTATCGTGGTGTGCTGTTTCTTGCTTTGATCGTCAGCTTTCCAACATCTCTGTCACGGCTTGTACCGCCAGCTTGAGCTCACGGCGAATACCGCAACATGAGCAGCACCAAGCGGGCATCAGAGGGCAGCCTCGAAGGCACCCCAGGCAAGGCTGCAAAGTCGGAGAATGGCGACTTTTCACGTTCTGTGCGCAAGAAGTTGACCACCACGTCGAGGACTGGCCAGGCCTGCGACCGATGCAAGGTATTTTAATGCTTTTTTTTTTCTCATCACCGTGTTGCTCCATCGCGCACCGCTGCTATCCCATTGCTCCTTCCGCTTCATCTTTGTATACTCCTACTTTTACTCCCGCAGCTTCCTCTTCCATCGCACGCCGACAAGACAGCCATCAACCACATTGACCTTCAGCCTTCTCCATGACACAACTGACGCAGCGTTCAAGGTCAGAAAGATCCGATGTGACGCGCGCCCCGGCGGCTGCTCGCCATGTCTCGCCAACAACCTCGAATGCAAGACGACGGACCGTATCACCGGCCGTGCCACATCCCGCGGACACACGGAACATGTCGAGACGGAGAATAGTGTGCTGAAGCAGCACATCAGCGACCTGCGCCAGCAATTGGTCGACCAGGGCCTTGAGCCTCGGCCGCCGCCAATCATGCCCATGGGCTTCGTCGAGAGTGGTGGTCAGGCGCCGTTTGCCTGGCCGCAGCAGATGTTCGACCTCTCCACTGTCCTCGGCGCCGACACGCACATAGATCCGACCAAGTCCCGCGTGCGCCCCGCTGCCGCTCTGCCCGACTACCGCAACACCTCGCTCGGAGACAACTATCTCGGCATCTCGGGCGCCAACGAATGGCTGTCGCCCATCAAGGGCACGTCGGTGGCCCTCTTTGGCATGGAGCTGGATCTGGTCGACTTTGTCACCAACGACAACGACGAGGCCTTTTCGCCCACGTCGTACGAAAACTTCCTCAGCATCGCCTTCAAGTCGTCGCAAGATCGTCCGGCGCCACCGTCATTCCCGTCGTACCGCGAGTGCAAGGCTCTGTGCGAGTGGTATTT
Source organism: Aureobasidium zeae (assembly GCA_017580825.2). Classification (NCBI taxonomy): domain Eukaryota; kingdom Fungi; phylum Ascomycota; class Dothideomycetes; order Dothideales; family Saccotheciaceae; genus Aureobasidium; species Aureobasidium zeae. The sequence continues at coordinate 873,655 of JAGFJS020000004.1, forward strand.
CGTGTCGGTCAACTGTCACGCGCCCATTGTGCACAAGCCCGACGTGCTGGACATGGTGGACCGGCTCAACTCGGACGAAGTGTACCAGCCCGACATTAGTGAGACGGTGCAGCTGCACATGATCATCGCCATGATGCTGTTCCAGTCGTCTGTTAGAAACCGCCGGCCCACGCAATGGGCCGACCACTACCGGTACGCCGCGAGCTTCCTGCCCGATCTGATGGCCAAGCGCACCCTGCCCAACATGCAGGCCATTGCCTTGATCTGCCTGCATCTGCGCAACTTCACAAAGCCCGGCGCCGCGTGGTTCATGTCGACGCTGACGCTCAACCTCTGCGCCGAGATGGGCCTGCACCGCTCCATCAGTGCCTGGGCCAAGACGGACCCTATCGTCAGCGAGCACGAGGCCGAGATGCGCAAGCGTGTCTTCTGGAGCGTCCTGGTCATTCACACTTCGATCAGTAACAAGCTGGGGAGACCGCTGGCCATGCGTCTCGAGGACTTTGACGTCGAGTTCCCCAAGGCCCTCGACGACCACACGGGCACCGAAGCCCCGTCCATTGACGAGTGGCACAAATGCTCGTACCGCGTCGCTTGCCACAACTTCAAGTGGGTCTTGCTCGTCATGCAGGTCCAGTCGTCCATCTATTCCGTCCGTGCTCCCCCTCACTCGTACGAGCTCACCATCCAAAAGCTCGAGCGGGATCTCGACTATTACATGAAGAGCATTCCCATCGAGCTTTCTGGTGGACCCGAGACGGCGCAGGACGACAGGGCGTGTTCGCTGTACTTGCAGTTCGGCGCTCAGGAGCTGAATCTGCTCATCCACCACCCCGCAGTCTGCCGCACCCAAAACACCGACATCAACAACAAAAACCTTGACATCTGTCTCGACGCCAGTGCAAAGCTGCTGCACATTGCCCAAAGCATGCGCGCTCTGCGCGCTCTTGACACAACATGGCTCAATGCCACCGTCTGGCTCTCGGCCATGTTTGTCACCCTCTTCGCTTACAATCAGCGCAAGGACCACATCACCTCGGTCGACCTCAGTGCTCTCAAAGACACCATGGAGCAGTGGTTGAGCATTGTTGGTGATATTGGCCAGCTCATGGGAAGTGGCGCCAGACTGCAGAATGCCGTCCGCCACATTGTCAACGCCTCCATCGATAACATCCATCGTCATCTTGCCGCCAAAACAGCAAGTGCCGCCGTTGCCTCTGCAAACATTGCCCGCTCTTCGCCCACTGTTGTCGACGCTCAGCAAGAAGGTGTCAATGGCTACAATGCCCCAGCCGGATACGCTCCAGCATATGTTCCTGCCGATCCAAATGCCGCCCCTCCACCAGATGCAGCTGCAGGAGCATCGTACCTCGGCCATGACGACAATGCCTTGCAATCTCAGCAGCCCTACCAGAATAATGCATTTGCGTATCCTGATCCCTCGGGTGCATCTGCACCTGCCTATCCTGCATTCGTCGACAACAGTGCATACACGAACGGTGACGACATCAAGTCCGAGCTCACTGCTCAGCTGGCTGCTCACAACGCTGGTCATGCTCTGCACCAAACTCCCCAACATCAAATGCCTCCTCCCGACCAACAAACTCAGAATCTCTTCCAGGCCTTTACTTCACCTTCGTCAAACAACGGCTATGCCTCTCCTACAACCACCGCGACCACTGCAGCTGTTCTCACCCCCCAGCAACCGCCTCAGCAGATGATGGTGGGACCTACTGCCTGGCGTCACTTCACTCATGATATGCTGGGTCTGATGAATAACAACTACCCCGGTTTTGACGTTCAGAACGCAAATGCCCTTCTTGCGCTTGGTCAGAAGCCATCTGGTATTGATACTAATGGTGTTATGCCTGTGCATGACGTCAATAATGGTCCGCTGCCGTTGATTGGAGATGGTCTCTGGCCATTGACGACGTATGGTCATGTTAACAGTAGTGCTGGTTATTGACAATGACGCCAGCCGAGCTTTTTTGCTTGTCTTTTTCTATCTCTACGAGTGTTTTCGCGAGGGAGCGTTGATGGGAAGGAGTCATTCAAGGGACGGAGTCAAAAGTAATGAGAAGGCCAAGGGATTTTGCTTTCGTATTTGCAGTTGAGTATAATTCTCTCGAATACCATTCTACAGGTTGCTTCATGTCCCTCCTCGGCTTTTTGGCTCTTTTCTCCTCTCAAATTGATGGTTACTCAAAGCCTCTCGTGTAGGTGGGCAGTTCGTTTCTAACCACTTTCCAACAATACATCATTATCCAAGGTTCTCTGCTATGATGCGCCGTCTTTCACGAAGCGTTCCTTACCTTTCAAATTTGGCTGCATAGACAGAGCGATAAAACCACAACGATGTATTTGATTGCCACACTAATTTCCAAGACCTAAACAGTATGAACTGCATCCGAGACTGACTGCATGTACCTAGTTTTGACCGACAAAAAGTGATGATGAGGGGACACCCTGCTCAAATCGAGTCCGCTGCTATTCTCGACGTACAGACTCGAGACAATGATCTACTCTGCAGCGGCAGCGGAATCCCAAGCCTGCATCCGAATTCATACGTACAGTACCAACAAATGTCTGATCCAGCTCGGTCATGCATAGATCTGCCGAAACAAGTCGTTCTCCGGGCGCCTCGAGTGAAAATAAGGCTCAAGCGAAACATGGCCACGCCCGCATGCATATGCCGCGAACCATGATCAGCCAAGCGGCCCTCCACAACCGCTGAAATAGCAACTCTCGAACTTTTCATCTTCCTTGCTCTTTCCTGATGCTTGGACGCCTGCGGGATCAAACCAAGACGAAAGGCGATGGTGGAGCAGGAATTTAAGCGCCCATGCCAAGAGGGGCTTTTATTGGATGGTGCAGCGTCAAGTGAAGACGAACAGCGTGTCTTGGAAGACGACAGTATTCAAAGATAGCAAAGAAAATGAGACTACTGTTTTGCTTGACTGTTATTCCGTCGAGCGTTTGAGAGGAGAGCTGAGAGTGTTCGCGTACTTAAGACTGGTCTGTCTCTGTTACTTCGAGTCTCAGAAAATTCAGCAGCAACATCTTTCCTTCATACCTATTCTTCTCTTTGGTCTTTATCTTCGTACCTTTCAAAAGCTTACTCCTTTTCGACACTTTGTAAAATTGCTTCAGCAAAACTTAGCATTCTCTCAATACTCGACTGAGATCATTCGACTCCAGCAGACCTTCCTTATTGCATCCTTACCTTCGACAACTCGAAAAAACGACACTGCAACTCCTCACCTCCTCCAATCGAAAAGAACATACAATGCCTATCCCAAGCTACGGCGCCTTGCCTCTCAGCGAGACCTTCCTCTGCGTCAGAGGCCTGAGTCTTGTAGCGATGATTGGCATCGTAGGCATTACTGCCAACTTCGTAGCCGAAATCAACGCAAGCGGGCTACAACCTCCAAAGGAGATTGTCGGAACACTGAGCGTCGTGAGTACTCATGCCACAAGAGGCTGTAGAGTCAGTTTGTTATATGCTAACACAGAGAACACAGACGTGCATCGCGACCCTCTACACTCTCATTAGCATCCCATTCTACATGGCTCAAGCAAATTTGGGCCTGTTCATCATGACTGGCATCGACTCTCTTCTCTTGCTTGCCTTTGTGGTCGTTTCCGTCACCCTTGGCAAGCCGTTGAGTATGCTCAACTGCTTTACTATCGCGAGTGCAGATGGCAAGGCTGATGCTGCTGGCACGGCTTACTGGCTGCAGAGTCTTGTGCAGAATGTCAAGCAAGGAGGTGGGAGTGTTGGCTTGTACGTGTGGGCTGGAACCACCAAGACGAATTGTCTGGAAACAAAGGCGATTTGGGGTCTGTGTATTGCATTGTGGTGAGTTTCGAACCCTTTATTTTTTTTTTCGTGTTTGAGAGCCTAGTGAGCTGACGGTTGTTGAAGCATTCTCTTTTCTTGCTCTTGCATTTTGTTGCCGACTTTGTGGTTCAAAAGCAAGAGAGCTGGACTCCTTCCTCTGAAGAGTGCCGCCTAGAGCAAGCAGGCATACCGGAAATGCGATGCGCGATGAGGAACTGCAAAATGGCGCGAATACCCGTTCCTCATAAAAAAAAGTTTTGTCGGCAAGCCCGAGATACAATATCATCATCGGAGGTAGGCGCTTTGCGCGGCGGCGGAGCGGCCTCCTCTTCTTTTTTCGTTGGTTTGCGATTTATTCTTTCCTTCCTGTCCGGCATCATAGAGCAGTCGCTACCTCACAGTCGTTTCCATTTATTTCGCATCAGGACCGAGTTGATTCGGACATATAGATAGATAGGCGCAACTCCTAGTAGTAAATGCATCAGATTTCCAAAGGGTCACGAAATTCCATCGAGTCAACCATAGTTTCGGCCTGTTCCGAACGCCGTGATTGGCCATCTCCGACAGAAAATGTCATCGCACCCTATCCATTGGGAGGGCCACAGCTGCGGGTTCATGCAAGATATCAATCTAACTGCATTGCAGGGCGTGAAGTGGGCGTATGGCAGTTCCTTCCCGAACAGAGTTTTTTTTTTCTCACCCTCACCATTCGAGAAGATGCGGATTCCTTAAAGATGAGGGTGATGCCTCGGATCAGGCTTTCCATCGACGCTTCCATCATCCCACCTATTCCCCTCCTCTGGTACTTGTACTCACATCCTAGCGACACGCCTAACCTGTCTCGTATTGGCAGACTGGTCGCGTGCTTCATCCTCTGCGGGGAAAGAGAAATACTTACTTTGAGAAAGAAAAATTACGTCAGACAGAGATATATATACCAACATCATGTCGTTGTTTGAACGACGAAGCAGTATGGAGACGCTACGAGAAGACTGGAACGCGGCATCTCTGTCTGGGAGATCACCATCCCCCTCGGGATCCGAGCGCCGCACGCTGAGTTTCAATCCAGTCGGCAACTGGGTACCGGCCGAGGCACATGAGATACCCGTTGCTGCGTTCGAAGTCAGCAAGTTCAAGCGGATATTGCAGGTTGCCGTTGCTTGCATCTACTGTCTGTTTGCTGCCGGGGTGGTGTTTGGCTACGCCGCAATCAAACCCGTCTTGGTTGAGCAAGGTGTTTATGCCGAGAGATGCACTGAGAAGGAAGTGGAAGATGGAGTTTGGGTCTGTTACGAACAGGAGCTAAGGCTGAATTTGATGTTCACCGTGGCTGCTGTGAGCACGAATGTTTGCGCTCTGCCCGTTGGAACAATCTTGGATCGATATGGACCCAGAGTGGCTGGCATTATCGGCTGTATTCTCCTGACCATTGGCTCTACCCTGTTGGCTCTGGCATGGGATTTCCGTGAATCGGTTGACCTTTGGATCCCTGGATACTTCTTTCTCGCCCTTGGAGGACCCTTTATCTTCATTTCCAGCTTCCAACTCTCAAACACATTCCCCAAGCATTCAGGCACGATTCTGGCACTGTTGACTGGTGCCTTTGACACCAGCTCTGCCGTGTTCCTAGTGTATCGCTTGATCTTCCAGTCTACAAACGGAGCATTCAGCACCAAGAAATTCTTCTTGGCCTATCTTGCTGTGCCAGTCTTGACGCTTGTAGCCCAGGTATTCCTGATGCCATCAAACAGCTACAAGACGGTCGGAGAGTTGATCGAACAAGCCGAAGATCCCCTTGTAGATTCGGACTCGGACACGGGTATCAACGATGAACAACGAGCTATGTTGCGTGAGGAACGCCGTGAGTCAGTGGTTAGCGAGATTACAGAACTACTGGGTAGCAAGGGAGCCGAAGACCAACAAGCACAACAACAACACGTGGAAGCCACCAGCGGTGTGTGGGGTGCTCTCCATGGCCGGCCTGCTTCGAAGCAGATCATGACGCCGTGGTTCATTCTCATCACTCTGTTCACAGTCATTCAGATGACGCGCATCAACTACTTTGTCGCCACTATCCGCACGCAATATTCGTATCTCGTTGGTTCTGACGAGGCAGAAACCATCAATGCATTTTTCGACGTTGCACTTCCGCTCGGAGGTGTTGTTGCGGTCCCATTCATCGGCCTGATCCTCGATCACACTAGCACAGTCTTTACTCTGGCTCTCTTGGTCACTATTGCAACCACCATTGGAGTTTTGGGTGTCCTGCCCAACACTGCGTCCGCGTATGCCAACATCCTGCTGTTTGTCATCTACCGTCCTCTCTACTACACAGCCGTCTCAGACTACTCTGCCAAAGTCTTTGGATTCGCAACCTTTGGCAAAGTGTACGGTCTGATCATTTGTCTTGCCGGTTTGTTCAACTTTTCGGCGCAAGGGCTGGATGCCCTCACCCACAAAGCTTTCGACAACAACCCTGTCCCTGTAAATATCATCTTGTTGTCGACTGCCTTTGCAGTGGGCGTTTCATTGGTGGGATATGTCTGGTACAAAAGCAGAGGTATTAAGAGAGAAGTGTTGGAAGAGGAGGCCGAGGCAGCTAGGAAGGTGTTGATTCCTGGTGCTGATGTTGACAATACGGTCAGAGAGCATGGCCATCAGGGTTATGGAGCTGCTTGATAAGGAGCATTCTTATACGAAAGGAAAACTCGGTGTGCTGCGGGTTAAAGAAAAAATTGAAAGCAATTATCAGTAAAGTAATTCTTTGTATTTCGTCTGGTCTGGTAGAATGTGACATGTGTGTACGACGCTCTGAGTTCGTACGAGACTCCCGATCATATTAGCTCCTCAAAATCGACCTCTAAGTATACTCCCTACAAATGCTCCCTTATGCACGTGCCACAATTGGATATAGAAATCCTATCTTGGCACTATCAAAATCAACTCTACCAGATATCAACTTGTCCTTGGCTATTCAACGACCACATTGGAAGAAACAAGAAAAAGAAAAAAAAAAAAAAAAAAAAACAAGCACATAAATTCCCACTTACTATGGCTTCTGCTCCTTCCCATCTAATTATCGCTAGGGACCAACCTCATCATCATCAACATAGGCACCCGACGCTCCCAACTCGCCATCGCCCAAGCCAACATGATAGTCTCTCGCAAACTGCAAGCCGCGCGTACCCTTTATAGCCTAGAGTAAAAAGTGCACATTGTTGGCACTATGGCAGGTGGATTATCGAGAGCAAGAGGGGAAGTTGATGTGCAAAAGGAACAGATTGAAATGGGTGTATTCATGGCGCATATCTGACTGCTTGGTCAAGTCTATGTATCCTCGGCATGCGCCCCTGGAAGTGCATGCAAGCACGCGGATTTATCATAACAGCACGACACGAATCAAAACTTGCTTTGCAACAAGTCTGGCATTGCTCTGCAGCCTACGCAGTTTGGTCGACGGCCATGGCTTGGTCATCGTCGGCAGCTTCTATACGACAGGCTGACGGTACAGAAGCCTCTTTGTCGATCATTTGGCGTGATACGGATACGATATTGTCCTCCAGCAAGTCCTGGCCGAGAGTTTCGATGTCTAGGTTGATGTTAGTGGAATGTATGGATGAGATGGACACGACAAACATACGCTTCTTTGGGTCGACCTTGCCGACATATCTTGTGCGCAGTTGATCTTTTGACAGCTCAGTCTCCTCCTTGACGCGCTTCTCATAGCCGTCTGCCAGAGTGACGAGCTTGTTGAGCTTCTCCAGCGTGCGGTCGGCCTCGGTCTTGAAGTCGGGCATGGTCAGAGCCTCGGTCCAGACGCTCTTGTGTAGGTTCATGAGCATCGCTTCCTCGCCACCCATTTGCCCATTTGAAGCCGACGAGCTGGTGGCGTTTGATGAGGCTCCACCACGGCCCTTCAAATAGCCGACAGCAATACTGTAGTAGTGGCGGTTGAGGCCGTGGATCAAGGCTTGAATCGAGGGCTTGTTGAGATGGCCGACGTTGGATGTGGTCTGGCGCGGCTCTTGGCCCAGCATCAGAGTCTGGGGATTGATCAGACGGAAGGCGTCAATGACAACCTTGCCCTTGACGGACTGGATGGGATCGATGACGACGGCGACGGCGCGGGGGGTGAGTTGCTCAAAGGATTGTTGCGTGTTGATGTCGACACTGGACAGCCAGCAGCCAAAGCCGGGATGTGAGTGGTACCAGCCGACGACTGTCTCTGGACGGCCTGTTTGGCGCAGCATGTCCATCATCTTTGTCTGGAAGACGGGGTCCACGGCCTCGACTGATACACCAGTACCGCTTTGGGGCATGGCAAACACATCGACCACGCGCACCGTGTAGTCATCGACAAATTCTCCCAGCATCAGGCCCATGACTTCCATGGGCACACCAGCCCGACCGTGGCGTAGCATCTTGAGGAGAGCGAGCGATGAGATGTAGACGGTTTCGCTGTTGTCGACCACGTTGCCGTCTTGTTGCATACCGCCGCCGCCTCCCATGCCCTGGGCGGCCGCCAGCATTCGCGAGAGTCGGTCCATGAGAGAGAGAGAGTGTGTGTGGACGAGGCTGCAGTGTCTTTATTGTCGTTTGTTCCTCCTCTTGATGCTTTTGAGATGGATTGTGTGCGATGAATGAGCGGCTGGTGTTTGGATCTAGGAAGCTGCTCGCTGGACGATGATGCGTGCACCTTCCAGCTCAGCAAGCTCCGGCCTCCGATGGCTGCTCCTTCCTCGAGTTTGCTCAGTTTGCACCTGCCGTCAGTTTGCTCAGCACCTTCCTCCATCAGTTTGGCTCAGTCTGCACTTTCCTTTGGTTTGCTCGGTTTGCTCGGTTTGCTCGGTTTGCACCTTCCTTCCTTTCTAAGCTCCGCAAATGCACTCACCGAAGTCACATCTCTCTGCTCGCACTCTTCCATCTCGACAGAACACAATCGACTCTTGAAGCTTGACCGACGTGCGCTACCTGCGCAATGGCGACTTCAGCACAGTACGGTCCTCCTCTGGACCCTCCTCGCGCGTCCAATGGATCCCAGCCCAAGAAGGTCGCTTATTTCTACGACTCTGATGTCGGCAACTACGCCTACAACGCTGGCCACCCCATGAAGCCCCACCGTATTCGCATGGCACACAGCTTGATTATGAATTACGGCTTGTACAAGAAGATGGAAATCTATGTGCGCCAGACTGCCCCTCGTCCAACTGCGTCAAGCCATCCCACTAACCTCGTCGCAGCGAGCAAAACCCGCGTCCAAGTATGAGATGACTCAGTTCCACACGGACGAATACGTCGAGTTCCTCTCCAAAGTCACGCCCGACAACATGGACAGCTTCGCCAAAGAGCAAGGAAAATACAACGTCGGTGACGATTGTCCCGTCTTCGATGGTCTGTTTGAGTTCTGTGGAATCAGCGCTGGTGGCAGCATGGAAGGCGCCGCCCGTCTCAACCGTCAAAAGTGCGACATTGCCGTCAACTGGGCCGGTGGTCTGCATCACGCAAAAAAGAGCGAGGCCAGTGGCTTCTGCTACATCAACGACATTGTTCTCGGGATCATCGAACTTTTGCGCTTCAAGTCGCGTGTCCTGTACGTCGACATCGATGTCCACCACGGTGACGGGGTCGAGGAAGCCTTCTACTCGACCGACCGCGTCATGACGTGCTCATTCCACAAGTACGGCGAGTACTTCCCCGGCACAGGAGAACTACGCGATATCGGCGTCGGCAATGGCAAAAACTACGCCGTCAACTTTCCTCTCCGCGACGGCATGGACGATGTTGCCTACAAGAGTGTCTTTGAGCCTGTGGTTGCAAAGATCATGGAGTTCTTCCGTCCCGATGCCGTTGTTCTGCAGTGCGGTGGCGACTCTCTGAGCGGTGACCGTCTTGGTTGCTTCAACCTGTCCATGCGAGGTCACGCTAATTGCGTCAAGTACGTCAAGAGCTTCAACCTGCCCACCTTGGTCCTCGGAGGCGGCGGTTACACCATGCGCAACGTTGCCCGCACCTGGGCCTACGAGACGGGTCAGCTTGTTGGCCAGGAAATGGGTCCTGACCTGCCATACACCGACTACTACGAATACTACTCGCCCGACTTTGAGTTGGATGTCCGCCCTTCCAACATGGACAACGCAAACAGCCCCGAATACCTCGAAAAGATCAAGCTGCAAGTCTTTGAGAACTTGTCGCGCACCAAATTCGCCCCCAGTGTGCAAATGACTGACGTGCCCCGATCTCCCATGATTGTACAGCCAAACGACGACGATCCCGACAACGAGGGTGACACGGAGGATCTAGATGAGCGTGAAGCCCGCCTTGATGACAAGGACGAAGACGAAAACCCCGACTCTCGCTACACCGAACGCAAATGGGACGCTCGCATAGAGCGTCATGACGAATTCGAGGATTCGGACGACGAAGAGATGAACTCTCTGTTGGGCGTCAAGAAGCAGCCCAGCCAAGAGCCCCGCCGTCCCAGAATCACCGACCACAAGAACCCCTATGCCGACCAGGCTGAAGGCTCCATCGCTGCATCTGGAGTCGCCACACCTCTGGAACCCGCACTACCGCCACCGGAAGCTCAAGCAGACCAAATCGTTGTTGACAAAGCACAAGCCGCCAACGCTGCTGTTGCTGAGGCCATCATGGCTGCCAAAGCTTCAGAAGAGCCTCATGCCGCCATTGCCGCCATAGGTGAGGAGGTCGCAAGTAACGGCACCACACGAGCCCGCTCGCCACCAGTAGCTCTTTCAACTACAGCCCAAGCTCCGACTGCCGCTGATGTAGAGGATGTCGAGATGGCTGACGATGACGCCCCGCAACCTCCCCCGAATGCCCCAAACTCTGAAATTGTGCCGACAGGCGCAGGACCCACAGCTACACCTCCGCCAGAGCCGGCACCTGTTGCCGTCGAACCCGCCGCCCAGCAAGATGTGGAAATGGCAGACGATGCAGCCGAAGCAAAAGAGGCTGGTCTGCAAGAACGAGATGAATCCAACGTCCAAGGTGAAATGAAGCGTGAGGCTGAGGCTGGTGGCATCAACTAGGAGATAATGTCTCAACTCCTGTATGAGGCTTGAGGGTATTTGGCGTTTCGGGCCCTTTGATATGTGCTTTTCTGGTGCAGCATGGAGTTTGCTCTCATTCACAAGCAGGGCTGCACGCATCCTTTGTATTGGATGTCACGACTAGACGATAGGCCTTATTGTTGCGAGGCTTTTTACTGAGATGGAAGATTTTTATATTTGTTCACTTTCTTTGAATCCTTTTGTTCTTGCTCTGGTTGGGTACTTGATCTTCATCGAGAGTTGCACCATCCGCTGTCGGAGCGCTAACCCCATCCAGAAGGTGTAGCCGGTAGCACCTTCTTCCTACCGCCCCGCCTCTTAGCTAATCTCCCTTCTGGCAACTATAAAAGGCTCTTTTGCCCTCAATCCTGATATTTACATTCTCTTGGTTTCCTTTTCTGAAACCAAGGTCTATAGATCGACCATCATATTCGCTATCATCACACCAAGTCTATGTTTTGGGCTCGACGGATCAAGAAGATATCATGTGGCTCCTTGGATTCAGTCAGCATCAGCGAATATGGTATGTGGCTAGAAAATAAAAATGATGACCTTCAGTACCTGACCAATGTTTAGTCAAAGAAAGCAAGATGAGCGTTCATCGCGCATAGCAAACTTACCAAAGACATATACTCAGCCACTCTCCTCCGATGACAGAGAAACACTGGATGCGCCTATTGATCAGCTCGTGAAGAATGTCCAGAATTCTACCAAATCACCCATTGATGTACTCAGGGCCTACGGTAAAGCTGCCATCAAAGCTCAAGAAGCCACGAACTGTGTGACGGAAATTCTGTTTCCAGAGGCGGAAAAATGGATTCAGGATGGATCCATCAATCTCAAGGGTCCCTTAGCCGGTATACCCGTGTCACTGAAGGACTCGATCATTGTCGGTGGGTTTGATGCATCTGTCGGCTATTCGTCCAAATGCTTCAAGCCCCATGCGGTTGATGGCGCCATGGTTCGTCTGCTCAAAGATGCCGGCGCTGTGCCTTTTGTCAAGACTGCTCTGCCCATCACTTTACTCTCATTCGAATCAACAAACGATGTCTGGGGTCGCTGCAAGAACCCTCACAACACCAAATACTCGCCCGGAGGCAGCACTGGCGGTGAGGGCGCTATCCTCGCGTATGGCGGCTCTAGAATCGGCATAGGTTCTGATGTAGCTGGATCTGTCCGGGCACCTGCCCATTTTTCTGGATGCTTTTCTCTCCGTTGTGGCACTGGTCGATGGCCGAAATATGGCGTTGACACGTCCATGCCTGGTCAAGAGGGTATCCCCAGTGTCTTTTCGCCAATGACACGAACGCTATCAGACTTGGTCTACTTTACACGAAGCCTCATTCAGTGCGAGCCTTGGAAATACGACCAATCTGTTCACCCCTTGAAATGGCGCGACGATGTTTACAACAAATTTGCCGAAAAGAAACGTCTAAGGATTGGTGTGCTCCGCACCGATGGTGTAGTGGATCCTTCACCTGCTTGCGCCCGGGCGCTGGAGACGACTGCTCAAGCAATGAAGGCTCAAGGTCACGATGTCTTTGACATCACCGTGCCTTCTGCACCATACGCCCCGCTAGATGCGCTCGCCATTGCATCTCAGCTTTTGAACGCCGAGGGAACCAGAACATATAAGCGTTTCTTCAGCCGCGGCGAGTGGAATGACGCCGGAGCTGCACAACTGACATTCTGGATGAAGATGCCAAAGCCCTTGCGCTGGATCTATGTGCAATGGGTTCGCTATATTCGTCGCGATAGCGTTTGGGCTCGCCTGCTTGAGTGCTTCAACGAAAAATCTGCATACCAGAACTGGCAACTTGTGTACCAGCGCGAAAGCTTCAAGAATTTCTGGTTTGACTGGTGGAATGCCAAGGGTGACATGGATATCTTGCTGACACCTCCTAACGCTACACCTGCTGTCCCGCATGACGCCATGAAAGACGCCGTGTCCAGCTGCGGTTACACGTTCTTGTTCAACCTTCTCGACTACACTTGCGGAATCATCCCCGTCACCAAAGTCGATGCCGCCAAAGATGCTTTGCCCAAGGACTTCAAGATCAATGCCAATGGTGTGGCTCAAGGAGCGTACAACCATTATGATGCACAGAAGATGGCTGGATTGCCGGTCGCCGTGCAGGTTGTGGGTAGAAGACTCGAGGAGGAAAAGGTGCTTGCAATCATGGAGCGGATTGAGGGAGCGCTCAAGGAGAGTGGAGAGGTTTATGAGTTGTTGCAGGTGCCTTAGGGAGGTAAAAGGGTGAGGTTTGCCATGAACCTTGGGGGAAGGTCTATGAAATCAGCGTGTGTGCTTTAACTGCTAAGCTGGCGTGCGTAGATGGCTCTGAGCCGGCCCCAGCTTTGAGCCATCTCAACCCTCGCTCTGCCATCGCAACCAGTCGCTTTAATTGATCGAATAATCATCTACCTGCTACTGGTATAGACAAGATTTGTAGTCTCTCGCTCGCACGGCTCTTGCGTTCAATTCAGCAGCATTGGCTAGCTAGCTTGTCATAGTCAATTCATAGTCAATTCTGGCCTCTTTTTCCTGCCTGTTCGCGCTCCTGCTACTCCTAAAGCCTCTTGGCTTCTATGATATCTTCGATACTAGCGAACGTGGTGTTAGGGTTCTTCTTAATTCCTTTTCGCTTGTTATTTGACATGGCTTTAGTTTAAGCCTTAAAAACGCGACGTTCGGCTTCGTGTTAAGCCCTCTAAAGGTTGCTATTGTTGATAGCTTTTCTAGCTTCGAATATCATTGCTCTTATCGAAGTGTGGTGAGAACAAATTTTCCCTCTGCTCGGCCGAGTGTGGAAGAGAAGAGTCGACCGGCGACGACCACAAGTACGTGCCCTACAGAAATCACACGAATTTGACCCCACATTCCGAGTGGCTCTATACAGAAATCTAGGGACCAAACCTAAGTTCATGAGGCTAATATGTAAGTGCCTAGTCAATAACAGTACTAATGGCATCTCGTATATGTGCATGCAGTGGCCATGAGCCGTACTTTAAAGGTGAGCAAGGCCTAGTTGTGATCGTTTGTCAGCCAACCATCATGCTCGTTCTCACTATACTGAGTTTGGCCTTGTCCACTCTGATCTCCACTGCCTCGTGTACACAGAGTAGCAACAGAAACGTGTCTTACATCAATCCCATCCTTCCTGGCTGGAACTCGGATCCTTCCTGCGTCTTCTCAGCCGCTCATGACAATGCATTTTTCTGCACCACTTCATGCTTCTTGGTTTTCCCTGGAGCGCCAGTCTATGCCAGCAAGGATTTGATCAGCTGGAGACTGGCAAGCAACGCCCTCAATCGCATCGATCAGCTTCCCACTTTTCAGACTGCGGTCAACTCCCCGATTGGCGGCATCTATGCTAGCACTCTTCGCATCCACAATGGTACCTTCTACCTCATTACTACGTAGATTGTAGATCCACTGCCTCCCACGTTCATCATCTTCACTTCAAACAACCTTTTCGATGAGTCTTCCTGGTCCAACCCCTTCCCCATTGAAAGACCGTGCATCATCGACCCTGATATCTCAATCTTACTGGTCCCGTCGACTATAATCCCGCGACCGACGGCCAAACTGGTGTTTTCCGCCGTCAGACGCAGACCTTCTTCAACTTTACCGTCGACGTCGAGCTACTCGGCCGTGACGCCCAAACGAAATCGGCGTATCCTCTTTCCTATCCCAGTACCAGCATGTAGGTCTCGGTGTCGTGTACATGGCCAACAGCAAAACCGACCACAGAAGCACGGCACCTTATTTACGTTTCCGCGCCACCACTGTTGGCAGGACCAATTTCACGGGCGTGGTCCCGGAAATCAAGGTTATGGCTTTGCCTGAGGACTGGCTGGGCGATTTGGTGCGTCTTGGTGTCTCGACTCTCAATGAGACGCACTTTGTTTTCTGTGCTGGTCCTGCTGCTAGAGCTGCTGCGGGCATTTTTGTTGCTACCGCTAACACCACTTTGATCAGTGGTTCTGGAAATGCATCAGGTGAGTTTTTTTTTCTTTCGAAATGCTAATCATGTGTTTCATCTGTGTTTAACCTGTAGGTGGTCTTGTTGGTGTTTATGTCACCACTAACAGAGCTAATCGCACAATGCAAGCATATGTCAGTCGATGGAGGTATACGCCTGTGGCGCAGGAAATTGATTACGGTACTTTGGTATTCTCAAAGTGAAAAAGGAGGCTGGAAAATGACAAAAAGAAGAATATGAGCAAGAAACATGTTATGAACCCGGTGGACAATGCGAGTGCTTTAAAATGGACGATGAGGGTTAGATTGAAGTACATGTACTTACTGCAACACGGGTAGTCTCGCAATATGTAAGCTTGCATTATATGTCCTTTGTCTCTAGATGAGGCTTTAGAGGAGTGTTTACTTCTGTTTTTCTTTTTTTGGTCTTTCCGTCTTGATGTGTACGTTATTGTGATCACGTTAAATTTCGTATATATACGTATATACATGTATGCATAAGCTGTCAGAGGCAATCATCAACTCTTCATTTCCACCGTGTGCTCATCCACCGTAGCACTTTGGCGCGAAGCAATCTTCTCCACCACATGCGCCTCTCCCAGTCCCTTCTCGGCCGCCACATTTCCTTGCACAGATGCATCCTTTGCACCCCCGGCATTCTCCTTGTTGCCGCTAACATTGACCTTGCCAACCCACACGGTGCAAAACAGCATGACGCCGCAAAACGCCGTGTAGAAAATCCACATGTTGCTCAACGCAGCAGCGTAGCGAGTGGGGTCGCCGCCGGCGCCAACGTGGCCCTCGGATTCGGCGCCCGTCAGCGACGCCGTGCCCAAGCCGCGCTGGATGACCACGCCCCCAATCACCACCGACAGCGACGTGACCAGGCTGCGCAGGAACGAAAAGGCCGAGTTGGCGGCCGCCACGTCGCGTTGCTTGACTACGCTCTGAAGCGCGATCATCGGCGCTTGGAACATGGGGCCCGCGCCTACGCCCGCGATCATCAGGAACACGACGATTTTCCAGACCTCGAGGTGCGCGCTGAAGGAGATGAAGAGGCCGGTGCCGAGCGTCATGAGCACAGCCCCGAACCAGATGGCGGGACGCACGCGGCCGGTCTTGCCAATGAAGATGCCCGTGGCGGCCGTGGCGGCGGAGCCGGGCAGCACGAGCGCGAACAGCATGGCGCCGGAGATGATGGGGGACCTGGCCAGCACGGCCTGGAAGTAGAGCGCGAGGAAGAAATCATAGGCGATGAAGACGAAGCTGTGGCAACACGCGACCGCCAACGCGGCCCTCGCCGTCCTGCTGGCGAAAATGCGGATGGGCACGATGGGCGACGCCGCAAACCGCCACTCCCAGATCATAAACGCAAAGAGGAAAAAGATGCCGAAAACAAGGAAACAGAGCGTAAAGGCCGAGGTCCAGGCGTGCGCGCCATTGGCGCCGGTTTCCAGTCCGAGGAGGAAGAAGATGGCGCCTGCGACGATGAGGAGGCAGCCCATCCAATCGAGGCTTTGCAGGGCTTCGCGGACGGGGGCGCGCGCGATGGAGAGCTTGAGGCAGAGCACGACGAGGACGAGAGAGATGCCGTCGAGCGGGAGGTTGATGTAGACTGTGTGCAATTCTCACATCAGTACATGGATAAGAAATCGAAAACCCAAAGAAAACTAGGTACTCACAACACCAGCGCCAACCGATGGTCGAAGTAAAGACACCTCCCAGCATTGGCCCACAGGCACTCGCCAGCGCCCACACAATAGCACTCAGCCCATAATACTTGGCCCGATCCTGGATGGGGAAGATGTCGCTAATGATGATGGTATTCAAAATCATGATGCCTCCGCCGCCAATCCCCTGCAAACACCTGCCCCCAATCAACATCAGGATGGAATGACTCAGCGCCGCCAGCAGACTGCCACCAAGAAAGATGCCATTGGCAGCCAGCAAGGCGGATTTGCGGCCTATTACATCCGAGAGTTTGGCCCAGAGGGGTGTGGATGCGGTGGATGCGAGGTTGTACGCGCTGCCCACCCACGTGTATTGCGCGCTGTTGGCGTGCAGCGTACTCGCTATAGTCGGCAACGCCGTGGCTACAATTGTTATGTCCAGAGCTGCGAGAAACTGCGAGAGACACAGCGACAGCATGACAAACCGTCTTCTCGTGGTGCCCATCGTGTTGACGATCTTCTCGCTCACGGTCGATTGCACGCGGTGGAGCTCGAGATCCCGTTCCTGTGCATTGCTGACTCCATGTTCCTGCTCTGGCTCGTCGCGCACCATGGCCGTATCGTCCTTTGACATTATGGCGGGGATCTTCAACACTGGAGATCTACACGACGATGCTGCCAGAAAGGACCCAGAAAAAGAAAAAAGACGAGCGAAAGTGGATATCACATCTAGTACTCTTGAAGCCGTGTATTATTGCATAGATACAGAACACTCTAGCCAGCCGACCTCGACCGAGAACTTCTTTTCTATTTTCGCTCTCTCGAGCCTCGTGCCACCAACCGGGCCAAAAACGGTCCCAGGTGCAAGGGTACGCCGAGATAAAGTTCGTCGGGTCCTCCACCTTCTCCGAAGCGACTCAGATCCCACTTTACTCCGCACTTCCCCTGCTTTCGGTCGGTCACTATTGTAGACGTTTGCCAACGACCGAGCCATGCCAACCTTTTCGGGGGGTACTGAGACGTTCTTTCCAGCTCGGGAATCATCTTGGTTGCCACGTTTGCGGGGCGCCTTACCATTTCCATCAAACAGACGGGTGGCGGGTAGCTGCGGAACCACTCAACGTTAGAGAAGATGGAGGGCTCCCCGCTAAAAGCAATGGTTCAGCTCGAACTGTTGGAGGAAACTATTGTGACATTAGCCGTCTGTGCTCGGCGACGGACACGAGAATGTAGTGTCAGTGTCATGCTTTTGACATGCTCGTACTGCGTATTGTGGGAATGATATTCCCGCGATGGTGGGCGTTTGGAGAGGAATTACGGCTTGGGTGGATTGCAGTAGAGATTTGACATTGGTGCACAGCACGAAGGAAAAAGAAAACAAAACAAGGGAATAATGTCTGAAGACTAGTGCTGTGCGGTCAGACACTCAACGAAGAGGATTCGGATCAATCACAGAAGATATTGGCATGTGCACAAGAACAAAACAGGTTGATTTGTGCTTCGCAACAACTCCTTACAGCACGGAGTAGAAGAAGAAGAAAAAAAAAAGGGCACAAGAAACCGAAGAACAGAAGGTGCGTACTCACATTACATACGCACAAATCCATGACTATATACACAAGAGTTTCCTGCGGGATCCTGGTTTCCCACTCATACCGTTCGTAATTTTCAACCAACCCGCTCACTCCGCTTTGCCCTTGGCCCATCTTCCGGTGACCTCTCTGATGCTCTTGCCCCAGATGTAGACAGGGATACCGATCAACCCGAGACCGGCAGTCAAACCGGCGTAGGTGGAGAAGGCACCGGCGTAGCCCAATTTCTCAATCATGGGCGTGGTGCCGTAGGAGACGCCGAAACTCAAGACGCCACGCATAGCACAGATAATGACGAGCAAAGGACCGGCACGAGCAGGGTAACTATCGAGCAAGTATGTGATGGCTGCAATGTTGGCGCCCACAAACGCAAAGTAGTAGGCGGCGATAACCCAGACGTAGGTGAACCAGTGGTATTTGCCAGGGTTCTCGGCGGCAAACCCGTACAGCACGGCAGAGAAGACTCCGACGATAAGAGGGAAGACGAGGGGAATAAGACGTACTTCTGGCTCGTGGATGCCGTTGTTGCGTCTGGCGCGCCACTTGACAATCCAGTCAGAGCCATAGCCGAGCAGAGGGAGAGCGATCAAGGCAGTCACGATTTGGCCAACGTTGGCGTACGATGCAGCGCTCTGGGACCAGTTGTAGGGCTTGCCGGTCACAATGCTACCGTAAGTAAGGCCAATACCAATGTTCGCGCCGAGCGTGAGTCCGTTGAGCACAAGAGCCCAGAAAACGTTGGGGAAGAGGCACACTTGGACCATTTGCTTGTAGATGGACAGCCAAACAGCGAAACTAGGCGTTCCGGTCCACAATCTCAAGTCGGTGCGGAAAGTGCGGCGTTCAAAGTTGACAAAGTCAAGCTCTGGCTTGGTGGTGCAAAGTCTGGGTCCGGTACTGTCTGATGTCTTTGTTCGCTCAAGATCGTCTGACGAGCTGTCGTTGCTTTCCTGGAAAGCTGACAGGGAGCGTTCATACTTGGTCTCGGGGATCACAAGTGCAGTAAGGATAAAGAGTGCGGCGGACAGTCCAGCAGCAAGACAGTACCATCCCTTGGGGGTGATTGCTCCTGCAATGGGGCTGGCAAAGACAACGTAGACAGTAGTCAAACAGACCTGAACGGCCTGTTGAGTCATCAGGGCCTTGCTGCGCTCGTGGAGGAAGAAGAGCTCTTGTGTGATCATGGGCACGAGAGCTTCACTCTGACCAGCAGCAAGCCCAACCACGCATCTGGCGCCCAAGTGACTTTCGTAATTTCCTGCAAAGGCGCACCATATGCATCCGCCGACCAAGATCATGGTTGAAGCAAGAAGGACGATACGGCGGCCGACGCTGATTGCAACAGGCATACCAATGAGGTTTCCTATTCCCATGAACAGTGAAGGATATGTCATCAGTGCGCTAATATCAGCGTAGTCTTTGCCTTGAGCCACATATTTGGGGATGTAGAAGCCTATTCTCTATTAGCAAAACCCACGAGGGCGACCGGGGAATAGACCGACCGAGCAGACCACCAAAGCCAGAGACAGTGGACAGGCCAAGAGCAGAGACTGAGTCATATTAGCCTGGAAACGACAAAGGAACGGATGGACAATACGTACAGCATGAGATGACTATCAGAACAACCCACTTTTGCCAAATGGGCATATTCAAGGGGTCTGTCCTTTGTCAAACTGATGGACTTCAGATGTTTCGCATACACTGACCCTGGGGATCCGCTGTTGGCGTCGGGATGAAAATAATGTCTCCATCCGAGAGCTTTACGGTTCCCATGGTATGGACCTTATCCAGCGTCTGGGTATGCTCGAGTTCCTCGACAAACTCCACGTTGTCTTTCTTGATGTCCGCCATGGTGATGATGATGCTGTTGTGGTGGGTGCTGCTGTCGTCGTTGTCGTGAAAGCGACAGTGTCGTGTGCAAGATCAGACTGATGTTCCGCTGCCAATGTTCTGCTGTGTCGACTGTGGCGGATGAGGAGAGGCAGCAGGAAGCGTCGATCGCGCCCGAGATATATATCCCACCGAAGCCATGCTAGCCCCAGACTCGGTCGGAGCCTAGGTGTGGAGGAGAGCGAGAAGGCGCTCGTCTAAGGGTGCAAACTTCCAACCCCCACATGGCACCAGCAACGTTATCTTGCACCGACCATCCAAGAGGTCACTAGAACCCCTCCGATTGGCCTCGTACCCCGAACCGAGAAGCCATCCAAACTCTATTTGACCGAAAACGCGGAGACGTGGAGAAGCATACGGAGTAACGCCGATCAATCTGGGGTATGCTGGCCGAAAAATGGCCCATGTGATGCAAGCAGAGACACATGGACCCATTGTGAAGCTGAGAAGCACTATTTCCAGTGTGATTTAGGTCGGCAGATGATTGCAAGTGCTTGACTGTTGGCGGCCAAGCATTGGTAATGTGGAGGTTGGACCCGACCTGTGGAGGCTTAAGAGTACTCGAATCATTCGTGTGGACAAGGAGAATCCAGTTGCTCCGAGTTCGACCAGATGGCGTATCGCTAGCTGGACTCCTCAATTCCAAGGATAACCAAGGGCTTGGTTGTTGGGATCCAAGTCTCGACCAGCCTGAACAAGCCATGCACGATGGCGTAGTGGATGGGAGTGGACCGGAAAGTAGATAGCCGTTCGGTGTACCATCTTCACTTGGAAGGTACTCGAGGACATCAAACCTGCACCTAGTAAATTAATCAGCTCTGGAGAATGTGGTATGCAAACATATTTCTCGCCCTCCTAAGGCTCGATAAGGGTTGGAATGGCGTCAGTTGGAAAAAATAGTTGATACATTGAGAATATATAGTGTATCTCGCAAACAGGCAAGTTATGCGTGCTTTTGGCCATACATCTTGTACATGCGCAGACTGCAGCAGATCATCGCTTGCTTTAGGCTCCTCAAGAGCTTGGTCCCTGCTCTTTTACGTCTCTCGTTCAGCATGCCAGGTGCTGCAATAAGCCAGCGTGTCCAAGCATGCCGTAAAACAGGGCACTCTTTCTTCGGCTTCAAACGCGATCTCCGAGGTCTTGTAAAGTTACGAATCGCGCGAGAGTCCCGAAAGAAAGGCAAGCTGTACTACGTTTCTGGTGTGAGCTCACCGGCTCGGACACACCAAATGCCAGTCTCTCGGTCACACGTTCAGCAGCTTGATTGTCGACTTTGAGTCAACCATTCAACATTCGTTCCACTAAACAAGACCTGGCCTTGGAGATGAATCATTGCTCCAAGTTGGGTTTCTTTTTACCCAGCAAAAAGACATCGGAAGGTGCGTTCAAATCCCTTTTGCGACTCTGTGGGCGCTCGACGAGATTCTGAACATTTCGAGCCGTGCATGCCTTCATGTTCATGGTTTCATCCGCGTTTGACCAATGAGCTATACTGACACGCCTGCGATTCGGCAAGGACCGTCCAAGGCGTCGATGAGAGGTGAGTGAATGCACCAAAGCGTCTGCTGCCATGATGGTAGGCACTCACTCATTTTATTGTCAACGTGTCGAATGGATTTGTCGCCTACGCACCGAGGACCGCTTGCTTAGGTAAGCAGGCACGGCCCTGCTTAAACCCGTACCGAACGCTGGGCCGAATGGTCGGACTTTTCTCCCGCGGTTCGGCCACATAGGTGGTGAGGCGTTCATGGGCCGAAGAAAGCACCGACGGGCACCGGCGACAAGGCTAGCTCTTCAATGCCACCACTCCCTCGCCATCTACCCATTAGTTATGGCAGTGGTGCTCGGGCGAGCTTGAAAGCTGTTATTGTGGATACGGTAGCAATCTCGAGGGAGTTCTCGTTGGACGGCATGGTCAGGTCATGCAGCAGATAAGTTGGAGGGGACGCGCCTGTTCTGGAGTGGTCCAATTTCAACATTCTCCCTTTTTCCCCTAGCTCTGAGCACTTCACACACTTCTCCACTGCCTCCTCCACTCCAAGCAGCTTTCAAGCGCGTCGGCGAGCCCAAGGTTGGCGAGAACGCCTACCTTGGTTTCACCCCTAGAAGGAAAGAGGTCCACAAGGCAGGATCAACACCGGGCAACGCCAAAGCCCTAGAGACTCGGACATCCTCGTCGAGCACGACATTGAGATCAAGGTCCGGGATGGAGCTCGTCCGTACGTCAACATCTACCGGCCCGCAGATACGGACGAGCAGATCCCCGCAATCCTGAGTTGGTCCTTGTATGGCAAGAAATACAGCGCTTTGGACATTGGCCGGCAAACAGTGCCCTCGCCATCTCTCGATTGGAACGCGGCTGCTCAACAGCCCCTTTCGCTCAAGGGCCAGTATCATTTTTAGCAATTACATATAGAAGAAAATCTTATTTTTCTTCACAAAAAAAGAATCCCCTAAAATTCTGACTATCAAAATCATCTTCAATATCATTGTTTTGCTTCTTTCCCCCCCCCCCCTTTCTGCATATCAGAAAAGAGAAAATCTCAATGATCATCAAAAACACCCTGATTTTCGCCCGCCGCATTGGTCCCACCACCAGCCCAATCAAGCATACCACCATCCGACGGACCCCCGCCCACGGTATCACCACCATTGGAATCCGTCAACAACATCCAGTTCCAAAGCTCCTCCACATTATACCCCTCAAACGGCAACGCGCTCAAATCGAAATTCTCATTCTTGTTGCCGCCGCTGCCGTCTGCAGCCATAGGGTGGCTATCATGCAGTATATTCGATATCTGCATCGAGTCCTCCCTGGCCCCTGTCCCTCCTCCGCCGCCGCCGATCCCGAGCATTGCATGCCCTGCCGCGGGAGATGTTTGCAGGCTTCGCGAGGATGGTCCGCTGCTGCTCGAGGGGTGGTTCTGCATCATCATGTTTTGCTGATCGTACGCGTTGTGAGATCTGATGGGGTGGCTGCTCGTCGAGTTGATGCTGTTGGCGTTGCTGTTGGACGAGTGTTGCGCCGTTGTTCTCTGGCTGTCGTGCGCGGTTTTACGTCTGTTTAGGCATTTGATCACTTTTTCGCAAATGACATTGGCGCCTATAGGAGCTTTGATGTTAGTAAATGGTTCCCAAATCTATAAAAGACTGTGTGGGTGTTGGATCTTTTTTTGACCTGGGCTTACCATCGCTGAATTGCGCGTCCATGCCGGTTTTTCGGAATTGCGTGCTTGTCCACTCTGCCGCTGCTTTCAACAGCTGCAGTAAACTATGTATCAGTCTCTTGAACGTAGCTGTGTTTTCAGATGGTGAAAAATCATACCTCGACATCGCTGAGCTGCATTCTGCTCGCAGGATTCTTGACAATATACGTGGCAAGAACCACACAAGCCAACAACGCAGGACCCGCGCTCAACAAACGCGAATCAAGTCTTCTTTCCAGCATTTCCACGGTGATTTTGGCAACCGCTCTCGCGCTACTCACACAGATGGCTTCACCACCTCCCAGCCGAAACCTCGCATCATTTTCGGGCACCAGTTTTTCAATCTCTCGCTGGAGGGCCGCTGCGGGTTGGATGAGTGCTGCGCGATGCACTGCAATGACCGATTGGTGGTATTGGAAGGACAGGAACGCAGCGAGGTGGTACTGGTCGTCGCTGCACAGGATGTCATTGCCAGGCCGGAGTTCGGCGGGCACCAGCGCAGGCCAGAGTAGCAATTGCTTGTCCAGTCTGGCTGAATCGAGCAAGATTTGCTTGCCCGTCCTGTCGCCGGGTTGATGACCGTACAGATGTGTAGAGATATCGTGCTGGACCTCGGCAAGCGCCATATTCCACAGCAAATAATCGTGTCCCGGCGCTCGTTGGCTGGCTGCCATCATTTGATCAGTGTTTACCGCATTGATGGCAGAAGGCCTTCCGCTTTCCAGTTGGCCCATCTTCTCCAGGCAGCAGCATACAGCCCATACTCGTGCGTGGAAGAGCTGTTGCTCGCGTTTTTGGATGCCATGTTGGTCGGATGGACGCACTACCGAGTGGCGGTGCAACCCCATGGATTGGGCGATCCGGACGGCCAGTCCAGTATTGTGCCATGCTATGCCGTCTTTGTTCCTCCCTCGGTAGCAGATGGCGAGTAACAGCAAGCATTGCACTGTAGTCAGGTATGGATAATTAACCGCATGACCCGCAAGTGCAGCGCCGACACGAAGGTATTTGGTGCCGACCTCACATGGAGAATTGTTCAGCTCATCGGCTCCTAGACTCATCAGGAGATATGCCATGGCGAGGTGAGCAATCTTGGAGGAAGGCACTGCTTTCAGATCGGGCAGTGATGCTATCTGATGAACCATATCCCTCGTCTCGTCAATATTCGTAAGCGGATAAAACACATGCAGTCGTGTGAAATAAGCGTCGAGGTAGGCATTCCTCGCGTTGTAATCCGGAAAAGCGATTAGTTCGAGGTGTAGTGGCAACTCCATCTCCTCGGAATGGGCCATGCCGTGACGAAAAAAGGCGGAAATGGGTTCGACATTGTATGTTCTGAGATAGATGTCGAGCGATTTGGTCAAACATTGACCGCTGCTTCCGCCCAACATCTTGAATCGGTTGTTGACCACGTCTAGATTGAAAGACATGTCGTATGGCTGTTGGACGGGTGAGACATCTGTAGTACTCATGGCAACACTGATGGTGGCATTCCCATTGGTCATGGGTGTGTGACTTGTTGAAGCCGCAGGGGATAGATGCATGTAGTGATCTTTCATGGCCTCTGGCAGCGGATTCTTGTCAACTGCAGGGAGAGTGGGCGCATAGCTGTTGCTCCTATGCCGCGCTGTTGCAATATTCTGTGCATAGCTGTCACTCCTTTCCCTCACTGGGGCAATGTTCTGTACATCCTGTACAGGCGCAACGGCAGCGACAGAGGATACTGCCTGCGCAGGCCTCTCGGGAACTTCGACCCACTCCCGGATGACTGGAACATCGGGTCTTTTGGGGTCACTGGTAAAACATTCCGAGTCTCTGTTTCTGCAATTGCCGCATTTTGGATAACTGGCATCACATTTGACTTTTCTGCGACGGCATTCGTTGCAGGCTGTGGTCAGGCGAGTCTTTTTGGCCGGGGGAGGGTTCATGATGATGACGCTGATGCTAATGGCCGGACAGGTATTTGGACCAGTGGCGTTTGCATCTTTTCCCCAGTTAGATTCTGATATTAGCAATTGTTCTTGTGATAATATTGTTGTAGGTTGGTGGTCCCGACGGTGGTCAGTCGCAGACCTCGGCCGAGATGTGCCCTCTCCGCTCACGTGGACCGTGCCTTTACGAGCTCATTCGTATAGCCACAGACATGACCGCCATCCACCTCGCAAACCGCAGAGGCTATCTCGACGCAACTCTGCGCACCGAACCTTTCGATGCCCCCGACTTGACGGCAATAGTGGAATTCACGGCCAACAGCGTGGGCATCAATACTCCGGCTTCGGTGCAGGTGTTGAAGACCAAGTATGCCGAGTTGCGGGATTAGAGGGTTGTGGTTGTAGAGGGATTGAGGCTGTTTGAAGGCGGATCATGATAAGTTTTCGGCGGCTTTGATGGGCAAGATTACGGAGGATAGGGAGAGGGGGGAGGAGGTTGTGGCGAGGATTGATTAGGTTTTGCAGAGCGCGATTGATCTTTACGCTGCTTTTAGACAGAAGATTGTGTAAGGTATTTTATGGCATAGTGGTTAGTATGACACAAGTTTTTTGATAATCCGCGGAAACAGAAGGGAACAAATTCCTGAAATCTTGTCGCAACATCATACTGTCTCTATTGAGTATACGCTGCACCACTAAGAGCAATATCCAGTAACCATAGCTGCCATTCGGGTCGCATAGATCGATAGGTGTCACGACGTCCATTTGCGTCAGGGTGTTGCTCTTAACGAGCTTAGTCAGCATACTCTTAGCAGTACAGCACTTGCTCCATGCTCAACCATCTTCGCTTGATCGTAACTAGTTGTAAGAGTTAGGTGACACTACCAGAACGGTAAGGGACGGTTCAGATTGCAATAGCATTTTATATGAACCACAGCATCAACAGCTTTGATAATGGCACGACAATGCGACATATTGAAGGCTCAATACTAGTATCCCGCTTGATAAGTACATGTACCTTATGGTGAAGATGGAATAAATACTGAATGTTTTGCTTGGTTGGTATACACAAGATGATATCATTAAACGCCAAAAAAAACAAATCCAAAACAAACAACAAGACTGGTCTACATAGAAGTAGACTTGATCAAATCAATGGCTTTCTCCCTCAAGCTTCCGCCTTGATGTACGGAATACCGGTCAGCTTATACACGCGCTCAGACAACTTCGGAGGGTTGACGGGCGCGGTTCTGTTGTGAGGATCCAGCTCGCCGTTTCGCTTTGCCTCGTTCTTGCCCATGACCTTGCAGTTTGGCCAGTGAGTGGTGCCGAACCAGCCGTCAAAGGCAAGCTTCTTGCGTCGCAGCTCCTCTTGTGTGGCATCGGCAACGGGCATGTAGCAAGTGTAAACGCAGAAGCGGCTCTGGTCGGTGGTGGAGCTCAAGTTGTAGTGAGGGGTGCGGCTGTCCCAGAGAAGCAGATCTCCAGGCTCAGCGCACACCTTGACCCACTTGGTGCCGTGCTCCTCCAGCCACTTCATGCCTGCGTCGGTGAAGCCATACCACTCCGGGTTCCAGGCGGGGATGGGTGTCTCCCAGGCCATCTCCTTGTGGAATTGCTCGGTCAAGAGATGTGCGCCTTCGCAAACAATGAGACCGCCGTCGTCAGGGCCGTTGGGGAGAAGGTTCACGAGACCCTGCAGACAGCGGAAGCCGCTCTTCTTGGGGTCCTGGTCTTGGTGAGGCCATGGCTTGTTGGGGGGAAGATCTGTGCGGCCTGCGAGACCAAAGTTGACGGCGTCGTAGGACACAATCAGGTCGTCGGTTCCCAATACTTCCTCAAAGACGTTGAGCACTCCGGGCTCTGCACGAATCTCCCACACAAAATCTTCGTGGGTGACTGCGTAATCGAGGCACATTCCCTTGTTGTTGATCTCGGGGAGGTGCTCCGACTTCCAGGTTGAGCGGTCATCGCGCTTGTATCCGAGACCACTAAGGTTGAGATTAGCTCAAGACTTGAAGGATAAAGTCACAGATTCTGTAAAAAAAAAAAAAAAAAAAAAAACTTACAAGTCTTCCAGCCATTGGTGCATGCGGTTTGCGTATTGCTCTGCACGCTCCTTGGGGACAGCACCCTTGACAACAGCATAACCATTCTTGGCCAGATCGGCTCTCCAGTCCTTGGTCTCAACACCCTGAAGACGGATGGTGGTCTTGGGGGCTTCGGTGTGTATCTCGCTGAAAACCATATCTGCTGTTTTGATGTGGTGTGTGTGTGTCTTGGATGTGGTTGTGATGTGTAGGATGGAGAGAAGTGTTTGTACTTGATGACTCTGGATCCTATTATACCTTAGTTGCTCTTCAAGGGGCAAGTTCCGAGCCGCTGTGCTCTACGCCTGACTTGACGCATTATCCACCGTTTCCATAGTGGCCGAGCAGTGTGGGGTGTGGGGTGTGGGGTGGCTCGGGATGCCAAACCGTCCCGAACCGAGATGGGAGGGCCGAAACGGTCCTCCGAGAGAGATCGAGTCGTGCAACAGGAGGCCGGAAAGCTGGGAGGCCCCTTTTTGGCCGAACCGAGCCGACCTCCTCCACATGGCTGACCACGACGAGTCAACAGATTATTTGACACTATGCCGTATGCAATGTCTGCCTTGATATAACGATGCAAAAAGCCCGAGGTCAAGCAAGCAAACAACCTCCGAGACTCCAGATAAACTTATCCACACCCCTCATGACTTGCTCATCCCTCGCCCTAAGACTTCTCGTAGAAGATTTGAAGAAATGGCGAACTCAAAAGTAGAACACTGGGATGTGATTATCGTTGGCGCCGGCATTGCTGGCCTGGCCACAGTATGTAGAAGGACCTTGTCCACCGTGCATGTATAGACATTAACGTCAACACAGGCAATCGCCCTCAGGCAAAGCAACCGCAGCATCCTCGTGCTGGAAAAAAGCAGCATGAACCGCGAAGTCGGCGCCCTCATCTCCCTCCAACCCAATGCATCCAAGATTGTCGACAAATGGGACATCACCCCCTTTCTTTCGGAGAAGAAGCCCATGGTGGACGAATCATTCCGTCTGCTCAGCATAGCAGGCGAATTGCAAATGGAGATTCCGTTGAAGACGGCGCAGTTTGGTGCAGACCGGATGCTTTACCACCGGCAAGATTTGCACGATGCGCTGAGGCAGGCCGCCACGAGCGACACCAAACACGGCAAGCCCGCTGTCATCCGCACCTCGAGCGGCGTGACGGGCTGTGATTGCGACTCGGGCAACGTGTACCTCGCCGACGGCACCACAGTGCGGGGCGACGTCATCATCGGCGCCGACGGGATCCGCAGCGCCATCAGAGACCAAGTCATCAAAGATACCCCGAGCGCCGGCAGCAAAGCCATCCCCACCGGTCTCTCGGCCTACCGCATCCTCGTCGACACGGAAAACCTCCCCGCCCTCGACGTCGACAGCGCAGTCTTCGACCTCAAGCGCTCGGCAACCACAATGATCGTCGGCCACGACAAGCGCATCATCATGGGCCCCGGCCGCGGCGGCGAAGTCTACGGCCTCGTCTGCCTGATCCCCGACCCCAACCCCTCGGCAGAAAGCGCCTCGTGGAACAACTCGGCCCCCTTGCACGAAGTGCTGGATGCCTTTAAGGATTTCCCCGCCTGGGTGCAGGACATTATGAGGGCAGCGCCCGATGTGGCGCTGTGGCAGCTGCGCGACATTGACCCCTTGACCACATGGACAAAGGGACGCGCCATCCTGATCGGCGACGCAGCGCACGCCATGCTGCCCACCCAAGGCCAAGGCGCCAGCCAGAGCATCGAAGACGCCGAGGCCCTACAAGCCTTCCTCTGCGACCTGGACTCGGGCGCCGCAAAGGAAGAAGTCCAAAAACGCCTCGCGCAGGTGTTTGACGCGAGGTACGAGCGTGCGTCCCTGATACAGGAGTATAGTAGGATGCAGGCCAAGCCCGCCGCGTCAAAGGACAACAAGACTGTGCAGCTGAATCCAAACGAGTTTATGGCTTACAACTGCAATTACTCGGGAGCCAAAGATTGGGCGGCCAAGCAACAAAAGGTTCAAGCCGTAGCCAACAGAGACAAGGACGTCCAAGCTTTGCCAGTTGCCGCTGTGAAAGCGCATTGAAAGCTCACTTTGAATCTCAATTCCATAACAAACTTTCTCCCCCCAGCTTCTCCAATCTATTTTACTCTTTTTCGTTCCTTCCTTTTCACAATCTATACCTAAACTCCTTGTTCTTCCTGTCCGTAACGTCCGCAAACTCAATGTTGACCGTGTGCTCAATATGCACCTCTGCGACCAGCCTGTCCCTCCGCTTGTTCTCCCACATGTAGTACGTCCTCAGCGTCAGGACCAGGGCAACGGCAACGCTGCAAGAAACAATGATGGTGATTTTGGCAGGCACGTAGTCGGGCGCGTCGCCGGAGCGGAAGGTTAGCGGTCCGATGATGTTGCCGAGACAGAAGGAGATGAGGAGGATGGCGTTCATGGTGACTATGTACGAAAAGAGAAAATGTCAGCAAAGAGAAGAAAAGGAAAAGAAAGGTAAAAAAAAAGAAAAAGAAAAGAAAAAATGTGAAGAGAAAAAGAAAAAGAAACAGGATGAAGAGAAACAAACAACCCCCACCCCCCGGTAAATAGAGCAGAGGACAGATGGAAAGACCAAACGTACCTTTCTTAGTATGACCCGCATAATTTGCACCCACCCAGCTATACAGCAAAGGCAAACTCGCCCCAATACAATTGGTCAAGTAATTCCCGATCAACTTGCCCGCTTTGTTGTCGGCAGGCAAGAATGCCATCAACGCACCGCCCATGATCCCGGGAATCAACAGCGTCACGACATTCAAGCCCCGCTGATCGAACCTGCCGGCCAGATACGTGGCAATCAGGATACAAACCACGGTAACGACGCCGGCGGGGATTTGCAAGAGGGCGGTCTGCTTGCTGTCGTAGCCAAAGCCTTTGATCAGCGTTGCTTGGAAGCTGCTGACGGCGCCGTTGGGCACGCTGCTGGCGATGGTGATGAGACTCAGCAACAACGTCTGCAGGTCCCAGAAACACTCCAGGCATTGCTCGAGTTTGAAATGCTTGTTCTCAATGCCCGTCTGGTTCTCTCGAAGTCGCTTAATCGCCCAGATTTTCTCTTGGTGCGAAAGGCGCGAGGTCATTGGGTTGTCCGGGAGGACGAGTATGACCGTGATGCCAATGCAGATGGTGAGCAGGCCGACCACCAAGAATAGTATTTGCCAGCTGTAAAGGGAGGCCGAGTGGACGTGTTGGAAGGCAAAGGATAGCAGGGAGCCGAGGATCGTTCCTAGTCCGGTGCCTAGGTACCAGATGCCCATGCGACCGGGCTGTTCGTGTTTCTTGTACCACTGTGGGAAGCTTGTGTCAGTTTTCCGTTCGGTTTGTAGATTCAAGATCGAAGCCTACCATGGTGGTGATGAGCATCAGAGAAGGAGCAACGGCAGACTCAAAGCAGCCAAGCAACACTCTGGTCGTAATCAGACCCGCATAATTGTGACAGGCTGCCGTGACAGTGACAATGGTTCCCCATAGCATAACCATGAGACCGAGATATTTGGCCGTGGGGAAGCGCTGCATGGCATAGCCATGAGGGAATTCGAGACAGATATACGAAACATAAAATATCCAAGCCTGCATTCTCTCATCAGTACATTATCCCAACCCTGAAAAAAGACGACTCTGGGGGAGCCAACTCACCAGAGTCGAGAACTCATCCTTCGTGATATGCGCATCAGCATACAATCCCATAACCGCAGCATAGTTGATCAACGTCTTGTCCAAGTATTGCGCAATATAACAGCCAAACATCAATGGAATGACCATCCAGTCAATCTTGCTGACCAACCTTTTCTCATCTTGGGCGGTCATTTCGACGCCCTCGCCTTCGCGGCGCAGGAAATCGAGTGCTGCGTCTGCATTCTTGACATCTTTGACTTCTCCGCTTTCGAGCTTGGGGGGTTCTTCTAGTGGAGTTTGGAGTGCTTTTTCTTTCTCCTGTCCCTCGAACATGGCTACGGGTGTATGATGCAGAGGATACGGGGATGAAAGATGCGGAAGAGTAAAGCGATTGATATCAATCAAATACCTACGCTGACATCTCACTATTAATGTCAAGTTTGATCGTGGCAAGCCAAGACAACTCAAGATATGGACACGGCTTGGTCGCCTATTGTAGGTCTGTGGTTCACACATTGCCATGATAGTGAGTTACCTGCATTGATACATGAGGCAAGACATTCGACATTCCTAATCGGGGATGGATATGCAAAGCGTGCATCGCCCTATCGGTTGCCGCCCGGGCAAGGCATATGGGTGAATGCAAAACATCTCGGATTTACGACCGTTTCAAGTGGCAAGCAGGATGGAGCACCTGAATATTGGTTCTTGGACTTGCGCTGATAATGACTGCAAATTCGGCGGAACTTCTTCCGGGTTAGATAAGAGGTCAATACAGCTGTTAATGTGAAGCGGGCGTTCTCGCTGTCGACGGAGGCACTGCTGCAAGGCAGCTGCTTGCCACTCGAAGTAACTTTCGATGCGACCAAATGGCAAAGAGGCCTTAAACGCCAGAGTTTCCTTTGACCAGAGTTAGATATGTCGCGGTCGTGAAATTGCAGTTATCAAGCTTCGAAGATAGTTGTCAACTAGGAATTAGTGAAACCAAAAGATAATTGCAGAAAACATGCTATATTCGAGTGTCATTGAGAGCATTTCCTATGGCCAAATCCCAGTATTGCTGAATATTATTAGAATCTTTATAATAGCACTCCATCTGCCAAGATGTGCGCAAGTTTGGAGTTGGCGACATCGCACCTACATTGCACTTTTGCCATTTTTCACAAGCATGCGTTGATATTTTGATAATCAGAAGGGACACCTGTCGGCAGGTGAAATTTCTTCCGAGGACTTATCCGACGATTTGATTCAGCTTGCACACCCTCCAACTCGCGATCTTTGTCGAAACCGGTCGCGTAGCAGATTTGAACCTTCAAGGACGGAGATGAGATGAAGCATGATTGATGACGGAGTGGTCACTACCAGTGTCGTTGGAATGTCAGCATGCCTTTATGACCCGCATATCACTGGGTCGCTCGACACGGCGTTGGTGGTTGGCTCGTCAGATGGTCTCTCCGATGCGGACCTTTCTGGAGGTCGCGCAAATCAGAGTATAAGTCAAAGAGGACTCCAAAGACAGGCAGCGGTTCTGGATCGGATTCTGAACGGCGAGGTCGACTTCCCCGAAAAAGGCCAGAGATGAGGAAGACAAGGCTACAGGGCCACGAGCGAAATTCTCCGCTCGGCGGTTGCTGATCTCGTGCTCTAGTCGCGAGCGTAGACAGACGGTCTCATTTTTTCAGGGTTTCTAGATCGTGATCTTTGACCTCGCTCCCTCGAGTGATGGAGGGTGCTCTTCTCCCGGGACTTGGGATAACACAGTAAAGGACGAGCGCGAAATAGTGAGACTTGCCCGGCGCTATCCAAGGAGTCCACGGCAGCTAGTATATTGGCCCGTTGATTGGTTTTGCGTTGACCTTGCAGGTCTTCCTCGGCTCTCGAAGACTCAACAGCAATCCCTTCCGCATTCGGACGGTCAATCTGCAGTTTGCTTGCTGAGATTTTACAGGATTACTGCTGCCTCTCAGTCCCTGGACGGAAATCTGATCTCTTTCCTTTTGAAAATAATGAGGGCGCAGACTGCTGTTTTCTCGGCTGCTGTCCTGTCGAGCGCCATGATTTGCCGGCAGAGAGGAGACGTGGAGCTATCAAGATCGGGGTCGAGGGTGGCTGAACCATGATCGTGAACGGCATCTTCATCGGCATCGACGCCTCGATCATCGACTGGACCGGAGTCTCCGTTACCATGGGTGGCATCCGCGTCGAGAGGGTCTTGGGCAGGAGCAACAAGAGCACTGTTGTGATTGTTGTTGCTGTTGCTGGTGCTGGCGATTGGCAGATTGTCTTCATCACCCTCCCCATCGCTCTCTCCGTTGCTCCCTTCGTCGCCCTCCTCATGGTCCTCCTCCTCCCCAGCTTCACTGCTAATCTCCCGGCCGATGTTCTGCGATGAGGCTGCTCGGGCCCGACAACTCTTTCTCCCTGCCCTGGAGCTGGGGAAAGTTCGCATATACCGCGCCTCACTGACCTGCGCGGCCTTCTTCCACTCTGACCCATGGACCCCCCTCATCAACTTGAGGAACTGCGATCTGCAGGCTTGGGGTGTACGGCCAATCTCCTGGCCCACGAATGCCCACTTCAATCTTGTTCCGTGGAGCTTGAGCAGCCTGCTGTATAGGTCGTCGTTCCAGGATTTGGAACCGTTGGTGGCGAGGTCCTTGGACTTGTTCTTGACCCGACGCTTGCCCTCGCTCTTGCGCTTGCCCGTGCCGCTGTCCGAAGGTGGTGGTGGTGTAGATTGCATGGTGTCAACAGTTTAGGTGACGCTAAGCAAAAGTCGTGCCACTGTTGACGAAGATGAAAGAAGGAAACGGATCCTACTTTCCATTGCTTTGTACCTGTCGCTGCCACCGGCGTGCTCAGAAAAGAGGGAGTTGTTACAATAAGCTCCCTGTCCAGTCACGCCCGGACTTTCGAGATTGTGTGCGCCATCTGTGACTCTTACGCAACGAGGGGGTTTGAGAGATCAAATATACGCAGCAAGGTTGATGGCGAGTCCGCTTGCGGAAGCCCCAGTAGCAAGAGGACTTTCAATGGACTGCGCAGCACGATCTGTATCGAAGACAGTGCAGAGAGAACTGCTCGTGGCTGTCAACTGCTGAGCAACTACCTACATTTGACAAGGGGAATCGAGCACGAAACCCGACCTTCCGATCGAGTTGAGGGTTGCGCAGGGGATGACTCATATTTGCCATGGCGGCCGGCCGTAGCAACTTTGCGAATGTTACGGATATGCAAGACCATTGCTGCATATGCAGAGAGGCATCGGTTTGATTCCAGAGACATCCAGGCTGGCAGGCGCGATTGGATCCAGCATGATATCTGCATCTATTTGTGCCCAGTCGTAATACTACCGTTCTCTCAAAGACTCGGATGCTCATAACCACTACCAAAATGGCTATCCCACCTCCGCTTCCGCCTCCGCATCCTCGTCTTCATCGCCTCCCACTTCCCCTCCTGATGTTGAAACTCCGTCCTTATTCCAATCCCGCTCCCGCTCGGCCTCTTCATCCTCACCCTCAGATTCCTCTTCCATCTCCAATTGCTCAGCTTCAATCTCTTCGGCTTTGGCTTTGCATGCTGCGGCCGAAAACCCGGACCCCACTTTGCTGGAGATGAAGCGCCAGCGGTCATTGTCATAGTCTTGCATTGCGGTAAGGAGGCGTTGTATCTGTTGAGTGTCGCATTAGCATGTGGTTGATTTTAGCTATGCGGTCGTGGGCGCTGAGTGATCGTCAGAGTATGTGAGTTTGATTGGAGACAAGCACTTTTTGTCCCGACCCCGTCCAATTTTCATGTGCATATGCTTTACCGGCTCTTTGAGCCAGATCAACAAGCGAAAAGCACGCCATTGACACGGGATCTGTAAGATCGGCCGAGCAAAAATGAGGTTATGGTCGCCAGGGGAAATCGGGAGCAAGAAAAAACAGTAAAGAAAGTTTGGAAAGCTTACCATATCGACGTTCCAAATCGTCGTCTTCGCCTTCAGCTTGGTGCAATACCTCACTTGCAGCGTACCCGCACTCCTCCCCGGGAAAAAATCCGAAATCTGTTTCCAAGACAAGTTTTTTGATTCTTTCAACCTGACGAGAAGCGCGTCGTCTTCTCGAGTAAACTTCAACTTAGGTCCTCGGGGTCGGGCTGCTGGTGAGGGCATTCCTTCCTGGCCAACCATGTTGGGCGGTCCCAGGAGTTCGGTTTCTTCGCTGTGAGAGGCGCACTCAAGCGTTCGAGGCTCTCTTGGCATGTGGTGATGATGATGTTGTTTTGCTTGTATGTGTTGCGGCGGAAGCTGGTGTGATTCACTTCGGGGCGATCTCTCAGACGAGGCAGCTAGTGATAATTCTGGAGGCCGAAACTGGAATGGAGACGCTTGAATGGGCGAATGTTGAGTACTCGTTGTCAGCTGGACAGGCACGTCGAGCGTCAGACTGGCATTGTATAGGTGAAGCCCCGGCGCGATGGAATTTCCGTCTTCGTTGCGGCTTCTCTTGCGTGGAGGCAATGGTTCCGAGTCCACATATACTGACGCTCTCCTGGAGCTTCCGTAAGAACCGCTGTGCTGGCTCGAGATGGAATTTGCAATGCTACTCCTCTCATTTTTGTTGTTTGTGTCAAGGGTGTTGGATTGGAGGATCAATGCAGGCTGGATAGGTAGAGAAAGACTTTGATAGTCTATATGGGGCCGCATCGGGAAGTAAGATTGCTGCATTTCCGGATAGTCATGGCCAAGGTATGGGTAGGTATATATGACGTCTGTTGTCAATTCGTCCTGTTCCTGAGTATCTCCTCCTTCTGCAGCCAACCTTCCATGCTGAAATGGATAAATGTTGTACGAATTTGCCAGACTTGCGGTATTGCGAATGATCCCAGAATTGAAGAGAATTTCCACCAAGTGAAACTCACTTGGACTCGGAAGTTGATAGAGGAGCGCCACAATGAGGACAGTCGAAGTGTCTTTATGCGTAATTGTAGTGCAGTAGGGCCGGCCCGTCCTAGAAGAGAGTTGTAATTAAGGTTGAGCCAAAAGCACGGTCAGTGTAAGTCTTCCAGGGCAAGGGAACCACTCCAATAATATATGATCAAGACAGACACTTCACACCTTCCGCTGCATATATATTATGATGATAGCCGATGCCGAGCTTGCCACGGTCAAGCACACTGTAGATATTAGCTTGAATGATTTTAAAGAGCAGGTTCATTTATTGGTAAACACCAAAGGGTCGTAGATATGCTTGCCAAGTGAACAACGATGGAACATGCAGAAGCATACATGTGCCGAGAGGACTCTGACATTTGATAGCAGGGACCAGTCCATTGGCTGGGTCTCGCTCTCGCTTAGTTGCCTTCAGAGAATGCACGAGAAAAGACCTGGACATTGCCGGTAAGCTCGGCATGTCGTAAGGCAAGTCTGGCTGGCTGTTCACGACGAGACAGGAGGACAGAATTAGGCTCTGTCGCTGAGCCACACGTGGGTGGATAGCGGCTCGGTTGTTCTGCCGTGAAGCATCATAGTGATTCTTCGAGAACATGATCAGCGCAGGCTAGATCACTGTGGAGATGCTTGACAAGCGAGTGTGGCTGTGGATGGTGACTATGCAGGAAAGAGTAACATATGCAATGCTCCAGCAGCATGAGCGGTTGATTCCAATGACATGTTTGATGTGGATTATGGAGCTATGCTTCCAAAAGGATTCAGGCTTCACCATGCTCTAGGTGAGTTGTGATCTCTCGCTGTGCTCTGTGTCTCGGTGAAGGAATTCGGAATTCAAATTCCTTCCGGACTTTCTCCAGCTACTGGCCGGCATTCTCGAATGATCGACAGCCCACAGCGGGAACTGATAGGGAAGCATTCAGAGGGAAATGCTGATAGAGAAGCACTGCAAAGCCACAGTCGACCAGAACCAGGTTTAAGTGGTATGTATCAATGTAGTACGACCGACTGGGCGACATTGATGGGCCGCAGGCGCCATGATTGTGGGTTGAGGTCAGATTGGGGACACAAGAAGGGTCGCTTAGTCTGAAAGGGGATATGGTCCCTTCTATGACCTGTCAAAAAGAGGTTCAACGTGGCTGTTCGTTTGTTCGCGTGGCAAAGACAGGAAGCAGCTTCCAGACTCGATGTCCTTCTGTCGTTTGACGCATAGCGTTCTTCATGAGTCACGGTCACGGACGAAAGCATTTTTGGATACCGCATTCGACTATGATTCGACGGGATGCCGAGCAGATCCTGCCCGTTTCATCATACCCAAGCCTCTTCTAGGATCTCGCCACACTGTGGCGATTCATACAGG
Organism: Aureobasidium zeae; assembly: GCA_017580825.2. Taxonomy (NCBI): domain Eukaryota; kingdom Fungi; phylum Ascomycota; class Dothideomycetes; order Dothideales; family Saccotheciaceae; genus Aureobasidium; species Aureobasidium zeae. The sequence continues at coordinate 910,868 of JAGFJS020000004.1, forward strand.
CCGTGTGCCGATTTGCGGTGTGCCACCTGCCGTGCTCGATGGCAGGAAAAGAAAAATCGACGTCGTTTCCCTGCAGAACGCAGCGTCCTTGGACCGTTTTCTGCCTCGGGCCACACCTTCGAAAACGTTTTTTTGTCATCTGTCACTGAGCCTCATCAAAAACGGGCGGGAGCCTTCCTTCGTATGTCTTTTTGTACATAATTTTTTTTCCCCTTACTGACTCGAGTGAGATCTATTTCTCCCCGGGAAAAAGGCACGCGAACGGTCAGCGTGGGCCGAGAAGCTTACTAATTAAAGTGGTTGAATGATTAACGGACCTGGATCCAGATATCCGAACAGCGTGTATTGTTGCGAGAATTGACTGAATTGACTGCATCACTCTTGCAGTTTGTCACTAGAATTGAAGGGATATGGAGAAGTCACAGAGAAGTGGGGATATGTTGCATTTCTCGCGAGAGCACAGAACTGATCGCACCTCGGTACTCCAGTCTCTTTACCTCCTTAAATTTGGTAACACTACCTGACACTGTCACCCGAGGAGAGTGTATCAATGCGATAATCCCAATGGTAAACGCAGGCTGCGGGCCGGAATTATTGACTTGCGACGGTCACAATACCCTTGCGGCTCCTTGACGAGAGTATTGAGTAGGTAGGCAAGCGAGACCGAGTTATAGAGGTCCAGCAAGTAGGTAGGTACGAACAAGTGAGAAAGCACGCTCTCTGTTCCCACTATGTCAATATATGAAAGCGAGTCGTACTAAGGTCTGTCCAGATCCCCATGACAACTCACTTGATTCGCAACTCACTATGCGATGCTAAGAGAAATGATCACAAGGTGTGCCCAATCGCCCTCCATCTCGAGTGCTCATGGAGAAACAGAAGCAGGCGCGGCGAGAAGGCAGCGATAACACGAATATACAAATTTTGCACTCCGCTTACTGCTCGTTTTACTGTACAGGTATGCTTGAATTATGTCTATCGACTCAAACAACAATCGGAAACTGGAAAATGAGAGCAATGCGGAAAAGACAGCAACCTAAAAAGGTTATGCTGTGGGCACTACAGTCTCCGAGACTCGAATGCATGTATTATGTTTTTTGGTACGAGAAAGCGGAACGGCGAGGCAGGTGTTCACTAATGAGATAACGACTATGACCCGGAGGAAGAAACGTCTCGGGTGATTCGTCGTCTTCGTTTACTGCAACACGGACCCAGGTCTAGCTGTCACAAGCAGCAATGTTGGCCTCAGGACATTCTTCTTCATTGCCGCTCGGTGCGACTCTGACTGCCTAACTCAGCCTCACCTGCTCAGCTCTCGTAGCAGTTCGTCCTCCTGTGAAAGGTTGCATTAGAGTGTCTTGGTCGATCATTAAAGGTGCTGTCTCGTTTCCGCAATGAAGATGACATGAGGGAGAAAATCCTTCATCGCCACCAGGAAGAGAAGAACGGAAAGAGAACCACTTCTCGACCAAAATCAGGACGTGCCACTCCCTCTCTTTGGCCCTGATACGCCAGAATCTAGCAACGGACAAGGCAGTAAAGTAAACGGATCATATTCCTTGATCCTTGGATGACTTTGTGTGGTTGTGATGAAAGGTAGGTCTCCACGTGATGATTGTAGAGGTTGTGTGTGAGACTTCAGCTTTGCGCATGCTGATCTTGATGTTGGTATGGGTGCAAGTGGACCTTTAGCTCGCATTTCTGTTTGTTTTTGCTCCTGATTGCCAGTGTTCTTGAGGAGAGTTTTTGCAAGGCGATGATGGGTGTGTGCAGGACAGGGTGAGTGACATGGCCCATGCTTTCTGATGACGTCTATGGTATTTTGAACAAGACATTTCGAGCTCCTCCTCCAGGACCTTGAAGGCAACAAAAGATCGCACAACAGAGACAAAGGCAATACCCAATTCGCCAATCCAACGCCTCCTGTCACTGAGATTCTGCATGGCCACCACCATCATGCGCCCAGCCTCCCGAGCCTTGTTCGCTCAAGCCGCCTCACTATCACGCCCAACTCTGCTCTCACAGCGCGCCAGAACAATCTCAACCTCCAGACGTGGACCTGTCGGCCCGCCCAAGACAAAAGACCGAGGTCCCACGAGCACCGAAGACACACAAACCGATTTTGGCGCTATGAACGTCCTCGCAAATACGCCTACACCCACAACAGCTGTTGATGCCTGCGCTTCTGATGGGTTTGCGCTGAACAGCGGCTTGAAGATCTCGGGCTCAGGGGTCTTGCTCTTGGGGGGCGATGCATTCAATTGGAAGCCTTGGGTTAAGCAAGAGGGAGATGCTGGCAACGCTGGGACTTTGAGGAATCAGAAGGGCCAATGGCATGTTGAAGGCAGCAGTTGGGGATTGCTTGATCTGGTGTGGCCGAAGCCTGGTATGCTATTCATACCTCTTTCGCTCGCATGGCTAAACTAATATTAACCGAACCCAGATCTCCTCATCCTAGGCACCGGACCAAACATCATACCAGTATCACCAGAAACAAGAAAACACATTAGCGATTTGGGTATCAGGCTTGAGATTGCGGATACGCGCAACGCAGCCTCGCAGTTTAATTTGCTGGCGACCGAGAGAGGCGTTCAGCAGGTCGCGGCTGCATTAATACCCATCGGGTGGAAGGAAGGAGCATAGTTGGTGCTGCTTGACGAAGGCGCGACCGTGGTCTCCCAACCACTGGAATTATTCCACATCGAAGAGAAGCACGCGCTCGCAGGAGAGGAGTGAACGGCATTTTTTTTTCTTTATTGAAAAGATAAACCTAGATCATCAAGTCAATTGTCGGCTATGCAGTGTAAACGATATACGTCTGTGGCCACGCAGAACTGCCTTTGAAGCTTGGACTTTCACATGTATCGGCAATCCCGAGCTGTTGCTATCAAGATGATATGCAGCGGGAGCGGAACGCTTCTATTTGTTTCAAATCCGCCCGTCTGTTACCGATCAGCGAGCATCTTTACATGTATTGTATGTACCTTGATAGAACATGAGTTCATTAATATGATACACATGCAAGAAACCAGACCTTGCGAATAAACAGATGGTAATAATCGCAAGCATTTTCACGACAATCAAAAGGCAGGCCTTCCCTCTACAGATCCACGGGCAAACTTTCGGCCAACCTTGATCCTTACCTGTAGCCGAACACTCGGAAATAATTATTTTGCTTCTCAGCTAAACGGCAGGCGAAAAGAACAAACTGGCCAAGAACCACCAATAATAATCCACCCATTACTCCAAGCGTTTACCTTTACTGGACGCCCAGTCGCCCACCTCCGTACTCCGCCGCTGTTCATCCCACCCGTTTAGGATTCAACACCTCAAGAAGCGCCACGCCTTTTTTGTTTGGTCCTTACCGTCCTTGTCCGACCACGAGATGTCTGGGCTGTCAAATAGACACAGCTAAGGGGTGGATGACTCGAGTGATGAGGCTGGCTGGCTTGAGCGGATCGGGTGGAAGGATTGGTGGATGTGGTTTGCAACGTGTGTTCGTTATCATGTGTTGGGCGCCATGTCAGCTGAATAATGGCAGGGCGCTTGGAGTTTGGGAGGGATTTGAAACACCCATCTAATATTGGATAAACAGCTGTATAAGCATGATTGCTCTGACCATTTGAAAGAAGAGCATATCGTTGATGCGATGTGCTTCGATCAACGGCCGTCACCACAATCACATGAACAACCCCAGATCTGTCTGTCTCTGTTCGTTCTTCAGCCCTCTTTTCACCAACGGGCATGCTGTGCATGGCAAGACGCATGTGTTTGGCACGAGTACGGTGGCGGTACGTCATTGTTCGTCTACTTAGCTGCGATCGTGCCGAAGGATCTTCTTCCTTTACCCTTGCCATCGTCCAACCTTCCGACATGAGGGCGTTAGCTGCGTGCCATAAAATCAATTATGATTGCGAAAAGCGCGAAGAAACAGAAGTGAGAGCTCTCGTGACGTGGACAAGCATTATCACGAGTGCTTGCCTTGCCTCGCAAGCTCACTCAGGCGGCAAACCAAACAGAATCTAGTCGGTTTTGTCCCGTCATGAGAGCGCCGAGCACGTAATCGTCAGACACGAATCAAGGGCAGGGATCTCTTGCTCCAAACAAGGACACGCGCGAGCAGAGCGGCAGCATTTCATGAGGGAGGGTGTGTGTGTGCGCGCGTGCCTGTGCTGCATCTTGCTTGCATTGTTTTTTGACCATTGGGCTTGCGCTCAATTTTCTCGGATTTCGCTCCCCCGCAAAAACGGTTTCGCGAGGCACTTGCCCCGCCCAACCTTCTCCGCATGAGATTGATTCATGATGATCACCAGCGACGAGATTTCCAATCCTGCAAGCCGCATACGACACTGCGAGCGCTGACTGTGCTCAGCATGCACGATACGGTCCTTGATGGGGACCGCTGGACCATGATGCCGCCCCCGCGGCCAAAGATTGGACTCCTGGCTACCCTGTGGAAGCAAGCTAGCTAGGCTCAGGCGGTGCAGCGGTTGCCCACCCCCTCCCCACTCTGAGCTCACCATACCATTCATGCTTGGTTTCCTCCTCTCCCCGTTTGGTTTCTTTTTTCCCTTTCCTTTGATGACTGCGAGCGCATGATACACTACATCACTACAAGCGGAAGAGATTATTGTTTGCAAAACATCCAACTCGGTGTTTGATCTGGACTCTTCTCTCATCCCTACACATTCAACCCTTTTTGCAGCCTATTCTTTTATTGTTATCGCTTGCGGGCTCATTGACGAACACACTTTGACGCTTCCAGCTATAGCCTGCATATTCTTACGGCACTCTGTTCGCCTTATCCTTGTCCTGATCTACCTGCAGCCAGCCCTCTTTTTTTTTGTTCCCTTCTTTCTTCCCCTCCCCCTTCTTAATTGCTCATTTTTTATTCTTTTTGACTAGAAAGCTGTTGCTGCTTTCCCGACCCTTCTTTGCGCGAGCAAACGCAGCACAGTCTCATGACTCAAATACATCCACTCCATCCCAGCAACTGTACATACCTGCATCTTGTACCTAACTCTCCCCACGATCACTTCGACATGTCGTAAGTCCTACCCACTCTATATTACTCTTGTCAATAAGCTTTTTGATATGTTGCCATGTACCGTTGCGCCTGTGCGGCCGTACCTTTTGCTTGTCATTTTCCTTGCCCTCTCATACAACATGCCCACCACCACTCTATCTACCTTGCTAGTATTATTAAATATTGACTGACACCAGTCACTCTCCTTCTACTTATAGCAACCTGTCACATAATCAACAACAAAAGCAGCGTGGCCTGCAACAAGGCTTGCCTCTGTCGGCATCTCCGCAACAGCTGTCTCTGTCAGCAGGACTGCTGCCTCCATCTTCATATGCCACAAATCCATATCACTCGTCGCCCTACACGACAAACACATCACCATTTGGATACCATCCGCCTCCCCTCTTACAACAACATCATCAACAACATCATCATCAACAACAGCAACAGCAGCAACACAGTCCATTTCAGCAACACCCTCTGGGCTCCCTCCCGCAACCCCAATCACCTCTCAACTCACGCAAACGCCGCGCAAGCGAACTAGAAAATCAATCTCTCCCGGGCCTTGGAGGAGGCGGAGGCAGCTCCTCCCTCGGCGCCTACGGACTCGACCAGCACTCCAACATCTTCGGCAACTCGGACCCCATCGGCCGTCACGACAGCACCCAGGGCAACTATGTGCTGAGCGGACCTTCAAACAGCGGAGGAGGTGGTGGATTGGGTCCTCCTCCTTCCCTGGGCGATCCTTCTGGAATCCCTCGGCACGACGATATCGAGACGCCTCCTACGCGACCGAAAAAGGGAAGGACCAATACGCCTTGGACGCCGGCGGAGGAGCAGAGACTAAAGGTCATGAGAGACGCGGGCAACAGTTGGAGTGAGATTGCAAAGACATTTCCCACGAGGACTGAAGGCAGTGTCAAGAAACATTGGTACAAGGTGGGTTTTCCCCGTTCCTTCCTTCTTCTCTTCCCACGTGCACATAAAGCTAACTGTTTCAATCTCTGTTTGTGAGTAGGACATGCACTACGCCGAGTTTGCGGAAGACGAGGTCAGCCATTTCGTCCGCCTCTCTATATACCAACATCTGAAGTGCTCCAATACTGACAAGTATCCACAGAGCGCTGCACTACTCGCCGCCATCAAGGAGTACGAACAGAGCAAGTGGAAAGTCATTGGCCAGAAAGTCGGCAAGCCTGCAAAGGTGAGTGTTTCTTCTTCTTCTTCTCCTTTTCTCACCTTCTCTCTTTCCTCGGATTTTTTTTTTTTGCTTTCTGTTTTGTAGAGGAAAGGGGTTCCTGACTGTTCCTTTGTTCTTTCGATGGCTCAATGGAGAAAAAAACTGACTTGATTTCCCACAGGCATGCGAACAATACGCCAAGGAACATTTCGGCAGCAAAGGGTAGTAGCCTTTTCTGTCTGGATGAGGGGGACTCTCTCTCTCTCTCTACACCCGTAATGCAAGATATGTGGATATGTGGATATGCGGTCACGATGGCATGCATTGCTTGCTTTGTTTTTGTTTTTTGTTTTTTTTTTGGGGGGGGGGGGGTGGCCGATCCTTTTTTTTTCTTTCCCGCAATATTTGAAGTTTGGAAGGAAAGGAGAACAACTGGAGATGGAACTTTGATTTTGTTGTGAGCAACGGAGTTCGGGGAAAGCCTTTGTTTTGTTTTCTCTTTTCTTTTCTTTTCTCTTCTCTTCTACTCTTCTACTCTCTTCTTTTCTTTTTTTTGGAAAGAGGGAAGAGAGCACCCTTTTTTTTCTTCTTCTTTTGCGGGATTTCGCCATGTACAGGCGTAAAAAAATCGCGGGTTTTCTTCAAAGCGCAGGAACGAGGGGGTTTTGTTTGTTTTTTTTCCCTACCTTTTTGAGAAGCGCAGGAGCGGAATGAGGAAAGAAAAGAAAAAAATAACGAAACGATATTTTTTTTCTTGGGGGAACTCATTAAAGTAAACAGAACCAGAGTATTATCAAAAAGAAACGCAAAACACTCTTCTTTCTTTTTCTTCTTTTTCTTCTTCCAAGGACTGACATCGGGGGGAGAAAAAAAAAGGAGCATTTACGATTTTATCATGGCTAGCTACGTGCTCTTCTCAGTAATGCACGAACGTGTTTGGACTCGGACTGCCAATGCTCAACTTCAACTCTTCTTTCCTCCTCTCCTTGTCTGCCGCCTCCTTTTGCTCTCTTGCCTTCTTGGCTCGACCAGCACCGGGTAAAGGAAGTTTTCCCCTCAGTCCACCCACAAGCTCAAAGCGCAGGTAATCGCGATACCGTCTTTTTCGCTTGTGTCTTCGCGTCAGCCTCCGTAGAGACTCGTTGGATTGAGCAGCCGCACGCATCATATCAACCGATGCTTTCTTCCTCAGTCCTGATCTTCCTCCTACACGAGGGCGTAGCTGGAACAGCCGTGTGAGTAATGCCGGCCCCTCTGCTGGCTTTCTTGCTCTGTTTATTGGAGGAGGCGTGGAGAATGTCGTGCAATCTTCTATCCATGGGGCAACAGCAGCTGCAGAAGACAAGTGACCTCCCCTGCTGAAGTTTCTGTTGCGACCGCCACCACCACTAACATGGTGCCCATGCTCATTGCTCCCATATCTAGATGTACCCAGCGAGTTGCCCTGCATGAAATCTCCGGCCCCACGGAATCCAGGTAATCGCACCGACAGGAGTTTTGGCCAGGATTTTAGATTTCCCCCGGCAGCAGCAACGGGAACAGAGTCCAAAGTACACACATCAGAGGTGTCGCCTCCGGGAGGTAGCTCGTCTTCCTCATCATGTTCAAAGGAGTCTTCCGAGCTATAATTGTCAAACTCATCCCAGAAACTTCTGGGACGCCAAAAAGGGTGAAGCGTGGTGTTTCTGTCATTAGCGGACTGTGGTCGTTGCGAGGATGCTGTACTGTCTCTGCGGGTTGAGTTAGACGTCAAGAGCGACAGAGGCAAGAATGGTTGAATCAGGGTTTCCGAGTAACGGCGAGCTCTCTCTACAAGCCTGGGACGTTGATGGGCCGTTGAAGGCTGTTGCGTAGTGGGTTTTGTGCTCAGTTGACTTGATGGTGTGGCGGGACTGACAACCAAGTCGGGGAGAAGGCGCGGTGGTCGTGGTGCTGCGCGTGGGTTTTTGAGAGGACTGTCGACGTTTTGAAGATGGGAAAATTCTGGTATATCCGGTGTTTTTGGCGACTTTGGAGTTGCGTAGCAAACGGTTTGTATAATCGCCCCACTCTCTCTTCCTGGCGAAGCGAAAGTGTCGATGGATCTGGTTCCACTCAAAGTTCGAGTTTCGGTCTTTCCGTCCGGGCATACGTGCTGTATTTGTTGAACCATGATAAGAGATTTGTTGCCATGCGGGTAGAGATTGACCGTCTTGGCCTCATTCAACTCTATGCGGTCTGGTGACAACGGAGTTGGCAAAGGACTGGAATTCTCTCTCGATTGAACAGCATCCGCTGTGCTGGATGGCATACTGGGCAGGTCTTGCGCAGGGTATTCCGATAGTTGACTTTTCGAATGGCCGTTTTGCTGCGAAGGCTGTTGAAGCCCATGGTCGGTTCCTTCGGACTGGGTTGGACTGTATGATTGTTCAGTGTCGGGCGAATTGCGATCAGCGTCGGTGGATTGTCGCTTCGAGACTTTCTTTGGGCTGATCTCAGCCCGAAGGTATTTTGCATAGTCTTTTTGTAAAGTGTCTCTCGGAGGCGTTGTCTCAAAGTAGGTATCTCTGCGTATTGGAGCAGATACGTGGCGTAGTTTTGGTTTCGGGTGGTTCTCTTGCTGAGGAGCTGCGTAGTCAAGCCATATGTCGTTATTGAGGCCGTCTTGTTCTACCTCGGACAATCGTGTAGACGCACTGTGTTGTCCTCTCTGCCGCGGCGAGCGGTGCTTCTCGTACCGGGAGGTCCGGCTATCAATTGTATCATAGGCTTCAGGAGAACAACGAGAGGAGCGACGCTCCGGGATGACAATCGCTGGAAGCACCATCAAACGACTGGATTCAGGGTTAGAGAAAGCTCTCATTGCATCGAAAACACGGGCCTTCGGATGTTTGTGTGGCGATGGAGGTGATAGCGGTTTCTGTAAATTTGTCGTAGAGCTGTGCCTGGAGGAGCACGATGTGTCATCACGCAGGGTATCGACCTTGCTCACACGACGAAGAGTCGGCTGTTTAGGTTTGTGGAAAAGACAGCCCTCGATGACGGTAGATGTGTTGGATAGACAGTCCAGATTCGCTTCCCGCGTTTGAGCGTACGAATCTTTGGAAGGCAGAGCCGGCGGCTCAAGAGTTTGGCTGACTTTGACAGTAGAAGCGCTTGCGTTGCTGTCGTCCATGGCGGTAGATTTTGATCGCTTGGGGTTGATGATTGGCGACTCTTGCTCTCGTCTTGCCATTTCATGCAGGTTTCCGGCGCGCGTTTTGCGGACAGTCACATTCCTCATGAAATCTTCCGTCTCCGACTCAGAGGTAGAGCTTCTCTCTGGATCTACTTCTTCAATCTTGACAAAGATACCCTGGTCAGAAGTGATTGAGGTGTCGCGCTGCGTCGGAGTCTGCTCCCGAGACGTATCGTGATACTGTCTGACGGGTACATTCGCCAGCGGCCAATCGTCCAAGAGCATGTCTCTTGTGGCATCCAACCACATGTTCGCGGGAAGACTGACTTGACTACCGCCTTGACTCAGAGTCTCTTTTGCAGTTTTGAACGACTCGGCCCGGGACGAACTAGACGGAGGCAGATTTGGGCGCAGAGCAGCTGGACGATTAGACCGAGTCTTTGGCGGGGTCGAATCTGGAGTTGGCGGTTGTTTTGGATGCAGCGGCGGCGAAGGCGAAGCATTATCTTCAGGAAGAGTCTGGTTGGCTAGAGCCGAGCTGACTTGGCGCGATCGCACAGGCGGCGTGGATGGGAAACTACGCATGAGCGAGATGGCCGGAGCGTCCTTGGGGCGGTATCCCTCGTGCATGCTGCCACCCGACGAGTAGTCGTCGCTATCGAGATCATCGGCCGAGATTGCTGCATCCCTTGGCGATTCAGCAGCTTCAGAGGCCTGCCGCAAAGGGAGTGATTTGTATGCCCGGAGGAAAGTGTCGTCCTTGAAGGATTGCTCTATTATTGCAAAAGCCTTGTCGAATCGTGCGTTATCCATTGCGACGAGTCGAGAGTGAGTATCCTGGTCCTTGTATAAGGGTTCGTCGTGGACATTAGAGCATGTTGGCGTGAGAGATGAAAAGACAGTGGATGCTGTTCGCCTAACAAACACACTGTAAAGCCAGATGATTGATGTTGGTGTTGGCGGGTTACACGCGCGCGGATCCTTCGTCACTCATCACACGCACACTTGAGCACACAGGAAAAGAGAATTGAAGGAAAACACCGAACAAGGGTGAGCAAGAAAAGTTGAAATGGATTGGTTGACAGCGAATAGCATGCGCAGCAAATAGGCTAAGCAATCCACGTACGCGGCAACGTCACTGACCCTCGGTCCTGATGAGAAATGGTGGCAGGAAGAGGAAGATCCAGGCGAGACACTTAGGAATAAAAAAAAAAGGCAACCCCTCCAGATTCAGGAAAGAGAGACAAAGCAATAGGCGGCTGTGTTGAAAGAAAGGATGAGTGAAAAGAAGTGTGATTCAGGAACCCTGTCAGAAGTTGGGCGCGACGTAGACAAAAGTTAAATTCAGGCAGGAACTGTGGATGCGACAGAAGCCTCTTTTTCTTGGACGGCACTCGATGAGGAAGGAGGCTGGGGGGAAGCGTTCGTGAACAGATCTGTGGTTCGCTATGTTGGATATCATCTATTCATGACTTGTTTCTCATTAGCCAATACCTCACCTATAGAGTCCAAACCTTACAGCAGACTCCATGACAACCCAAAAGAAGACACAAGCATTTTTCCCATGTCACATGCCGTCACTACTTGTAGGCCTCATCAGTCGCACGGCCTAAAAGCAGCTTGGAAAGTCAGCGCGTGCCTCCAAGATCCAGAATCATGAATAACGGATTGGCCAATCACATGCAACAGCGGTAGAAAATTCAGAGATATGCATATTCGGCATCCATGGGCACGTTTAATCTATCTGCCGTCTTGACTCTTCTGGCGTGGGTGGTTGGGCTGGTACAGTGAGAGGGGCAAGGTACGAGCAGGGAGGCCTTGCGAGTTGATCGTTTGCAACATCAAAATATCGAGCGAGTTCAGGTCAGTCATCATTGTGATTGGTGTGATAGTTGTTCCAAGAATTGGTACCAAGTACCGTTCATGACCTGTGGCTAGTTTTGTTTGGTCATGTACCTGTCTATGGCTGTCAGATGGCTGAAAGCTGAAGGAAAGCGGTTTCAGAGCTGCGCCTTTGCTTGAATAGCATTCCTCTTGCGTAAGATGGAACGTTCATATACACAACTTCAACCCATGACAGGCAAGTGAGACCTGCAGTTGATCTTCTTGAAAGAGTGACAAAGAATCACATGCGGCACAGCCATCGATTTTGACAGAGTTTTGGATTCATCGCATGCTAACATGACCTTTTTTGTTTCTGCCCTCCGACCGTCCCTTTTGGACTCTGACGACTGAAACGATGTGTGCTAAGACTTGACGCCGAGCCCAGAGCAAAGATGCACATGCATTATTTCTTGCTTTTCCTCCTTTACAGGTCACAAAGGTAATCAATCGTTATCCCGTCGGAGAGTGGTTGAAGAGCGCCAGAAAATTTATCAACCGAAGAAAAGTTTCATTTCTCAAAGAACAGAGCACGCATTGGATATCGTTTAGCGGCGGGCCGAGTTCTCCTTGAGAACCTTCTTGACGATCTTCTGCTCCTCGATCAGGAAGGCGCGGACGACGCGGTCCTTGACGCAGTTGGCGCAGCGGGAGCCACCGTAGGCGCGCTGGACGGTCTTCTTGGGGCGCGAGATCTGGGCGTACTCGCGGGGGCGGAGAGCAGGGACCTGAAGGCCAGGATCAGTAAATGGTCGACGGCAGAGATTGTCCAAGAGATTCGGAAATAGGCGAGAGGAGCAGAGTTGTTTGTTGGTCGGATTGTATGTTGCGTGGATTGTGCGCAGCATGAAGAGGTCATGTGTAATCTTTTCGAGAATCTCTTGGACAGTGTTCAATCCATCAACTTACACCTGCAAGCTTGACACCACAGTCACCGCACTTGGGGGCGGTGCCCTTCTTCTTGATGTGAAGGTAACGGAGCTCGCCACCGGGGGTCTTGATCACTCGGACCTTGTTGGAACGAGTGTTGTAGCTGATGAGAAAAGTCCATGTTAGCGCGTCGGTTTTGAGTGAGGCAGCGCTCTGGATTGATGAATGCGCAAGTTTTGCGGGGCGAGATGAATCGATCGGGATGAGGGTTTCGAGCTTGGGTTTCGTCGTGGGAGCGTGTCGTGCAAAGGTGCGTGTTTGCGAGCGAAAATTGACGATAAAAACTTACGGCTGCCTGCGGCGCTGCAAAGAGGGTCAGCATGGCGGTTTGCAAAAGCGCAGCATTCAGTTTGGACGTACGTAGGTGAGTCTGTTGGAGGGCATCTTGACGGTGTTGGATGTGTCGCTGGGTGATGAATTGTCGTCTCGCTTTTCACGGAGAGAGTCTCTACACCGAAATCGTCGTGTTCGAAATTCTGCCAAGAGGGAAGGTGCGCTGTCGGGATTTGCCGTGCGGAGGGAGACAAGGGACGACGCCAGATGGGGAAGGCAGCGCCAAGCCTCGTGGTCCTTCCTGGTCGAGCTTCTCGCCACGACTTTTGCAGATTTACAGCAGTAGCAGCCTGGAGCCATCGGCATCACTGCGCATCCATTCGACGAGAGAGAAGGAATCTGGCTCGACGTGTCACTGTGTGCAGCTCTACTCGACCAAGCCCGATTTCATCTCATTGGGCACGCGATCCTTTCGAAAACGCGATCGGGGAAGCAGCAGCGGCTGCCGTGATTGAATCACTCTCCCCCATCGCTCTTGTCTTTACAGACACGTATCATGTCTGCACCACCGCCTCCTCCTCCAGGATGGGATGCTCCTCCGCCACCACCTCCTGGAGCCGCTCCTCCTGGAACCCTCGCGCCTCCTCCGCCAGGCTACAAACCGCAGGCTGATCCTCACATCGCCAAGTTTGCCGAGAAGAAGCAAAAATGGTTGCGCATGCAGCGACAGCGTTTTGGAGAAAAGAGACGTGGAGGGTTTGTAGAAACACAAAAGGCCGACATGCCGCCCGAGCACTTGCGAAAGATTGTCAAGGATATTGGAGATGTTTCACAGAAGAAGTTCAGTTCGGACAAGCGAAGTTATCTGGGTGCACTCAAATTCATGCCGCATGCCGTCTTGAAGCTGTTGGAAAACATGCCCATGCCGTGGGAGAGTGTGCGCGAGGTCAAGGTGCTGTATCATGTCAACGGCTGTTTGACGCTGGTCAACGAAATTCCGCGTGTCATTGAGCCCGTCTTCCACGCTCAGTGGGCCTCGATGTGGGTCGCCATGCGTAGAGAAAAGAGCGACAGACGCCACTTCAAGCGCATGCGCTTCCCTCCCTTTGACGATGAGGAGCCGCCTCTTTCGTGGTCCGAGAACATTGAAGACGTCGAGCCGCTCGAGCCAATTCAGCTGGAACTGGACGAGGACGACGATGCCGCCATCTACGAGTGGTTCTACGATGCACGCCCCCTGCTCGACACATCACACGTCAATGGTCCCAGCTACAAGCAATGGAACTTGTCACTGCCTCAGATGGCCGCTCTCCACCGTATGAGCACGCCCCTTCTCAGTGATCTGGTCGACAAGAACTACTTCCACCTGTTTGATCTGCCCAGTTTCCAGACGGCAAAGGCTCTTAATGTGGCCATCCCTGGAGGCCCTCGTTTCGAGCCTTTGTACAAGGACATTGACCCGAACGATGAGGATTTCGGCGAGTTCAACGCCATTGACCGCATCATCTTCCGCGCTCCTATCAAGACCGAGTACCGTGTCGACTTCCCTTTCCTGTACAATTCGCTTCCTCGCAGCGTCAAGCTCAGCACATACTCACACCCTCAGACTGTGTACACAAGGACGACAGATCCCAGTCTTCCTGCCTTTTACTTTGACCCCGTAATCAACCCCATCTCTTCCAGAGCTGTCGCTCCCAAGAACTTGACCGTCAGTCATGAAGACGACATCTTTGGTGCCGGTAACAACCAAGACGACGACTTTGACATGCCTGGCGAGATTGAGCCCTTCCTGTCTGACGAAGATCTGTACAACGATGAGACTGCTGCTGCCATCCAGCTTTGGTGGGCTCCCTACCCCTTTGACCGTCGCTCAGGCAAGACCGTCCGTGCCGAAGACGTGCCCCTTGTCAAGCAGTGGTACCTCGAGCACGTTCCTGGCGGTCAGCCCGTCAAGGTCCGGGTCTCGTATCAAAAGCTGCTCAAGACGTACGTCCTCAACGAGCTGCACAAGAAGCCGCCAAAGGCTCAGAACAGGCAGAACTTGATGAGTACTCTCAAGCAGACAAAGTTCTTCCAGCAGACCACCATTGATTGGGTTGAGGCGGGGCTTCAGGTCTGCAGACAAGGCTTCAACATGCTCAATCTGTTGATTCACCGCAAGAACTTGACCTATCTCCACCTCGACTACAACTTCAACCTCAAGCCCATCAAGACCCTCACCACAAAGGAGCGTAAAAAGTCACGCTTCGGTAATGCTTTCCACTTGATGCGTGAGATTCTACGTCTTACCAAGCTTATTGTCGATGCTCAAGTCCAGTACAGACTTGGCAACATTGATGCCTTCCAGCTTGCCGATGGTATCTTGTATGCTTTCAACCACGTGGGTCAGCTGACCGGAATGTATCGCTACAAGTACAAGCTTATGCACCAGATTCGTACTTGCAAGGACTTGAAGCATTTGATCTACTACCGTTTCAATTCTGGTCCTGTCGGTAAGGGCCCCGGCTGTGGCTTCTGGGCGCCCGCCTGGAGAGTCTGGCTCTTCTTTATGCGCGGTATCATTCCTCTACTTGAGCGCTGGTTGGGCAATCTCCTTTCAAGACAATTCGAAGGCCGCCACAGCAAGGGCGTCGCAAAAACTGTAACCAAGCAAAGAGTTGAATCCCACTTTGATCTCGAGTTGCGCGCCTCGGTCATGGCCGACTTGATGGATATGATGCCCGAAGGTATCAAGCAGAACAAGGTCAACCTCGTCCTCTCTCACTTGTCAGAAGCCTGGAGGTGCTGGAAGTCCAATATCCCTTGGAAGGTCCCCGGTCTGCCCGCGCCCATCGAGAACATCATCCTGCGTTACGTCAAGAGTAAGGCAGATTGGTGGATCTCTGTGGCCCACTACAACCGTGAGCGTATCAGGAGAGGCGCCACTGTTGACAAGACTGTTGCAAAGAAGAACCTTGGACGCTTGACTCGTCTGTGGTTGAAGGCTGAGCAGGAACGCCAGCACAACTACATGAAGGACGGTCCTTATGTCTCATCTGAAGAAGCTGTCGCCATCTACACCACTACCGTCCACTGGCTCGAGTCGAGAAAGTTCCAGCCCATCCCCTTCCCCAGTGTCTCGTACAAGCACGATACCAAGATTCTCATCCTCGCCCTTGAGCGTCTGCGTGAAGCATACTCTGTCAAGGGTCGTCTCAATCAAAGTCAACGTGAAGAATTGGCTCTCATTGAACAGGCCTACGATTCACCTGGTACTACGCTTGCACGTATCAAGCGCTTCTTGCTCACTCAGCGTGCTTTCAAGGAAGTCGGCATTGACATGAACGACAACTATTCGACCATCAATCCGGTTTACGATATTGAGCCGATTGAGAAGATTACCGATGCATATCTCGATCAGTACCTGTGGTACCAGGCTGATCAGAGGCATCTCTTCCCTGCTTGGATCAAGCCTTCAGACTCCGAAGTACCCCCTCTTCTCACCTACAAGTGGGCACAGGGTATCAACAACCTGGACAGAGTCTGGGAGACTGCTGACGGCGAATGCAATGTCATGATTGAGACTCAACTCTCCAAGGTTTATGAGAAGATTGATCTCACTCTGCTCAACCGTCTTTTGCGCCTCATTATGGATCACAACTTGGCTGATTACATATCATCCAAGAACAACGTGCAGCTGAACTACAAGGACATGAACCACACCAACAGTTACGGTATGATTCGCGGTCTGCAATTCTCTGCCTTTGTGTTCCAGTTCTACGGTCTGGTCATTGATATTTTGTTGCTCGGTCTGCAGCGCGCCAGTGAACTGGCTGGTCCAAGCTCGGCTCCCAACGACTTTCTACAATTCAGAGATCGTGCTGTCGAGACTAGACACCCCATCCGCCTGTACACAAGATATGTCGACAGGATCTGGGTCTTCTTCCGCTTTACCGCAGACGAGTCTCGTGATCTGATTCAGCGCTTCTTGACCGAGCAGCCCGACCCGAACTTTGAGAATGTCATTGGCTACAAGAACAAGAAGTGCTGGCCTCGTGATTCTCGTATGAGACTGATGCGCCACGATGTCAACCTTGGAAGAGCTGTCTTCTGGGATATGAAGAACCGCTTGCCTCGTTCAGTCACAACAATTGACTGGGATGACACCTTTGCATCCGTCTACAGCAGAGATAACCCTAATCTTCTCTTCTCAATGTGCGGTTTCGAGGTCCGTATCTTGCCCAAGATCCGCAACCAAAATGAAGAGTTCCCTACCAAGGATAGTGTGTGGTCTCTCGTCGACAACTCGACCAAGGAGAGAACCGCCCACGCATTCTTGCAAGTAACCGAAGAGGATATTGCCAAGTTCAACAACCGCATCCGCCAAATTCTGATGTCTTCTGGTAGCACTACGTTTACCAAGATTGCCAACAAGTGGAACACTGCTCTGATTGCGCTGTTTACATATTATCGTGAGGCTGCTGTCAGCACGGTCGACTTGCTTGATACCATTGTCAAGTGTGAGACAAAGATCCAGACTCGTGTCAAGATTGGGTTGAGTAAGTTTCCTGTTTCATCCTTCACCTTCCTTTTCCCATTACATGTCTCTCATCTACATCTCCTTGGGCCTTGCTGACAGTTTCTAGATTCGAAAATGCCTTCCAGATTCCCACCCGCAGTCTTTTACACGCCCAAGGAACTTGGTGGTCTGGGTATGATTTCGGGTAGTCACATTTTGATCCCTGCCAGTGACAAGCGCTGGTCAAAGCAGACTGACACTGGTGTTACTCACTACCGTGCTGGTATGTCTCATGACGAGGAGACTCTTATTCCCAACATCTTCAGATACATTATTCCTTGGGAGGCCGAATTTGTCGACTCTCAGCGTGTGTGGACCGAATACTCACAGAAGCGACTCGAAGCTCAACAGCAGAACCGCCGTCTCACTCTTGAGGATCTCGAGGACAGTTGGGACCGTGGTCTTCCCCGTATTAACACACTGTTCCAGAAAGACCGAAGCACACTCAGTTTTGACAAGGGTTTCAGAGCGAGAACCGAGTTCAAGATTTACCAACAGATGAAGAGTAATCCTTTCTGGTGGACATCTCAAAGGCATGACGGTAAACTGTGGAATCTTAATGCCTATCGAACCGACGTCATTCAGGCTCTGGGTGGTGTGGAGACAATTTTGGAGCACACCCTGTTCAAGGCAACTGCCTTCCCATCTTGGGAGGGTCTATTCTGGGAGCGCGCCTCGGGCTTCGAGGGTCAGTATCAAATTTTGACCCTTTTATTCCATTGCGACAAGTGGAAATAGCTGACATTTGACCGCAGAGAGCATGAAATTCAAAAAATTGACCAACGCCCAAAGATCCGGTCTGAATCAGATTCCCAACCGTCGTTTCACGCTCTGGTGGTCACCTACTATCAACCGTGCGAACGTCTACGTTGGTTTCCAGGTCCAGCTCGATCTGACTGGTATCTTCTTGCACGGCAAGATTCCCACCCTCAAGATCTCGCTCATTCAGATTTTCCGTGCCCATTTGTGGCAGAAGATTCAGTAAGTTATTTCGCTACGCATTCTGACCAGCACGAGCTAACTTTATGACAGTGAGAGTGTAGTCATGGACTTGTGTCAAGTGTTTGACCAGGAGCTCGAGGCTCTCGGCATCGAGACTGTTCAGAAGGAGACGATCCATCCCAGAAAGAGTTACAAGATGAACTCTTCTTGTGCTGACATTCTCCTGTTTGCTAGTCACAAATGGAGCGTCAGCACTCCCAGCTTGCTTTACGATACCAAGGATAACATGGGTCAGACAACTACTAACAAGTTCTGGGTTGATGTTCAGCTTCGCTACGGAGATTATGACTCGCACGACATTGAGCGTTATGTCCGTGCCAAGTACCTCGATTACACCTCCGACAGCATGAGTATCTACCCCTCAGCCACTGGTTTGATGATTGGTATCGACCTGGCATACAACCTTTACTCTGCTTACGGTCAATACTTCCCTGGTCTCAAGCAGCTTGTCCAGCAAGCCATGGCCAAGGTCATGAAGGCCAACCCTGCTCTCTATGTTCTCCGCGAACGTATTCGCAAGGGCCTTCAGCTTTACGCTTCGGAGAGCAATCAAGAGTTCCTCAACTCTCAGAACTATTCCGAGCTGTTCAGCAACCAAATTCAGCTCTTCATTGACGACACCAACGTCTACCGTGTCACCATTCACAAGACGTTCGAAGGCAATTTGACAACCAAGCCCATCAACGGTGCAATCTTCATCTTCAACCCTCGAACTGGACAACTCTTCTTGAAGATCATTCACACAAGCGTATGGGCTGGTCAAAAGCGTCTTGGCCAATTGGCGAAGTGGAAGACCGCAGAAGAAGTCGCGGCTTTGATTCGTTCATTGCCTGTGGAAGAGCAGCCCAAGCAACTCATTGTCACCAGAAAGGGTCTGCTCGATCCTCTCGAGGTCCATCTGCTTGACTTCCCGAACATTTCAATCCGTGCTTCGGAATTGCAATTGCCCTTCCAGGCCGCCATGAAGGTCGAAAAGCTTGGAGATATGATCCTGCGCGCAACGGAGCCACAAATGGTCCTCTTCAACTTGTACGATGAGTGGCTCAAGTCAATTTCGTCTTACACTGCCTTCTCTCGTCTGATCTTGATTCTCCGTGCTCTGCACGTCAATCAGGACAAGACCAAGTTGCTGCTTCGACCCGACAAGACTGTCATCACTCAAGAGCATCACATCTGGCCGACGCTGTCAGATGACGACTGGATCAAGGTCGAGACTCAGCTACGTGATCTGATTTTGAATGATTACGGAAAGAAGAACAACGTCAACGTCTCTTCTTTGACGCAGAGTGAAGTCAGAGATATCATCCTGGGTATGGAGATTAGTGCGCCCAGCATGCAGAGACAACAGGCTGCGGAGATTGAGAAGCAGCAAGAAGAGCAGGCTCAGCTCACTGCCGTGACGACAAAGACGCAGAACGCGAATGGAGAAGACATTGTCGTCACCACTACTTCTCAATTCGAGCAGCAGACGTTCGCATCCAAGACCGAGTGGAGGACGCGTGCGATTGCGACATCCAACCTCCGCACTCGCGCCAACAACATCTACATCTCGTCTGAGGATATTCGTGATGATGGGGAGCACTTTACCTACATCATGCCCAAGAACATTCTCAAGCGCTTCATCACAATTGCCGACCTACGTGTTCAAGTCGCTGGTTATCTTTATGGTTCATCGCCGCCAGACAACAAGCAGATCAAGGAAGTCAGGGCGATTGTCATGGTTCCTCAAGTAGGCAACACACGCGACGTTCAGCTTCCTCGCAATCTGCCCGAGAGCGACATTCTCAATTCCCTTGAACCTCTTGGCTGGATCCACACCAGTGCCGGCAACGAGACTAGCTACATGACCGCCCAAGACGTCACGCAGCACGCACGCCTAATGAACCAACACAATTCCTGGGACAAGAAAACGGTCACCATGACCGTATCCTTCACACCTGGCTCCGTTTCTTTATCCGCATGGTCCCTCACACCAACTGGCTACACCTGGGGTGCCGAAAACAAAGACATGTCCTCGGACCAACCGTCTGGCTTTAGTCCTTCTGCTGGGTTCGGCGAGAAGAGTCAGTTGCTGCTGTCTGATCGTATCAGGGGCATGTTCCTTGTTCCTGATGACGAGAGATGGAATTGGTCGTTCATGGGCAGCGGCTTCGGCGATAGGGAAAAGGGACGCGTTTACGTCGATGTGGGTGTGCCCAAGAGATTCTATGATGACGTGCACCGACCCGTGCATTTCCAGAATTTTGCAGAGTTGGAGGATGTGTGGGTTGACAGGTCTGATAATTTGGCTTAAAGAGAAAGTGGGTTACTTGGGAAATGAAAAAAAAGGGGGCAGGGAGGACGGTCTTTTGGTTATTGGTGGGGGGAGGCTGTGTAGCATAGTTTTGAATGTCTTCGATGTGTATTTTTTTTTTATTCTTGAGCATTGCGTTACCAGCGTTTGTCTTTCTTGTCAATCGTTATTTTTGGCAATGTGCTTGCTCCATGCAATCAAAAGTGTACAATCGGAACCAGAATACTCGATAGGGAGAGCTCAGTCGATTTATGATAACTTCATGTAACTCTTTCACTGGTCATGGCGAGCCCATGTTATCTAGTATGCAGAGTCATCTAAGATGAATTTTCAGAGTACTGGAAAAGGATGGTTCCACTCGCCTCTTGTTTGAATATATTTGACAAATTAGAATATTAAATAAGACCTAGAGAAAAGGGAAAGAAAACGAGAGGATAGACGTAGATGTTTTGCTAGACGGACTACTAGGTTAGTTAGAGAGGGGTCAGGGTGGTACCAATCCCTCGATAATTTTTACGAGATCAACATGCTGAGCTACATAATATCTCAATACAAAGAATAAAGAAATCGACGATGATTACTCTTTATACTAAATGAAAGGTATGAAAAATCTTCTCAGTTCATATCCAAAGAAAACAAAGACGACTTCAGGTACGTTTTACGAGGTGCACAGCAAAGTAAGCTTAGGTGTACAACTTTTTTTCTGAGATGCAAATTTTTGAATTAGAGTATTAATTATTCGCTAAAAGGGCGGCCTGTCAAACCAACGAAAAGCGCCGTGACACTTAAAAAGGATGCTTGCCGCCCGGTATTGCTCCAAGGGAAGCAAGTGAAAGAACAAGACAAAAGAAAAGAGGCGATACGCCAGAGCAGGTCATTCCTATCGTCATAAAAGTACATGTGTGTTGGTCGTGGATTAACATTAAAACCTGACACGCAGAGACAGGCGGTGGTGATGGTGGTACAAGAGGGTTGATAAACAACGATCAAGTCGCTTAAAAGTCGCGAGCAACACCGGTGGAGGGAATGATGGTGGTTCCGGTCGGAGTGGTGTACGCGCCATTAGTGGCGAGAGAGTCCTTCTGAAGGTGATTCTGGTTGCCGACGGCAGTGTTGCCAGAGAAGGCCGTGTCGTGGGAAGGACGGATGGTCTGCGATGGGGGAAGGGGGTTGCGATCAGTGCCAATAACACCCTCCTCGGCGGCAACAGGAGTAGGGGCAGTGGGGTTCTTCTTGCGCCAGAAAATGCTACTGGGCTTCTTCTCGGAGCCGTGGGTGTAGTCGTTGGCGGGGCTGGGCCCGAACTTCTTCTCCTTCTTGTGGTGGCGGATGAGGGCAAGCTGCATCAGAGCAGTGAAGAAGAAGAGGAGGGCAGCGATGATAGACACGGCAAAGCAGACCTTGTTGAGAATGCAAGCGTAGTGAAGGCTGGGAGAGTCGTTGACAAAGCGGTCGGTGGAGAGTCCATTACCAAAGGGAGTGCGGACAAAGCCTTGGCAGCTGTATGCACCGTTGCGCGTGAGGACGGCAATAGCGATGAAGCCGCCCATGAAGCAGAGGTCGAGAAATATGCCGAGCGCAGAGAGGAAGGTGATACCAGCCAGACAGCACGTCAGGAGGGTAGTCGCGATAGTGTACAAGACAGCAACACCAGATATGCCCTCAACGGCCTTCTGCCAGGTGGGGATTTTTACTTTGCTATCTGTCTGGCGAGCAAGGAAGTAACTGTAGAGGGCCAGAATGATGCCCGCACAGCAGAAGAGCACTGCGTAGAGGAATGTCTGGAACAGACGGAGAGCACCGCCCTTGAAGAAACCCATTGCAATTGTTGTACAACGGGAAAGAGCTGAAAGAAAAGATGGCCTTCGGGGAAGGTGGTAGTGGTAGTGATGGCTGTAGAACTTGGATAATTCTTTTTCACTGGCGAAGGAGGATCCTTCTATATACTAAATAAATGCCTTCTCTACCTGACTATTCTGTCCCTGATGACGACTGTGACGTCTTAGGGCTTGCCAATAAAGTTAGTGTCGAAGCGGCAGAGGACCCTGGAAATATTTGAAAATTACTTCATCATCATTCTCCGCGTGCCTTTTGCGTGTGTCATGGGCCATCGAGAAACCGGAAATCTTCCAAACCGTGTTTTCTCTCGTACAAACTGGTCATGATCCCTGTTGCAGAAAGAGCGACAGGGCAGCCGTCTCTGCATCAGATGAGGAGCCGGGCAGCCCCTTGTCTTCCGTCACCATACAACTTTCTACATGATCGATGAGCACATCTTTCATGTACACGTGAGTGCGTTTCCCAGTTCTGGGGAACCGTTCGTGCATTTTTGGTTCAATTTTTCTGGCTCAACAGCGTCAGCCGAGTGTCACCGCAAGAGCGCATTCAAGGAACCCAAGACCTTGTGTCTTTGACGAATGCAATGCCGGTCTATATTCATTTTGACCTAGGTATAGTACAGACCGCGGAACCCAATCATCGTCCGCATATCCCACCAATGGATTTACTAGAGCATGCAGCCGGAACGTGTTTCTGTAGCTCTATCACGATCTCTCCTTTCCACAAAGTATATGTGCTGCTACTACTACAGTATTAAAATAATCCACTACCACAGCCTTACAGCTGCAGCCACCAGCGGAAGTGCCTGTTTGATCCTTTGAACCCCTTGGAGTTTGAATAACGTTTTGCGCACCAGACAGAACCCTGCCAGCCCAGTTGCTTGGTAGAGAAGACGGAATCGCAAAATGGTATGGGCGCGCATCTGATTGAGTTCGATGGCCTTCTGTCTCTGCACATCGACATGTTCTCATGACCCCATGGCTTGTTTCCCTAGATCTATCCACTCCACTCGCCCGGGTCAAGATCTTCACGTACCGACGCGCGTGTGAGACCCACATCAACTCCTGAAGGATGACGAAGTTACAATATCGTTGGGAAAATCGTCCCTGGTTCGCGATAGACTCGAAAACCCATCTGCCCGGGAATACTCGGATAAGGCCATCAAGGTACTCGGAGCCTCATGACTACATGAACAGACTTGATTCCTTTTTAAGAAAGGGGGGAAAGAAACAGTCAAAGGCATCTACCAACTCATCGACTTCTGGACCTTGGTGGTCGGGACATTGCAAGTCCAAGTGAGATCGCAACACTACTCGACATGATTTGACCTGATCAAAACTTTGACGTGGTTGTCTTTGTCTTTCAACAAGGTCAAGAATCCTCCCTCAATCACGTCCTCGAGCTCCACCTTTTTCGTAATCATTTTTTCCGGCTTCATCCTACCAGAGCTGATGGCTTCAAGGACCTCATCAAAATCTCCAAGCACATACGTGGCAACACCCTGTCACAACATCAGCATATGGATTGGCAGTAGAGTCGCATGCATAGAACCGACCTTGTATATTTTCTCTCGGAAGACAAACTGGTTTGGAACGATTGTGCAGTCCTTCTCCCAGATGGCGATATTCACGAGTGTGCCTCTTGCACGCAGTGCGAGCACCGCTGCATCAAGACCCGCCTGAACGCCAGCCGCATCGAATACGCAGTCAACCCCTCGGATTCCGCCGCATATCTCCTTGCATCTTGCTGGTATATCGTCCTTTGTCGGATCCAAGATATAATCGGCGCCAAAATCTTGTGCGAAAGCCTTGCGTTTCTTCGACACCTCAGACACAATGATTGTTCCATCACCATGGGCTTTGAGGGCTTGAATGACTGAGAGGCCGATTGGACCTCCCCCGAGAATAAGAGCAAATTGTCCCTTTTTGAAGTTCTTCACTGGAGACATGTTGACGGCATGCCAGGCAACTGCTAACGGCTCCACTAGCGCAGCCAGTTCAAGCGACACATTGTCAGGTACAGGCACGACGCAGTATTCAGGAACCACGATATGTTCGGCCTGGGAGACTGAAGTCAGCGCGAGTTATGGACAGACTCTCATTTTTACTCACCAATCCACCTCCCCAGCCCGAGATGCCCACAAATCCATTCATATCACAGCAATTGGGCATGCCTTCCTTGCAAGAACCACATTCTCCGCAATAGATTATTGGTTGCACACACACCCTTTGTCCAACACTGTACTTGTTCGACACCCCCTTTCCAAGCTCTTCAATGATGCCGCTAAACTCGTGTCCAATTGTTAGAGGTACCGTCTCTCCAGTGATTGGGTGGGGGTGAGGATGAGTGGGGCAGAGATTGGGACCTCCCATGTACTCATGAAGGTCAGTACCACAGATCCCGCACCACGCTGGTTTGATCTTAATCTGGCCATCACCACACTCTGGCGTCGGTATATCTTCTAGTCGAAGATCCTTTTTTCCGTGAATGCGTAGTGCTTTCATATCGCCGGGCTATTTATCCTGGGTAGTCGCCTCAGACAAGCTTATGGTGAGTTCAGTTGTGACGGTTGCGAGAAGTTTGTCAAGGTCCGAGGTGGGCACAGAATGACAGAGATAGAGGAGAGACTCGTTTATTTGACTGAGGGGATTCAACCGTTGATCCTACAGTGCTAAGATATGAATGTGTAGAATGGCCTGCTCTGGACCATACGATGGCGGGATGCTTTATCAACCCCTCTACCCCTCAATATCCCCACATGAGGCTCTGCGTATACAGTACGATAGATAACTCAAGGGATGCACTTACAGATGCTGCTCCTGTTGTAGTCGCATCTTCTTCGCTTGTTCATCATACATGTCTCGGCGAGCAGACCGCTGGTTTCAATGGCCAATGTGGCACACTGCATCTCACCCGGCTTTCCTTTTCTGAAGCATGCAGACACACAGCACAGTCTGTAGATTGATTCATGGACACATGTCTGTGTCGTCGAATCTGCTATCACAAGGTCCAGCCCCGGCCTTCCGCAGATCTAACACACAATGGTTACAGTATCCCTGTGTTGCCATGAGCTGCAGTTCTCCTTGTTAGCAACTTAGCAGCTTGGAAAAGCGTCTGTTGCTGACAAGCGGTGGAGCGCGTGGGGCTGCCAGAAGCTCGCTGCGCATACCAGACCGTGCGTCTCGAAGCCCCTCCTTTGCCTGCCTCACATCTTCGGGTGTACCTAGGTATGATACAGCGATCTCTTTCATACTGGAACGAGGACTTTGTCTGCTCGCAGCTTACGCTCAAGGACACGATGCGGAAAAAATCCCGAACGACATATTTCTTCGATAATTTAACTGGCATTCTTCCCGCAAAGGTGCTGTAAGGTCCTTCTACCTGTATTATGTTGCACCATCTCCTTCTTGTTACGTCATCATCGAGTAATTGGCCGAATAGACGGATTTAGGCAAAAACGATGCCCCTCATCTTTTTCCGATCAGATGAGGTGGAGCTGTCGCTAAAATCACCACAGGTCCATCGAAGCAAGAACAGTCAATTGAGCAGCACCTCTCACAGTCCGTATGAATGTGAGTAGAAGGGAGCTACGGTTCAGATGTGTAAGTGGCATGTCACTACTCTCTTCTTTAGCCAGAATTTCTGCGGTTCGTGACAGCTTCATTACGTCCCGTCGTATACGCTTGCATCTGCTGGATGAGATCACCCCCCACCCTGTTGTTTGCACCGGGCGGCCGGGGCTGCTCAATTAGGCGTCTCCGACAATCTTTTCTGTTATCTACAAAAGGTTTCGGCCTGCTCTTCTTCCACTCAATTCTCTACGTACAACTTGTCCGAGCTCTTTCTCTACCAAACTCCAACTTCTACACACCAAATCGCAAGAATGGGTTACCCAGAGACTGCCGAGGGCTTCATGATCCACGACCACAAGAAGTGGTGAGTAGCTATGGTTGATGGCTCTTTGCAAATCCAGTGCTGACCTTGTTTCCTCGCAGGTCCGACTTTAAGAAGTCAGAGTTCAAGCTCAAGCCTTTCGAGTCACATGATGTTGATATTGCCATTGAGGCGTGTGGTGTTTGCGCGTCCGATGTCCACACCATCACCGGAGGTTGGGGCGATGCTCCTCTTCCCCTCTGTGTTGGACACGAGGTCATTGGAAAGGTCATCAAGGTCGGTGACAAGGTCACCAATTGCAAGGTTGGAGATAGAGTCGGAGTTGGTGCTCAGATTGGTGCCGATTTGACCTGCGACAACTGCAAGGCTGACCAGGAGAACTACTGCTCCAACCCCATCCACACCTATGGCTCGCCGTACCCCGATGGCACCATCTCGCAAGGAGGTTACGCCTCGCATATCCGTGCCAACGACTACTTTGTATTCAAGATTCCCGACAACATTGAGAGCTCCATCGCCGCTCCCATGCTCTGCGCTGGTCTCACAGTCTACTCCCCTCTTGTTCGTCTAGGCGCCGGACCTGGAAAGAAGGTTGGAATCATCGGTATTGGAGGCCTCGGTCACTTTGGTATTCTTTGGGCCAAGGCGCTTGGTGCTGAGGTGTACGCCATCTCGCACTCGCCCCGCAAGAAGGAGGACGCGCTCAAGATGGGAGCTAAGGAATTCATCTGCACCAACGAAAAGGGCTGGAACGAAAAGTACAAGTGCGCCTTTGACTTTGTCATCAACACTGCCGACGCCATGGATCAATTCAACATGGACGACTACTTCAGCACCCTCAAGGTGTGGGGCAAGTTCCACATGGTTGGATTCGGAGACAAGCCTATGCCGGAAATGATGGCCCAGCAGTTTGCCGGTAACGGATGCTCGATCGGCGCCTCGCACATTGGTAACCGTCCTGAGATGGAGGCCATGTTCAAGCTTGCATCTGAGCAGAAGATCAAGTCTTGGGTTGAGACGATTGATGTCAGCGAAGAGGGATGCAAGCAGGCTGTCGAGCGTGTCTACAAGAACGACGTCAAGTACCGCTTCACACTCGTCAACTTTGACAAGGTCTTTGGTACCCGTGCTTAGATGTCGAGAGTGAAACGACGACTTATTATCGCTAATGCAATCTATGACTTTGACGACGATGAAAAGGGGGATACCTTTTGGCAATTTGGTGCTTTGGCATCAATCTTTTGGAAACAGCTAGAACCATGTAGACAGCTGTGAGAAATATAGCAGATTATGATCCTCTTGTCGAGCTTCTTGCAGGGCTCTTCGAGTCATGCTGCACGTGTCAAATCTCATTTGGGAAACTGCCCCTCACCCGCGTTAGGGAGGGGGGGGGTTTTGGATGTTCTGTTTCCTTTCTCTCTGCAAGCATTTTTGTACTCTGGACACCTGACTGTGAATAGATCAGCCATGCAGATACCCTGAGCTATCACAATGAGCCGTCCATGGCATGTTGATAATTGGAGACGGCAGATGGAAGACTGCCGAAAGTGAAACCCGACTGCGTCGCTCTTTCCCCACAGTGACGACCGACCGCCTCTTCCTCTCGGATACCGCCAGCAGTGGGGGGGAGAGGGCAGGCACAATTTCGTTTGATAGGTATCCTACCAGAGGTATATTTATCTCCTTGTGCTGCCTTTATATATAGACCGTCGTTCCATTATACTCATCCTTGCCACACCTCCCTGAAATCAACACGCAGAAATGACAGACTACACGGTGTAAGTCGATCAGAGGATGCATAGACAAGAATTGACTGACAATTATTCGACAGACCCCTCTGGCTCGACGGTAAGGAGGTCGTACCAGGCACAACCTTTGACGTCAACTCTCCTTCGACCGAAAAGAAGCTCTGGAGCTGCGCCGCCGCCTCGGTGGACGATGCGCAAAAAGCAGTAGACTCATGCCAGCGCGCGTGGAAGTCGTGGAAGAAGACAAAGAGCACCGAAATCCGCAAGATCCTGCTCAAGGCCGCAGACATTATGGAGAGCCGGCTGGACGAGCTTGCCACATACCAGATGCAAGAGACGGGCGCTCCTGACTTTATTGTCAAGAGTTTCAACCTGCCTACAACTGTCGAGATGCTGAGGGATGTCGCTGGTCGTATCGGCGGCATTGTGGGCATGATCCCGCAGACACAGGATGGCGGTGCTCTGGTCTTCAAGGAGCCCTACGGTGTCATTCTAGGCATCGCTCCTTGGAATGCTCCGTACATTCTGGGTTTAAGAGCTGTTGTTTATGCTCTGGCCACTGGCAACACGTGCATTCTCAAGGGTAGCGAGTTTTCTCCTCGCTGCTTCTGGGCTATTGGAAGTGTCTTCCATGAGGCCGGTCTGCCTGCTGGCGTGCTCAACGTCCTGTATCACCGCCCCCAGGATGCTGCCGAAGTGACCAACAAGCTCATTGAAGCACCCGAGGTTAAGAAGGTCAACTTTACTGGCAGCACTGCTGTCGGCGCCATCATTGCGTCCAAGGCCGGTCAGAACCTCAAGCCCTGTTTGATGGAGCTTGGTGGCAAGGCGAGTGCCCTTGTCTTGGATGATGCCGAAATCGAGAATGCTGCCTTCCAGTGCGCACTCGGTGCATTTGTCCACGCCGGTCAGATCTGCATGTCCACTGAACGCATCATTGTCCACAAGTCTATACTCGGACCCTTCTCGGAAGCTCTCAAGGGCGCCATTGCAAAAATCTATCCCGACTCTGGCGAAGCACCCATCTTGGTTGCCAAGCCCGCAGTCGAGAAGAACCAGAAATTGGTCAAGGACGCCGTCGACAAGGGTGCAAAGCTGCTCTACGGCGATCTCGGCAGCAGAGAGTCGAACCCTCACCGTCTCCGTCCCCTTGTGGTTCAGGACGTGACCAAGGAGATGGATCTCTACTACACCGAATCCTTTGGACCATCCGTATCGCTTATCACAGTAGAGTCAGACGATCAGGCTGTTGATCTGGCAAATGACACTGAATACGGTCTGTCGGGAGCCATCTTCACTAAAGATCTGCAACGAGGTATCAGATTGGCTAGACAGATTGACAGCGGTGCTGTACATATCAACCAGATGTCTGTACATGATGAGGCTGGTCTGCCGCACGGTGGTGTCAAGAAGAGCGGATGGGGTCGTTTCAACCACGAGTATGGCTTGAACGAGTTTTTGAAGCTCAAGACTGTCACTTTTGCCGGTGATTGGTAAGATTTTGAATATTGATGAAGCGATATAGATTCTTATCCCTGTATATACCAAAGAATATATTTCGCCATTCAGAACGCTGTAAACATACCTTATACTTACTGCAGACCTACATGTAACATGGCGATTCTGTCTTGCTGCTATGACTTGCACGAAACACATGGTTTACATAACTATAATGCAAGTATTAATGTGCACTGGTCAATGCTCGAGTACATGTACATGTACCTTGTCAATACGGCTTGCATATTAATTGCCATGGCACGCAAAAAAGAGCGTTCCGTAAAGAGTCGTGTCTCTAGACATGTTCCTCGCTGGTATCCAGCGTCTTGCTGTCGGCAAGAACGACCCACCAACAGTCATGTCGGACGAATCTTTGCCGTGCTCATCGTCTTTGCCTGACAGCACAAACACTGCAAAGCGAATTCACGACGACAAGGCATTGGAGCTTTCAATCAGCGAAGATGGCGAGTCAAACGATGCTGTATCGGATGTTCTTGTCGTCAAGCCGCTTGATGAAGACGATGAAATCTTCAAGTTGCGTGCATATCAAGATGAGATGCTTGCGGAAAGCGTCAAACGGAACACCATTATCGTGTTGAATACAGGATCTGGCAAGACACAGTAGGTTTCTCTTTTTGACCTTGCTCATCAACATTGTGATAACTAATTTCTTGATTTTCAGCATGTAAGAATGAAAGCCCCCAAGAGGTACTTTCCTTTGTCGACCAAAACCCAAACAAATCAAAGGAAGTAGTGACCCATGATTGTATCCATAGCGCGCTTGCCAGGATGAGAGTGGAACTGGAAACAAGCCATTCGGATCACAAACTAGTCTGGTTTCTTGCACCCACAGTGGCCCTCTGTCATCAACATTACAGAACCATTACAACCAACCTCCCAGCATACCAAACTCGTCTCCTCACAAGCGACGACGGCATGGACAGATGGACCTCTCAGAAAATCTGGGACGGTGTGCTCACCAACATGCACATCATCATCAGTACTTACGGCATCCTGTGCGACGCCTTGGGCCATGGCTTTATTTCTATGCAAAGGCTGTCCTTGTGTGTTTTTGATGAAGCGCATCATTGCACCAAGAAACATGCCTCCAATACGATCATGCAGCAATTCTACGCGCCTGCCAAAGCTGCTGGCGCGCATGTACCAGCTATACTGGGCTTGAGCGCTAGTCCGGTGATGAACGCAAAGGTTGGAGGGTTGGAAGTATTGGAAAAGAATATGGACAGCGTTGCTATCACACCACGCTTGCACAGATCAGAGCTGATGCAATATGTGCACGTTCCGGAGCTACTTAAACGATCATTTACATCCACCGACATCTTGGCTCTCGATATAAGCCACTCTTTACTGGGCGTATTGACGGAGATGATTCGCCATTACGATATTCGCAGGGATCCCCATGTGCTTGGACTTGTGGCAACGGGACGTGCTGATGTACAGGCGGACGTCAACGAGTTACTCATGTCGAGAAAGACGTATTGCACAGATCAGCTCAGAGCGTTGAGGAATCGTGCTGAAGTCATTGCTAGGGATGTGAGTTTATCTGCTTCAGAGAGCTATATCCAAGCTAGTCGCGACAAATTCTTGGCTGGCGTGCAGCAAAACAGTCCCTCTTGGATTCCCGAGCTCTCAGATCAGGAGAAAGAGCATCTTGCTGGTTTACTTGCTACGCTGCATTCTCGAAATGTCAACACGAGTTTGAGTCCGAAGCTCCAATTGTTGCTGAATATCTTGAAGGAAGAAGCCGGGCCATTATTCACCGGCATTATTTTTGTCGAGCAGAGAGCCGTGGTCGCAGCACTAGCTGAGCACCTCATATCCACACCCTCACTATCGAACACATTCAACATCGGCACTTTCGTGGGAAGTTCAAACTTTGCGAAGAAGAAAGCAAACATCGGCGACATTATCGATCTCAAAGCCCAACAGCAGACCCTGGATGACTTCCGAGTCGGCAAGAAGAATCTGATCATAGCGACAAGCGTGTTGGAAGAGGGCATTGACATTTCATCCTGCCAAACAGTGATATGCTTTGATGCTCCCTCGAACCTAGTTTCGTTTGTGCAAAGACGAGGCAGAGCGAGGAAAAAGGATTCCAAGTACGTGATTTTGCTCGACGAGAACGACAGCAAAGGCGAGCCGGCCAAATGGCAAACGCTCGAAGACCGAATGAAAGCCGCCTACGAAGACGAATACAGAAACGCTCAATTAGCCGCACAATTGGAGAACACATACGAGGCGGACGGCAGGAAGTATCGAGTACCCGACACTGGTGCCATTCTCACCCTCGATAATGCGAAATCGCATCTGTATCATTTTTGCGCTACACTGCAGACCACGCATCAAATTGATCACCGCCCTGTGTTTGATTGCCAGACAGATGCAGAGGGTCTGATTACCGCAAAAGTGGTGCTGCCCTCTGGTGTGAATAAGAAGTATCGAAATGCCGTCAGTGCGCATGGATGGAAAACAGAGAGAGCAGCCATGAAGGATGCAGCATTTGAGGCTTGCGTATCTCTTCATCGTGGTGGGCTGTTGAATAATCACTTGCTTCCCCTGCTCATACAGACGCCTGATCAAGCACGTCAAGATCGTCCTGGATTGATTCAAGTGACTGGGAGATTAAATCCTTGGTCATTGGGAACAACAGAAACGCCAATTTCATGGTTCAAGCATGTGGTGGAGGTGCAGATTGAAGGCAGAGATGCCATTGCGATGGCCATGTATTTGCCTGTGGCATGTCCTTTGATTGAGCAGATTTCATTACATTGGAGTATCTCTGTTGCTGGTATTGCCAGGCTTTCTGCAGGCCAGCGTTGTGTGTTGAGTGCTGAGGACATCGCCGCAAGACAGAAAGACACCGAGACACTGCTGCTTTCCGTTTTTGCTCCTGCAAGCCTTGCGCATGCAAGAGAAAAATATGCAGCTATGTTCGGACCACTGGACGACAATATCCGTTTGAGCAGAGACAAGCGACCCGCGGTGGAAATCCTCTCTGTTGCACAATCACTATCAGAAGTTGGTCTCATCACAGTCCATGGAGCAGAAGGACGCTCCTACATCTTGCAAGCGATAACAGACCCAAGTCAAGAAAGTCTCCTCGTCACCGCCTTCCCCAAAAAACGCGACTTCCTCAGCAAACCCGCAGGCGAGTCAAAGAAGAACCAACACAGGCGGTTGGAGCTATCAACCTCGCAATGTTCCATCAACCTCCTTGCCACAGAATATTCAGTCTTCGCTGCGTTGATCCCTTCTCTGCTTTACAAAATAGAACTGTCCATTCTGGCCACACACCTTCAGACTACACTGCTCGCGCCTGTCAAGATTGCAAACCTGCAGCTGGTCATTGATGCCACCACGTCAGGTGCCGCAGACTCGAATGCCAGCTACGAAAGACTAGAATATTTGGGCGACGCGGTGTTGAAATTCTGTACTCACCTTCAACTAGCTTGTCAGCATCCCGAATGGCCAGAGAGCTATTTGACAGTTGAGAAGGGCAGGACTAACGGTAATGCATCATTATCGAGAGCAGCGACGAGGGTTGGTGTACACCGATATCTCAATGCGACCAAGTTCACAGGTAACAACTGGACGCCTCCGTCGCTAGCTGCCTCTGCAGCAGAGAGCGAAACCGTGACACGGTCTACAAAGACACTGGCAGATGTGGTTGAAGCTCTGATTGGCGTGGCATACGTGGACCAAGGTCTCCATGGTGCCCTCAATGCCATTCGTATCTTCCTACCCTCTGAACAATGGCTTGACCACTCCGCTTGCCTTTCTCTGCTTTCATCTCAAACACCTCTGCTGCCCCCTCACCAAAAACCGTCGTTCTTGGATGAAGTAGAGGCACTGATCGGTTACACTTTTCATAACCCGGCATTGCTGCTCGAGGCTCTGACACACAGTTCGTTCTCTTCTGCTGGTTCTGGTTCTCCATTTGACACGCCCTCGTATGAGCGATTGGAGTTTTTGGGCGATGCAGTATTGGATCAGATTCTTGTGCCTGCCATCTTTGCGTTTTCAGAGCCGCCGTTGAAGAATCACGAGATGCATAGATTGAGACAGGCGCTGGCGAATGCACATGTGCTCGCAATCTGCAACCTCGAACTTGGCGTTAACATCACACGTTTCGATCCCGTCACCATCACCGCTGCCGACAACAACGAAGAAACAAAATTGCAGGCATCAGCACAAACGAGACACCTGGTCGACTACCTACGCTGCTCGCCACAAACCCATTCAAAGCGTGCCCAAACTCATCACTTTTACCACCGACACGTGATGCCGCACTTCAACAACAAAACGGTGCGAGAATCTCTCCTCACACAACTATATACATCTCAAATCTACCCCTGGCCCGATTTTTTGCGCCTCAGATGTCCTAAATTCTTTTCGGATATGCTGGAAGCTATTCTGGGCGCCATCTACATCGACTCCAATGGCTCTCTCCCTACTTGTACGAGCTTTGTGGAAAAGCTTGGATTAGTGGGACTGATGGAGAGATTCGTGGATGAAGGTGTAGGGATAGGGTTTCCGAGAGAAAGACTCGGCATGATGGTAAACAGCGCTGGGATCGAGTACAACGCATTTGTATGCGAGGAGGAAGAAGCTGAAGAGCAGCAAGGAAAATGGTGTTGTGAGGTCTTTGTCGACGGCATAAAAGTCGTAGAGGTGAGAAATTGTTTATCCAGGGAAGAGGCCGAGGTGAGGTGTGCGGCCGATGCGGCGAGGGTGTTGCAAGAGGGTGTGATTGGCGGTATGCATGATGCTGATGCCGATATCGATGCTGATGCCGATATCGATGCTAATATGGTGGATGTTTGAGAATGTTCTTGGAAAAACCGACTGCGTTGGAAAGGAAAAGGTGCGAATGCAGCTTCCTCACTCCATCACGCAAATTTAGTCCGGACCGCAAAAGTCGGTTTGGCAGCCTGTTCATCGGCTTCAATGACAATGGCATGAGATAGCTGCTTTTCATGGCTTGCTCTGATCTAGAGCTCTCAAAGGTGCCGCGGGCCGGGGTATGCACGGGCAACGCAAAGAGTACACGGGTCTGTGACCTGGAAGATGTCATGATTTCAACGAGAAAGGAGAGAGGAGAGAGAAGGCGAGATTGGATGGAAGGCGCGCAAAGCCCACGAGTAAGACAAAGTCACAAGCAAGGCAAGAACGATGCAGAAGGCAACAGATGATTTGTGGAAAGAATGGAATTTTTTTCTCATGTTCATGTCAGAAACTTAGTAATTTAGCATCAATGGGACCGAGCCGCAACCTCCGTTAAGGAATGTCGCAGTGGCCGTAAAACCTCAGTGCTTGACTCTATACGTTATTTCATCATGTAAGAACATCTTGAGAATCCCCTCTCCTACGGAGAACGGGATAAAGATATTAAAAAATAAAAGGCGCGGCTAGCTATAAGCAAAAGGTTAGCTTTGGGATTGTTCGTTTGTCCTGTCGAAACAAACAGGGTGATAAGGGGTTGATGTGGATGGTGAAATATCAGAGTAGAAGGGTGTAATCAGCGGCGATGTTAGAATGACATGCCTCAGGGATTTTGATTTTCGTATTGTTTAAAAACATCATGTTATTAAAGAGAGGGTGAGGGACGAGAAGAGGGGAACGGAAGCAGCGAAGACTCACCTAGATGGTTACGCAGTACGAGTGTTTTTTCAGCAGCTCTTTCTCACTCTGTCAACCTCGGCACCGTCGACAGAGACCACAGCGACATTGTGCTCCTTCAGCTCTTCCGCAAGCTTCTTGTCAGCATCATCACCTTGCTCAACACCCTTGGTGCCGTCGCGAACGACCACAGTCTCAAACCCTTCTTTGGCGGCATCAACAGCAGTAGCTTTGACACAGTAGTCCGCGGCAAGGCCAACGCAATACACATGCGTCACCCCTTGCTCCCTAAGCTTGTCCGCCAACCCGCTATCGACGACCTTTGGATTGAGAAAAGGCGTGCTGAATGCAGAATACATTTCGACTCTCTTATCCGCACCCTTTTCCACAATCAGGTCGAGCAGATTGGCGTCTAGCTCGGAGATCAGGTCGCTGCCCGGTGTGCCGGCTATGCAGTGGTCCGGCCAAAGAAGCGTTTGTTGCGTTTCTTGCGCGTTCAAGGGGTTGGCGATTGTGATTAGAGACTTGTAGGGCTTGTTGTTTGGGGGAGCGTGGTTGGATGCAAATGATATGTGGTCGTGGGGGTGCATGTCTTTTGTCGCGACGCGTAGAGTCCATGGCAGTCGGAGCAGATGGTTTATGACTGGAGCTATGGAGCGGCCATCTGTCACGGCCAAGCTGCCCTTCTGTTGTTGTGGTTGCTCGTCAGCATTGTCGTTGTTGTTCACATGTTTGCTTGGTGGAGGGAAGGAGCGAAAAAGATTCTGTATTTTTTTTTATGTTGCTTGATATGTGGCTGGGTCTGAGCGCGCATTCGGAACTTACCGGCGGACAGAAGTCCTCTTGGAGGTCGACTACAATGAGTGCGGGCTTGAATGGTTTGGCAGAAGCCATGGCGATTGTGTTTTGTCGGAATTAACAGAACTCGTTCTTCTTTGCCGATGCTGATGGAAGTGATCGGTCAAGTTTGTGCTTTGGAGCTGTGTACCGACCTAGGTACCAATCCTCCTAAGCCATACCCCGCCGATCTCTCAATCGATGACGCGACATGATCCATCATTATTGTAGGTGAACATCATACATCATGCAGGATAAGGTATAATACTTGGGGCTTAAAGGCGGCTCTTCATCTGACTTTCGTGATTCACAACTTTCCGAACCATATTAAATCAATCAAATCACATACTCATATACACAAAAGTCATCATGTCCCTCACCGAGTCTTCACAAGGAACTCTTCCAACTAGAGAAGCCACACCCCAAGAGCAGAGCTTGATTACCGACATCCTCAAGCTCTACCAGCTCGAGCCCAGCGAGCAGGCTTACTCACACTATGCAGAGACGGCCACCTTCCACGATCCAGTGAGCATTGCAAAAGGCAAGGAGAGTATCATGAGCCAGTTCAACGGCATGCCCAAGGTTTTTGCCAAAAGCCACACCGAGGGTCAGTTGCCAACAAGGCGGCATCCTCCCAGAAAGCTGCTGACATGAGCGTACATTAGAGGTTGCAGTGCTCGCATCATCAACGCCTACGCAACTAGAACTGAACTTGACACAACACTACGTCTTCAAGTCCGCCGTGCCATTCAAAAAGGAAGGCATGGAAAAGACGGTCAACAGCAAGTTGACCTTCAAACTCAACAGTCAAGGCTTGATCGAGGAGCATGTTGAAGAATGGGACCACCAAGGCAACAAGACTGCCGATGACGGATTCATGGGCAAGCTTCAAGAGCAGCGCAAGAAGTTGGATGCGAAGATGGTGAGTTGCTTTGCCGCTCTATCCTTCTGATTCATGTGCTAAATCTCCTGGAACAGATCGAGACTTTTGTTTCCAGTAATCCGAGCAAGGCTTGATATGAGCAAGCGGCGCGTGGATGAAGCGGGCTAAACCAAGTAACGAGTTCATTTTTTATATCATGGCCCTACAGTACCTGAATGATACCATATCACCCATCACATGAGCCTCTGGAAGGTAGCAGGAGACATGATGCTGAAAATTATGCTGCTGCTGCATGCACACCGACCGGCAGCTAGAGCATCCGAACATCCGCATGGCAACTGCCCGACAGCTGACTGACCTATCCCATGTCCAACACGAGCCTTGTGCTCTTCATCAGGCATCAAAGGAAAAAAAACCTGAATATTATGAAGGCTGTTTTATGTCAAATCCGGATTGAAGGGCACCCGTAAACAGATGGTCCATACAACGGTCAAATGAGGGGTCGTTCAAGAAAGAGCTCCTTCCAAAGTTGAAGTAGGCAGCAAGAATTTTGGGCAGGTGGCTCTTCAGGCTATCTCCGTATTTCGAATTGGATTAGGACATGCTTGTAGCGGTCAAACAATCATCTGGTCCGGTGACATGCAGGGTCTAATGGGAACGAGGCGGAAGGGGGGCAAAGTAGGATGGCAAGCATCAAGGAAACACGAAAATGCCAAGGAAGGCACCGTCTGACGTAGAAAAACATCAAGGCAGGAGCGGAAGCATCAGGGAGAAGGGCACCTACCTGCGTTTTTGTAGCTGACGAAGACATCGACCTACGACTACTGCCTGCCTACCTAGTAGCTTGATTTCACTTCTTCAGCAAAGAATCTGTTTCTCTGGAGGAGGACTACGACCAAAGCAAAACGTGTGCACAGATCCTCTCTTTTCGGCATTACTCAGTTTTGGTCTCCGTAATGGTTCTTGGACATTCCCTCAGGCGTCACTCGGCAGCGAGTTCGTTTCTCTCCATTCGTCTAGAAAGATGCATCTTGGACTAAAGCGACACACTGCAGGCAGCGCCGGAAGATCGTCCCTCGATGGAGACATGCACCAGCAGCCAGACACGACGGCTGACGATGAGACGGTCGTCGACCAGGACCAGGGAAATGGTATGAAACAAGCTCGAGGATGGACCGAAAGAGACTAATGGCCATGCAGTGCTGTCACACATCATCAGCCAGCTGCGACCTGGCGCCGACCTCAGCCGCGTCACGCTGCCCACCTTCATCCTCGAGCCGCGATCCATGCTGGAGAGAATCACAAACTTCATGGCCCACCCAGAGATCTTGCTGACTCTGCCGACCATTGACGATCCCGTCGACCGCTTTGTCGCCGTCACAAAGTTCTATCTCAGTGGATGGCACATTAAGCCTCCGTAAGCAGTGCATCTCGTCGGACAAACGCATCCCAACTAACCCAAACATGACAGCGGCGTCAAGAAGCCTCTCAACCCAATCCTCGGTGAAACCTTCACCGGCTACTGGGACTACCCCGACAACACGCGCGGCTACTACATCTCGGAGCAAACCTCGCACCACCCGCCCAAGTCAAGCTACTTCTTCATGGCCCCCGAACACGGCATTCGCATCGACGGCACTCTCAAACCGCGCAGCAAGTTCCTGGGAAACTCGGTCGGCAGCTTCATGGAGGGAATCGCCGTCATGCGCATGAGAAACGAGCGCTACTTCATCACCCAGCCCAACATGTACGCTAGAGGCATCCTGTTTGGCAAGATGAAGTACGAGTTGGGCGATCACGCTTACGTGCGCTGTCCGGAGCTCGGTCTGGAGGCCGAGATTGATTTCAAGGTCAAGGGCTGGATGACGGGGACCTACAATGCCATTGGCGGCCACATCAAGGACACCAAGACGGGCAAGAATCTGTTTGAGCTCAGCGGATACTGGGACAAGGAAATGTACATCAAGAACCTAACGACGGGCAAAAAGGAGCTCGTCTTTGACGCCTCTCACGCAAAACCCTCATACCCAAAAGCCAGACCCCTGGACGAGCAAGCCGATCGCGAATCGCAGAAACTCTGGAACAAGGTTACCCAGGCCATCAAGGTTGCCGATCAAAGGACAGCCACTGATGAGAAATCGTTTATCGAGGACCGCCAGCGTGCAGAAGCTGCAGAGCGTGGAGAGCATGGCGAATGGTTGCCCAAGCTGTTCCGCAGGACAAAACCTGGAGCCAGTCAGGGTCCTGGCGACATGGAAGGCGAGGAGAATCTCGACTGGGTTATTGATGCTGCCATGTCAGTTACTTTTTCTTTCTATCCTGCCCCTCCTTCCTTTCTCACTCTGCTCCTTCCTTTCTCGCTCTGCTCCTTCCTTTCT
The DNA here is from genome assembly GCA_017580825.2 of Aureobasidium zeae. NCBI lineage: Eukaryota > Fungi > Ascomycota > Dothideomycetes > Dothideales > Saccotheciaceae > Aureobasidium > Aureobasidium zeae. The sequence goes on from JAGFJS020000004.1 coordinate 949,884, forward strand.
CGCTCTGCTCCTTCCTTTCTCGCTCTGCTCCTTCCTTTCTCGCTCTGCTCCTTCCATCTTTACTGACGTGCCGAATCTCCAGTGACGGCAAAACACCCGAAGAAGTTGTCAAGCAAATCCTCGCTATTGCTCCCATCCTTCCAGGCCAAAAGGCTGCACCAGTAGCAGAATCAGTCCAGTCCAAGACCGAAGTTCCCTCCACACAGCCAGAATCACAATCAAACACACACGAGACCGGCAGCAATCTCATCGACTTTGGCCATCCCGAAGGTTCTGCCCCAAGACAACCTCCGGTTCTGCCACAACACCAATCGCAACTGCAGTCACAGCAGGAAGCCCCATCCGCTCCGCTAGAATCAACTGGCGATCTTCGGGCACCGTTGCAGCCCGTCATTCACCGTCAGGATAGCGTCGAGGGCGGGGATGAGGTATTCCATGATGCTGATTCGTGAGGGTGTTGCATGGGAATGATTCATGGTGCAAGGGAACACACGCGAAACATGGCTGAAATGAGGGAAATGGGAAAGCGAGGGAGGAAAAAAGGAATGAGGGGTGGATGGGTTTTCCTATCACCATTAGCTTTGTTTTGACGATATTTTACTTGTTTTGCTTCTCGTCTTCTTTTCTTTTAAGCGTTTGATTGGACATGTTTTTATTCTGCAGGTCCAGCTGAAGAAGATTGTTGATTAGGAATTGGAGACAACAGCAAGAATGAAGAGAAGTCACTTATATATCAGAAGGTGAAGATGAATATGAAGATGAAGATGAAGAAGAAGAAGAAGGGAAGAGGGAAGAAGTAAGAAGGTGTTAAAAATATTGTGGTGAATTTTCGAACAAAAAAAAAATGGTGTCAATAATCTCTCAACTCGTCCCCAACATGTCCTTGTCGCTACTGCTACTACTCGTGTCAGGTTTCGTCGCAGTCGCTGAAGATTCGACAACACTCTTGTCCACCCTCTCACCATGTCCATCGTGATCGTGATCGGCGACATTGACAACAAGACCACTTCGACTGCTATTACCCTCATTCTCAAAGGCGGCAGTGGCGGCGGCCGAACTTTCCGTCGCCGTTTCCAGCATATCCGACTCGTCCTCCTCGACCTCGTCGACACCCTCGAGATGCTCGCCCCAGCCCTCAATCTCAGACAGCAGACGCACGTACTCTTCGGGGACCAAGCCCTGCTCACCGGAATCCAAGTCCATGGCGACAAGCCAACCCTGGCCGTGGCGGTAGCCGACCTGGATGATCTGGCCCTCGCGCAGGGCAAGCTCGTTGCTGTTCTCGGGCACGAAGCTGTAGAGAGCTAGACTAGGGCCCGCGAAGGACTCGTCGAGCGAGGTGGATGTGGGACGGTGGGCGTGGCCGTCGTGGAGGTGGTGCAGAGGGCCGCCGGGCGCGTCGCTGGGGTCGCTGCTATCGCTAAACGGGGGTTCGAGGGCGGAGAGGCGGGTTTGGTGGCGCAGGGAGAGGCCTTCGGGCGAGTGTGTGTAGCGGTGGGCGAGGAGCGTTGTGGTGGCTTTGCCGCCCTTGCTGGTGCTTGGGTGGAGGAAGTTTTGGTTGTACGCTTGCTGCTCTTCTGCTTCTTCGTCGTCGTCGTCTTCTGGGTCGTCGAGGTTGCTGGCGGAGAAAAAGCCTTGGTCGTCCAGGCCCGGGACTTGGTTGCGCGGCCCGCGTTTCGAGGTGCTTCTGCCTCTCATCTCGTGTGAAGACTTGCTCTTTCGATGGTATTTTGCCAGTTTGCCAACGCCGGGCATGGCGGTGCTGTTGTCATCATCGCTGATGGCATCGTCGTCGAAACTCGTCGATGGCAATTGATCGCCAGCGCCAAAGTGCGCTCCGCCATCACCACCCCAAGGGCCGGCGCCCCAACCACCTCGCGAGTCAAAGTTGCCGATGGGGGGATCGCTGAGACGTCTGGAAGAGCCAAAGGTAGACACGTTGTCCTCGGAGTGGCTGCTGGCAGGTTCGGGGGAAGGACCCACGTGCAAGGGATGGAATGCGGGATAGGCAAAATCGCGGACCAGAGCGTACGACAAAGACGAGGGGAAGACCGGAAAGACTTGAGAGGGCGGTCGGGAGGAGCGGTTGGACGTGTGGCTGCGCGTCGACATGAGACTTTTGCGGATGCTCTGGCGCTTGGCGGCCGTGTTGGTGATTGTGTTGTTGTTCGGGTTGAGCGGTGACAATTGCGTCTGTGACTGCGCCTGCGCTGGTGCACTTGTCGCCGCCGCCGACGACGATGATGGCGACGACGAAGACATGACCTCGACCGTCATTCCCGCGTCAATCCTTCTGTTTCCTCCGTTTATTTCCTGCTCCTGCTGCCTCTTGGTTCTTGGTTCCTTCCTATTTCGATGCGCCTGCTCTTGCTCCTTCCCGCCTTGTCGCCTGAGCCGATTCTCTCACACTTCTCCGTGGTCCTGGAGCGACGCAGCTGTACAGGACCGAGAAAAAGAGAATACACGTGCTTGGACTCAGGCCTTCCCCGAGTAAAATTGACCCCTCTTCGGGAACCGTGCAAAACACGGGCACGCGCACACGCCGGGGGGGGGGGGGAAGAAGGAAGGGAAGTTGCCGTTTTGAAGGATGCAACCTGCAAAAAGAGCAACAAAGAAAGAGGTAGGTGTAGAAGAAGATGTGTATAGAGAGAGGAAAGAGCACTCGCGGGAGAAAGTTAAAAAAAAAAGGGAGCTTAATCAAAAAGCGAACTGATGTTCAAGCGTTGTGCCTGGTCGTTCGAATGTGCTCTGTGTGTTTGACAGACAGCACAGCAGCCACGCTACAACTCGCCGAACAGAAGAGCCCAGCCCCGGCCCGTAAACGCTTTGCTTGCTTTGCGACCCTTTGTGTCTCCATATCCTCAAAATAGCCACACACAAGCACCTGACTTCACGTTGTCCAGAAACCAGAGCCTGTCAACTTGATGCCATTCTGTGATCTGCATAATTCTTGTTTTTTCTACTTGCCAACCAAGGTCTTGTGTTTTTACATTCTTTGTTCAATACATGTAGACTTCATGCTGGTAACTCTAGACTCGATAATGAAGCTTGACAGCTGAATAGTACCTACCTTATTACCCTTCTCACCTTCCTTCTTATCTTCAATAATAGACAGGAGTTGCCAAGCAACATGGAGAGGAGGGGAGAGATCAACCCTTTACTGTTTCAGGTGATCCATCTTGCATGATGCATCTTCAACATGCTGTGCCTCCGGGAAACGGCTTGATATGCAACAAGGGTAGATGAAGTCCCTGCCTTGATATATCTATTTTCTACCTCACCGCTTCCCCCTTTTCTATTATCCGATGCGTCTTGACATCTACATGCATGCCTGGCCCACCTGATATCTGTGTGCATCATTGTAAGGCCGGACAAATATGGAGAGCCGTATACATATCACTCGATAAGCACTGTCATTCTGTCAACATGACAAGGCGGACAGCGCATGGGCATGAAGGGGGTCTGTTGTTTTTTGGTGAAAGTTTCTTCTTTTTTGCTTTTCTCATAAAGTCTCCTCCTCGATGGTTGAAACCACTCTAGCAGTATCATACCAAGCAATGGAAGAAAGTTGTTGATTCTAGAGAGAAGAAAGAAAAAGTCCAGTACCTTGACTTTACAACTGTCTTTTCTTCCATCTTCCTGTCGTCGTTTTGTTGTTGCTTTCCCGTCCGAACCCTTGCACCCATTTTTTTTGTGACAGACATATCAACGCCCAGGGAAAAGCAACAATGGTCGTGCGAAGAAAAAGGTCGTTTGTCGCGGAAGAAAATGAATAAAGAAAAAAGGCTTCCCTCAACCCCTTGGAAACAAGTCGTGTCTAGTAGTAAAACCCCTCTGTTGATTTTTGTTAAGAGAGAATAATTTACATGACAACGCCAGAGTTGGAGGCGATACGCTGTTGAGATGTGTGTCAGTCGTGTATGTTGCATGTCCAGAGAAAAGTGTTTTCTTACAGGCCAAAGCTCGGCAGCCTCCTTTCCGACGGGACCAGTGATGGCGGAACCCTTCATCTCACCCTTGGGGTTGACAATGACACCAGCGTTGTCCTCAAAGTAGAGGAACATGCCGTCGGCGCGTCTCCAGGGCTTTGACTGGCGGACAATGACGGCGGGCATGACCTTCTTGCGGAGCTCGGGCTTTCCCTTCTTGACGGTGGCCATGACCATGTCACCAACACCACCGGCGGGGAGACGGTTGAGGCGGGCACCGATTCCCTTGACGGAGATGATGTAGAGGTTACGGGCGCCAGAGTTGTCGGCGCAGTTCATGACGGCACCGCTGTAACAATTCGTATTAGCCATGGCTCTTTTTCACATCTCTTTCTTTTCTCATTGGGTTCGTCTTTGAAGTGATCGAGGTGGAGTGAGACTGCGTGTATTCGGGGATGCTCGGAATGCGCTGGGCATGGTGGAAAGATCGATTCAAGTGTTTCGGGCGAAGATGATTGCGACAGCGTTCGGTGGACATGGCGATGCGCTGATAGACGAGGATGATGAACAGGACGATGATGGCAAATTTTCGACGTACACAGGCAGACCCAAGGTCATTCTCAGCTTGTTACCAGAGGTAGAACCACGACTGCACCAGGGTCAGCATTTCCTTGTCCGAATTCTGCGCAGTCGCCGTACGTACCCGCGACCCATTTTGACTGTTTATTAGTATGAACGGTGGGGAGTTGAAAGAGATGGATTCGCTTCGTTGCTGGTTTGAACTGCGGCCAAATTCAAACATTCGTCAAATCGCCAGCCGCCAAATCTCTGTGCGCGCAACGGAACTTGCCGCGCTTGTCTAACCCACCGACATGTCCCGATTAGGCAATTTCCATCTTTATTCTTCCACGTCCGACATTATTTCAACGGTTCAATTCGTACGCTACAATGTAAAGGGTTTACTTTTGCTCTGCTACAGTCAACACGCGGGTCGGTCTCTCTCCGAAAGTCGCATTCTGTTCGAGTTTCTTTGTGCCATCCACACGTTCCCTTATTCAACGCAAAGCACTCATCTACCCAAGCAAATCATCCATCGCTCCCCCAGTTTTCTGACCCCCATTCTGAGGTAAAGCAGCACTGGTTGAGGTAGATGTGCCAGTCGCACCCCAGATACCAGCGCTAGCCTTTTGCTTGGCCATGTCCGCCATGGTAGGTCCCTTGTTACCGGGTGTACCTGACTTTTTGATGCTTGTACCAGACAGCAGGGCGGCGAACGCGTCACCCCCTCCGCTAGCCTTGGGCCTAGGAGCACCTCCAATTGGTGATTTGACGCCAGGAGAGGCAACCGCAGAGCTCGGCTGTGATGACATTGCCGGGACCGAGGTAAAGTAGTTTGGCTGTGCTGCTTGGTAACCACCGGTACGTGGCTGAGTTGCTGATGCAATGTTCTGTGGCGGTGGAGCTGCTGCGCCAGTGACGGGGGATGTGGTTGAGAAGAGAGTGCTGAATGCAGCGTTGTTGGCACCTTGTCTAGGCTGAGGCTGTGCGAACTGGGTGTTGGGGGTCGCAGTAGATGCAGGAGGTGCGATGGATGTGTAGTTGGGCTTGGGGGCTGCCGCAGGAGCAGGAGCAGCAGATTGGAAATCGTCAAATTCGTCATCGTCGTCCACACCGCCAGACTGAAGAGCACCAAAGCCGTCGTTAGCTGGCTGCTTGCTGGTAGAAGACGACATGGCAGGCGTGGACAAGGCTATCGGGTCATCGCCAAAGTCAAAGAGGTCAACCTCGGGCTCCTTTGGCTTGGGTGGTTCTGCCTTCTTCGCTGTTGATGTTTTGGTTCCGGCCCTGGAAGATTCGGATTTCCTTCTTGGAGGTGCTGTTGCTGCGGAACCGCCTTCGTCGTACTCGTCGTATTCATCGAATCGGTCGGCGCCTCTGCTTCGGTTCTGACTGCGTTCTTCCCAATCATCTTGAACCGTCTCGCCCCCGAAGCCACCACCGTCTCCATAGACTTGGCGAGTGGCTCCTCCATAGCCTCCAGAAACAGATTCGCTGCCGAATCCGCCATATCTGCCAGATGAAGAAGACATGCCCTCTCCAAGCCCGGCACCACCCTCGACACCGCCGTATTTGTTCTTGTTTTGTCTTGCCTTTTTGCGTTCGGCTCGGATTCTGTCGACGTCGCCGAGGAGCTCCGTCAGCTCCTTGGATCTGTTTCGGACGTTGATGCCTTGGTCCTTGCCGTTGGCATCGATGTAGTGGAATTGGCGAAGCATCTTGATGAGGGAGAGGTGGGATCGGACGTCGTCGATGACTCGTTCGGAACCGTTCTTGATCAAGAACTCGAGCAATTGTAGAGCCTGTGAATCAGTTAGGCAGGGCTCAAGAGGCGTAGTTGGGACCGGTTACCTTGTAGATTTGTCGCCATTCTTCGGCCGTCTTTTCGGTGAAGCGCTTGTAGATCATGGGCATGATTTCGTTGAGGATTTGACTGTAGCCTGGTCAGATGTGCTTCGTTCCTGGCGTATGGCGTGTTGTCGTACTAGTTGAAGGTACCGCTGGCAATGTCGTTCATCATGGTCGTGGATGCTCCCCAAGGTTCGTTGTTGGTAGCTTCTCGAACCTGCAGGCATGTTAGTCGATGATGATCATCATGGAAGAGACACGCCTTGTACTCACCTTGGACTCCATCTCGGTATAATTCATGACAGCTGAACAATGAGATTTCTTAGAACTCAAGCCTCCTGATTCGATACGACCCGCAACTTACCATTCTGTACTTTACGAACACCCGCCTTGATGTCGTAGAGTGACAGGTTGCTGACCTGATTCTTCAAGCTTTCGAAATCCATCTTGTTGAGGTGTCGTCTGGATGGACGCTGCTTGTGGCTAGAGAGGAGGTGGTGATACGCGCTTTGGGGGGATCGCGAGTTATTGACGTTGCAAGCGGCGTCCCCAGATTCGATGCCCGCCAAGTATTTGATGGCATGCATGCACGTATATTATTACTTTGTGAGCAAGATTCTCATTTTGAGAGGCAAGACAATTAACTGCTGTTATTTGCCTATCGCCTAGAGCTATACCACGGAGTAAATGAGAAGTACAGGTAAAGTTTGTCAGAAATGTTGGCTCTCCAATGGGCAGTGCAAGGCACAGCAAGTCCAGAAAAATCGTAGAGCGCTATGGCACGAAAACGTGCAATATCTTTACACAGCGAGACAAAATAGTCATCTCGAGCTCATGGCGGCTTCTGGATACAGTTCTTGAGCTGCTCATTGTTTTCATGTCATATTTGGATGAACATTGGCGGTGCCATGATGATTTTCGATCGTCCAAATCGGGCAAGCTCTACCACCCTGACCTGTGTACCTGCCTTTTGCAATCCTCGGCATCCTTGTCACTTCACAAGGGTGAACATAAGCCACCCCCACTTGGTGTTATTAATGATGATTAATGGTTCCAAAGTGAGAGAGGTCCGGCAGAGCCAAGACAAAAAACAAAAATCACGTGTTTTTCAGCAGCCCCTCACTCGGTCGTGACCTCAGAATTTCTGCCCCGCCACCGCTTCCTTCTCAAGCTCTTTCAGTCTTCACTCATCCATGTTCTCCCTCCGAAAGTCCCCAACCACTTTTATCAACAAATCCTTCTCCACTCAACACCGTCTATTCTCCGCATCATCAGCCAACATGGTTCAAAAGGTTTACTTTGACTGCACCTGGACTGGTCCTTTGATCACCACCGACGCCAGCGGCAAGGTCACCAACACCGACCGTGAGAGCAAGCGTAAGTTTGGAGCTTCTGCCCGTCCCCTCAATTGTAGCTGACATTTACCTCAAGCCCGCTCTGGTCGCATCAACTTTGACCTCTTCGACGACGTTGTCCCCAAGACCGTCGAGAACTTCCGCGCTCTCTGCACTGGCGAGAAGGGCTTCGGCTACGCTGGCTCCAAGTTCCACCGTGTCATTCCCGAGTTCATGCTCCAGGGTGGTGACTTTACCCGTGGCAACGTAAGTTGGCATCGAGTTCTCCTACTCTCTGTCTCAATCCACTGACAATTGCAATCAACAGGGCACTGGTGGCAAGTCCATCTACGGTGAGAAGTTTGCCGACGAGAACTTCAAGCTCACCCACAGCAAGCCCTTCATGCTGTCCATGGCCAACGCCGGCCCCAACACGTATGTTTACCCCTTTCCATCTCGCTTGACCTACAGCTGACATTTGTGTTCAATAGCAACGGCTCTCAGTTCTTCGTCACCACCGTCGTCACCAGCTGGCTCGACGGCCGTCACGTCGTCTTTGGCGCCGTCCCCGACGGTGACTCGGCCTCGTACGGCGTCATCAAGTCCATCGAGGCTTGCGGTTCCAGCAGCGGTGCCATCCGCAGTGGCGGTAGCCCCCCTACCATCGTTGCCGCTGGCGTCCTTTGAGCGTGTTGTGGCCGCTTTGCCTTGTCGAATATCTCATCTCTTTGATGAGTCAAAATTAGAAAACATACGAGACATGACACCTCAATCATCACACATTTGACCTACTGTCTCTGCTGCTGTTCTGTGTTCTCTTGATTGCCAGTGTTGTCATTGTAAGATTTGACGTCAAGTAATCATGACAAATGATGCTTGCTGTTCTCTGTATATGCTACTGTGATGTGATTTGTTTAGTACAGCTACGTTGAATCAAGTACAGCTACAATTAATCCAAAGAAAGGCAGGGGTATACTTGCACGTCCCGAACAAACAACACCAGACTCGTCGTTTCCAGCAAATGCACCTTGATTCTAATGCATCATCTCAACTCTCCCCTCACACCAGCACCCCTCTCCCTTCTCCTCCTCTCCCTCTCACCCTTGCCACTCTCGGCAGCCCTGTCGTCCTCCATCTCGTCATCGACCTGGCGTCTCGCCTGCTCCATGGCCGCCCTGGACGGCAACCTGTCCATGACAACACTGGGCGCAAACTGTATGTAACGCAACTCCTCGTAGCAATGCTCGACGAGCAGATCCAGCTCCTTTTGCGTGACGTTGTTCTTGTGGAAGCCAGCGAGCTCGGGGTAGAGTTTGCCGTCGCCGTGCTCCTTGCCCATGAAAGCTTGAGGTCGCGGCACAATGTGCATGGGCAGGTTCTCGTTGAGGGTGCAGCCGACGGCGAGCGCGGTTTCGTGGGTCCATGCTCTGGCCACGTTGCGGGCCGTGTAGCCGCCGCCGCCGAGGATGAGCAGCGGCACGCCGGCCCTTTTCACAAAGGCGAGGCATTCGCCGTGGGCGCGGATGTTGAGGTTGAATTGGCCCAGACGGTCGCCGCCGAGCGAATCTGCTCCGCATTGCAGCACGATGGCTTGGGGGCGGAAATGCTCTAGCGTGCGTCCGGTGATTGTTTTGAAGAGATGGAGGAATTGGTCGTCGTCGATGCCCTTTGGGATGGGCACGTTGAGGGCAAAGTGGTTGCCGACGGATTTTTCGTTGCCGTTGCTGTTCAGGGCGCCGGTACCGGGGAAGAAGAGGTGTTTTTCGCGCGAGTCTTCGTCGATGATGCCGTAGCGGTGGAAGGAGAGAGTCATGACGCGGTCACTGCTCGCAAAGGCTTCCTCGACGCCGTCGCCGTGGTGCACGTCAATGTCTACGTACAGCACGCGCTGATGGCACTTGAGCAGTTCGAGGATGGAGAGGACTATGTCGTTGATGTAGCAGAAGCCCGAAGCTTCGGACTTGTGAGCGTGATGCAGACCGCCGGACCAGTTGATGGCAATGTCGGACTGGTGGTTTGTGAGGGCGGCCACGGCTTCCATTGTGGCGCCTGTATACAGGAAGAGATATTCTTGCATGCCGTCAAACACGGGACAGTCGGCGCCGGGGGATGGAGACAGATTGAACGGGCCGAGTTTGACGATTTCGCCAGGGTAGCTCGGAGGGATGCGGTCTTCGTAGATTGTGCACAACTCGTTGAAGGTTTCGGGCGAGACCTTTGAGAGGAAATCGACGTAGTCCTGGTCGTGAAAGGCGGCGACGGTTTCTCTGCTGGCAGGGAGGGCCTCGTAGTTGTCCATGGCAAATTGAAGGCCGTAGCCCATGACGAGATGTTTGGTCAAAGTCAAGCGCCACGGTTTCATGGGATGTGTGCGGCCGAAATGCATATTCTCCACGCGGCGGTTGTAGTGGTATGAGACTGTGTAGCCATGGGGTTTCTCTATGCCGTTCTCTTCGACCTGCTGCATGATCTTTTGTTGAAGCACGCGATGTCGTTCTTCTCTGTCAATCTCGTTGTCTTGCAGGGGCGGTGTTGGCGGTGCTCCTGCGGTGGCCATGGGGCCATTGTTGCTTTGGCGCGGCACCTCCCATTGCTGGACTATGCCGTCGCGTACTGTCTGCCGTTGGGGTAGCCCATTACTCGACATGGTGTCGCTGTTCCAGGGCTTGAGGGGATCGTCGGCTGTTGCGAGGCGATGGTAGTGGCTTGCGAAAGTTGTTGCAAAAGGCTTCTTTCCCTTTTCCCTTTCCCTTTTCCTTTCCCTTTCCCTTTCACTTTCCCTTTCCCTTTCCCTTTCCCTTTCCCTTTTCCTTTCCCTTTCTCTTTCCCTTTCCTTTTCTCTGTATAACGTTGAAGCCTTGGGATTTGCAGGCGCGCTTCTAAGTGTCTGGCGCCGCGTGTAGATGTTCCCCCCGTCTCTGTTTCTCAGGGTCTCATAACTGTCGTCTTCGCTGTGTTCGTCGTCGTCGTCACTGTCGTAGTTGCTGCTATCGTCTTGACTGTAGCCGTCGGTCGATTCGACGTCAGAGTTGGAATCTAAATGTTGCTCATTCTCATTCTCGCGGCTAGAGGCGGCTTCGTCTGCGCCTTCCAGAAGCTGCTCGTCTCCACCTTCCTCGAGCTCGGCCCGAGTCATGGCTGAGATGCGCAGGGACGCTTGGCGCGCCGCTGCTCTCATCTTTGCGATGCTTGTGATAATTATTGATGATAAAATGCTGTATCCAATGAATCTCTGTTGTAGTAGGTCCGCTGAGTGTTGAAGCGTATCCTCAGTGTTGCGACGAACAAATTCGGCGCTCGTCGTGCTTTTCTTTTCTGATCAATCGTGTTTGTCGACTTTCATTCAACACCATTCAACACCACTTCACTTGGTTCCGAAACTCATCCCGATCCATCTCAAAACCATCACTTTCCATCAAACATGGCATCTGTAGGTACTGACGATGCCGCGACGGTCTTGGATCAATTCTGTCATGATGGTGAGTCGCCATTCTCGCCATACCGTGGGACGTCTCAAATCCTGACCACAGTCACAGTCGCAAACCTGCCCGCAGAAATAGCACATTTGCTAGAAGAGATCCAAGCAAAAGACCACCAAATCCAAGATTTGCGCGATGTCATCAACCTGCGCGACAAGTCCATTCAGAACTTTGTCAGGGCCCAGGGCGGGCACATCAAGAATCCAAAGGAAGAGGCCCTCACCAAAGTCATCATGGCAAATTTTGATCGCATTGAGATTCTGCAAGCCGAGAAGATGGGCTTGGCCGAGAAGGCCTCGAGACTGGTATGTATGCAATGCTTTTTTTTTCCCCCTTTCCCCCCCCCCCCCCTTTTTTTTGGATGAAATGTACTGATTTTGTGGGTCCAGCTGGATCGGAATATCAGGAGATTCGATGTCAAGTTGCGTGATCTGGTCAACACTGAACAAATCCCTCCAGATCCGACACTGCCTTCTCTGTTGCTGCCAGAAGCTGGCAGTGCTGCTACCTCAAACGCTCCAACAGCAGCAATGGCCATCAACTCTGCTCAATCTGGCGGCGCGCCAAACATAGCCAATGCAGCAATGGCACGCATGGCAGCAGTCAACCATGCACGAACCTCGTCACCTTTGAATGCTCAAAATGCTCTACTCAGTCAAGCCCATCTCAATAGCCCTGCCGTCCGGTCTTCAAGAGAAAGCAGCGCCGATGCAAAACGCCGCCGTCTCAATAGTTCCATATCTGGGGCTGTGCCAACCACGGCCTCTTCTCTCAGACAATCATCTCTCGGCCCATCGACCGGTACTCCCAAAGCAGGCACTCCAAACCCCAGCTCAAGCCGTCAAGGCTCGGTCCAACCAAACAGAAAAGCACCACACAACAAAAAGATAGCACCCCATCAAGCAGCAGCCTCGAATTCGAATAGAAAGCGCATCAGAAGCGGCAATGCGGCTCTGAAAAAGGGAGATCGCAAGCGCCACCTCACATCACCTACACCGTCGTCGTCTCGCGGCAGTACCAGCCCGACACCATCAACGTTGCCCATCGGAACAGACGGGACAGCGGAACCTCGCTCCCGACTACGCGGCAATCGCGAAGCTTCGGACGACGAGGCCGAAGAAGACCAACCTGATGCCGAGGGCGAGGAAGACGACACTCAGGTCTATTGCGTGTGTCAGCGCGTGTCGTTTGGCGACATGGTGGCCTGCGACAATGACGATTGCCCGCACCAGTGGTTCCATTGGGGTTGTGTGGATCTCAAGGCCGAACCAAAGGGTGAATGGTTGTGTCCGCATTGCAGGGAATTGCCTCGGAGCAAGATTGTCAAGACGTCGTGATTAGAGAGGATAGAGAGTTTTTGATCGTGTATTCATTTCTGTATTTTTTTTTTTTTTTTTTTTTTCTTGTTGTTGTTGTTGTTGTTATCCTTGACAATATCCTCCCTTACAGTATATTATCAGCTGTTGAAGCTGAATGTGAGAAGCAAAAAACAAGCGCCTGAAATACCCTGGCCCCCATGACAACCCGATAAGAAATCATCAACACCTCGTTTTCAAGTAGGAAAAAAGCAAGAAAGAAATAAGAAGAAATAAAATAAAAGAGTGAAAAGAAGAAGAGAAAAAAAAAGATGAAAAGAGAGAAAAGAAGAAGAGAAAAAAAAAGATCAAAAGAGAGAAAAGAAGAAGAGAAAAAGAGAGAAAAAGAAGAAGAAGATAAGAAAAAAAACACATCAAGCCATAAACCCATCGGGCATATCCAAAAACCCATCCAACGCCCAGCCCAACGAATCAAAGGGCGCATTCGCCGCGAAATTAAGGCTGTCCCAGCTCTCGAGGCCATTCAACGTCAAGTCGTGCTCATTGGCCATAGAGGACGGCGGCAACGGGTGCACCTCCTCACTAGAGCCGCCATTAGCAGCAGCAGCAGCAGCAGCAGCAGCATTGTTACTCAAGGGTTGGTCAGGAGCATGAAGAGGGTGAGTATGAGCGTGGGCGTGATCGACGACAACAGCGTTGGGGATGGCGGCCGGGATGGTCGGATGCTGGACGGCGCGATCCAAATTCTTTGAGGCGGTGGAGGCGCCCACGTGGTCTTTCCACCGCCACACGCTGTCGTACAGCAAGCTCATGCTCATCCTGCAACGCACCTTGAGCTGCAGCGAGTGCGACTCCGGGTCGAGGGCAAAGTTGGGCGAGTCCGGGAACATCTTGTGGGCGTTGTCGCCGCCGCCGTTGGCCTGCCAGAGCTGGGCCAGCACTTCGGCCAGGCGCTGCGGCAGGTCGTTGGGCACGGTTGAGATGTTGCGCAGAGCTGCGACCGTCTGCAGGAATAGTGTGCGGCCGCTGGTGACGTCGACTTTGTTCGCGAAGAAGGAGTTTAGCAGTTTCATCAGGGTGAAGCCGGCGGCGAGGAGCATTTGCATAATGTAGTTTGTGGCGAAGCATTGGTAGGGCCCGGAGAGGTGGTCGCCGGCGGGTGTGGACATGCCGACGTTTGGCGGCAGAGCCAGGAAGGATTTGAGGAGGGTCGAGGCGGCAATATACAGGAGGGAGAGGTCCGACTTGTATGTGGGGGCCGAGGGGGAGCCAAAGAAAGCCGTCAGACGGAGATGCAAGGCGGCGATCTGAGCGTGCAGGATGTCAATGTGCGAGGCGTGGTTTGCTCGGATCGAAGTTTCGAGCTCGTCGTACTCGCGGCCCAGAGTGTCGATGAGCAGAGCACGGTGAGCCTCATCGCCGGCCACGAACTCATCGCGTTGCATAATGTACAAGGTGCGGGTGACCTTGTCGACGAACCGCTCAATCAGAATGCGATTGCGGAAGGCGCCGGAAATGCGGTCGAGATGCAAACCGTGCGTGTACCAGTTCCAGCGGCTGATCTGCGGCATGCCATAGCCGGTCGACGTGTTCTGGGCAATCAGGTTGCAAGCGACCCACGTGTGCATGCGGTCTTGGATGTCCTCTTCCCTGAGCTCGATGCGGTTGCGCGAAAAGTCTTGGGCGTGCGAAGGGCGGTGCAGGCCGAATTGCATGGCCAGCTGCACCATGGTGCCGCAGAGCATCATGCTGGGGTCGTGCGAGGTGGAGCTGCTGGGTAGAGGCCACGTACAGGACAAGACCAGCGCCTTGACGATGTGGTACGACTGCGGCACCGAGGCAATGGTGGACCACAGCAGATCCGCGTATGACTGGCGCAGCTCCTGCAGCAGGCCCGGACGCCCTTCATATCTGCGCATGGCAATGGTCAGGATGGTCCAGTGCAAAAGAGGCGAGAGCGTGAAAAAGGCCGTGTAGGGCGTGTCGGGCGACAGCAGAGGCATGTAGGGGTGGTAGCGAGCAAAGTAGATGCCCACCAGATCCATGACTTCATTCTCGCTCAGCGTCACTCTTCCAAGCGTGTGGATGGTCGGTTCTCGGCGGGGGTAGTCGAAGCCTTGGGCCAGATCCAGCAGCGACCTCGAGGCAGCCGCCTCATTGGCACCGAGGAGGTGGTTGTTGCCAGCACCCACGTACGGCGGGAACCCCATCTGTTGCTGTTGCTGCAACCCTTCCACCCTGCTGAATCCCATCCTCAGCTCTGCATTCTCGGCCTTTAACGAGTCCAATTCCCGCTCCATCTCGGCGTGCCGCTGTCTCTTTTCCTGTCGCTTGAAGCCCGGGTCGATGGCGCATGTCAACCCATGCTTGATGCATCGTCCGCACGGTTGGAACTCGGGCTCCGTCTGGATGTTGCAGCGCAGCTTTTGCTGTCGGCATTGGTTACACGCTCTCTTCACCGGATGCGCTTTAGCCAGCAGGCCATTCCCGTTGGTCGACGCCTCTACCGGGCTGGTGTTGTCGTCGCGGATCTCGCTCTTCTTCCTCTTGCGTCCTTGCAGTGCCGTCGACGACGATGTGGGCGTGAGCACTTGGTGCTGCTGCTGCTGCTGCTGCAACGATGACGCGGCCACCGCATCTGCTGCCCCTCGTTCGCCCAGCGTCGTCGACGATGTCGGTGAGTGGTGGAGGCCCGAGAAGTCGGCACCGCCTGCCCATGCCATTGCAGCAAAAAGATCTAAATGATCGAGTTTCGCGTTTCGTGCAGTCTCCGATGCCGCACCGCTGATATTGTCCGGTTTCGCCGTGACTCATGGAATCTCCATTCTTGCAGCTTTTTTTTTTCTTCTTCTTCTTTTTCTTCTTTTCTCACGTCCTTCCAACCTTGTCTGAGAGGTCTGTGCGCTGCTGCAAAAGCGGGGTCTGCGGGTGGGGCCTCGAGGCCACACATTTTAGAGTAGAAGTTTATATCCTGTATCTTTTGGGCCCTGTCCATCCCTGGTCGGATGGTGTAGTTGGTTATCACTTCTGTCTAACACGGTCTTTCACCGAGTGAGCACAGGCGGTCCTGAGTTCGAGCCTCAGTCCGATCATTTGCTTTTGCGCCTCTATATACCTACCTCTTTTTGGACCTCCAGTACCTACATGTACTAAGCAGAGGATTGTTAAAACGGATTGTGTGTTGTCTAGACAAGGAAACTGCCACTCCCGAACTCAGCAAAATGAAAGCCTGCAGACTCAAAAGACTCCCATCACCATTGCTCTAAACTTTCTGTGCCACCTCAATCCTCTCTGCATTGCCCTTTTCCATACTATCCCTCTGCTCCACATCCTTGACGTCTGCCATATTGATCGCAGGAGGCACCTCAAAGCTCCTACCCCTCTTCTCAGGTCCAAACGCAGTGGTGACGGCAATACCAGTAGCGATGATCGCCGTTGCGATACCCATGACGGGGCCATAAGCCTCTACCAATGTACCCTTGCTGCCAATGATGAAGTTGGACTCGGAAAGCGCATTGACTATTTGGGCCGAAGGCGAAGAAATCTGCAAGAAAAAAAAAACATCAGCCTGATGCGAGGCAAACGGTTAATGCTCAATCGACTCACCATGTTGCCCAATTGATATGTAATTCCAGCAAAGGAAGAGCGGAAGGCTGGTGGTGAAAGTTCGTTGAGGTGAATGGGGATGACACCCCAGGCCCCCTGGACGCAGAACTGCATGAAGAAGCCTGAAGCTGAGAGGCTGCGTTCACCATTGGGGAGGATCCAAGCCGGAATCATACAGGCAGAAACGATGGCTGCGGCGATGATGGCACGACGACGACCGACGAATTGAGAAACGTATCCGATGATGGTACCTCCGACACAGGCTTCAACGAAGATTAGTCTTAATTTTGGAGAAACACGGGGATTGTGCGACATACCTCCGACCTTCATGAGGATAGATGCGCGACTTGCTCCTGCATTGTCGAGGCCCTTCTGTGTAAGCATAAAAGTGGTGTAGCTGTCCTGCGAAGTGTGGCTGTAGAAGTTGAACCAAGTCATGAGGAAGATGCAGTAAATGCACATCTTCCACTGCTGAGCAAGCATGACTCTTGTCTCCTTCCAGAAAGACTCCTTGACATCAAGACCTTGCTTCTTCCTCTCCTTGGCCTCCAGGAATTGTGCAGACTCGGGGAAGAAGCAGCGCAAGATGCCAACACCGATGGACAGACCGGCAGCGATCCAGAATACTGTCTTCCATGTGTTGATGGCACCGCCGACTCCCAGATTGGCGCAGGCGGCAAAGACGTAGCCCATCGAGTATCCCTGCTGCAGGATACCAGACATCAGACCACGGGCTTCGGTTGGGCAGTTCTCGAGTGCCATGGCGACTGCATTGCCGTAGCTGTGGGATGTAATGATTAGCTCGAGTGATTGATATCTCGTCGAAGCGCTTACACTCCGCCCATGAACAGACCAAACAGACTGCGGACAGCAAGAAATTGTTGGAAAGTGTGAGAATAGATGGTGGCAATCTGCAAAAGACCGAGGATGATCATGTTGGCAACTGCTGAATTGTTAGCCATGTGCAAACCAAACGAGAGCAGTATATCACATGCCCATGGGCCATTTGCGTCCAAATCTGTCACCCGCGAAGCCGAAGAAAGCAGCCCCAACCGATCGAAGTAACAAAGTGAAAGTGATGGCCTCGGATACATCAGTCTTCGAAACCTTGTAATACTTTGAAATCTTGACAGTCTGAATAGACAGAGCGTGGAAATCAAAAGCATCCGCAGTCCAAGCCGCGAGACCAACGAGGAAGAAGACCCAGTTCATGGCAGTCAATTGTGCCATCAAGCTGAAAGGGTTCTTAAGTCGCGGAGGACTCTGCCATTCCGTATGAGTTTCTCCATTCTCGGCGTAGACAACAACTCTCTGCTTCCACTTGAAGAGATCAGAGAATGACTGCTTGGCCGTGGGAATGATGCCCTGAGCGATTGGGTCGGCTGGCTCGTTGAAAGTCGACATGGCTGGACTGATTAGAACTGCGCACCTTGAAGCAGATAAATATCCAAGAATTGAACCGGACGTGACTCTGGTTTATGTATCATTGCCTGCTTCAGGCCTGCCCCGATATCGTCCGACAACGATGATCCTTCATACCGGCAGAATGGTGGGCATCCAAGGCGTATTCTCGCCAAATTGGCCATGCGATTGGACCACACCGCCGCGTGTAGTTGTTATTTTGCGGACAAAGCTCGAGCGCCATGCACTCGCCAAGCTAACTTATGCTCTGGTACATCTTGGCATGCAGAGCAGATTGGCGGACCATGGGGGCCCCATGGGGTACTCGCTCTTCTTTCCGAGAAAATTGGTCCCAATGAGGTGTTCCGGGTGGCATTCCAGTTGGTTCAGGCATGGAATTGTTGCACGCGGGCGACGTGATGTTGCGGAAAGGATCCTTTGCCAACTGCCAATGACTTGGCATACCAAGCATGATTTTTGTGGCAACGGCACAACTGCACTTGTATGCCCGGCTGACCTGTGCAAGACTTTTGCTTGTTCGTGTGGCAACTCTTGTTGTTTCTTTGCGTGTGGGCGTGGCAATTCTTGTGTTATTGTGTTTCTTGCTTAAAATCACTTGGGACGTTGAAGAGTGAAGTCTGATCTTCGTTTGTGGAGAACATGCAGCACGTGTCGACCATGCAAGCAGTCCACGTGAATAGGCAGTCCGGCTTCGGATGCTCGTAGAGCTAATCCAACAATGCGGCCAGCGCTGATCGTTTATCTATAGTGACATTGCATGGATAGTTCGCGTGCAGGTCCGGCAAGAATCGGGTCAACATGAACAGACATCAACAAGGGTTGACAAGGAAGAAAACTCAACAACGGCCACCACGTTCCGAGATTTGTTGAGAGAGATGGTCTTTATTATCTCATTGAA
Source organism: Aureobasidium zeae (assembly GCA_017580825.2). Classification (NCBI taxonomy): domain Eukaryota; kingdom Fungi; phylum Ascomycota; class Dothideomycetes; order Dothideales; family Saccotheciaceae; genus Aureobasidium; species Aureobasidium zeae. The sequence continues at coordinate 968,274 of JAGFJS020000004.1, forward strand.
TTAGGTAAAGTTCGAGACTGCCAGAGCAAAGCAGTTTCAAAATGAAGTCGAGCCAAGAATAACAGACGGCAGGGTGATCCTAATGCCATTGAGGTCATGTTCCTGCCGATGTTCAACCGATTGTCTGGCAGGCGCGATGACGACAAGAAAAAATAAAGAATAATCGACGGTCTCAATCGCATACAACAGACACCACAAAACAACCAAAATCACAATGCCTCTAGACACATCATCATACACGCTCGCGCACCTGCGCCTAGACGGAAGAAGATGGAACGAACTGCGACGCTGCCACGGACAAATGTCGACACAAGCAGCCGCGGACGGATCCAGCTACCTTGAAATGGGCAACACAAAGGTCATTTGCACCGTGACGGGACCGACAGAATCGCGACGGGGAGGAGGAGGTGGTGCGAGCAATGCGGAGGCGAACATTGAGGTTGAGATTGGGTTGGCCGGGTTCAGTGGAGTGGAGCGCAAGAGACGTGGAAAGGGTGACAAGTGAGTGCTTTTTCTCGGCAAGAAGAAAGACGAAGGCTGACGAAATGTTCAATTCTACAGACGCACAAGCGAGATGCAACATACAATCGCCTCGGCATTTGCAGACACATTGTCCACACAACTGTACCCGCATAGCACAATAACCATCAACCTGCACATCCTCTCCCAAGACGGCTCACTGCTAGCCACCTGCATCAACGCCTCCACCCTCGCCCTCATCGACGCCGGCATCCCAATGACCGACTACATCTCCGCCTGCACCGCCGGCAGCACCGCCTCATACGCCTCCAACGACGAACAAGCCGACCCCCTCCTCGATCTCAATGGCATGGAAGAGCAAGAACTGCCTTTCCTGACCGTCGCCACGCTGGGCACCGACGACAAGATCAGCGTGCTCATGATGGAAACAAGAGTCCAGCTCACGCGTCTGGAAGCAATGATTGCCGTTGGCGTCGACGGGTGCAAGCAGATCAGAAACACACTCGACGGCATAGTCCGCCAGCACGGCAATTCCTTGCTCCAAAAGACCATTACCTGAAGAAGAGAGAGGAAGAAAAATAATATACTTCCCATACCAATAAACATGTTACGAGCGATGAACACGACAAATAACCTACCTCCCTCATTCCGCATATCCCGTATGCCCGAGAGAATTACTCGCCAAAAAAGATTAATTACAAGCACAGCAAAGTATTGCAAATCTTCCCGCTTCAAGACAAGACAACACAAGAAGGCGCGGAGATCAGAAAGTCGTGTAATTGGTCAGATTAATCGGTTTCAAAACACGAGGCTCATCCACGATGCCGCCTTGGAAGAACCGTAGGTAACGGCGCATAGGCTTTTCTGCTCCTTCTGCATTTGGGTTGCTCCCTGGGGAGAAGCTGAAGAAGCCCCATTTGATGATCTCGATGCACGCTTCTCGCATTTCGCCAGGGAACAGAAGACATAACATTGGCGTTCGGACTTGGCTTTTCAAGTGCAATTGATCAGTCCTCTTTTTTTGTGATTCGCCATGGCTTTGTTCAAACGCGCCGCCGGGGGATGCTCTGAAGGAGACGCATATTTTGCGAGCAACGCAGGTATCGCCACTCCAGGCGGCTTCGCTGCCGTAGTAGGACATTGGACCAAGGAAATGTCAAAGGCCTCGTGGAAATTCGATGACGTAGGCCAATCGATGTGTCCTAGTATTTCTAATTTTCTGGTGCTAATCTAGAATGCATAGATTTTGGGTTTGATGATATGCAAAGAGCCTCTTTACGATCTTTTCACGCTAGACGTATACTTGCACAACAATTAGTCATTACTCACATGTCAAAAGGAGCCGCTCTCCGACTGCGCGACCCATCCGCGGCGACGACGAACGTGCCCCAAGATCGAGGGGCAACAGAAACCAATGCGGTTTACGGCTGACTCGTCACGTTTCAGGGAAGCCATGCAAATACAGAGTTCCCATTATTGCGACATCCATGACGGTTTTGAGTCATACAGGCCTCAGTGAGCACTCTGATTGGTTGCATACCCTACTTTTGCACGAAGATGGCTTGAGTAGATCCTCCACGCTATTGGACGGCCTTAAAAACCCTCCGTAGTATATCTGTCCATCTCCCGCTGCTCGCGAGTGGGTAAGTTTGTGGCCAAAAAGACAAAATCTTCGAGATTCCGATATACTCAAGGTTCCGCCCGTGGTTGACCTAGATTTGGCTCAAGCCCCATACCTTCGGACGAGACATGGTAAATCGAGGTGGTGGCGTGTATGAAGAGGAGGCTGTGTTAATTTGACAGGTCTGATTTGGAGCAATGTCAGACTGGAGGCGATGTTGTTGTTGTTGATCACCGGAGAAACAAGGAACATTTTCGGTTTCTAGAATACATGCGCAGCCTGAAAGAAGAGACAATATTGGTAAATCAGAACAAGCAGATGGGGGAAAGAGGGACGTTGGAAAGCGATAGAGTAGTGGCGAATCAATCAGCAGGGAAAAGAGCGATTGACCAGATTCGATAATCCGATCTGACCTAGATGGGTGAGCATGCGCGCATCGAATTTCTCGATGGCAATCGTGGGGAAATTGGAAAGCTGGACTGTTTGAGAGCTGCGTCAATCAAGGGAAATGCTTAATCATGAGTATTTTACCTCGCCCGGCACGCGTAGACTCCCGTATAACGGGCTGCCGTCCTGGCTCTCAGACCAGCAACGGCGGACGGAAATGGATGAAGAGTATCGCTGCTGGTACTTACCGAGGCGGAACTGTGGTCTCGACTGCACGCAAGACATGGAAGATGACTATAGTCGAGACCACCAGACGTCATTCCAGAGATCAACACATTTTACTAAGACCAAAGTGCGCAGATACATGTGACAAAAAGAAACAAGTGATTTGATTGTCTAGGAAGTTGAGAGGGTGAAGATTCGTGGGCGAAGTTTCCTCGAGGCAACAACAACCAATGCTTACGCTTCCCTCTCTCAACTCCGAGTTCAAGTCTGATCAGTCAACAGCCACTGTGCCTTCCAAATCCAAGGTGTAGCGACCGTTGATATGGGTATTGCACTTATGAGCAACCTCCAGACGTTTGGCGCCGAGAGCGGGTGGGTAGACACGCTCACCTGCACCACAAATAACGGGTTCCTGACGCAGTACCGAATTTACATCTCTGCCGAGTCATGGCCATAAACTCTGTATTCTCTCAAGATAGTATATACTTGACTGATGAGAAGCTGGAAAAATGATTCTTTCCCGTTCCTCATCTCCATATCGCAACACCACGATACAACAGACACTCACTCAGAGGGAAACACCTGCCTCTTCCACTCTTTCGATCTTTTCGGCAGCATCAAGGACACCATGGCTAGCAGTCCGGTGCCCGCAGCGGTGACTCCTTCAGCTATAAGAGTCATCACATTAACACTTTCAATGATGACGACCGTCTTGATTGCATTCTGCTTGTCTCGCCGCATAGCAGCCATGAAGGACTGCCGAAGGACTTCAGTTGCACAGTGGTTGGTCATTGGAGTCTATGTTGACAGCCTCCTCTTCATCGTCTCGACAACCATCTTGACCAAAAGCTACAACATTAATGAGAATGTTAGAATTTGTGATGGAACTGTTCTATTGTGTAAGTTTTCAAGAAACTTGTTTGCTCTGACAGACAGCATACTAACTAAAAAACCAGGTCTTCTCTGCTACATGTCGACCAAGATCCTTTTGTACTACTTCTTGGTTGAAAAGGTGTATATTATTAGATCGCCTTGGACGTCGAGATTGAAGGACAAGCTTTACCTTTTCAACGTCCTGGGAGTTATTCTGCCTTTTGGTGTCCTGGTTGTTCTTTCCTTCATCTACCGCATCGCATACCTTGACGCGGGCGCCAACTGCATCATTGGAATCGACAGAAACGTCCTGTTTCCCCTGGTCGCTTTTGAAGTCATGCTCAACATCTACCTCACCGCCCTCTTCCTTCAACCTCTCCGCAAGCTCTACAGCGACACCAGCTTCAATAACGGTCAAAGCGCCTCCAGACTCGCCCTCAAGAAAATGGCCATGCGCACTTTCATCGGCAGCTGTGCCACTCTCTTGTCCACCGCCGTCAACCTCACCGTTCTCGCCTCCTTCCAAGGCGAGAAAGGATGGCTCTGTGTCCTCCTCTGCAACCTCGACATCCTCCTCGCCGTCTCCGTCCTACACTGGGCTACATCGCTCGACAAACGTCTGGACGAGTCCCAGGCCGGCACTTCCGCCCAAGAAAAGTCTCGCGGTAATATGAAAGCAGCTTATGGCATGAATTCGACAATGAATCGCGGCACCACGAACAACAACATCTCTCGCGGACCTGAACGAGACAACAACAGCACCGACAGCAAGGGCGGCATCATGTGCCAGAGCGATGTCATCGTCACCTGGGATGACATGGAGCTCAACAACATTGATTACAACCGCGGTGGCAAGCACGAGATCGTCGAGGAAGTTTCCGACGTCACCTCCGACTTGACGAGAGATGCCAGGCATATTATTTAATATGTCCGGGCTTTAATCAGCCACATTTATCTTGGGGTGGAAGAATAACATTTTCTTTCTTTGCACTTGGCGGCTTTCTCTTTTGTTTATTCTTCATTCATGACCTCTTCCCCTGCCTCATCTTTTCAACACACATTTTTGCATGAATAGCGGCACAGTCTATCCAAAAACAAAGAAAGGACCGCGTCCGATGCGGCTCCAGATATTCTCTACCTACCTTCTTTATTTCTCGGATAATGAATCTCTTTCTTATTCTCTACCTCTTTAAATCATCGATCTCCCCCTTCCTTCTTCACGTCCCGAAAAAGCCAAAAGAAATATTTAGGTATTACAAAAAGCAAAGAGCAAAAAGCAAAAAGTGATTAAGAGTTAGGGGGAAACAAGAAACAACAAAAGCGTAAAAACGGTAAACAAAAAAAAAGAAAGAAAGGGAATTAAGAAAAACAAGAAACAATAAACATGAAAAAAGGAAAAATGAAGAAAGAGAGAAAAGTAGAAACTTGTCTGACGAGTGTCAAAAAGGGGTGGGGGAGCCTCATGAAAGCCAAAAGACCTTCACTTCCACCAACCTCAAAACTAATAACTCGAGCATCATAGTCAAACGTCCAAACCACTCGTGGATACAGAAACCCAAGAAAAAAACGTGGGCAAAAGAAAAAAAAAAGCTGAAACACGTCAACACGAACCGCCATGTGCCATGCCCATGACAATGCTGATCCAAAAAAACATGCTAGAGCCTCCTCTACCAAAAAACTACTCAGGGAAAAAAAAAAGAATATGCTCCCAGAAACTCCATGTTGTGGATAGAATGATCGCGCCTCCCTCTCCACCCGAGCTAAACCCATCGTGCCCTTTGTATCCATCACACAGATCTCTCGCCTCGTCTCCTTGCATCCGCGCCCCGGAGGGGGGGGGGGGGGCAACTCCGAGATCCGAAACGGCTTGACAATGGCATCGTCCATGGCAGCCTCCAACGCAAGGATATCTGTTACCCTCGATGGTGTAATCTGAAGCAGATTGGAATCAAGTTTTTGGACAGAACCAGAATGGTCATCGACGATTCGGCTTTTGGTGAGGAGAGAGAGAGAGAGAGAGAGAGAGAGAGAGAGAGAGAGAGAGAGAGAGAGAGAGAGAGAGAGAGAGAGAGAGAGAGAGAGAGAGAGAGAGAGAGAGAGAGAGAGAGAGAGAGAAGAGAGAGAGAGAGAGAGAGAGAGAGAGAGAGAGAGAGAGAGAGAGAGAGAGAGAGAGAGAGAGAGAGAGAGAGAGAGAGTGCAAGAGACGATTTGTGTCCTAACAGAATCGGCGCCATGGTTGATGTGACAGCCTTTGCAACTGTTTACCCGTTTTCCAATGAGTCTGCAGTCGATTCCATATACCGATTTGCTGATTATTTGCTTTCTCGGCCGAAGTCTCTTTGAAGCGCGTGAGAACAATGAAAGACTGCGCCCGATGGATTGCGAATCTCATCATGCGAAGTCATGTCGATGGAGGTGTAACCCAGATGCCGAGATTTTCGAGGGCCTCTGTATCTCATCTCGAGCGTGCATGGTGTGCCGCTGACTGCAGTGTTAGAGGAAATAGCCGCTGTCTTCTGGGGATGTCACAATCAAGGAAGGACCAGTTTATTGTCATGAGAAAGGTCACTCGGACAGCCTGACATGTCGCAAAAGGCCTTGTTGGCGTGCACCAATAGACAACCTTCGAGATCGTATTCGAAGATACCTAACGCCAGCCATGTCAACAAACAATATCCAGAATACCTTTGGGCCGCTCAGCTACGGTTACAGCCTGCTGATCGCGCGGGGAGGAGGTTCGTTTTCTTTCTTTCAGCCAGTACGTTTCCAGTCTCATCCGTCGAGAATATGTGGGCGCCTTGCATCGATCCAACAAGAGGTAAGAAACAAAAAAAAAATTGTACAAGCTGTAAACTTCTTCTACACCACTATTTCGTTGTAATCACTGAGGAATGAGCTTCAATGTCAATGTGAAGTCCTGTAGCTATTGCATTCTCCACGGATGTGATGATCTCGTCCCTTGATGCTTGGTTTATCGTTTGACCGAGAATATTCAGGGTGCTTGTCACCGCTGCTCTTTGCGTATGTGTGGTTGTAGAACAAGACTCGATCGGATGAGAGAACCAACAAACGAGGAGCTGTCCGATCATGCAGAATGATAAGGCAGAGTTGTACGAAATCCAGACGGGCCAAGCGATGTAGAGGCCCAAATCTACAATCTTCTAATGCGATTCAGATGCTGTTGTCAAAGAATGGCAATGCCTGTATGTGATCCAAAACAGTATTCCGCGTCGTGTTTTGTTACTGTTTTTTATCAATCACGCGAAAGGCAATGTGATCCGTGGCTTTTCCGCATGTTTGTGATTCGATCTGTCCCTCGAGGCATGCTGTATCTACAAGACATGCCAGATACCATGCTTCTGCAGATCTTGAGGGGGAGAGGTGCAGAATTGACTGTGTGTGTGTACGAACACCAGGCGGGAAATTTCAAGGTGTTTGGTGTAATTGAACTCGATTAGGCTGAGCCGAGTACGACTTCAGTGGCTGTGAACACGGGGCGACGGGTACTTTGGGCGGAGCTGTTGCGCCAGCACCGGAAATTCAAATGGCTTGTCATTAACGATGTTCTGCGTGACTAACGTGTTGAGAACATAGAACATGGAATACATGTATACAGTAGGTAGACAAAATAGCATATGTTGATGAATAGATGAGTACATGATCCCAAAAAAAAGGCATGTATTGGTTGGTTTCCATCGCGACTTCCGTGCTTTACGAGTAGGAACGACCAACCTTCTCTTCTCAAACGGACAGGCAGGCACACTGATTAAAACAAGAAAAGCAGATACAAAAACATGGAATTGAAACCACACTTTCTTTATACATTCAAGTCGTGACTGATACATGAACATGCAAAACTCCGCCTTCCCAAAAATGACCTAGGTGCCCACAACACCTATCCATCAACATTCTTTTCAACAACGACAGGGCCTACACTATTAAAAGTATCAATATGCGTAGTCCTAAATGCACGCGTCTTGACCTCGTTAGCAAACAACAAATCCAACTCCTCATACGTCCTGCCCTTCATCTCGGGCAATCTGAACCACGTCCACACAAAGAAAACCAAGCTCCAGCCGCCCCAGAAGAAGCCTGTCTTGCCCTTCCAATCGCCAGCAGTGGGGTTGAGCATATAAGGGTTGACGATATTGACGATGATATTGGCAATGTAGTAGGAGATGCGGGCGAGACAGACGCTCTTGTTGCGAAGGCGCGTGGCCGACGTTTCGCCCACGATGGCGTAGCAGATGGGCCCTACGGTGAGGTAGTAGACGAAGAGCCAGAGCAACATGGCGCACGCTTGTGCGTAGTTGGCGGCGACGTTTTTGCTGCTTGCGCCGACGGAGATGAAGCCGACGGTGAAGAGGATGGCGGCGAGCAGACCCAGGCCCCAGAGATACAGCGTGCGGCGACCAAATGAGTGCAGCAGTTTCCAAGATATGATTGTGCCGAAAGCGGCGAGGCCGAGGCCGCCGACTGCGAGTTTGAAGGAGATGGACGTTGCCACGCCACTGTGAGATTGAAAGTTAGTGGTTGGCAAATACACGGATTAATGGGCAGGATAACTCACGCTTGGATCATGAAGTAAGTCGGTGTGCCACCCATAGCACTGCCACAGAAAGGTTGAGCAGCAAAGGCCATGCATGCAATCTCGGTTCTCCTCAAATCGCTCCTCTTGAAGCAATCAAAGTAAGAAGTACCAGTCTCAATCTCAATCTCCGTCTTGTTTGTGTGCACAAGCATAGCAAGAGTCTTCTCATGATCCTCTGGATCATTGTTGGAAGAGATGCGAGCAATGACCTTTTTGGCTTCTTCCAAACGTCCGAGTCGCACGAGATGCCACGGCGATTCGGGTGCAAGATACACAAGAATCATAATCGGAACAGGCCAGACCCACTGGATGGCAAACGGGATCTTGTAAGCCCATTTGGTCCTGCCGTCACTGAATCCAGACATGACTCCGGCAGCCACGAGTTGTCCAAAAGCCCAGGTGAGATTGACATAGACAGTGAGATATGCTCGCAAAGCAGTCGGACAGATTTCAGATGCGTACGCGGGAGCCATGGTGGCAAACACTCCCCAAGGGATTCCGCAGCATATTTGTCCAACGAGAAGGATGGGAAGGTTGGGTGCAAAAAAGGGGAAAAAGATGCACCCGATCATGACAGCGAGGGACATCATCATGACTTGACGGTATCCGTACTTGTGCGTCATGTATCCATTGAGGAAGGCTCCGATGATTGTACCCACGGATGCGCCGTTGGATAGAGCAGCTTGCCAGCCAGCAGTGAGACTGTACGAATTGGTTGCTGCATCAAACGTTCCATAAGCTTTCGCAAAAGCTGGTTGTCCATAGAGTGATCCAATGAGAACGATATCGTATCCTATAATCGTTATAAGTATGGGTCTCAGCCAGAGAGATGCCTCGAGGTCAACATACCCTCCATGATGATTGCAGTCGAAAGAGCAATGGACCAGAAGCATGCCTTTGGATACTTCCTCAAGCCTTGAATCAGGGTAAGATTCAATTCATCTCGAGTACCCTCTTCGGCCAGTCGGTTGAGGTGGTTATCCTCATGAGCGACATTGCTGTCGATGTTGTCAATCATGACAATCTCGCTCTTCTCCTTGTCAGTCGACATGACTTGCAGTAGCGAGTATAATAAGATTGAACAAAGTAGAGGAGATGCTGTGGACGGATCCAATTAGACAGAGATCGACGGCAGGAACTCTGGGGTACATATATATTTGATCAGTGATCCGAGGCAGGGATTTCAGCCTTTTCTCCGCATTGCTGCGAATATAGCTGGAGAAGTTGTGGGGGTTGGGACAGTCAGGAGGATTGTCTTCGCCGGGGGCCTGAAAGAGCGCCGCCGGAGGGCTTTGACCAGTAACAATTCTTTGGATCTCCAATGCTCCGTACAAAATTATGGCCGGGAGCCCTGAAAGTGGATACAAGAGTCACGCGCTGGTGCCACTCCACATGATTAATCCCGGGACAGCCTTTTGCTCGGAGGGTGAATCCGGTAATTACCTTTCGGCCACATCTTGAAGGGACACCCACAGTATTATATTCACGACGGGGCAAGAGAAGCCAGTCCGGTGGGGCAGTGTTGTCTCGTTCATCAACTAAAACCAGCTTTCCAAGCGTTGACACGGAGCAGAAGACAACATGGACGTTCGAACCCGACGGACCAGACATTTATCCCATTAACCAGACTTTGGGTGATCAAACGACGAGACCCGTTCCTTCATGTGATCGTATGATCAAGGTCGAGGGGCTAGTTTTATCCAGCGCAGCTCTCCGCAAGACTGTACAACTGCGCCTGGTACCTTTCACAAACCAGCCAAGGATGACATCTGGCACCAAGTAAATCAGCACCAAGCCTCGGTACACGAGCCGCAGATCCAGCTTCGCAGATGAATCCTGCTCCTGTCATGTAGGGTGGGATCTTGTTGCCTTGCCGAATGAATGTCTGGACGAGTTCATCATCACAGGGACGATCAATCTGTATCATGGGTGGCAGAAGCAGATTATTATCTGCTGCAACACCTGGAGCAGGTGGAGGAGGAGCCACGCTATTATCTTCCAGCAATCGACAGTACGTCCCATACGCCCATAATACAACGGAAGCCATGTAGATGGCAAAAGGCTCCCAATGTGATCCAAGAGAATATCGACGCATGTGCCAGAGTAATGCACCGGCATGAGCCACCGAAAGACGAGCCTTGAAATAATCTTGTCTCAACCATCTCGCGACAGTCGTCATTGAAGATTGATGAGCTCTTGTATCTCGGAGGAATATCTTCAACCAGCCAGGACTTGCTGAATTGATACTTGTCGTCCGGAGAAGAATCAATTTCTCAATATCTTGAAAAGGAGTGAGGAGGATGAGTCGTGTCAGATGGAGATGTAAAACCTGGCCTGGCTCTAATCCCCAGTCTCGGATTGCCATTTCATTAGCATGCCAATGCATAATGTCCAGACAGTCAAGGGTACTGTTTCTCCAAACTTCAGACGATACCCGGTTCGGATTCCCGGAAGTTGTCTGATCCTGCCATTCGAGCGTGCCATTCGCTCCAAGGCCAATGGCTTTTCTCCAAATCATTTGCTCGTCTTGATGCCGGACATCCAACGCTTGTCGACAGAGAGCATGTGTTGTGAATATCCGAGCGAAATCTCCGAGGTCGTGATCAGGCCTTTCGCCAGAATACAGTGTGTGTAGCACACACTGCAAGGTTGGTGCATCTGTCAGCTTCGAAGCGGCTTCCAGCCATTCACCCAACCTCCTCGCATTCCAAAGCTTTTCGTGCGATGGCAACGAGCCTGTTGCTTCTGAAAGGTTGATCAATGCCGTTGACCGCATGTCCTGAGTGGCAGTGGCAAGTTGATCTTCCAGCATCGTGGCGTGCGCAACCCTTCTACCACTTTCTGCCAAGGCCCAATTCTTCCAAGCTCTTTCATCGAATGTCTCGGGGCTTGCTTCTGAAGTTTTTGATATTGTTTCAAGCCACTTGAATTTTCGACAGATGGTAGCGAGCACTGAAAGCGGATTGCCCGTTTGAAAGTCCTGATCATGACTTTGCAGTTTGGACAATACGCACGACAGAAGAGTGACCTGTGCAGATGCAAGCACTTGTTCATGTGAACTTGTCATCGACCACAAAGTCGTCTCCAAGGCAAGCGCTCTTTGCAAAAACTCAAGCAATGACTGACTGTTTTGTGAACATTGAAGTGCAGAACATCCTGCGGTACACAATGCAAGAGCAAGCAACCACTTGCTCTTGCCGAGCGTAAGAGTAGGCTCATGAATGATCGGCAGCCCGACACTCATGGTTTTGAAGAAGATTGCGATACAAGCTTCCATGGTCCGATGAGGAATGAATTGTCCATTGGAAAACGCAGCCTGAGGAGAGGTTGGCGACAGACACGTCTTTTCAAACATCTGGAGAATAGTGTTGTATGTGTCTGGATGTACTGGAAACCCCTCGATCGGTCCAATCTGTTGGTCAATGATCGCATCCATGTCAATCATAAAGAAATCAGCAGCATATCGAGGAGAGGGTGTTGTATGTTCAATGGCCCTTGCAAAAACAGACCTCTGTCTTGCAATTCTGGATCCTTGTCCGTGCCTATACAGTCCTCCTACAACGCTGTCCATCTGTGCAGCAGGAGTTGATGTAGTGAGACTGATATTGGGAGAATCCGAGGCTGCCACAAGCGCAACAGCACTTGGGCTGAATTCATCAGATCTAGTTGAACGAGATGCAGCATATGTCGGTCGTTGCATGACGCTCGTTTCTTGCATGATATGATCAATACCGGGAAGATTGCGTTCGCCACTCTCGTTGAAGTCGGGGAAGACTGTTTGGAATCCTTGAGACATGGCATTGAAGTCGAGATTGAAATCCCAATCTTCCAGAGCATCCATAGATAGCCAGTTTATCGACGTCGCTGGTTGCTGTTGTAGAGACTCGTGCTGTGCGTCAATCTGAATTGTCGATCCCGGAGGAAATGATTGCTGAATTGGATGCGGGTATGACTGATGGACAGGCTGGGGGTTAGGATTCGGTAAAGATTGCGGATGTGATTGTGAGACTGATTGCGACATTGCCTGTGTTGGTTCAGGCAGATGCATAGACTGTTGAGCAGGACCACGCAGCTCAGGAATCTGATGTTGATCAGAAGCAACGTGTTGTTGCTGCTGCGGCAATTCTTGATTCATAACCTCGCGATGAACAGCAGATGACGAAGTGGCCACAGCTGGAGGGAGGAGCACCGTTTGACGACCACCATCATCAGGTTCAGACTGCAGTGTACTACGCCTTCTGTCCCCTCGAATGGTATCTGCATAAGTACATTCAATCGATCGAGTACTACACCTTTGACATGGTTCGGTACGTGAACACCTGGTGCGAGCTTTGACACAGGTATTACACGCTCGAGTTGATCGGTTGTCCGTGTCGTTATTGTTGTTGCGGCTCTTCACCTCGGCCGCGTCGAGTTCATGAGAAGCTTCATGCCTCCGCAGGGTATCCCTATATTGGACCGCTCGCTGTTTCAATAAAAGAGCGAAACTTTTGCGGAAACATTTGGCTTTTGGACAATATACGCACAGTCTTTTGAATGACCTCGAACAAATCGTGCAAACGAAGGATTTTAACGTCTGATGGGTAAGTGCATGTCGCCGCAAGTGACTTGCGCGCGAGAAGTGGACGTCGCAGGCCTCACAATAGTGTCTTGTAACACTAGCCCTCCGGCCGACAGGAGATCTCGGGCTGTCAATCGAAGACCTTGCAGCAACACTCGTATGCTCGTTTATCTCCATTCAAGTATTGTGTACTGTTTCGACAGAGAGCGACACGGAGCTTGGAAACTTGTTCCGGTGGCGCGGGGTGCTCTACATTGATTTCTCGGCGACTCTGGCTATGTACAGTACCTATTTTAAGGCCCCAGTCACTCCGCTTTCTAGGTCACGCACAACCGCCTAGTCGGGTCTGTAAACTTTAGCTAGATAGGTTCCTGCTATTGGTGTCAATCTCTCCCGACAGTAGTTGGCTGTAACCTTGAATCGGCTATTTGCAACTCGACCTTTTAGGTCAAGCACGACTAGGGCCTGCAAAGCTAAATTGTATCTTCGCATTGATGCTCTCCCGGCCCTTGACTGTATTTAATTGTACTTCCAAGATTGGCGGCCTGATGCCTCGAAGCTTGTATCAACAATAACACTTCTATTTCGAACAATACCATCTATTGACGAACAAAGACAGGCATAGAGTCAATCGGACAATCAATCTCAACAACCTGACCACCCTCAAAGTCCTTCTCCGTATCCAGCGTCCTCCACTTCTCCCCACCAGGAAGATAAACTTTGCGCTTCCTCTGCCCAGCCTCCAAAACAGGAGCGACCAAATACTTCCACCCAAACATAAACTGCTCCTCGCAATCACGTTCCCAACACTTCTTGTCCTCTGGGAAGTCGTAGAACATGGGTCGCATGACGGGAGAGCCTCGTTCGTGGGCATCCTTCATCAGTTCTCTGGTGTAATTGCGAAGCATCTCTCTGATGCGCATGTATTTTTCGCAAATCTTGTAGATTGCCGGACCGTAGGACCAGACTTCGTTGGGGGCGCCGGAGCAGCAGGTAGCGCCTCCTGTAGTTCCGTGTTGCGGCTGGGTAGGCTCTCTGTATCCGTGCAACCTCATGACTGGGCAGAAGGCTCCCCATTGGAACCAGCGCGCAAACAGCTCGCGGAAGTTTTCGTCGTTGGGGTTTCCACCGTGGAAGCCGCCAATGTCGGTGGTCCACCAGGGGATGCCGGCCAATCCCATGTTCAGACCGGCGGCCAGTTGGTTTCTGAAGCTTGACCATGAAGAGGCAATGTCGCCGCTCCAGACGAGAGCGCCATACTTTTGACTACCGGCCCAGGCACATCGTAGAAGGTTGACGACATTTTCCTGTCCAGCCTCGGTTTGACCGTCATAGAATGCGCGAGCGTAATCTCTCGGAAAGACGTTGCCGATGCTCAGGTTTGATCCCAACCAGTATCTGTAATTGTCAAAGTCGTAAGCAGTATATTCGGGCTCAGCCTCATCCAGCCAAAACACCTTGATGCCCATATCGTGGTAGTTTTTCTTTGCCTTTTGCCAGACGTATTCTCTCGACTTTGGGTTTGTGGCGTCAAAAAAGAGACAGTATCCTTCGTAATCCATAGTGATGCGGATACCGCGGTCGGTGCGAACGAGAAGTCCCTTTTTGAACATTTCCTCGTAGTTTTCGCTGCGGCGATCCACCGTGGGCCAGATTGATACCATAAGCTCAATGTTGAGCGACTTGAGTTCTTTAACCATGGCCGCCGGGTCTGGCCAGTAGGTTGGATCGAATTTCCATTCACCCTGTACGGGCCAGTGGAAAAAGTCGACAACGATCAGGTCGATGGGCAGCTTTCTGCGCTTGTATTCGCGAGCGACCTCGAGCAGTTCTTCCTGGGTTTGGTATCGAAGTTTGCCTGTATTGGTTAAAGACAATCAGCAATGCAATCAGCAAGACGGCACGTCCAAGCGTCACTCACATTGCCAGAAGCCAAGACCATATTCTGGCATCATAGGTACAGTGCCAGTGACACCAGCATAACTCTCGACAACAGCAGCCGGAGACTCTCCAGCAACAAGCCACACATCAAGAGCCCTAGCAGAATACGCCTCAAAACTCATAACATTCTTTCCAAAAGTAGCTCGTCCAATAGCAGGACAGTTCCACAACAATCCATATCCAAGACTAGAGACCGCAAAAGGAACACTTGCTTGCGAATTGCGATGGGCCAATTCCAGGTCTAGTCCTTTTAGATCGAGGTAGGGCTGTTGGTATTGGCCCATGCCGTAGATCTTTTCGTCTCGATCAAGGGATTCCAGGCGCCACGTGAGGTTGAAGTCGTCGGTGCCAATCTTGGCCTTGAACTCGCGAGCAACAACTTCAAGCGCACTAGCATTGGGATCCAGCACATTGCGTCTATTCCTCGTAAACTCTTCCAGCAACAACTTTCCTTGCGCATTGCGGACTGTGAGTTTTCCGGAGGGAGAGACGTGAGCAATAATGTTGCCATTGGTGATGGTCGCTTCGTCTTCTTGGATGTTAATCTTGGTCTTTGAAGTGTCGTGAGGGACCTGGTTCAACGCCCAGTTGTCACTGGAAAAGGTGTTTAGCTTTGTGGCGCGGATGCGGAATGCATCGTTGGACCAAGGCTGGATCCAGAGAGTCTCGTTATCGTAGCTAAACAGTAATCCGCCGTCTTTTTCCTCAAACATGATTGCAGTGGGTATTTTGCAGCGGCGACACGGGCGGGGTGAAGCAGGTAGATGAATGATGGCGGCAGAAATCTACGGGGGACAACATGCCGCTTATATGTAAGGCTCCAATCAGTCGACCCCGAGGTCTGTTATGCGGCATCCTCTGCATCTCCACAGCAGAAGAGGTGTCACGAATGAGGAGAAGTCTGGGGGAACCGAGGAGTTCCGGCGGCGAGAGGTCGATGGCTTTGCATTTGCCGGGATCCTCTCTTTCCCTGCCCCGCCGGAGGACCTAAAAATGGACAGTACCTCCGTACCGATACAATCATCTTGGCAGTCGGTGGATGGTGATTCGTTCTCCATTGGGAAGCTGAATGATCATTCAACAATATCCTCAAGAGATCACTGCAGCAGGGATGACAAGAACATTGCATTGGTATACGGAGTCTCATTATGTATTTGGCGCCCATGGATTCGAAAAAAAAAAGAATTATTCACATGCTCTCTGAAGACCCTGCCTGCTAAGATACACTACCTAACAATCCATGAACAAACCAAACAGAATGATATGTAAAGCGTACCAAAGCACGCCCTTTACCTCAAGTATCCCCCAGAAAGGTAAAAGAAAAGAAAGGATAACAAACTGCCCCCGAATACAACCTTCCAAGACGCCACTTGGTAATAAACATGTAAATAGAAGTAATCTTGCTCCTACATGACAACACACTTCTTCCCCTGCGCCTCATATTTCAAAAACTCCTCTCTGACTCCCGCGCCAACTCGAGGCAACGAATTCTCCGGGTGCGTCTGCTTCTTTGCAAACCAAGCTTTGCGTCCTGGTATCCCTGCCGCAACACTCTTTGACCGACGCAACATGGGGGAGTAGGGCTCGTAATTCTCGGGGGTGCGATGACGGGATGATCTCGTTTCTCCTCGAACATCGGGAGGCGAGCTGTGAACAGCTCTGGTGTCATGCTGTGGGGGCGCTGGAGCTCCCGTATTGTTAAGTCGTGAAACTTCGTCGGGGCGGGGTGGTCGTTGGGGCGGTGGTCCTCTAGAAGACGACGGCACGGGTGGGAACCATGCAGTCACAGTGTAGCCCACTGCGCCCGCAGAAGTCATGGGGCGCGTCGGTGTAGTGTTTGGGCTAGAGTAAGTACTACTGGCCGTGATCGCCGACATCCCGCTGGTCGAAGTTCTCTCTGCTAGTTCATGCGATTGTATGATGTTATTGGCTGCCGCGTAATTGACAGCTTGCATGGCTTGAACATGCGGCGGGCGATGCTGAATTTGCAACCGTCCAGCCTCATCACGGTTTATTTTTGTCCCTGTCTCAGATGCGGCGGTGCGCGGGCGATCGTCTGCTGAGGTCCCCAAGCGATCTCGCTGAGGTAGCAGTAGTGAATGCCGATAGTCTTGCAGGCCCAGTCCTTGTAGCACTTGCGGGGCACGCATGTGTTCTGGACTTGTAGGTAAACTTGCAAGGCCTTGTGACATTTCTGGCGAAAGAAAGTTACTTGTTCTGCCACTCTCCCAACTAGGTTGGGAACGCAAAGTTTGGGCAACACGAGGTGTTATTTGTGTGCTTGTACTGACAGTCTCCCATGAAGGCTGAGTCCGTATTGTCCTCTGTGTTCCAGTTCTAATAGGACTTGGACTTGGAGTCCAGTCACTGCTTCCGATCGAGTGGGTCTGAGATCCCACTGGAGTGATTGGATGGATGAACGGTGTCATATGAGGAGGCACCGCAGGAGCGGGAGGCAGCGATGACGCTGGTTGCAAGTATTGACTTTCTCGTTGGTTCGTTGATGCCGTGTTGTTTGGCGTAGGGCTCCCATTCTGCTGTACAAGTCGTCCGCGATTGGGTACATCAAGACCTGCGAGAGCTCGATAACTTCCAGGCAGTGGTTGGTTGGGTATTTCAGTATAGGCTGGCAGTGGAAGGTCAGGAGAACGTGTTGAAGCTTCATGCTCCTCCACAGTCTGAAAGCGATTTTGATTCGCTGCAGCAGCTTGCTTCTCAAGAGGCGAGTTTAAACGAGGTGCTCCCTGAACGTACGGATCATCACGAGACTCAGCGGCCACTTCGCTCGCTTCCAGCAGGTCAGGCAATTGCCGTGAAGCATCAGCGGGCGCCGGCGCAACAGCAGGATTTGTCCGTCGATTCCTCCACGGCGAGGTTTGTGATGGCGTCGAATTTGATGAGTTATCCTGCTTCCTTGATACAGTCGTTGCTGCTCTTCCAAGCGAGGGTGGCTTTTGCCCAAGCGTGTTGCTGCGAGCAGAATTGACAGTACGACGTCTGACCAGAGCAACTTCATCTGCAACATCCATCGTTTCCTCTTCAAGCGTTAACGGTGGAGCTTTGCCGACATGAAGAACGAATGTTTGTCCAGGCTGGCCAGCGAATTGTGGATCGAAATCGAGCAGAATAATTCGACCACCTTCGACATCCAATTCGACTTGATCTGGATCAATCAATCCACCAGGACTTGCCACAACCAACCTTCCTCTGATGCTGCGTTCAGCATCGGCCGTGGCAGGCAGACTTGAATGTGAGTGAACCCAACGAAGGTCTGTGAATGGGCACCCATACTCCTCGTCCAATTCATGGTCAATACTGTGTGCTTCGATTTTGGTGCTGTGGTCGTCGAGATCTGACGGAACAATGTACAGACGGATGGTGCGATCATTGACAATCATGGCAACGGTCTTTCCATGCTCGTCAATTGTTGGAGCGTGATGAATTGCAGCACCCAGACCTCCACAGGTAGACAATGGCGGCGAGATGGCGACAGGAAAATCCACATGACCGTATACCATGTCACGAGTGTCGAGCAGACCGAATGTATCTTCATCACCGTTCCAAGCAAACAATTGGTCGTTGGTCGTGAGTCCGTCTTGGCGCATAAAAGTGGCATGACTGCTGTTTTTGACATTCTGTGGCTTCAGCATTCCAGTACACCAAGCTTCTTGAAGCTCTTGATGTAGTGGAGTGCCGGAGGCCGAAGATGAAAAGAGTGGGACAGAAATGACAAGCGTAGAAGACGTAAAAATGCGCGTAGTTGTACCAAGCAAGGTCGAGTCGTCCTGAGAAAAGACGAGTTTATCCATCTTGGGGGCCCTCGCAGCACGGCGATCAGTGATGAGAGCATTCGGCGCGAGCGAGAAGATTTCGACGCCTCCTTCATAAGCAGCAGCAAGAAGCCCGCCATTGTTGGAAAGAGCAATGGTGGCGATTGGGAGATCTGTTCGGACAGTCTTCACACGGCGCGCATGGTTGTGCGACAAGTCATAGACGTTGACCGTGTGTTCATCGGCCAGCACAGCGAGCACGTTGGCCTCATCGCAAAGATCAACAGCAAGCGGTCGTCTCCGCAGCGCATATTCATGCGAAACGTTGACAGGCAGAGCGGCAGTCTGAAAGACAAAAAGTCTTGCCGAGTTGTATGCGGCAATGCGCTTGCCTTGTGGTGACAGCGCAAATGCCAATGACTCGCCCTGCGGAGATGCAGCAGAAGCCGTCGCCGTGTTGGACACAATCTTGACTATGTGTATGCGCGGTCTGTTTGGCTCGTCATCGTGAATCGACTGCCAGCTGTAGCGGACCCTTTCTTTCTTGCTGTTAACGTGCGTCGTCTGGGGTGGAGTTTGCGGAAGGTGCGAGTCTGCGACCGAGTCTATGATGCTGCGTGAGTCGCTGTTGCTGCTTGAACCCTCTCCATTCCTGTACATTCCTCCGCGACTGTCATCATCAACATTTGTGTCATGACGAGCCATGATCCAAACATTGTCAACTCAGGGCATGACGATGGAGCTGTTGCAGAAGAGAAACGTGCACCTCCTTTTCCTAGAAGCTGCAGAGACGTGTCCACTCCACTTGAAAAACGTCCAGAAATACACCCACCGCTCTTCAACCAGGCAAAAATATCCAGGTAAGCGTGATATACAACAAAAGTAGAGTACCTAGCAGATCATTGATATTAAAAAAAAAAAGGAGAGACATGATCTGGATTTCAATGTCTCTCCACTCCCGCTCTCGGTACGTTCCGAGAAACCTCCACCCCAGCTCCGCTGATCCGCATACCCATGAAACGACCATCTCCCTCCTAGCCTTGATTTTTGGTCTTTCACGGAGAACTGGAAACGAGATCACGATGAGAGTCGGGTAAAATTGTCAGGTGTGATTCAATACTAGGAGACCGTAATTAGGATCGTAAATCATGCATCAGCCTTCCCAGCCGTTGCAACTCCGAACCTCTGCCCAATCACAACCCATTCGGCAACGACAATGGCATATCTCATTGCTCCAGCATCTCCCTCAGCACCAAAAGCTCTGTCTGTCAATCCCTTGACCTTTTCCCAATCGACAAAGCCAAGCTTCTTGACATTCTCCTCGGTGAGCAGATTGTCAAAGAGTTTGTTCAGAGATCCGCCTTTTGGCCACGCAGTCGGTGCAGAGTAAGGGTGCTTCTTTCGCTCATACAACTCCTTGGTGATAAAAGGCTTTGATGCTTCTCGCAGGACCCATTTCTCCGTGAAGCGTTTCTCTTCCGGATCCCATCGGAGCTTGACTGATGGTGGCAGATTGTTGACATACTCTGTGAGAGGATGATCAAGGAATGGAGTACGAGCTTCGATACTGTGTGCCATCTCAGTGCGATCACCAAGGCAACTCAGGAAAATGTTGGCCAAGTGTCCTTTCGACCAGACATATTGCGCAGAATGCAGAGGATGCCAGGACTTCATGATCAAATCCCGCACACGACCGTCAGCATTGTTAGCAATAGTAACCTGAGGATCGCATTTCCCGTAGCATGATGTCCAGGAGGCGAAGATGTCAAGTTGGAAAGCGGCCATACTACTGATGGTAGTAATATCGTTGAGCATGCGACGTGCGACTGACGGACCGCGATTTGATATATCAGCCCCAACAGACCGATAATACTCGATGGCTGCCTTTTCGGCAAGTTCGAGCTGTTGCTTTCGTTCACTCTCAGGCAGTGTGTTGTACTTGTCCCAACTTGCATCATGTTCCCGGAGGTAGTCTGGCAAATACAAGGGATAGCCAGCAAAGTGCTCATCAGCACCTTCACCAGTCAATACAACCTTGAAACCGACTTCTTGGGGAACTTCTGACAGAGCGTATTTGCCGACAAAGTTCAGATCAGGATTGTGGTGCTCACAGTGCCAGGTGGCGTCCTCGAAGCGCTTGGCCAGCTCTTCCTCGTTCATGTGTTTTTTGATGTAGCGCACTCCAAGCCATTGTGCAGTGCGGTTGGCAATCACAGACTCGTCAAAACCAGAATCTGCATCGAATGCAATGCTAAAGCAAGAGACACGTTCTGCGGGGTTCGCGCTACCCATTGCGATGCCCTGCTCTTTGACGAGATGAGTGACCATGCCTGCAACGACGGATGAGTCGATTCCACCACTGAGGTAGATACCGACAGGCACATCAGCACGAAGGCGGATCCTGATTGCATCCAGCATACGTTCTCTCACTCCTTGAATCATCTCTTCAGATGTTCTTGCGTCGACGGTATGCTTGTCCGGGTAGCTCAAGTCCCAGTACGGGCGCTGTTCAATGTCGTCAAATGAGTGGCAGGTGAGATAATGCCCAGGCCGGACCTGATAGCGTGTCAGAAAGTCAAATGGCAGCAGACAAGACTTCGTCTAGTACCTTGGAGATGCCCTTGAAGAGAGTTCGCACATCATGGTTCCAGCCAGCATCAAGCAGACTCTTGACATCCCACTCAGGCTTCCACCCAAGCGGCAGAAAAGCCTTGATCTCGGCAGCAATGAGAAGTTTCCCATTTTGAACAGTCCAGAAAAGAGGCTTGATGCCGTATCGATCTCTGGCTGCAATCAAGAGTTGCTGGCTCTCGTCAAAGATGACAACAGCGAATTCTCCTCTGAGATGACTCAAAAAGCTGAGCCCATAATGCTTGTAAAGGGCAATGGCGAGCTCAGAGTCGGAACGTCCTCTAAACTTGTAATCCGTCTTTGATTCTATCTCTTTACGGATGTTATCGTAGTCATAGAATTCGCCATTGACGACTGCGTGGATGGTGCGCTCTGCATCATGAAATGGTTGGATTCCATCAGGGGAGAGGTCATTGATGGCTAGGCGGACGTGACCAAAAGCTGTACATTATATCGCGTTAGTGCAAAGTTGGGCAAGGGATATACAGGGGTAGGTGAGAATCAGAGGACCGACACGCTCGTCTTTACTGATCCACTGGCCGCGAGAGTCGGGGCCACGATGGAGGATCTGGTCAAGAGAAGCATTAAGCTCGTGAGCGAGCTTTGTTTGCAGTGAATGCCCATTCGAGCCGTTTGGTTCATTGGCAGCTTTCACATGGTTGGAAGCATCAGAATGATTAGAAGACTGCTGTAGAGCAATAATGCAAGAAATACCGCACATGACAGACTGAAAGAATGGAGACGTGTGGTATGGCTGTGCGGTATTTAGAAATGGACTGAGAGTAGGGGAAAGAGAAGAACAAGGAAAGAGCAGTCGACTTGAATTTTGAGAAGCTGAACTGCCGTATGGAAAGCACCAATTGTGGGTGATGCAAGTGGGTGACGTTTTGGGTTACTGGCCCGTCGTTCGTTATCGCGATGGTCCGCAGATCCGGTTGGGGCCTGTATTAACACGAGTGTTGGGTGCCTTTGTGTGTTGCAGCGCAGTGCGACTTTAACATGATTGGCATGAAGAGTGTGTGAAGACTGTACACGGCATGCCTCTTGGTACTCTTTGTAGATGTATGTCTGCACAGGCATTCGTCAGACAGATAAGGTATCAACCATCAGAGGTAGGTACAATGGAGGGGTCTGGAAGGTTCCGGCTACCTACGTGTGGAGAAGGTGATGCACTGATGCCGTCATGCCGAGTTTCTTTTGCTGTCTGTTGCTCTTTCCTCCACAGCACAGCGTCCACCATCGCCTTCCAGTCCAACACACACAGCCATGGCGTTTCTCATGCGCAGGCCATTCGCCATCACATCGGCCCTCAAACAGGCGTCGACAGTCTCATCAACAACGTTCCGCGCCATCCATCAAGGACCCGTCAAGAAGGCGCCTTCGCCCTTTGCCTCATCACGCAACACGTTCCGCAGCGCCTTCCAGTCGACATTCCGTCGCAACTACCAACAGCCTGCTTCCTTCCCTAACCCTGTCGCATCTGGAAACCTGACACAACGCCTTCTCTATGGCGCCGGCATTTTTGGCGGTACTCTGGTTGCCATCAAGTGAGTTTGACTGCTGTCTGAAGGTCGTTAGAGGAACACAGCTAACAACGCCTCTCGTAGCCTCGTCTTCAACCGCGAAACCAGAGAAGATGGCGGTATGCCCCCATTTGAACGTGAATACCTCAACGACACCTTCCTGCACACTGGTCTCGGTATTGGAGTGATTGGTGTCGCTGCCCGCGCTCTTCACTCTAGCGGATGGAGCTACCGTCTGATGTCTGCCAACCCATGGCTCGTCATGGGTATCGGCCTTGTTGGATCTATTGGAACCATGATGGGAACTCGCATGTGCCCTCCTGAGAAGTGAGTGACGTTCTTCTCTAACTCACGCCTTTCTCTGCTAACGCCACCCTCCAGTTACATCCCCAAGTACGCCCTCTGGACCGCCTTCAACGTGACCCAGGCCGCCCTCCTCGCTCCTCTCATGTTCTACAGCCCCGCCATCCTCGCTCGCGCCGGTCTCTACACGGTCGGTCTCATGGGCAGTCTCGCCTTTGTTGGTGCCACAGCCAAGCAAGAAAAGTACCTTTACATTGGTGGACCTCTCCTCGCTGGTGTTGCTGTTGTCGCTCTCTCGGGTCTTGCTCCTCTCGTTCTTCCCGTGACAGCCACTCGCACGCTGATGTTCACCGAGAACCTCTGGCTGTACGGCGGTCTGGTCGTCTTTGGAGGATTCACTCTTTACGACGTCCAAAAGGTCTTGCACCACGCCCGCCTCAGTCAACAAGGCTTGATCAAGCGCGATGCTGTCAACGAGGCCATCAGTCTTGAGCTTGACTTTATCAACATCTTCATCCGCATGGTCCAGATTCTGGCCATGAACCAGCAGAGAAAGAGATGATCAGATTGTAAAATATTTGCATTCTTCCTACTTGTCTAACTAGCAATTAGCCCTCCTCTCTTTAGGAAATGGTACACACGTTCAGATCACACCAAGTACAAATGTCCCATTCGGATTTGAAATGCATTGGTCAGAGCCAAGCTTCATGGCGTGCAAGAGGCTTCGGCCAAGCTTTCGGCCGCTTCAAAAGCATCTCGGCGGCAAAGGTTGTATCTTGAACCTACAAGTATTTGACCGCATGCGCTTAGTTTTCCATGTAAAAATCCTGCATAACACCATTTGATGCAGTCGCACCGCTATTGATTATCCTGAACGGTGCATTCACACAGAGAATGTGCAAAACGTCGCTTCCGCTCGCCTCGGAGATGCAGTTGTAAATCTTCGGGCAAACCAGGGTGATTCGCGACACTGCGCTCGTATTACGACGACAAATCCCGCAACATCGAGTTGCTCCAGGCTCATATCGCATCTGCTAGGCTTGTCAGGGAATAAGCGGGTTTGACAAGGTAGGCTTCAAGGTAGCACCGGAGGTTATTGCGGTTGTTGCGGGTGCCTGTCAATGATTCTGCATCTATATCATACAAGACTATCCCTACACACCCTCTTTTACAAACACATCTTTTCATACCTGGGAGTTCACATCTTCTGTCTCAAAGCAACGAGCAAGCCATGACTCTAGCGCCCGCCCAAATCAAGCTGATCAAAACCACAATTCCCGTCCTCCAAGCCCACGGCAAATCAATCACCTCTCACTTCTACTCCCTCCTGCTTACCGAAAACCCCTCTCTGAAAAACACCTTCAATATCACAAACCAAAGCACCGGCCATCAAAGCACTGCTCTAGCATCAAGCTTACTCGCCTATGCAACACACATTGACGATCTGGGTGCTTTGAGCCCTGCGCTGCAGAGGATATGCCATAAGCATGCTAGTATGTTTGTGAAGGCTGAGCAGTATGCTCTCGTTGGGGAGTATTTGCTTAGGGCCATGGGTGAAGTGCTGGGCGAGGCGTTGACGAAGGAGGTGTTGGAAGCGTGGGAAGCGGCGTATTGGCAGTTGGCCAATATTGTAAGCATTGTTCTGCATAACTTCAACATCTGTCAAAAATATGGGTAGTTCACAAAAACGCTGACACATTTTATAAATTGACAAACAAAAACAGATGATCAAACAAGAAGCCTCACTCTACAACTCTGCACAACCATGGAATACTACTACCTGGCACGAGTTCCGCATCTCGAGAAAAATCCCAGAATCCAGCGAGATCACCTCATTCTACCTTTCACCGCCCGATGGCATGCCACTGCCCTCTTACAAGCCAGGCCAATATATCAGCATCAGCACTTTTGTGCCTCAGCTCCGTCATGAGCAGAATAGACAGTACTCGCTCTCAGACGCGCCAAATCCGCTCTACTATCGCATCAGCGTGAAACGGGAATGCTCCTCTGAAAACAATCCCGATGGCGTGTTTTCCAATCTGCTGCACGACACCAAAAACGTTGGCGATATAATCAAAATATCTCATCCATTTGGAGATTTTTACGTCGATCCAGAGGAGAATGGGAATAGAGCGATGGTGCTGATATCGGCGGGCGTGGGCATCACACCTATGCTTTCAATTCTCAACACCTTGGTCTCTGGCAAGCGATCGCCTACACCTCGCATCAGCTTCATCCATGCAACTAGAAGTTCACACTCTCAGGCCTTTGGCACCCATATTTCTGATGTGACTGCTGCTCACGAGTCTGTTACCTCTGTTATCTTCAACAAGAACCCGGCTGAGGATTCGGTGGAAGGGAAAGACTATCACTATCAAGGACGCATGGATCTTGATAAACTCGATGTCGAAAGAGATTTGTTGATTGGGGATAAACAGACTCGGTATTATATCTGCGGTCCTGGTGGGTTTATGCGGGATATGTCAGTCACGCTGCGTGATGGCTTTGGGGTCGAGGAATCGAGGATCAAATTAGAGATTTTCGGGACGGGAAATTTGGAGGAGTTGTCTTGATTGTCGCATCCTTTTTCAGATCTGGTCTTCTACAATGAAAAGATGGGAGAGTATGAAGCAGACGATTTTGATTATCAGATGGACGATATTTGTCTGAAGATGGCCCGATGCTTTCATGATCAGTAGTGGCTTTATTTAAGCGTAGAGGATGGCAATAGGGGGCTTTACTGTTAATTTTCTTCTCTTGCTCTCCCGTCTTCTTGCTGGAGATTGTGATTCTGGTTAGATCCAAATTAGGAGGTGGTTCTAGTCTCTCAATGCAAGACGTGTCTGATGGAAAAATACCTTTGTTGCCCACATTTCCTGTCATAACTGTTGCTAGCTGTGTTTCGGTCCGCTAAATGGCAAACAAGTATGCTCCCATAGTAATGCGCGAGGTGACTGCAAATCAGAGAATGAAGATTGGACACGAAACCATACCCAAGGACTTGTGGCTAGTGCCGACCTGACAAAAGCCTTCACTGCCCCAAGTCAGTGGCCAGCGCTTGGCTCCAGTTTCCCCTTGTCATCATCATTTTCGAGCGTTGCAGTGGGCGAACCCCCACAGCAGGTTCCTACTTCTTTTGACACGCATACCTCTACCATTATAGCCATACCATCCCGATGGACTATTCAGTCAAGCAAGCGTAGAATCATTATGAAAAGGGAGCTCTACATACGGAAAATTCCGGTTTTCCAACTACCTACCTTCCATGCAAGCTATTATATAATGGCTTTGAGCTTCAATCCTTTCTTCACAATCATTCGGTACGGCGCAAGGATAAGGGGGCTTGAATGCCTTTTGGAGGATGTAAAGCTGAATGATCTGCAAGAGCCAATGCAGACTCTGACCAACTTCCTCCGTGCTATTGTTGAGGTGTGTCCACGAGGTCAAGCTCAGGATCGTGTCGGCAGCTGGAGAAAGACGGTCGAGGGTTGTCTGAAAGCATTTGACGTATAGGCAAACGCGCAATCACGATGTTCTGGCCTATCGTTCCACCGTCGGGCGCGGCCACAGTGACATCTATCCAGCGTTTTCTCAGCAGCAGCAACAGGTCTAGCTGCTTTGCGTCAATCCAATTGAAACATAAAAATAAGAAGCAAAGTCAGGGACAGGAATCAAATATTATACATTCTTGTGTAGGAAGATTGAACATCAACCGGAAAACACCACGAAAAGCATCATACATTTGCGCCCCCCAGATCGCAAGTATCGACAGCAGCACTGCCGAAGATTCTCTTGCCTCACTTTCCAGGTTCCATCCCCATCACATCAACGATACCGGCGACGAAAGCGTCAAAGTAACAGGACTCCCAGTCAGCGGCACCCAAACGACCAACGGATCACTCCCAATACTCTCCCTCACCAATCCGGGAGCAGTACTACTCACACCACCCACAGGCACCGTGACCGGAATCTTGGCAGAACATCTATTCCCGTCCGCCGTCACCGTAACAGCAACAACCTTCTTTCCATCGGCAGAGTACTTATAGCTCAAGTTTGGTTTGCACTGGTCGCGCGCCATGCGGTTCTTAAAGTCAATGGCGATGTCGTCGTGTTTGAGAGATATGATGGGCCAGTTTGTAAGGCGACTCATTTCTTGCGTGATGGTTTCGATCCAGATTTGGATGAGCGAGAGCTGGCCCGCGATAGGGCCGACGGAGGTGGTGTTGACGTCGGCGTTGCGGAGGTTAGCTTGGTGGAACATGAAGGGGTCATGATGGAGGCCGAGGAGATGGCGGACGTTTGTCATGCGTGCGTCTTTGAGCAGGTCGCTAAAGTTGCCTTTGCCGCCAGACGTCTGTACCCATTCGTTTGTTGTGCATTGTGGTAGATCGCAATTGTAAAAGATTGTCGTTGCCCAGCGGGGTATAATCACAAGCCCATCATAACCATTGTTGGCAACGGTGCTGATCAGAGGCCAAAACTCATTCTGCTGGTTCATCAACGTTGCGCGTGTATTGTCACCGACGGCAGAGGTGATGCCATTGGTCATCCAAGCCCTGATTGCATCTCCATTGTGCATGCCGGTGATGGCTGGAGGAATGAGGCCGTTGGGTGACCATCTCGATGCTGATGAGGCTATCCCTGTAGTCTTGAACCATGCCTTGTTGAAGGTAATCTCCTTGTAGGTGTCGTTGAACGTGGCATTGTTTAGAGACGCATGAGAAAACGTGTGCGAGACGTGCGAGAAGTAGTCCAAGTTGCCAGGCTTCAGGAACCAGTCGAGCAATGGATCAATCAGGCAACATTCTTTGGTCCATCGAAAGGTCCGCGGTGTCGAAGGCCAAATGTCCGTGCCTGTACCAAGCGGTTTCTGGAACTCAAGTGGCGTCGACGACATGGGTGCGGTGAAAATGATTGCAGGATCAGGTTTGCAAATGTTCGTATTTTCAGCCGTGATGCTGCCAACAACATTGCCATTACCATTATGGGCAAGCTCCATAAAGTAGTTGGAGCCTGGCGGGAGCCGAGAGTTGAGCTGCGGTATCCAATCAGCGATACCTTGCATGTCTGCCGGGCTGACTCTGAACATGCCATTAGCAGGCTCGTATAGAGTACTGATCAAGTGGACATCGTCGACTTGAGTGTTGAGGTAGATACGACGGTATCCAACGGTGAGACCGCGGGTCAACCAAGCAATGTAGGCGTGTTGAAGGTAGTTGGACGTGGTTGCCCAGTTTGTAGCCCAGCTGGTAAACCAGACCATTTCCAGTCGTTGTCCATCCTGGTGAATGACTGCCACAGAGCTCTTTGTGGAAAAGTATCCATCCGAGCTTGGGAGGAGACCAGCAACCTCCCAGGTTGTGTTTGGATTGGTGATTGTCGCCGGATAATGCCAGATGCCTTGAGAACTGATGGTAGCGCCATCTTTGAGATTTGCAGTTGGGAAGCCACTAGAGTTGGTGAAGCTGATCAACTGCTCTACACCAGAGCCGCAGCAACCAGCGCCAGGGATTGTAGGCTGGACACCAAAATATGGACCAGGATAGGCATCAAGCCGAACCATTCTCACGCCAAAGGCGGTTTGGTAGTTGTACAGCTGCTTGAACTGATCCTGAGTTAAGGCACTTGCCCAGTTGCCACCTCCATAGTCGTAAGAGACTTCACCAAGGATAATAAAGCCGCCATAATTTCCCTGAGTAGCAGAAGAGTTAAGGGTAGGCAGGGTTATGCCGGCTTGAGGTACTATCTGGAGTTGGAAAGGGATGCTGTATCCTGATAGACCTGATGTTGCAGTATATGACGACGCCTGAGTTCGTGCAAACACGAGGATTGTATTGGCTACAGTCAGTCCGCCTGCAGTGGCATTTCCAGTACCATTGTTGTATTGCGCATCAACAAGAGCAAAAGAGGTTAGGACAGTCAGTGTGGCAAGGCTAACTGCCTGGAATGTTGAACGTCGCATTTCTTCGAGAATGAGGGAGAGAGATACAAGCTGTATACACCAATAGTCGGGTTTGCAAGCAGTTTTGTCGTCAAGCCATTGACTTCAAGTCGACAGGGCTCTGTAGGGCGCATAGTGGGGAACAGCAGTCTTCCCCTCACTGCAAAACACCACTTCAAACTGTAACGGGTTTACAGTGTCCAAGATTCCTGCTCAAGTAGGAGCCTCGTGCTGGTGCCGCAAGGCAGATACCCATTTTTGAACGCGGGAGGTAGCTGATCTGCGGTGGCGCGAATCATTCTTGAGCATGACATGAAACATTCCACTCATGATTCAGCATGACCATTGAGATGAGAGAATCCGTTATGAAGGTGAGTGAGTGCTTGCGAGTTGAAGAATTGGACGCTGGCATGCTGAGCTGGCGAGAGAGAGGCATGGAGGCAAAATCCAGGTCGCCAGTAGAGTCACCAGAGGATACTACATGGTTTTCAAAACTCTAGTCCCAGATCCTGCTGGGAGTTTCCATTTCATTATCTCGACATGAATGCGTTGAGGAGTCTGTATGAATTGACTTGCTGAATCTCGAGATAAACTGCGTCACGCTGCCGAAACAGTTTTAGTGCATTGGGGACCAATCACCCCGTAATTGCGGTCAGCATTGGCACAAAGTGTGCCACAGGTGGTCTTATCTTTTGACGGATGAGAAGAGTACGTAAAGTCGCTCAAATATGGAGATTTAAGTGTTGGAAGAATGAAGTCAAGATGGCAGGCGTGAGTGGGGATCTGATGTTTCCAGATCCGCACAAGCATCTCATGAATGATACCTATACAATATTAGGTATGCAATACATCATCAATCCGTGTTCCCTGTCATTTAAACCATCAATTAAACTTCACTTCTCCTTCCAAATCGAAGATGTGATGAGCAGATAAATGAATGCTAAAAAGAATTTGAAAGTCTGATTAGAAGATCTGCCAGTACCAGCCTGCATCTGTCACTTTCGGGCAATCATCACAACCAAAGAGAATCCAATGGCCACCATCACTCACATCTCAGATTTGCATTCGACATGCCCACTTCCGCCGCAAAGGTCGGCCACGAAGAATCAAAGCTTGAATACTGATCATTCCTGATCAACAAAGCTCCATAATATCCTTCGTCCACCAAAGCGTCAACATCAGAAGCCATCGTAGTGGTGGTGGACGGATAGCTGTGCAGCATGACCGTTGATCTACTTCTCATCGCAGGCGGTATAGTCGTACTTCCTCCTTCGTGAACCCAGTTGTAATGCGCGTTTTCGTATGCGTTGATTATATCAGCGACCTTGTAGAAGGAAGAGTGGACGGGGATACCAGGATTGGTCCAGACAAGATTTCCATGCGTCATGGTAGTCTTGACTTTGGTGTAAATGGAAGTCATGTAATCGAGATATTCGAGCCCGGGAGGTGATTCGTCGACAAAGATGCCGCCGATGGCGATGTTTGCACCAGTATGTTCTGACCATGATTGATAGACGTCAATATCGGAGGTGATTTCAGAAAGATCGCGCTTCCCATAGTTAGTGTGTACGTATCCAAGCAGCTCCACATTGCTGTAAGAATTGATTGTGGCAATATTGGAAATGTAATTCGAGTCTGGCAGTGAGCTACCCGGCCCATTGTGCGGATTGATAATCACATCAAAGGTCACACCAGTATTGTTTCCCAAGGCATTGAAAAGCGGTTGCCAGGCTCCGGTAAATGGATAAATATAGAGAGGAATCGCAATGTGCAGATTCATAGCCATTTTTGATTGTTTCGGTCGTTCTGGTGGAGGTGGAGGTGGCTTTTTGTTTCGTAGTATATCCTGCAGTCGAGCCCTGGTGTCTGACTTGAAAGCAGTCATCTTGTCTGACAGCGGCATGGTAAAGATATGTAAAGGAGCTTCGATAACTAACAGGGGTTTGCCAATATACGGATGGCTGAAGAAATAAAAGGTACACGCCGCGAAATACCGCCTGCCGAGAAAGGACGAGAGAGGAGAGAGAAGAAAATGTAAAAGATGTGGCCTTTGCTCCAAACGGCCCCATCAATTGGTCAAGGAGAGCGAATCACATGCCTCGAGCAGGCGCACATTGGGTCATAGAGAGCCTCATACACGCGCTATGGTTCAACGGCAGTTCCCCGTTCTATCAATATAAGCGATCTTACAGCTACCATGCCAAGTAGGGAGAGATGCACTACTATATAGACAAACTTTGATGTACTCATCCCCTTGTATCTGCATGCTCCCCTTTATCGTTGTCCCCTTTCTCGCGCGCAACTACGCTGTCCTTGCGAGCTGATGAAGAACTGGCGGTTTGGACCGCCTTTAAGTCAAAATCTTGCCAACGGGCTTTGACGTCTTCTCCTTTATCTGCCACAAGATCGTACTCGAAAATTCCAGGGTTGCAAAGGCTCGCCTTTGTTGGTTGATGTCCAGAGAGCCTCTTTGTCGAGCGTCGAGTTTCTGCCCAGCTGCGTTGAATCCAATACATCTGTTCATGCTCCCGGAGATATCTCTGTCCATGGAAACTGCGGAGCACCACATCTCGAAGTTTCAAGCCCAGGGCACGTCGCTCGTCGGTTTTATCGTACATGCGTTTTGTGATCCACGTAACGTCTGCAGGTTTAAAGGCATCCGGCAGTGGCGGAGGAGGAATCTTGTCGTTCGTGTATTCAGTCCATGGTCCTAACATGCTGAGAAGACTCAATTGTGCACGTGCAAGTGCTTCCGGATCATTGGGGGGAACAACTTCACCGTACCGTTTCGTGGGGTCGTCCGGATCAGTAAGCACAAGAGCAGTCGCACCGACTTCTGTGGCTACTATTGGAATCCCAGACAGTGCAGCTTCACCGATGGCCAATGGAAGACCTTCAGATAGCGACGAATTCATAAAAAGCCAGGCATCCTTGAGAACCTCTTTTGGCGAGCCGAATCCAGCAAGAATGACTTTGCCATGAAGATTGCGATTGTTGATGAGCGTCGTGGTTTCCAAGGCATAACTTGGTTGGCGATCCTGAGCACCATATACTACAAGGCGATAGTCTTTGAACCCATATTTGTTGACAATGACATCTGCTGCCAACACTGCATTCTTCACATCCTTGATGAATTGAACATTTGACAGCATGACACAGGTAGGAACTTTACTTCTGGTCTCCATAACCGGCTGGAACGCATCCATGTTTCCAATGCCATTGACTATCGGGTCAATCTTTCGAGCAAATTGCTTCTTACTGCTGCGCAGTCCTTGATCGGTCCCCAAGTCCATCTCCCAATCAGGGTTGAAGACAGAGGTGCAAGGCAAAACGATGTCAACATGCGTATAGGCTAGATGGCAAGCGAGTTTGATACCAGCCAGTAGCATCGATTGAACAGGGATGGGGAGAAGACATTGTGCCGGACTAATGTTCAAGCATGTCTCTCGCCACAAGATGGCATGATCCCAGATTCCCCAAGTTGTGCCTCGACGGTACTTGAGAAGCATTCCATAGAGACTGCTAATGCCATGATGCGTACTCTGAAAGACAGTCGGACATTCCGCCGGTAGTTCGACCGAGTAGATGAAAAAGTAGCAAATGTAGAGATTGAGCGCCTCTCTATAGTCGTTCATGGACGCTTGCTCAATCTCGAAAAAGTTTCGAGGATGCATAATGTTTGGATCCTCGTAATCATGTAGCCAAGCTTTTATCCAAGCATCCCAAACATCTTTGTTGGCCCAAGTCTTGTTGAAATCGCATTTCTCAAAGTACCTGTTCATTTGCAGGATGACGTTAGTGAGTTTCACCAAATCGCTGCGAGAATATCGTCTCGTTCGTGCCCCTTTGACAAACAGAGTCAGGAGAGGGATGAAGATTGTTTTGATGTCCTCTGCGATTCTGGTGGCATGAATTCTCTCATCGACTTGGGTTTGAAGCAGATTGTCCAATACACCATGATACGGCGTTTTTCCGTCCAGACCCCACAAAGGAAGAATTTTTAGGGAGTTGATGTTGCGTTCAATCTGATACCTTGGAATGCCAAAGTCATTTGCAGATTCAGCCAAGCAGTGGCCACGGATAGTGATATGTCCATTAACCAGATCGCGCCTGCAATTGGAAACACCACCAGGATTATCAGGCCAGCAACCATTGTCCGAGAATATGACCGAGGTCAACGTGTTTGTGTCGCGATACG
Organism: Aureobasidium zeae; assembly: GCA_017580825.2. Lineage (NCBI taxonomy): Eukaryota > Fungi > Ascomycota > Dothideomycetes > Dothideales > Saccotheciaceae > Aureobasidium > Aureobasidium zeae. The sequence goes on from JAGFJS020000004.1 coordinate 1,001,319, forward strand.
CATCTTCAGGACGAGCAGTGACTTGATTTGCATCCTTGCCGAGGCCCATCACAAACAGATCTGTAGCTTTGATGATGAGAGGACAAGATTGAGATGCTTCGGTAGAGGGTTCAATGGCAGAAATGATCAGATCTAGGTCCTCGTCGAGCACGTGCGCAGCTTTCAACAAGTGACCGGCATCTCGAAGTCTCCAATACTTGGCAAGAAGCGGTTCCTTCCTTAAGATCATTTCGTCCAGAAAACATGCCGAAACAGCGTCCATATATGGCGGCTTTGACCAGCAAGTCCAGAGTACAGTCCTCAAGATCGCGGTCGGCATTCGGCGATAGATGGTCTTCTCTTTGAGATCGGAATATCCAAAAGGCATGAACGACCTAAGCCAAGGAGATGATGTGGAAGGAACATGGCCATGCCTTGGAATCCGCCTCAGCCAACTCAATGGATGGTAGATGAGCAAGTCAACCTGATCAAACGATAGATTGCGTGGTTTGACGAGCAGACCAAACTCATCTTTCATGATAATCTCAGGGGCTCGCACACCAGTAAGAACTGAACCATCCTCTTCTGTCACGGTCGTCTCTATATCTGGATCCCGCGAGTGTTTATAGACCCATTCAATGTCATAGGTCTTGCCGTCAAGCAATGCTGCTGCTCGTCTGATCTTGTCCGAGGGAGTCCAGGTCTTGACATGATCCGAGCCGGCGCGAGGTTTCACACTCCAATAGACCTCTAATCTCCAAGGAGTGCATATTACATCCTCTTTCTTGTAAATTGCTCTCAAAATCTCGGTATTGCCTTTCGGTCTTTTCTTGTATAGAAACTCAAATGAGAATCCTACTTCACCGTAGAAAATTTTGCCGCTCACTACACGACCGTGCTTGTCATAGGTCGACACAGTCTCACGGCCTTGTCCGTCCTTGGTGAGTTTTTCTGTGGGCCATCGCTTCCAGTCTTTGTTCTGATAGCTGAATGTCGATGTTGTTCTTGTTGCTGGATCGCTGGGAGACGTCTCAAAGTGAACGACCCGATAATGAGAGTCGTAGATAATCAAGTTTTTCAGCCCTTGATGTTCTGGTATTGCAGTGTGTATACCATCAAACGCAGCAACAACAAGTTCTCCATCAGTTCCGCGTGACATAAAGCCTGTCGTCTTTGAAAATGGAGTGTGGACCGTGATGACTGTTCCACGAAGCGTACGTGGTAGTCCTCGATCTTTCATGCTCAGGAATTTGGACAGAGCAGGTTGACCTTGTATCAAAAAGAGGTGTGTCCAAATATTCTTTACGTACCAACAAAGCTTCCAGATTTTGAGCAATATCCAAAGTGATAGTCTTCGAAACAGGCCGTTTCTCGTAGCATACCACAACTCGCGACTGACGTCTGGTCCTGCACCTGAAATGATAGCGGTCCACTTGACCATCTCGTAGACCATAAGTCCAATGCCATCCAAGATACTCTTGAACCCAGAATTCACTCTGGTATCTCTGGCGAGCGCAGAAGTCAATTCCGGATTTGTCGATTCAGACGTCACCCCAGAAGACTCGACTATATTCGTGGCAGCCTTCTTCGTCTGGTGGTCTTGCAGACACAGATCAAGCGTCTCGTCATAATCTCCAAGACTTTTTTTCTCGGCTGCCAGCCAGGCTCGGGCGCAGAACGTTGTATATCCAGTGATACCTAGAAATCGATTGATGACAAGTTGACGGACGTCTTCAGGCAGCTTCTTCCACTGCATGTCGATATCAATGTCTAGACACAGGCATTGAAAGATCTTACTTTCAGTGTTGTGAGTCAGATGACATATGCTATCTGCATCAGAATTGGACGAAGTAACGCAGGTCGTGGACTTTGGTCGGAGAACTTCTCTGCAGTGGCCCTGCATGCCAGCTTTATCCAGTGCCGGCCCATGTCCTATTGCATATAGCGAATCGAACAAGGACGGAAAATATCCTGTCAGGAAAAACGTCACAATGGCAGCTGTAACAGTGGCCACGTTCAAGCCAATGACATAGTCATAAATAAAGGTTGCTGTGGATGGGATTGCACGAAGTATGCATCCAACAAGGAATCCAACCCCACAGCATATCAATACCGCGACTACGTGCGCCTTTGGACTTTTTGTGAAGCATCGATGAAACTATATTGCGATAAGCATCAGCTCCAGAAGGCAGATATTAAGTACTAACCTGGAACAGCAAGACTCCTGTATAACCAGATATGTAAGAGAAATAGAGGATCACCGAGCGATGGTCAATGACGAAGGTCCACAACAAGATCGTCATGACGCCGAAAATGATACCCAAGAGGGTTAGTAGCTCAGCCAGGGCTGTACGATAGGCTTTATTACGAGACCTAGCACTCATCAGTCGTTGATCCGGCACATGATTCTCACAAGAACATACCGAGATTCGTTGTTTCTGATTTTCAGATAGACGTCGAGGTCTGCGATCTTTTGGCCTGGTAACTCGCTCACAACCGGCCAGTATCTTTGAAGTACGTAGTCGACTGCAACTGCTCCAACAAGAAAATAAAGGAGGCCAAAGCAGACTCCGTAACGTGCTCGAAGGTCAAAGAATCTCGCAATGAGGGGTCTCCTGGCGCTCATGGCAATAGAAATCCAGCGATCCATCAAAGCGCCGAGAAAGAGACCAATATTCTGCCCAAGCTGTATGAAAGTCAGTAGGCCATTCTTGCGTACAATGACTGCTCAGACACCCACATCATACTTTGAATAGCGAAATGTGATGAACGGACTATGCTCCTTGAGACCGCGCATCAATTGCCTTTGGTTGACGAATGCAAGCTCAAGCTGGACAAACCAGGTGGTCGTGTATGTCTCTGGAAGGGCTGCTCCACATGCCTCCTTCTCAAGCAGCCAGACAGCATATGGATATCCTACACACATCTTTTTCACAAACGGATCCATGCTCTTTTCAGAATCGAACAATTGCCGTAGGAAGCCTCTGCTCTGATACTTGTAGACCTCTTGCATCAAAGCACGTCGAGCATCGGCCGACAACTCTTGAGAATCACCTTCCGCGCTACTCTTGACGTGTCCAATCTTGTTCTTATACCATGTCATAAGGTCAACCTCTTTCACTGATGGCACTTTCCCCAGCCAGCATGTCCATTCGTGGAGGAGGTTTCGAAACGTGATCAAGAGCATGACAACAAAGGTGTAGATGACGACGAGGTAGATCAGGAGGTCATGGCCGTTGACAAAGGTGGTGAGGATAGGCGATATGAAGAGGATGGGTATGCACCGCCACATTGCTGTTCGACCCGACGTCAATGGGCAGCCGAGTCGATGCATTGTGGCAAACATGCCTGGATATCTGTTAGCAGAGCGAATCAAGGGTATTTCTGCACTCACCCAGCAGATTCAAAAAAGTTGTCAGAGCATAGAGATAAATCAGATACACAAAGCCACCGAACCAGGATATTTGAGCACCAAACGCAACAAAGCCCAAGAGAGCTACAGCTGTGGTCAATATGAACGCAGCAGAGAAACGCTGTACGAGAAAGTGTGCCATGTTGTCGAATGCATACTGTGCGTGTCAGCATGATGATATTACAAACCACAGCTCAGATCACTCACGCTGAAAAGATAGAAGCCTCCAGTGCTTCCAACCCAGCCAGTGACGCCTCCGGTCATGATGAGTGCGGTAAGAATGGCGTAATTGGCCATTTTCACATTGACAGCACCCATGTATGCCGTCAGATAGAATCCGCGGCCGAGAAACGTGAGCAGTACCACATCGATCACGGCAGGAAAGCAAAAGACAGACAGGGCACCAAACTGACTCGTCGCCTCGACAAGCCGTTTTGTAGAGTCTGGTTCATCCAACTTGTATCCGGGCGTTTGTCCAGGAAGCTCAGCCCCGGAACCAGAACCTGACATGAGCCCATGACCCTCCAGTTTGATGCGAGCTTGGGTGTGAGAATACGCAGTAAAGACATCTTTTCCGTCCCATGATTCAGAAGGCGGAGGGTGGCGGGTCAGATAGTCATGATACTGCTCGTATATTACCTCTCCCAGCGCCCTTGGCAGAATGCCGAAATAGATTTCACACTGCGAGCCGAGCACCCATAATTCGGAAAACACTCCAGCTTGATCATGCTGCTGTAGAAACAATGGACATCTATCTGTCGTCTCAAGATAGACATCCTCAAAAGCAAGGCGTCGTAGAGCGCAGAAAAACACCAGGCCGTAGAGATCAACTCGACAATCAGCGCGGTAAATGGTTCCGATTGTGTTGTACGCATCGACAAGAGGAGCAGACAAGTGTGTCAAGGTTGATCTATCGCTGACGAATAGCGCATCTTGTAACTTTCGCGTCACAATTTCGGAAAGCTCGACAAGCTTATCCAGGTCTGGAAGTCGATCTATTCCTTGCTTTGCAAATTGCTGTAAACGACAACAAAGGATCTCGCGTATGTTTAATGACTGGTCGAGACATGCTCGAGAATGTAAGGATGTCCAGGCAGTCATGCTGCTATCTTGAAGCAACGTGGCGGTGCATCTGTCAATAATGGCCTGCTCGAATGGATGGTTGCCGGTTGACATGCGGATTTGCTGAATCGTTGCAAGTAATTCAGTTTCAGTGCATTGACCCAGCTCTTGCTGGATGCTTTTCGGAAGCTTTTCGCCGGGATAGAACAGAAGCTCTTCCTCGTAGCGTTGCAATCGTGGTATACCATGATGCGCAAGAAACACATGCCAGATGGTGGCCACGTCAAAAGCAGTTTTCGAAGAGATGTAGATATCAATGGCAGGATGGCCATCTTCCTCGTAGCCGTCAGACAGCCCCAGCAAGTGTCCACCAAGGTCTGGCAGCTGGAATCCGCTGTCCAATCCTTTGTAAACGTGTACATGACCCTTGGTAAGCTGATCAAGCATTACCTGGAACAACTTTTGGTGTCGGGAGTGTTTCAGTGCAACATTCAACACCTTGGACATGGAAATGATTTCAATATCCGCGAAAGCATGAAGCATTTGCAATTTTTTCAGTCGACGCTGGGTCTTCAAGATGCAGTCATACTGCTCCCGGGTTATTTGATCACGCAAACAGTAGCAGCCCAACCCACAAAGCGAGGCGCCACAGCTCGTTCTATCCCAAAGAGAAGCCCTTCTTGGTCCAGTGGTCATATAGTCAGGGCTAGCAGCGACATCTTTTCGCTCATTCTTGACGCAGAGAAGACTAGGTGGCAGAGTCGAAAGAGTAAGAAGGTTCTCTGCAGGACCGATAGTTTGAGAGAGCGCCTGAATGTCCAGGTTGTTGTTCACCGTCACATTATCTGACAGATTATGAGTGGCAGGGTTTTGGGTCCAGCATTTCTGCAGATACAATATCTCTGGTCGCTTCAACCAGTCAAATCCACTCAAACACATCTCTTGCCGGATATGGCGCTGCCCTTCTGCTTGCGCTTGTATTACGGCTCCCCAAAAGTCGGCCAGTTTGAATGCTCGGCGGAGAACTGCGGCGGACGGTCTGGTCGTCCACGACTCGAAAAATCCCATAAAGAAGTCGGGTCGAGTTTTCATCTGACGCTTGCATCTTGCGACGCACTCCCGCACTTGTGTAGCGCGAAAGAAGTCTCGTCGTTGGCCGTCAGGCAAAACACTCGCATTCTGAATTATCATGCCATCGACAAGCCCGAGATGGATTGAATTGATGACTTCTGCGTCCGGATCGCCCATGAGAATCACAGAGACTTGGTGACGCCGCAAAGCTGCAAGAAGTCCATTGATGTCCTCGCCAGATTCGCCAGTGTTGTATCGCACAACAACACCGTGGAGTCCTCGCTTCGACCGGAGATTGTTGATTAAATCAGCCTGACTGAATGCTTGTTGTGCTGGACAGTCCGACACAGCCTTCAACATTCCGTAGTAGAGTGTCGCGGTTGGGTGTGCATAATGTCCCTCTGCCGATGGTCCAGGCGGATGCACAGAGTCTCTGGCCTGGTCATGAATAAAGCTTCCAACCGATGACTGAGTTGAACGTCTTGCCAATGTCCCGTTCTCAGAAGTAGCATTTGTACTAGATTTTCGAGACTGTGCTCTATTGGCCATCGGATATGGCTGTGCATGAGCCCTTCCCGAATCAGAGACTTCTTCCCCAGTCAATGCGACTATTTGCATGTCAAAGTTGAAGTGGTGTCTTTCTATTGGAATTCCATGCTCGGAAACACAGAATGAGTTGACCGAAGATAGCTTAGGCGTAGCAGTCAATCCTTTCAGGTCGCCCTTCTCAAGGGAAGGTGGTGCGTGCTTGCGCTTTTTCGAAGCCGAATCGGGATGCTCTGAAGTCAGAAAGAGTCTTCGAAACCTCAAGGGTAGAAGATCTTGTTTCAACCGCCTTCTCTTTAGCACATGCTGTATTATCAAGTTCGAGCATCCTAGCAGGAAGAAAGCCGATCCGATTGCAATCACAAGATTTTGATACCAATGGAGAGTGAGCTGCCCACGGCTGAGAGTAGAGTTCTCGAGTATCAAAAACCTGGAGTCAGCGGAGACGTCTGGTCCGGCGACGGGGGGCTCAAAGAACGAGGCCATAGTGATATAGCAAACGAGTGTCAGTGATATTGGGTTACAGTAACATCCGCTATGTCTTTGTCAAGGGTTGAGCAGACAGTACAGAGCCGCCGCTCAGACTCCTTCATGCCGGGAACCATGTATGACGTCCGGCAAACAGATGCATAAGTGGAGCTCATTGCTGTGCTGATTGCGTGTGAGGACAGCTTCAACTGAGCGTTGATCAACATGATACGATTGCTCGCTTCATCAATTCTATTGGCGCCGCATTCCTGCGCCTGATGCTCGTCATCTGAATGGAAAGAACTTAGTCTGCAATGACAGCCATATCACATGTGTGCTTTTTCACTGGTAGGTAGGTACAAAAAACCTTTACGCAGAGGCTTTGCCAGGGAAACTCCATATCTATCGTTGGTCATCATGCGCTGACCAACGATATGCAGCAGGAAGTTTGACGATGAAAATTTACGCGTGGGAGAGCTGAGCTAGGAAGAAGGCAAGGTCAAATAGATTTTCAATGTTGGAGCTCGAAACACCTCGTTTCACCTTCCGCTTTTGGACGACGTATTTTCCAACGTCATCGGCATATCGTTCTTTCTCAACATTCAACATTGCGAAACGCACTCCCTCCGCACATGAAGCCTCTGACTATTTGTCTGCGAGTTTTTGACATGTGCACCAATTCATTGTGCATCATTGATGAGATTTGATGATCATCAACCTGCATATAGAGTCCTGCTCGCCGACAAAAACACGTCGGCCTGATGGACAGTATTTACAGACCACCACTGAACAAGAGACAAAATATGCATGACCTCCACTAACGCGCAGCTGCAAGCTGTAATTGAGCAGAGATACCATGCTCCGGGCGGATAAACCGTTTCAACCTCTGTGGATATCAAGACTCTGGGATGAGACACTCGCAAATCTGGCTTTGATCATCCTCTCACAACTGCTCAGCTGATGTGACTCGGAGCCATGGATACTTAGCTTTGAAAACACGCAACGGTATAGCAAGCGAGTGCATGCGACTCCACATCCAGCAGGGCTTCAAAGTGTATAGCAATGACCGGCAGAATGGGTGAGTGCCCCCTGAATTCTTGTTATTCGTCATCACACTTGCTAGCTGCAGTCTATTGTTCTGTCATGATGTAGAACAGATCGAGCTTCCATTCTCCTATGTCCAAAAAGTCATACAGCAAAATCAATCGCTTCAGCATTCCACAATCATGCCATCCAACACTCAATCAACTCAAGACACGCTGCAGAACAGGGCTGCTCGGTTTCGCAATGAGATCAAATCATTCCCAGTATGCCTCGTCACCGGGGGAGCAGGGTATATTGGCTCTCACACGGTTCTCGAACTGCTCAACGCTGGAGTTGCAGTTGTTGTTGTCGACAATCTTTGCAATAGCCACATGGAATCTCTCTGTCGTGTGCACTACATCTCCCGAACAGAGTCGCAGCGTCTCCAACAATCTGGAAATGCCCCTCCAATCTTCTTTCATCAGGTAGACATCCGTGACTCCAAGGCGATGAATCGCGTCTTTGAGTTTTGGCAATCCGACCAGATCCATGTGGACAGGTCAGCCTTTCCCGTGAGCATCAAAGAGGTATCCGCAAAGACCTATCCTATGTTCGAATACACTCTAAACCCGGCAAAAAGAGCTCAGCCCAGCTCTCAGACCACAGATTCTTCCACCTGGGGCAGAATCACAGCGGTCATCCACTTTGCCGCTCTCAAAGCTGTGGGAGAATCCATCACCAAGCCTTTGGAATATTACGAAAACAACGTCGCTGCACTTGTCGTTCTTCTCAAAGCCATGGTGGCCTACAAAGTCAATGTCCTCATCTTTTCATCGAGTGCCGTGGTATATGGCACCGGCCACGAAGAAGGCATCACAGAAGACACGGTACAGGTAGCAGGCAAAGGTTCTGGCGGCGGACTCTTGACAAATCCCTACGGCCGCTCAAAGTGGATGTCAGAGGAAATGATCAACGACTACTGCATCTCAAATTCAAACTTCCACGCAATCTCTCTGCGCTACTTCAATCCTACAGGCTCTCACCCCAGCGGGTTGATCGGTGAAGACCCAAAAGGCACTCCGAACAACATTGTCCCCGTCATCCTGCAAGCATATCAGCGTCGTCGCAGTCGTGTACACGTCTTCGGGTCCAATTACGACACCTCTGACGGTACTGGCGTACGTGACTACATCCACGTTACAGACCTCGCCATGGGTCATCTCGCCGCACTTAAAAAGGCAACAACAATAACACAGCCCTCTGGACCCGACGCTTCAGAAGTGCAAGCTCCAGTAGCAACCGCCAACTACAATGTGTACAACCTCGGCACCGGACGCGGCTACTCCGTCCTCGAAATAATCAAAGCCTTCAGCGCGGCAGCCGGAAAGTCCATTCCTTTTGCCATCGGCGAAGCCCGTTCCGGCGATCTGGGAACCGTGACTGCCTCCCCTGACAAAGCAGCTTCGGAGCTTGACTGGCGCGCCGAATTCGACATCCAAGACATGTGCCGCGATGTTTTCAACTGGGCGGCCGCAAACCCCACTGGCTACGAGACTTTGCGACGTCTATCTAGCATGAGCGTTGCGGGCATGAACAACGAGGACATGAGACGTGCGAGTGTGGCCACTGGTCTATTCGACCGCGAACAGGACTTTGACAGCTTCATGAGTACTTCACTCAATTCCATCGACAGCAATGCGGCCGTCGCTGGTGGTCGCAAGCCATCCTTCTCGCACGGAGCAACAGCAAGCAATTTCACCACCATGCTCAAGAAATTCAGACAAGCCAGTATTGGCAACGATGCCAATGATCATAGAAGTCCTTTTGCCTCAGACTATACCCTTGCTGGTAGCCCTGATGGGGGCTCTGCTACTGCATATGCAGGTATCTATGGCACTAGTGCTGGTAACGCTAGCTCTGTACCTCGCTTCTCTATCCCTTGGGGCAATCGTGCAGCAAATCATGCTATTCTGGAAGGTGAAGAGGGAGGTGATGAGGAACTGGATATTGACATCGGACCTGCGTCTCCGGGTCGGGCGAAGACGTCTGCAAAACAGTATATGTTGGTAGTACAAGAGTGATTGCACGATCCGCGGTAGCGAACTCAATTATATTGTGCAAGAATGGTTACAATACCGTAAAACTTCAAAAGGGTTATTCGATGCACTCTTTTCCGATTAGACAAAGAACTCGCTTCTGCCCATCCGAATAGTAACAGAAGACAACCATATGAAGTGCAGCGTGGGCATCTGAACTCCTCGCATCAAAAAGGGTCCAGTGAGTGACGTGCCTTTCTTCGACGACACCCAGGATTCAGACTACATAGGACTTCTCACATGAAACCCCATCACATCCCATCACACAAAAAGCCAAAGAGCAGGTGGACACACAGGGTACCCCCATCTTCCCAGAATCATCTTCATATCTCCTAACCTTACTCTTTCTATTTTGTCTACTTACTTGCATGATTAACAGACTTTTTCCCCCTTTTCATTCTAGTGGATCCTTTCGCCTAGAAGAGTAAGCGATAGGGAGAAAGGAGAAGTAGGGGGGGGAAAAGAAATAGAAGGAAGGATAGGATAACCTTTGGGTTTTTGTTTACCTTTACTTACTTACCTCTAAGTATTTTTGCTTATCTCTTTAGAATTTTTCATTGCCTCTTAGTCTTTTTTTTTTGCTTAAACTCTTATGTCTTCTTTTGCTTACTCTACTCCTATACTTACCTCTTTAGCTTTTTTTTCAAACTCTAGGGTCTTCTTTTGCTTACTCTAATCCTAGATTTTTAACTTGAACTCTTAAGTATTTTTTGCTTACTCTAATCAATCCTAAGTAATATTTTGCTTACTCTAATCCTAGGCTTTTGACTTAAACTCCTAAGTCTTCTTTTTGCTTAGTTTAATCCTAGACTTTGAAATTCAACTCTTAAGTCTTTTTTGTATACTCTAATCCTAGGTTTCTTTTTGCTTACTCTAACCCTAGATTCTTTTTGCTTAACCCCTATTACTCCTAGCCTTTTGTCCTTAACTCCTCTTACTCCTAACTTTCTTCCTTTAACTCTCTCTAATCCTAGAGACTTTCACCTTCCTACTTTCTACTTTTGACTTCCTCCCCTCCCCTTTCTTCTTCTTTAAAGCTTTTCGTTCGCTACTTATTAGCCTTTTTTTCGAAAATCAAGAAAAGAAAAAAAAAGAGTTTAAACCTAATTTCCGGCATTCCTACATTCATTACCACGATTTACGCATTACCTAACTATATCCATCCTAAAATTCACGCAATAGGGGACAGAAAACACGTCTATCTCTTTATGATGCATGATGCGATACGTAGAGCCAATATACTTTCTTTTCTTCTTCCCAAAAACAACAACAACAACAACAACAAACGACAAGAACGGCTAAGGTAGGCATACACGGATGGAGGGAGCAGAAGAAAAACACCTAGCTACGAAAAGAACAAAAAAGGGGCCTCTCAACGTAATAACGATTTGAGAGATTCACGTCAAGCATCACACCACTAACATAGAGTTCTTTTACTCGGGCGAAGGTTTCGAGAGCAGTGGTGAGAGACCGTGGGGAAGAAAAAAAGAAGTGCCTATTGGAAGAAGAGAATAGAAACATGACAAGAGAAGATGCCAACCAGACTCTGATGGGAAAAAGACAGATGCAAGTGGATCAGATCGAGAAAACGATAGCTAAACTACGAGAGTGAAAGTATGAGAAACAAAAAAAAAAGATACCGCCATCCCCCTCACCATATCAAACTCAAGCCAAAACCGCAGTCTCGACAACCGTCCCATCACAATACTCGCTCCACCCATTGAGCTCCCTGGTCTTCATGACGCAACTATACCCCTCGCTCCCACTAATATTGCACGCCTTGGCCGACTCGTCTTTACTAACAGCGCCAGCGCCAGCACCGGCAGCATACTCGATCTGGAAGACCGGCTTGCTGGCAGTGATGAATGGACGGTAGGTGCGACAGTTGTGCTGAGCATTGCAGGACTCGATGATTGCGAATTCGCAGAGACAGAGCGCTTGGGGTGCAATGTCTCCGGCGTTTTTGAGGCCGATGCCCATGTTGAAGCGGGATGCGGCGATGGAGAGGAAGGAGAGGTAATCTACTGCCGTATCTGCGGTGAGGGGGAATCCAGTGTTTGTGTTCTGTAGGAAACCATGATGTATTAGCGGTTATTCAAACCGAAACCCGGCAAAAGAAGTCTTGTGGAAGATGGGAAACAAACTCACAAACCCATCCATATTGTCAGGATCAATGGCATCACACCCTTTTTGACCCGCCAATTGGACTCTCTGGCTCATAATACTCCTCACCCTATTAGACTCGGTATTTAACCACTTCTCCCCCGGCCAGCCTTTCATATCCTGTCCCAAATCCTCATCCGCAAAAAGCCACGCATCAGGAGTGTAATACTCCCAACTTCCTGCGGAAAAGTAACAGATGACTTTGAGGCCTTGCTGATGCATTTTCTTGATTACGAGGGCCGAGGTGCTGAATAGATCGATATCGTAGACGGCGAGGGCGGGTTGAATGGACTTGGAAGTGTCTACGGTCCTGCTGAGAACGATTTGCCAGGGCGAGCCGATGGTGGGTTGCCAGAGTGGTGTAGTATTGGCTGCGAGTTTCAAGCTTCCCAGCTTTGCCAGATTGCCGGTCAGACATTGCGATTGCAGAGTTGGAGGCTGGGATACGGTAGGCTGATCTCTCTGTGTCAAAGCAATAGACGTCACCGCAGAAGTAGCGTCAGAAGCTGAGGGCGTAAAGCCGCTTTTCGAAAGACCCACTACCAGACCGACTCCTAGACCGAGGCCCAGGACGGCAATGACGGCGGCCACAACGGAAAGGGTGCGATATGGATGGCGGCGGAAACGATTTGATGCTTTAGGTGCTGGTCCCTCTGTTTCCTCAACATCGTGGCGTTTTTGATGGAGCTCTGCTATTGAGCTTGTTCTCGATCTGATTTCCATGATTGTATAAGTTTGGGAGTGTCTGAAGACGAGGAGAGTATCTGGTAACAACAAGTCCGCGTGAAGTAGGATGATGGGGAAGTAGCAGTCAAAGCTGAAAGATATGAGTACTGAGACCAGAGTTGATTTATAGATAAGGTATGTATCCCATTTTATGTGTCGTCATTGAGTGTCGTTGTTTTGTGCTGCAGGAGCTAAAGACGACAAGCTTGTCACTTCTTGAACTTACATGAAGACACGGAGAAGATACAAGCAAGACTGACGTATCTTAAAGAACGGTCGGATGAAGAAGCAGCCCGTAAAAAGCCGCAACTGTTGTGATTTTTTCAAAGATCAACCTTTGGTGTATAGACACACGCAGATCAGCCTCTCCTTGGCACCTTGTTGGCCCTCTGTTGGCAATCTGCTTCCAAGCAAGCTGGTGTTAATGCGACTGTGCGACTGGAGATCATCTTGACCGAGTATCAAGTACTCTCTGAGGTCATCCTTGTCGACTTGGAGAGCAACTGCGATGCTGTTGTTCTGCCATTTCAAGGATATTGAGTTTGCAATATCTAGAACCAGGCAAGTGTCCACAAGGCAGGAAGGTGCGGCCATCGTTCCTGCCATTCGCCCAGAATAATGGGTACCTGGGCATCGAAACCATCGCGTGAGGCTCCAGCAGCAGAGTCAAATGCTTCAGTACTTCCAGTGCGTTCGGCGTGTAAACGGCGTTCTTCCACGGCAGCAGCGTTCAAAGCATCTGCAAGCTCGAGGATGGCTCTTCCTCCGACAAGAGATTCCTCATGATTATCCTTGATATCAATGTTGAAGACGTGTACGGGACGGTTAAGTGGGCTGCCTCTCGACAACAGGTCATCCACAACGGCCTCCCAGCACCGGTCTTCACAGGTGATGACGATATCGACAGTGCCTGCTTCTGTGCCTTGCGAGCCCATGTCGTTGGTGTAGACGGGATCTCCAGCGATGGGGCCTGTGGCGTAGCGCTTGCCCACCCTTGGATAGCCGACCTTCCAATCTTGCCATCGCTCAGGACCCCATTTGATGTTTCTGTTGCGATCGAGCATGGGAAGGATACCGTTTGCTCGGTACAATCTGGCGTCCTTGCTTTCAAGCTCTCTGTATATGCTGTCGTAAGATGTGATGTTGAAGTTGTAGATGTTGGGCTGAGTGACGCTGGGACCGGGCAGTCGTACTAAAGAGCCAGTGCCAAACGAGATTGTGGGATAGTGTTTGTCGCTGCTGGCGAGTCGGAGATGGGCTTCCATTGATCTGGATCAACCGTGTCAGTTGGCTGACATGACCATGCTGAACAAGACGGCGTAACAAGGCAGGAGATTTGATACGAATGCATGGGCTTTGTATTTCGGCCAAGTATATACGTTCATTACACGACACGGCACAAACATACCTGTTATTATTACTAGCGCATACCGTGCAAAAGCGCAGCTTGAAGCTGTCTTGGCTCTTTTGGTCTTTTTGCTCTTCACCTGCAACGTCCACGGCTTGTGTCACCGAGTCTGGCTGTGCCTCTGCTGGAGGCGGCGGCGGTGGAGGAGGCGGCGTGGCAGCAGCGCTGACTGGCGCTGCCCGTCTACGAGGGTCGGCAGACATGGTTTGATAAAACTCGTCGCAAGTAGAGACGATCAAGCCGCGGATGCAAGCGCTTTTAGGGAAGGCGCGATGCAGGCTGGTCGAATGGATGGAAGGTGCTGAAGGTCGCGATGATGGAAGGTGCTGGATGCAGGCTCGGTCAAATCGACGGAAGGTGCTGCAGGACGCGTCAGCAAAGTCATTCTTCAACCTCGTGACGCGTGTTGATTGAGAAGGAGGCCGTGTGATTATTCAGTGTTTGCGTATATAAATGTAATGAGTGTATCCTCATTCTCTGGTCAGAGAGAGATAGGACAGCTCCAATAATAAATTTCATCCTTGTGCGTGGGCGTAGAGAGCATGCGCTCGCAGGTCACTTACAAGCTGAGTAGTGAGCCACGCGTATGATGCTCGGTGATGGCTATGTATCAGTCACAGCAACAAGCGAGTCTGCGAGGTGTAGATTGTGTGATGGGATTGCAGCAAACTTAGTCGCTCGTCTGTTGGAGAGCCGCAACATATCCGACACGCGTGCTTGCCAAGTCAACGCTTTCCCAATGAGGAAGCTCCCTTCTCTCGCACTCTCCTAAATCGACCATGGGTCTAACAGCTCGTTTATTCCCATAAGGCCACCACCTTGATGCCTAGAGTTACTTTTCCCTTTGTCTATCTCCGACACCGGAGCCCTATACTAAACATGAATGTCACTTTACCACCTTGACAGCCCGGCAATTGTGCTAGCGACGTGTCTTCCGTTGGCTACCTTCTTCTTCTGTCCAAGTGCTGATCTACAACAATTCTATCAAGAAGGAACCGTTGCCTACACCACCCTTGGACTCGTACGGTTGTGCCTGATCCTCACTTTGATATAAAAGTCCCCTTGGCACCTGAACATTTTTGTGGTATCCCCGTGTATTTTCTGATACCACTCTCCACATCATGAACGGCCACTCTGGTGCCTCGGCTCGATCATTGCCATCTCCTTCCAAGACGGGCAAGATCCCTTTCCATGTTCCAGGCACCGACATCAATGCAGAAACATGGTATGCATTGTACGGAGAATTATCCGACAACATCACCCCTTTGATATGTCTCCATGGCGGACCTGGCATGGCTCACAACTACATTCTCCCATGTGCTCATCTATCATCTGCACCATTTTCACGTCCTGTCATTCTATATGATCAATTTGGCTGTGGCAACTCGACACATCTGCGCGAAAGACGAGGGGACGAGGAATTCTGGACGCCTGATCTCTTCATCGCCGAACTGGAAAACTTGATCTCGTATCTCAAGATTGAGAGATACGATTTGCTAGGTCAAAGCTGGGGTGGTATGCTAGGAGCTCTTTACGCGACACGACGACCCCAAGGATTACATCGTCTCTTGATTTGCAATTCACCTGCAAGTCTAGTCACCTGGGTCCAAGTGGCCGATCAACTGCGAAAAGAGCTTCCCCAACCCATCCAGGAGATTCTCACACGATGCGAGGAGAATGGCAGCACTGATAGTGAAGAATACGAAACGGCAATGATGCACTTTTACGAGCGTCATGTATGCCGCGTGGTGCCCTTTCCAGATGAGCTGGTGCAGACGATGAACCAAGTTAAAGAAGACGACACAGTCTACCACACCATGTACGTATCTCTGTTTGCCCATGTAACCTTCCTGCACACTAATCGAGCACCAGGAACGGCCCATCTGAATTCAGCGTGGTGGGTAATCTCAAAAACTGGGACATCACATCAGAACTGCACAAGATCAACGTGCCTACACTGCTCATCAACGGAAACTACGACGAAGCCCAGGATATAACCATGGAGCCCTTTTTCCGAGAAATTCCGGCAAAGTGCAAGTGGGTGAGGTTTGGACAGAGCAGTCATTGTCCTCACTTGGAAGAGACTGAGGGGTTCGTTGATGCTGTTGGTAACTTTTTGGCTGAATGATTGCCTCTTTGTTGGTTTCTGTCTTCCTTTTGTTTTGAGCTTGGATCTGCTGGTCAGATTAGTTGATTGAACTTATCAGAACTGTGTTGTGGCAGCATGGCTCTAGCGGTATATACCGGATTGCGATCTTTTGGCTTTCTCATGATGCGGTGTGATTACACATGTCTGTAACCAGCCTGAAATAGTTAGTGATTGATTCAGTGATTGATTGATTACTAGACTCACTTGGCAGTATATAACAATAGTAAATCAATAGGAATACCTATCTATATTCCTGATTATAAGACAATGGAGACAAACAACAATAATCGGTACGAACGAACAGGGTGATGGATGTTATATATATGTAGGTATACAGGAAGGTAAATACCTCCGTAAACTCCGCAAACCCCCCAAAAACAGCGCCTGCCCAAAAAAAGTTTCCGAGCTCACTCACATGCCAAACCCCCCCTTCCCAAAACAACAATAACAAACCTTCTCTCCTTCTTCGGCACAAAAAAGTCCATCCCAGAGCCAAAAGCGAAAATGGCAACAACAAAACTCGAAGAAAACTCGCACGAGCTCTACGAACGCTGCACAACAGACGCAGTATCCTCAGCAGAAGGGCGCGCCAAAATCTTCACACAAGACGAACTGCTAAAGATGGGGGTGGTGGAGACGAACCAGGCGTTGCTGGAGTGTTTGCAGGGACTGATGGATGCGCAGTTGGTGCGGCTGATGCAGATGGAGGGAAAGATCTGTTATGCGTTGAGGACCAAGGATGATGCCGCCAAGTGAGTGACCGTTTTCTAGATGAGAAAAGAGGAACAGAGACACTTTTAAGAGGCAGATGGCTGATGCAAACACTGTGATGGCTCCAGAATCGTCACGCTCAACGATGACGAACGCATGGTGTACAACCAAATCGAAAACAGCGGCACCAACGGCACCTGGACAAAGACGATAAAGCAACGCACAAACATGCACCAAACGACCGTCACAAAAGCCATGAAAACGCTCGAGACGAAAAAACTCGTCAAGCCCGTCAAATCCATAAAGAACCCCGCCCAGAAGATCTACATGCTACACCACCTCTCACCAAACGAGCATGTGACGGGAGGACCGTGGTTCAGCGATGGAGAGCTGGACGTCGAGTTGATTGCCGTGACAGCAGACGCCATAATCCACTTCATCGCGCAAAACAGCTGGAAGACGGTATTCATCAAGCGCGAACCCACACCGGACGACCCTATCCACACAGACACGACAGGCAAGAAACGGAAACGCAATTCCACAACCGACATCGAAGGCCCGCACCCCAAGCAACGGCGCAACCACAGCTCCGGCTACGAGACCCAAATCTCCTATCCCGCAAACTGGCGCAACTACCCCACCTTATCCTCCATCCACCACTTCATCACCAGCGCCGGCTTCCTCAAAGACTCGTCCGCCCTGACGACCGCAGACCTGCAAAACCTGCTCGACGTCCTCGTCTTCGACGAACGCATCGAGAAAATGCCAAATTCAAACGGCGGCTACAGGACTTGCAAAGGCGTCTATGGCGCCACCGAGGCAATGAAGAATATCATCCAAGGCAAGATGGCGGCCGATGCCGTGGAAGAGCAGCACGAGGGTGCTGGCGCAGGTGGTAGTGCGGGTTTGAGCCAGGCGCCCTGTGGCAAGTGTCCGGTTTTCAATTTATGTGAGGATGGAGGGCCCGTCAATGCTAATAATTGCGAGTATTTTTATACTTGGCTGAGGGCTTGACAGGGGGAGAGAGGAGAGAGGATGAGAAGACAAGAAGAGAAAAGCGATTTCAAGGAAGAGGGAAGGAGAGAAGGGAGAAAGAGGAGGCAGCAGCAGCCGTCAAACAACGGCAGGCACCAACGGACAATCCCGTCTTCCTCACACGCCATGCTTATAGCATTCATCCTGCAAGGCGTTCGGGGACGGTTCTTTTTTCTTTTTTCTTTTTTCTTTTTTCTTTTTTCTTTTTTTTCACTATTCGCATCAACCACCAACCGCAGATTTGACTAGATGGATTTTTTTTTCAAGTGCTGAAAAAGAAAAAAGAACATAATCTCGGATATTTACCCGCCAAAAGACGAATTGAACAAAAAAAAAAAAAAAAAAAAAAAAGGTCATCCAAAACTGTAAGCAAGCAAGCAAGCAAGCAAGCAACTTACTAGTACCTTACTCTTTTCCCATCTTTCTATCATCAAAACTGTAAGCAAGCAACTTGGCTACTTTTTCCTCATCTTTCTATCATCAACAACACAAAAGGTACATATCGAATACATCATATGTCATTGTCATTATACTAAAGTGCTTTTCGTTTTCCCTCTTGTCTTACATGCCCTCCCTACACAGGGTCCCCCTCCCACTTGAGCTAGGGTAATTCCTTCTCTACTCGTTTGACTCTCCACCTAGACTGCTACAAAACTATGATACACACTCACAGAAATCTCGCTCGCTCCCACCAAAACGCAAGATAAAAGAAATCAAAACGAGAGACAAAAATGTCAAAAAGAGAAAAGTTAGAAAACACAAAGAAAGAGAAAAGCGACAAAGTAAAAAGAAAGTGGGGTGTAGAAAACATCTCTCAGAATTCACTGTCACTGTCAAAAGCTTCTCACGAACCCATGTTGATCCCTACGATGTCCATCAGGCCCTTGCCCCTGCTGCTGACTAGAGTGAGGAGGGGGAGGAGGAGGCCCTTGTTGAATAGGCGGCAAAGGCCCTTGGCCTGACCCAGGCGGAGGACCGGAAGCACCATGCAGCACAGAAACAGGAGGAGGCGGAGGAGGCTGAGATTGAGGTTGGCCATGCCACACCAGACCTCCTGGCCCCTGTAGAGATGGCAGTGAAAAGCCTTGCCCGCCCCAATGCTGTTGCTGCTGTTGCTGCTGTTGAGGTGGCGGCATACCTGGGGGTGGAAGCACGCCGGTGGGTGGGTAGGGGCCTGTGTAGCCTCCGAACTGTGAGGTTTGCTGTTGCTGCGGTGGAGGAGGCGGTGGCGGTTGTTGGTGGTGGTAAGGGGCATGTTGATGTTGTCGGGGCTGATGCAATTGATGCTGCTGGTGATGTTGCTGCTGCTGCTGCTGCTGCTGCTGCTGCTGCATCTGTTGTTGTTGTTGTTGTTGTTGTTGTTGTTGTTGTTGTTGTTGTTGTTGTTGTTGTTGTTGTTGTTGTTGTTGTTGTTGTTGTTGTTGTTGTTGTTGTTGTTGTTGTTGTTGTTGCTGATGCTGCTGATGTTGCTGTTGATGCGATTGGTGATGCTGTTGCTGATGCTGAGCTTGTTGTTGCGCAGCTATCAGTCCTCCGTGATGTTGCATATACCGCGCATGCTCTTCGGCCGCACGATGACGCTCTGCAGCCTGCGTCTCTGCTTCTCGGGCCTTGTCTTCTGCTTCTTTGGCCTTGCGCCTCGCCCACCATTCTACCATACTCTTTGACCGTTTTTCGCTGCGAGGGACCTTGCGTTTGGGGTCGATTGGCTGTCCGTCTTCTGTGTTTGCTCCTCCCGCAGATGCTGCTCCCGGTGCACTTGGCTCTGCTGATTTTCCAGGCGCAAGCGTTGATTCTACACTGCCTAGCGGAGCATCGCCCTGTGTACCATCCAAACTTGGTCCAGCAGAACTCTGAGCTTTGGGGACTCGTGGACCCTTGGGAATACCGGCATCCGAACGCTTGTGGTGATTCTTGCTGCCCTTTGGGCGACCTTTCTTCTTGCCGCTGGCTGTCAAGGAAGGCCCGTTCTCGCTGTCTGGATCACCCACCGACTCGGGAGCGAGACCTGGCGTAATGGTTCCTGTTGCTGGCGTGGGGTCGTACATGGGACTATTCTCTCGCGTGTCTGGTGGCACGCTGCCAACGTCTGATCCTGACAGCTCTTCTTCGGACGGCGTCACCGATACTGCGGCACTTTCTTCGCGCATTTCTTGGATACGCTTGCTCATCAAACCACGACCACCATTGCCGCCGCCTCGTCCACCTCTTCCACCTCTGCCTCCGCGGCCGCCTCGCCCTCCTCGACCTCGCCCAGTTGTTTTGCCTCGCTTAGCGATTGGCTCGGCTTCAGGAGTTTCGCTCATGGCATCTGCGCCTCGCTTTCTCCCCATGGCCTGATCAGTCGATACGACACCATCATACTTGGCAACTGGTTTTCTAGCTCGTCTGCCAGTGACAATTTCCTCTGCTATCACTGGGGCTGGTGCTGCTGCTGCTACCGATGCTTCTTTGTTCGCCTGACCACGTGGCTGCCGAGTGCGCAATTCTCTACCTGCAGCATCTCGGACAACTCTTTGAGCAATGGGATCTTGCATGCCGACCTTCTTGACATCAAACACGTAGTCGTACAAATCAGCTTCCTTTTGATCCTCAAAGATCATGTGATCGATTGGACCGCGTTGGCCAGTCGCTGCCTTGCGAGGAATAGCTGCATGAGGAGCCGTGATTTTTTCAAGCTCGAGGTATTCATCTTGCCACGCACGTAATGCTGCCGCCGTGTTCGCAGCAAGTACATACAGATTGTCGGTCGTACGCTGGCCAGGCAGAAACTTGGTCAGAGGCTTGATAAAAACATCTGGCTGTGTCATGGGCTCGTAGAGTTTGTTGTACAGAGCCTGGGCTTCATCATCCGGAAGATTGGGGTCTTCAAACATTTCGTCTGTGAAGGGCGAGGGAAGATCATCATCGCTGATCAAGTCTTCACCGGGAGCCAAGGGTGGTAGCTCTGGTGATGGTTCACGTGAGACTTGACGTGATGTTGATTGTGCTCCTCCTCGACGCCTTCGCTTGACGGTACCTCCACGTTTTGACAGAGTGATACCTCGAGGAAGCGGTTGGAAATTGTTGGACACGTGATCGTCATCGTCAGCATCATCATCCTTGTCAAGATCGTCCGAGTCGTTGTTTCCTGAATTGGTGTTGAAAGATGTTGCTTGCGGCTGATGTTCTTCTTTGCTTTCAATGGCTTGATCAGCGATAGTGTCATTGGAGGCAGGCTTTGCTTTGGCTTGAGAATTCTGAGCCGAAGCCAATCCAGTGGTGAAGATCAGGTCGTGGGCACTCTCGCGTTGAGCTCTGCGTAAAGCGCGCCGGTCATTGGGACTTTCGGGATCTCGGAGACTTCTGGCTTGATCCTCTGATTGATAATTTTGGAGAATGCTTCGATCAATGCCAGAGATGGCGAATATTCGATCTTTGGTCCATCGGAGTTTTACCGCCGACTTGGCATGTCCTTGAGGAGCGCTGGAATCCATACGGTCAAATGATGAATTGTTGGTTGATCGAGTACTTCTAGTAATAGAAGGACTTGATAAGGATGCCTGAGAATTGCTGGTCGTCCTCCGCATGGTAATTGATAAGATTGACGGCTGGTTTCGACTTGCAAACGTTTATTGGGGCAAGCAGAGACCATGTAATTGTTGATAATACTCGATGCTGTCGAAACCGAATTGTGCGAGTGACTGTCGGATGAGGGAAGAGGCTGCACACCTTCAAGAAGCCCGAGTGATGGAAACAGGACAAAGCGAGGAAGCAAAGGAGAAGAAGGTTTAAGCGAGCGAGATCGAGTGACAGAAGCCGGAGAGGGGGAGAGAAAAAGGTGAGGCGACGAGCCGGAAGCACAAAACACACAAGGAAATGACGGAAACCGCAGCAGGCGATGAAATGGGTTGAGAAACAAACAGATGGTTATAGCACTGGTGATGGTACTTTTTCAGGTTGTGTGGTTGATGATTTCCCGACTTCGATCGTAGTCGGGCCACAGCGAGCCAATAACAGGGTGGCGGCTAGCAACGGGCACTAGTCGAGTCAGAGTTTAGCGCTCCTTCCCCAGAGTCTTCTTGCAAGCTACGCAAGGAGTGCCTTCCCAATTGCATCCTTCCCATCATCAACAGCCATCATGAGTAAGAAACTGACAGACGAAGAGCTGCTCGCTCAGTTTGAGGATATTCCCTCGGGCGACAGCGGTCCACCGCCAGTCATCAAAGCCGGATCAAGCGGAGTCGAGGATGACGACCCCCTAGCTGAGCTCAGCGCGTTGGCAGCTGCTCGACCTGTTTCGCGCCCAACGACTCCTCGTGTGTCCAGCTCGACAACCTCTGGAACAAAGTCAAGGCCTGAACATACGCCGCAAAGCTCAGGACCTCCGAGCGGCCGCACCAGCGAAGACCGACCCAAGCCACGCAAGAGTACAGAGAGCGCCCGCAGCTACCACCAGAGCCAGACGCCCAACGACCAGCAAGAGAAGCAGCCAGAACAAAAGGCACAGAGTGGGTGGGGCTTTGGCGGATGGGGCGCCACTGTGTTTAGCGCTGCCAGCGCTGCCGTCAAGCAGGCAGAGGCCGCAGCCAAGCAGGTGCGCGACAACCCCGACGTGCTCAAATATGCCGAGCAGCTGCGGAGCAACGTCAATGTCGAGAACCTCAAGGCGTATGGTGGTAATGTGCGCAACATGGCTCTGCCCACTTTCACCTCTCTGCTCGAGACGATCGCTCCTCCCATCGCGCAACACGAGCGCCTGATCATCCACACCACGCACGATCTGCAAGCATACCCGTCGCTCGACCCCATCATCTACGAAGTCTTTTCACGCGTCATGCAGCAAGTCGAGGGAGGCGATCTTCTCGTCATCCAGCGTGGCTCCGAGTCGCGCCAGCGTGGTCCGAGTACCTCTGAGCTAGGATATCGTGGCAACATCCTCGGCACAGGCAGTGGCGCCTGGACCGATGGGCCCTGGTGGCGTGAGCAATCTACACGGCGTGATCTTGGTGCTGTCAAGGGTCTATCTGAAGGCACAAAGCTGTGTCGAGCCAATGCAGAGGCCTACGCTCACGACTTCTTCTCGTCGCGTGGCGGAGTTGAGGAAGCTGCAAAGAAAGCTACCCAGTCTCTGTCCGAGTCTAGTCCCGTTCGCAGCTCGGATATTTTCCTCGCCATCCAACCTGTGACTCAATCTGCCGCTGAGGACCTGTTTGCTGCTGGCCCCAAGCCTGACGAGCCAAAGAGCAACGTGGCTGAACCTGACGATGAAGACGAGACCATTCTCTTTGCTGTCTACCTTTACGATCCTATTCACTCTCTTTCCTTCAGCGCATTGTCACAGCCTTTCCCTGCTCAATGGGCACAATGGCTAGACGCTTCTTCCTCCACCCCCGACAATGCCGACACTTTACCCGACAGTATCCGGGAAATCGTAGAATCTGGTGGTATTGACCCTCGTGAGTGGGTGTCTGAGTGGATGCAGGATGTGCTCACTCTGTCCATCGGTGTTGTGGCTCAGCGATACGTCGCCAAGAGAATGGGGGTAGGAGAGGGTGGTATTGGCAAAGGCAAAGCGAGACAGAGAGCCGAAGAGACTGATGCTGCAGGTGAGGCTGCCAGAGCTATTTGATTGACTTTAAACATGTTTGTATGAGGGCGTAACACGGGGGCTTGTTGCATGGCGTCACAACACGGGAATGATAATGACATTGAATCTCCTTTCTCTTACTCGTTTATGTATTGTTGTCGACAAGAGCAAGGTCGAATCTTTCAAGGAACAACTTGGGCAGTCACGTTGGGTAATTGTGTCTTTGAACCACCGTTTGTGACTTCTGCAGCGATGCGAAGGAAGCTACGACAGGCACGTGACCTCCCGTAGTGGATATTTTTCATCTTGATGCACCGCTGGCAATGTCAAGAATGGGGTTTCCCTCAAGTCTGTGTATATCTCGGTGGAAGAGTCTTCAGAATGGATTCCAAGGTCTGATGCTCGTGGCTAAAGGTCTTGTGCAGCCCGAGCGCTGATGCATGTTGCCCCCTCGTTTGCAAGACGTCAGTCCGTTATCGCCGAGTCCGATATTCTACCGACAGCCTGAGTGGATCGTCCGCATGACAACCACCCTCTTATCTCAAAGTGCCGCTCGTGTGACTGTGATTCGAGACCACAGACCACAAGACTAGCGGTAGAAAGGCATAAGAACAGTTCTGAGCCCAGTTTCATTATCTATCGTTTGTTTTCATACATTGGTTTTTGGATTTTTGCATCAATGACATTCCTTCGAACGTATACTGCGCTTGCATGCATAGCTGCTG
Organism: Aureobasidium zeae; assembly: GCA_017580825.2. Lineage (NCBI taxonomy): Eukaryota > Fungi > Ascomycota > Dothideomycetes > Dothideales > Saccotheciaceae > Aureobasidium > Aureobasidium zeae. The sequence continues at coordinate 1,025,462 of JAGFJS020000004.1, forward strand.
CTGCTTCGGCTAGACAAGTCCCGTTTCAGGAGCCCGATGGAGTCTCTTCGATTCCTGTGATCAAGTCTGTTTCTCAGAAGCCTTTGATCAACTCTACAAGACTCCAGGGTGATATCAAGATTGATAAATTGCTTGCTCGTGCAAAGGAATTGTCCAAGATTGCTGAACTTGGCGTTCCCGAGTACAATCACCCGACGAGAGTCATTGGGAGCCAAGGTCGGTCCTTGAAAGGCATTGAGCTTAATGTTGCTTGTAGATGCTAAGATGTTATGACAGGACATCTCGGCACGATTGACTACATCTACTCAACCATTGCCGATCTGGGTGACTACTACAAGCTCTCCAACCAGTCTTTCGGTGCCGTCGTTGGAAACGTAGCCGAAAGCCGTCTGGTCATTGGGAACACTGTACCTTCATCCGCAACACCAATGAGTCTCACGCCTCCCACAGCCAAGCACGAACCAGTGTACGGACCTTTGATCCTCGTCCAAAACGACGGCTGCTCTGCCTCCGACTATCCCAGCAATGTGACCAACTCCATCGCCTTCATCCGCCGTGGCAACTGCGCTTTTGGCGACAAGTCCGCCAATGCAGGTAAAGCGGGAGCCCTGGCCGCCATCATCTACAACAATGAAAACGGCAGCGTGTCAGGAACCCTGGGCACACCTTCCTCCGACCACGTAGCCACCTTTGGTATCTCGCTGGAAGAAGCCCAGCCTTACATATCCCAGCTCCAAAACGGCACCAAGGTTGATTCTATCGCTTACATGGATGCCACTGTCGATGAAATAACTACTGTCAACATCATCGCCCAGACCACGGCCGGAGACCCGGATAATTGCGTCATGCTCGGCGGCCACAGCGACTCCGTCGCCGAAGGCCCCGGCATCAACGACGACGGCTCGGGCACCATTTCTCTCCTCGAAGTCGCCACCCAGCTCACCAACTACAATGTCAACAACTGCGTGCGTTTCGCCTGGTGGGCAGGCGAAGAAGAAGGTCTGCTCGGCTCAAACTTCTACGCCAACAACCTCACCGCCGAACAGAATCTCAAGATCCGCCTGTTTATGGACTACGACATGATGGCTTCCCCCAATTTCGCGTATCAGGTATACAATGCCACCAATGCTGAGAACCCCAATGGATCAGAGGAATTGCGTGTCTTGTACGAGGACTGGTACATCGAGAACGGCCTGAACTTTACGTACATACCCTTTGACGGAAGAAGCGATTATGTCGGCTTCATTGAGAATGACATCCCCGGCGGTGGCATTGCTACCGGAGCCGAGGGCGTCAAGACCAAGGACGAGGCGACCATGTTTGGCGGTGTGGCTGGAGATTGGTATGATCCCTGCTACCATCAGATTTGCGATACGATTGACAATCTGAACCTCACCGCTTGGGAGGTCAATACCAAGGTAAGAGAACCTGACTGCATTCGCTGTGTTGGAGATACTGATGTAGTGAACAGTTGATCGCTCATTCGGTGGCCACGTATGCCGAGTCGCTCAAGGGCTTCCCGAAACGCACCTTGAGTGAGCAGCAGCAGATGTCGGTGGCAAGCAAGCCTCTTCGCAAGTACAAGGGCAAGAAGCTCCTTCTGTAAAACATTTTGTATGCATAGGGGTGGCTAGACTTTTGCTTAGATTGGTTTGCGATAGAATCGTCAGTCAGTCGATCATCCTAGAGATGCCTCTTTTTTTTTCTTCCTAATCGCATTTTTGGGAATCAGAGAATTTTTCCAGTGGAAAGAATTTTTTTTTTCTTTTGCTACCCAGTGCACTTGCCGTTTGTTTTTGGATCGTATGCGTTTGACTGAATATCACTCAAAGCCAAGCGGGTGCAATCATCTAATCTAGTCCATACAAACAGCCTACGCAGTTCTTTTTGTCAAGACCATCAATCATGATGACTGTTTCGGGAGGGGGGATGTTCGCGACAGTCTCTACCCAAGGATGGACGGATGGCAAGATGGCTAACTAATACTGCCCGATACCATATTTCGATGGAAGGGCAAGTAAGATAGCAGGTTAACGATAACCTCCTCGCCTTTTGTCTTTAAACCGGCCTTCCCGGATTATGGACATTTTGTTCTTTCCCAAACATCCTTTTCCGCTCTTTAGTAATGATTGGAAAGAGAGATATAATGGTCACTTTGAAGAAAGAATAAAAAAAAAGATGAAGAAAGTCCAAAAAAGACAAAAATCAAGCTAGTCGCATGGTTCTTTATCTAGAAAAAGAACCCCGACTCTTTCCACCCCTTCTTCCTCTGTAGTATTCATTATACCCACTAATATCCCTCCCTACCAACATGATCACACTCTAGCCCTGGTAATCATCGAGCTTGACGCAGTAACAGCCACCGAACTCGCCGCAGTAGCAGCCACCGAACTCGCCTCAGTACCCGCCACCGAACTCACCCCAGTCCCATCATCAGCAGTAGCAGACAACAACGTAACCTCGGGATGCGCAAAAAACGCAGACCCCAACCCCTGACAATCCGTCGGCAACGGCCAAAACAACCCCGGATCCCTATGATCAGAATCAAAATACGGCAAGTCCGGTCTTGGGGAGCAGGTCATGGTTTCGCCGTGAAAGATGAATTTGGTCGTGGTTGCGGAGGGGGATAGTGGCGAGGAGAAGAGATTTAAAGGGTTGGGGATTCGTGTGCTGTGGGTGCTGTTGCTGTAGGGAGCGCCGGGTGCTGGACGAGTTATGTAGACGGTTGTTCCTGGCGTGCCGTATCGGGTTATTGTTACTGTTGGGGTGGATTGGCTCGTCGTTGCCATAGTGCGTACGTCCTCTTCACCCAGAGATTCCAATGCTGAGGAGCTTGAGATGCCATTTCTTGGTGATCCGGGTTTGCCGGATTGCCCAGAGGAGACTTTGGTGTTTTCCTTTGTCTTGGTTGCCATATCATACAAGGAGTCCAACAGTTCCTCCCAGTTCTGGGTCATGTCCTGACGGTCCCTGTAAATCATTCCGATTTTAGCAAGTTGAGCAGAATACAAAGAACCTTTTTTTTTTGAGCGGGAAATGATTCTACGTACGAGGGATATCTGGTAACAGTAACGAACGAAGAAGCAGTGGTAGTATCGACATCGATTATCGCTGTGGCCATGACGACGGCCATCAGCATACCGGTAAAGAGCTTCAGCAACTGCATCATTGATACTTGATACCACGAAGAGATGAGAGTGGTGAAGAAAAAAAAAGCAATGGAGGAAGTAGCTGGAGGTCTTTCTTATCATCTAGAGGCAAACTGTGGGCTGATCGAAGTGTGTATCATCGTCTAGATTGCTCAAATAAGCACACGGATAAGGATGGCATGTAACAAAAGTATGAGTGGTCATCAAGTTTTAATACATATCGTATTTGATGTACGTAGAAGCAGTAAGCTCTCTCTACCAAGGCCTAAATACACAATCAGTGAAGTAATTTCGAGATACTGTTCCCTGCAACAACAGTAGTTCGCAAAATGCCATGTAAACAGAAAACTGAAGGAGAATAATACTTCAAAGCATACAAATAGAGTTATATAAAACCCGCTCATTACCGCGCAAACATCTCACCACGCCTTCTCTGCTTCGTAGAAACAAAAAAAAAACATCTCCACTCCAGACCCACACGGCAAGAGCAGAAAACTTAGAATAGACAGAACAAGAGACAAAAAAAAAGGCTATCGCAGGAAGTTACTGCACTAGAATGCATATATTCAAGAATTAACCAGATTGTTACGTTGTATATGTAGATTCGAGCTGTCTGTAGTTGATGATCATTGCCTAGTGTAAGCCGTACATTAAATCGGGATCTGGCTATAAGTACTACTTGGAGAATTCCCCTTTGAGCATACCTAGCATCCCGTACGACTGCGAGACTTGACTCCGCAGGCTCCCCTATCCAGCTGAAGAATAGCTGCCCACCTATGAATAAGTAGACATGGCAAAGAAACAGGGTTATTAAACTTACGTATAGTAAGAGGTATCTCCTTTCTCCCTACTTTCCTCCCTTCCTACTTATCTCCCTTCTTAACTAGTTACCTCCTCTATTTTATACCATTTCCCTTCTCTCCTCCCTCCTATTTATACCGTTCTACCCCTTTACTATCTCCTTCCCTTACTGTCCCCCCCTACCTTCCTGTTTCCCCTCCCTTAAAGTAGGTTTACGAGATCCTTCTAGAGTACTACTGCTCAATTCCGAAGTTCTCGTAGAGAAAAAAAAAAGATTGTACCATACTATCCCACAGACACGAGATTCCTTTTTTCTTTCTTTTTTTGCATGATTACCTCTCCAATCAATTGTTGACAACAACACCATCTCTACAACGACTACAGAGACCCCCATCCCAAACCCCGCAGCCCAGCAATAGTAGTATCCTCGAGTCCCACCCCTACATGACCACTGTCCCCACTCCCCCCCTCCATTTCACTCGCCCCGCCGCCCAGAAAAATGACATGGTAACAGCGCTTAAACATCTCAATCCCCGCCAGCAACCTCATACCCTCGACATCCAGCCTCTGCATCCGCATGCCCGCGGGACAATCTTGCCAAGCTCTGAACGCCGAGGCCGCGAGATTGCGGGCCGCAAAGTCAAGCGTGTCGTTCCAGGTTCGGGCCGCAGGCGTAAGTGCTGCTGCATTGTGTAGCTGGTCGTCGATATCCTCAAAGGACGCTATTTCGATTGTTTGGTCCGGCCTAGCAGAGAAACGGTCACTGAGGATGCGGAGATTGCGGGTGAGAAGCAAGATGGCCTTGGCCTTGCCGGTGGCCCGATATACGTAGTCGATGAGAGTCAGACTCTGCTCTGCAAGGTTGAAGATGGCGGAAAATAGGCGCATATATCCCGCGTTTGCCGCCAGAAGCCTCAAATCGATGGATATAGCACAAGAATAAAACGCTGCTAGGAGTGAGTGCAAGCCGCCGAGGTCCGCATCTACTGCGGCCAAGTCTTTGACGTTGAGGTCATAGATCAGGTCCTCGACGACCATTGCAGCCGACTCAATGAGTGGCTCCGCCAATATCCAGATTGAACAGGATGAATCCATGAACGACATGTAAGCTGGTAATATCGCTTCGAACATGACGTGCCGAAGCAAACGTGACGAGTTGCCAGTGAGAGCCTGGTGTATCTGACTGACAAGATATGGTTGCTGATCATCTGCAGCCGCTCTCTCGCTGACAGTCTGCACAAAGACAGCAAGCTGTTTTCGAGCTCGAGGATCTGCTAGCTTGGGAGCATAGCTCTTGAGCCTCGCGATGACATACGTTGGATCACCAGAAGGAAGTGGGAAAGCGGTCGAATCAACGAAAAAGGCATCAACAGGTCGGATGTCAGAAGTATACTGCTGCATCAAAGAGACAACCTGCTGTACAAAGGTGACGTACGATCCACGAACTTCTGAGTAAAAGGATCCATCAAGTCGACTCATCATGTCCTGAAGTTGTTCGTAGGTGGTGCGCATGAACTGCATAGCATTTTTGAGCATGTCTGCGTATTCTCTTCTTCTCTCTGACGCCGTAGACGTATCCAACAAGCCCAAAGAAGTATGCATATTGGACAACGCGCTGCCAATAAGACTGACTCGCCTCTCACGGAACTGAGTTGAGCTTATGTGGTACTGCCCGGTTTGAGGATCGACTGCAAAAGGAAGATTGTGCACCAAGGGCTCGTGGTGTGCATTATTCAACAAGCTCGTTGTAAGCAGGTGCTGATACTTGAGCATCGCTTCACGCTCCAGCAGCGACACGAACCAAGCATTCAGGAAGAGACTCCGATGGTCATCAAGACTTGCTTTGTCACGCTTGATAACAGAATCCAGAAAGTAGCAGGTGTACTTGTTTCTCTGCTCAGTATCTCGAAGCTGGAACCATGACGTCGAATTGTATGAATCCAGAAAGTTCGACCATGCAGCAGTATTATCTCTGATCAGGTGGTACGCAGTCGCGGTCCAGACGTCCACTAGTCTTCTCAATAACTCGTCATCGGGACTCTTCTCTGACCCAAAGCACGTAGAAAGAAGTTCAGCAAGTGGTTCTTGCAGGAACGTCGCTTCTGAATGTCTTTGTTCGGATGCAATGACTCCCTGCTCCACGACTTGATCCATGAATGTCCAGTCGCCATAATCCTGGCTGTCATCGCTTCCCGGTTGGCTTTCATTCTGCATGGCCTTGTAAAGTCTATCCTTGGCACTCAGGAGCTCTTCAACGATCTGCAAAGTCTGGATAACAGCAGTAGACAGCCTCGGCTGGCCAATGTCAAAAAGCTTCAAGACTTCCATCGCATTGGACTGCTCAAAGACATTACGAGCTACAGACCACGATGCACAGAGCTTGATGGCATTGCGCATGGCAAGAAGAAGGTCCTGTAGAGTGGCGAAAACACTTCTTTGATTCGTGGCAATGGTTGTCTCCAAAAGCTCGGACGTAATCTCCGTAGAGCCCTTTGATCGTTCAAATGCGAATTGTGCTTCGGCGTCTGAACGTGCGAGACGATATTGGGAAGTAGTACTGGTGATCATATCTTTGAACCAGGAACTTAACACATCCAAATCGCTCGAGGCTTGGCTCTGAGAAAGGTGATAGCGAGCGAGTAGACCCCAAGCGTGGACGCCGAGTCGACAGGCTTCTCGATGAGAATTGTCATGGTCCACCAGATCCTTGATCATCTGAAGACGAGGACCGCATCCGAAAGGCAGTACCCAGTAGAGCGTACACAGTAGGTCGTGATGATTACGTAGAGCGTCCAAATCGATATGGGTCAACTCTTGGTCCTTCCGATACGTACGACCGTGATTCGGGATAAATCTCCATGCAAATCCGCGGACCTTGTTATTGGGGTACACTTCTTGGAGTCCTCGCAGCCCAATGACGAGCAGCTTCAAGAATATGTGAAAGGTAGTATCGCGAGGCTCGAGCTCAATCGCAGGATTTTTGTCAAGGTCTTCGAGAAATCTAGGTGAACCGTGGCCTTCCTCGCGATGTAGCTGACGAAGATTGTTTCTCGCGAAAAAGTCGTATATCGTACCCAGGGCAATCTCACACCTTCGCCAGCCCCATCGAGTAATCAGACGATATACTCTAGTCAGGCATGCGCGAATATAGTCGTTTAGAGTCGCACTGCGAGCTTTGCTTGTGGCAGGATACAACTCGAATGTTCGTTGCAGTAATGACTTGATCAAGGCCCAGTTGTCGTTTGACATGCTGAATCTACTCTTCGGTGTATAGATTCCCTTAGAGTCAATCTCTAGCAGGGGCTGTACACAAAAAGCGTCGTACCATATCTGATCGAGCGAGTGAATGTTGCAAGTCTTGCCAATTGCTTGACAAAGTTGTGAATTCAAAATGTCAGCAAGCGATGAGGGAGCCTGTGTCCTTGTAAGAACATGATTGACAATTACAATGCTCTTGACTGCAATTTCGCGCTCTTGAATTCCAGAGTCTCGCAGTCTGTATTGTCGATGAGATTCCAAGAACTCTCTTATCGGAGTGAGCCTGGGAGGTAAGGCTAGAGAAAGGACCTTCTTGCTCAGTGCAACACATTTCGCCAAGAGTGCCGCTTGCACACGAGGATCGAGGGCCAAGTTTGACGAGATGCGCACAGATTGTGCAGTTATGCATAGCAGATATAGCAAAGAATCTACCAAAAGCCTGTCGACGAGGACTCGAGTGTCTGGATGTGATTTGAGTGCAGCCGTCTGTTCTTCAATCATGTCCAGTAACTCATCGGCGAAGCGTGAGATGCGAGTCAAACTGGACGATCTGTCGATGGAATCAAGAAAATGTATGCATCCCGACAGATATCTCACTATAGATCGCAGGAAATAATTGAATCGAGTATTGGTATCCTCAATCGCGTTTTGCCGCATCTCATCGCCCTCAAAGTCACTGGCCGCTCGCAAGTCTTCTTTACATGTGGAAAGAATGAGACCGAGGCCGACTGAGACGTCTTCATTCCATGCGGACCATTGCAGTAAGCGACCGCCAGCTTCGATGGTGATGTGACCTGCGGGAAGATCGAGATTGCGATCACGTAGCGTCAAACTGTCATTAAAGTCACCACTCCCTACGAATGTGCCGGCAGCAAAAAAGGTACCAACTTCAAGAGGCCGAACGTCAAAGTCTGTAGGATATCGTGTACCAAAGACGCCCAATCCTTGCAGTACCTCATCCATGACTGGAACATGGGTCGAGTCATTGCCTGTGTCTGGAGTGGGAAGGCATGCATCTTCCGCGGGTAACGGCTCGTCAGGTTGCCGAAATGTAGTAGTCTCGACATCTAATCGCCGAGCGGGCTTCTTTCGTGTCCGTTGCTTCACCGGGCCACTGTCGGTGCCTGTCATATGAACGTCTTGGTGTGCTGCCTCTGGCAAATCATTCCTGTCTTGGAGAAAGCGTTCAAGGCGAAATCGTGACGCTGGCTGAGCTCCTCTGTCACGAGCGAAGATTTCCATCAAACGCGACGGAGGGGCACCAAATTCTACAGGATCTGAGTGTCGTGTTCCGCCTTGTATAGTGCTCTCAAGCTGGGCTGGTCGCATGCGATGATCTCTTTCAAACAAGGCTCGTTGATCTGGTCGAAGCGTGCGCATGCGACCTTGCGCAGAATGGTCGGTCCTGCGAATCTGCCTCAACTGGGCAGGTCTTGCAGAAAACAGGGGATGTGGTTTCATGCGCATGCGGGTCGTCGAGAGAGGAACGGGCGTACCATTATCAAATTCCGGAGGTGCAGGCGGACGTTGTGTTGGAGGTTCGTCAACGGGCTGCCCGCCTCTTGGTGCTGAAGGCTTGAAAGTTCGCGTGAGATTGCCTGCTTTCCATGACTGCAAAGGCTCCAGTGCTTCGTGGGTATCTTCTCTCGTGGCCAGCCGTATAGTCTTGTGAGTAGGACTTTGCCTGCCTTGATCAGGCCTCTTTCGAGCTTGACGAGCCGCGAGACGGACGAATTGAGGTTTTGGGGCACCCCGAAACACCGCCGGCACGGTCTCATGACTATTCGCGACATCTAGGATACTTAGCTGGACAGGCCTTTTCGCTCTTGGTCTTCGTTTTGCTTTGGTGCTTGACCTGGGGTTGGAAACAGTTCTGCGAGAATGCACATTATTGGATGCGGCAGTACGTTGGTCAGACTTGGAAAATTTCGGTCGGTTGTGCTCCGTAGGAAACATGTCCGTAACCCTCAGCTGTTGTGTCTTACTTCCAGGCAAACGAAAGCGTGGTTTCATCGCTGTCGGAAACATTGCATCAATCTCATCGTGCTCTTCGACTTCTGCTGTCTCAAATCTTTGGCTTGGTGGAGACCGTGTTGAAGGAGAAGGCAGTCTTGTCTGGAACAAGCGAGGAGCACCAACCTCCTCAAGAGAACTGTATGATGCCGAATCATCTGAAAAGATGACACGACTGTTCTGCCGGTTGAGAGTAGCGGAGCCTGTAGTTGGCCTTCGCTGAGCCACACCTTTGACGGGCGCATTTGCTCTCGGAGTACCAATCTGTGCTTCTGGGGGCCTCGCGGGAGGGGATGGATTATGTCTGTTCAATCTGAGGTATGAAGCGGGTAGAACGCCTCTGATCTTCCGGCGCATACGCATCAATTGCATTTCATCAGGATCCGAATCCGCAGACGAGCTTTGCTCAGGAGCAGCATCATTCAGAATGGTAGTCTCGTCATCAGAAGAAACAAGGATGTGTCGAGAGCGTCTGACCGACGTCGAAGCGGGCCTTTCTGGAGAGGAAGGAAGCGAAGCCGGTGCAGCTACAGGAGACAGCCTTCGAGGAAGCCTGAAACGTGGAGCTGCAGGTGTTGGATCGACGTTGGGTGGACTAGAAGTTTGAGGAGGGGACGGCGGCAATAGGTCTTGATTGATAGCGCGCCCAATGCCAGATGGAGTGCGGATGAGGTTCAGAGATTTGAGCTTACCTCTAGCTCCCGAGGTCAAAGTCGTTAAGTTCTTGTCGGCATGTGTCTTGCGACGCTTGGGTCCTTGTTGAATAGCACCGTTGATGTAGCGACGTAGTGCTGTGTCAATGTCTGGAAACTCATCATCGGCATGGCCAAGAATGTTTCGCAAATCATCGGCTTGTTGATGCGAAGAGGTAGAAGAGTCAGGCGGAGTAGTTTCCTGGGTTTGTGAGGCATTTTGATGAAATGCCTGACTTTCATCCTGTTGGAATTCGGCATCTTGAGAGTCATCTTGATCTCGAGGCCTCTGGCTGTTGGTAGCAACTTGAATCGGCCGCAATCCTCGAGCCTTGAGCGAGCGGCGGTATTGTTCGATCTCAATCAGATAAGGATGAAGCTGAATGGCCTTTCTCGCTCGAAGGTTGCGTCTTGGCTGTTCAGCTGCGAGGAGAGCAAGCTGGTGGTCGGAGAGGGAATCAAGTGCTGTGCCCTGCACTTGTGGTGTAGAGGTGGTAGTCGTCCTCGCCGTACTTGGAGGTTGGGCATAGAACGGCTGAGGAGAAGACAAAACTCGCATGTCGACATCAGAAAGATCCGAGCTGGAGACGGATGTGCGTCGCTCGGATTGGGCAGGAGCAGCCCCTGGACTTGGCGATGCCTCAACTCCAACCATCTCATCAATATCAACAAAGTCATCATCCTTGTCTTTTTCCTCGTCGTCGACATGCATCGAATCATCATCTTGCTGCGTGTCTTGGTTTTCTGTATTGACGATCCTTTTGGTGATTTTGAGTGCCCCAGGCTTGAACTTCCGACTGTAGGTTCTGACATTCTTGTTTGTCTCTTCCGGTTCCTTGCGAGATTGAACAATCAAGATTACTGGCCCTTGTCTGCGTTGCGGCGTGTCCAGACTGGTCGAAGGCTGTGTACCTTCTTGAATCTCTTTCGTTTTCAAGCTCAGAGTGTCTTCTGACTGCTTGGATTCTTCGTTCTGGATCAACCCATCGCTAATAAGTTCTACAGAACCCTGTCGCGGCGTCGTTCGTGTGGTATTGATTTGAGAAAGTGCAGTGTTGGTGTTGTTGTCGGACAAGCAATCTTGGTCCAGGACAAGCTCTTCCTCATCCGAGTCCGGGACATAACCTCGCAGTCTCCATTCCTTCATTTGATTCATTCATGTCTCTTTTCACAGACAAAATATCGAAGCGTGAGAGGCGTGTTCAGGCACGCGTGTGGGACGCGAAGCACTTTGACAACGGTTCGCGAGATGGACGCGCCGCATGACGTCGCTTCGCCAAGCATTTTTTGCAGTCGTCGTTGTCGTCCATCAATGCGAGCAAATGAGACATCAACCACATAGGTAGTACACACACGGCTTAAATATGAATAGACTAATCGCTCCTGTGTTGGCGACTGTCTGTGGCGTCTGTACAGCCTACGCGGCGCTCGCACCGGAACTCCAGAAACAGGCAGCCGAGCGTGAAGGAAAGAATGTCGAGACTTTCAAAGTAGAACACGCCGTGGCAATGTATGTACCAAGATTGCTCTCTCTGTAAAAAAAAAAGAAAAAAAAGCTAACCCAAACAGCCCCCCAACCAAGGCTGAACAGCACGAGATAGCGACAATAGACAACAACGCCTCGATTGGTGCAGCAGTGAGAGAGAAGGTACAAGATGTCAAGCATGAGCTCAAGACTGAAGTGGCGCCCCAGAAGGCGTGGTGGGGACTTTCCATGTTTGGAGCCTCACAAGGGGGCAGAGAAAGTCCAAAGAAACCTTGATGTTGAATCGGAATGAACATGATTGGCATACGACCATCTAAAATAACAACAGACCAAGACGAGACCCCCTGGATATGAAGAAGAAGAAAAAGTCATGACAAACGCCAACTTGGACAAGCAAATCTAAGAAAAGTCCTCATCCTGGCTCTCAATCTTCTCCTTGATGCGCAGAAGCACCGTCGTCTGCCACTTGTTCAGTTTTTGCATCTGGTCAAACTGGAACAAGCGGTCGGCGAACATGTCCTGGTCGCCCGCCTCGACTGCCTCTTTGAGGTCGTTGAGGAGTTGGAACTCGCGCGTCGACATGAACTGGCCGTGCTTTCCTCGCCATTCGTCAAAGGCACGTGCTGTGGCCACCATGTCCTGTGTTTGTAGTGTATCAGCATAAAGATTCTTTCAAAAAAGATCAAAACATACTCCTGTGGCCAAGTGGCAGATTCCGGCTTGGAAGAGGTAGTTTTTGATGTTCCACGCCAGCAGATTGTTGTTTTGGGCCTTGTCGGCTGCCGTCTCGTAGCCTTCGATGGCGCTGCGGTAGTCGCCCTCTAGAGCTTGCAAGTCCGACAGAGCCAGCGTGATTTTGTTCTCGAGTGCAGGAGCAGGATCTTGCTTGTAGCACTTGAGTGTGTCCTTGTAGGCCTCGATGGCCTTTGCATTATCGCCCAACACATTCTGGTAATGGCCCGCCAGACTCTCGGTATTTGTGGCGGCGGGCCTCCAGCGGCCCAACTGCTTCTGCTTCTCTATTGCCTTGACCAACATTTCGGCCGCCTTTTCGGGCTGCGTCTCATGATACAGCTTGAAGGCCTCGTTGTACAAGTTGACCGCATCCAAGGGCTCTTCCAGGTTTTCGGTGCTGATGCGGGCCGCGGCTTCCAAGGCTTCGCCGCAGGAGGTTGTAGCGAGGGAGATGGCAGACGGGTCCGAGAGGGTGGTGATCTTGACGCGGTAGGCGTTTGCCGCTGTACGGTACATTTCCACCGCTCGTTCGTATTTTTCGGCTTTTCCGCCGAAGAGGGAGAAGCCGCCCGTGGCTGCTTTTTCTTGCTTGATGGCCTGGATTGGTGTTAGCTTGTGGATGAACGAGCGGCAGGGGCAGGTAGAGACGAGGGGTTTGGATGGTTGCGCATACTTTGTTGAGCAGCTCTTGCTCTGCTGCTAGTGATGAGGCCATGATGGAACGTGTATGTGATGAAGCGAAGGTGCTTCGGTCTCGTTGTTGTTACTGTTGCTTGCCTGCCCGGGTGTTGGCGCTGACGTACTCGGACCCTGCCCCGCTGTGATTGGCCGCAGACTCGAATATCAGAATAACCTTGGAAATCATCAACAACACGTATTATTTCTTCTTTATCGCCATCATCAGTCAAAAACATCAAAATTCACCATGTTCATGATGATGGCCTCGAAAATACAACAACGCTTGCTGCGCTTGAAGCCTCAAAGCGCAACCTTCCATTCGAGACCTCTTCTCAACCAACACAAACCCACAAACATTAACGTCCAAGACCTTCTCTCAAAACCAACCTGGTCCCTCGACTCTTTCCTTCCCTCTGCCTCTTCTTCTCCCTCCACAATCCCCTCAATAACCTCAAATCAACTACACCATCTCCTCCGTCTCTCGGCCCTTCCTCCCCCTGCAAGTCCCGCCGAAGAAGAAAAAATGTTAGCCTCGCTGTCATCGCACCTGCACTTTGTAAACGAGATTCGCAAGGTGGATGCCTCACACGTGAAGCCATTGCAGAGTTTGAGGGATGAGACTGCGGAGGCCCAAAAGGAGGGTGAGGTAAAGTTGCAGGATTTGAGGGAAGCCTTCGAGAGCGAGGAGGTCAAGGGCAAGTACTACAAGAGGATCAGACGAAAGCAGGAGCATGCCGAGCAGGGCGAGAGCGCTGAAGACTGGGATGTGCTTGGAGCTGCGAGGAAGAAGGTGGGCAGGTATTTTGTTGTTGATGGCGGCAAGGATGCTTGAGCTCAACACCTCTTCCTGCACCAGTGAAGGTGGAGTGAACTTATTCCCTTGGAGGGCGCTATTTTGGAGCTGGCCTCAAAGCTTCAACTTCTGGACGTTTGAAGCGAGCCCAACGACACCTCCCTCCCCTTCATCTCTCATTGCCAGCTTGCTATTCTGGCTGCTTCGATCGCGCTTTTGACCGGTGTGGGGAATCTGCCATGGACGGAAGGCATGAGAAATCCAGTCTCTGCGACAACTTTGACACAAACACGGTCGAAAATTTGATGAATGGATTTCTTTGCCACAAGAGTGAAGACAGCAACAACCAACACAAAGCTTCGAAGCAGCAAGAAAATCATCCGCAACAGTCAAATCCTTTCGACATCGACCTTTGGATGCTCAACTACCATCAGTCGGGTGTGGATGATACCGTCATTTGGACGCGTGACGAGACTCTGCCAACCAAATTCAAGACAACCGAATACGTCCATGCCCAAGCATACCATTCAGCGCTTTCCTTGCAACTGAAAACTCCAAACCCAATCGAACCGGACTGGGCTGAGAGAATATGGACCACTTGGTCACAGAGAAAAAACCATCCCACTGTAATCGCTTATCATGATTGCAATGAAGAACCGCTGGACCTCGTTGTAGTCAATAATGGTTTCGACGACTTGCGAGAGACGAGAGAAAAACTCAAGACCTGCGTTCACGTCCCACAAGTCTCTCAGCTTCTTTACGAAAGCCTGGTTGATGTGGAATACACCCTCAAGACTCTCAAATCCCTCATCGAACAACGCCAAACATCCTCTCTTGAGGATCCAAAGGCCAAACGCAAACGCAAACTCGGCAATCTCAACATGGAGGAAACTGTTCGTTTTGTGCTGCAATGTCTCGACAACCAAAATGCTTTTGCGGAAACAATACTAGGCAAGCCAAACCGTTTACTTCAAGAAGGCTTTGAGCTAGTGAAGGCAGTTCTGGTCGAGGTTTTCGACCTGCCATCACTGTCGCTTTCTGCTGGCCATGAAATCTGTGATGTTTTCAATCATCTCTCGAGCGGGGAGGGGAAGCAAAATTGGGTGGATGACGAGACTACGGAAGATAGAGGAGTGTCGGACGATGGCTCAGAGGACGAGACCTCAATTCATCATGAGTGCAGAACCAAGCGTCAGAGACACGACAGCAATCGTGATGAAGACTTTGCCACGTCATCGATAATGACAGAAGCTGAACTAGAGCTCGAGGACCTTAAGCTCTTACATGCAAGATACAGAGACATCAGTCACCGCCACAAGATACGATCGACAGGCAACGATTCCTTTATTTCACCCAGGGGTATAGCTGCTTCGCCCAATTACTTGCCTTCGCCTCCACCGACTGCGAAGAAAGCCCCGACGCAAAAGACACCAAAAAAATCTAGAATATCGAAATCAACGAAGACGTCGATGACACCAACCAGAACACAACCGAGAAGATGTTCAAAATTCGTCGGGACTGGTCAAGCTCAGACTACGCCCACGCAGACGGCAGAAGACCTCTGGCTGAACCATCTCAAGCTTCTGCGTGCTTCGCGAGATCTCGAGTCTCTACACACCGCAGAAGCGGAAAGCGCTGTGGACTATCCAGACGATCTTGGTCATCACGAGGCATCTCTCCATGTACCGGAGAGAGGATTGCGACACGGCACCCGCGCGGCAAACAAGGTAACGACGTTGTCAAAGAAACCTGCGCGGCTGCACACAGTCTTGCGATCTCGGGGGTTGCGTGGTTAGTGCCAGGGCCAGATTAGTGAAGAGGAATGAATGTAAGGAGATTATCAGGGCGCTGGAGCAAGAGTTCGGTTATTCCTTTACATGAGAGCATTTTTCTTTTTTTTTTCTCGGTATATACGACGGGGAAACGAGGATATTGGGCTTGAGGACATGGAGAGAGAAGAGAGTCTGTTCAACAAGTACGAGAGGTTCTGACGCCATTCGGAGATGGGATTGTGGAAGATACCCAGGTAGGTAATGATGGAAAAAAAGAAGATGGAAAGGGCAGGATAATGCATAGAAGAGATACAGGGCATGACGAACATCACAGCGTGCGAGAAGCATACCTACATGTACTCAGACGATAATACATAACCACTAAGATCGATCTTCTGCTCTTTGCATGTACGATATCATTCCCACTTTTTCTGCTAGTGACTGTGCGTGAGTACCTAGTCACAAGTGAACCGACAATCACATCGATCGGATCCTTAGATGCAAGCAAGCACGACACCTCAAACCTACAAATCCCTATCACAACAACTTCAACCCCCCAGTAACGCGATCAACCATACTCTTGGGCGCAGGCCCAACCCCCAACACTGTGGCACTGCCACTCGCAATCTGCGTCCTGCCAGCATCACGCACAATCTTTGCGCACACACCCAGACTCATTGCCTGCGCTTGCAACACCAACAGCTCTTCCTCACTTTTGACTTGCAGCGCTACTTTGGCTTGGCCGTAGTTCTCCCAGCGGGTTAGGATGGGTGAGTTTTGGTTGGCGAGGGTTTTGTAGCAGGAGAGGGTTGCGTGGGAGCATTGGGCTGCTATTTTGCCTGTTTTTGAGGGAGGGAGAGTTAGGCGGGTTTTGTGTGTGTTTGGGTTAGGGGTTGGGGGTTTTTTGGTTGATGGGTTGTTATTGTGGGGAGATGGTGTATGATTGCCATAGCTAGGAGAGGTGGTGCAGGAATGTCATGTTTAGGAAAGGTGTGACAATGCGGAAAGGTCATGTTTAGGAGAGGTGTGATGATGCAGGATTGTCATGTTTAGGAGAGGTGTGATGATGCAGGATTGTCATGTTTAGGAGAGGTGTGATGATACAGGATTGTCATCTTTAGGAGAGATCGGAATGGTCATGTTTGGGTGAGGTCATGAAGAACGGTTGTGCTTGGAAGTAATCATGGATAATTTTCATGCTTAGAGAAGTATGAGTAGTGTTGGATTTGTCAGGTGAGGCGGTGGGTTGTGAAGAAGGCGTTTCTTTCCTCTTTCGGGGCATGGGATACGTGGAATGTTTCTGAAGGGTAAGTGGGACGTGTGTGTTGCCATCCTGATGGTCCAGAATACTCAAGACATGCAGGCGGTGTGCAACAAAAAGCAATACGAGTGTGCAAGATACCGAAGATGGAAAAAAATGATACGTACCTTTTGTCATGCCCAGATCGGTGCGTACGACGAGAACAAGCTTGCATTCCTCATTGTGATCCTCGAACTTTGCAAGCTCTTCATCATCTTCTGAATCCTCGAGTTCGCTGTCATTGTCGTCATTAGGTTTCGCGTTTGTAGGGCCGCGCGTATGTTGCTGAGTAGGAGTGCTGCCGAATACTCCAATTGATGAAGCAGCACCCAGAAAATAGCCGGCCAAACCTGCGACAACGGATGCGCCGAATGCAACTGCCCAGACTGAGGGGGTTTCTGTAACGCGTGTCTCCATTGTGCTGGTTCTCCTTTTTTTTCTATTCTTCGGCTCCTCTTTGTTGCAGTTGCGCTTGGAATTCGATGTGGCTTTGCGCCGCTATGACATGTCGCGTGCGTTCTGGCCGAAAGTCTTGGTTCGGAGGGACATTTGTCTGCATCTTCCATACAACCTTCCTCCGTGAAGTACAAAAAGTACATATACCTACGTTTACAAATGTACAATTCTCGCTTTAACAATTATTTGGCAGGCGAGAGATTTTCCTGCAGCCACAACTTTTGAACTCAGATATACAAATGGGGTTCAGGACCCCGAGTCATCCTTTTGGGCAATTCCATCGACGGTCGAGCAAATGATGCCATTCAACTCGACTTTTGTATCATCCCGAGTGCACGGGTAACGCTAATGTAAGCATGCAGGTCCGGGGTCGACATCAGATGCATATGGGGGCGGGCGTCTGGGGAAAATTATTATTACTCATGACAAAGTGTCGTGAAGATGATGGAACCAGAACTGTTCTCGGGTTTACTGAAACGGTGGTGACAAGCACGTAAAAGCACGCCATTGGGGGCACACACCATGAGCCTTCCTCAAGTCCGTAAGCCTTTCCAATAATGAGTACTTATTAGAGCTGGTCTGCTCTTGCACTCTTTGATCTTTCAAACTCTCTTTCTTGTTTGCCATCTCCAATCAGTTATCTCTGCAAAGCAATTAAGCGGCCAATTCGGATTTACATTACTGCGCTCAGCCACACGTTCCAAACGATTCGCCTATCATCACCAACGACGAAACCCGACCTTCACGTGCAAAAAGACGCCTGTTCGAAGGATTGCCACCTAGAAAACGCCCTATCTGCTAAGAAATTAATGTCTATCAATTGATAGAAGGGCGTGAGATTTCTCCGACTTGGTTGTAACAGTCGCATGATCACTTTGCCGAGATAGTCGATCGAGCGAAATTACCCCCTGTGATCCTACTTGAGCCATCATCTCCCTTGCCACTTTTCTCCTTCCCAACTCATCACAACTCAACACAAGACAATCGCAGCAGTCATGGCTTCCACTCCTCCAGAGACACCCCCTCCTGGATTCTTGGGCCAGAATGGCGCATCCACACCCCAAGTTCCCGACACACCCAATATCCTCTTCATCATGGCCGACCAATTGGCAGCGCCTCAGTTGAAGATCTGGAACGAAAAGTCGCAGATCAAGACCCCCAACCTCGACAAGCTTGCAGAGCAATCTGTCATCTTCGACTCGGCCTACTGCCCGTCGCCTCTCTGCGCTCCTTCGCGCATGTCGCTCGTCACCGGACAACTTCCTTCCAAGCTCGGCGCATACGACAATGCCTCGGCCATTGGCTCGGACGTCCCCACTTTCTCACACTACCTTCGCCACGCTGGCTACGAAACCGTCCTGGCCGGCAAGATGCACTTCATTGGCGACCAGTTGCACGGCTGGGAGAAGAGACTGACCCCCGACATTTACCCCGGGGACTTTGGCTGGGCTGTCAACTGGGATGAACCCGACACTCGTCTCGAGTGGTACCACAACAGCAGCTCCATTCTGCAGGCCGGTCCTTGCGTGCGCAGCAACCAGCTTGACTACGACGAGGCCAGCATGCACAAGAGCACCCAATACCTCTACGACTACGTGCGCCAGGGTCCCGACGCCCGACCTTTTGCGCTGACTGTCTCTCTCACACACCCGCACGACCCCTATACCATCGAGGACAAGTACTGGGACATGTACGACGACGTCGACATCAACATGCCCGAGGTGCAAATCGCAAAGGAAGATCAGGATCCTCACAGCAAGCGTCTGCAGCACGTCTGCGATCTCAAGGACTACGACTTTACCCCTGAACAGATCAAGAAGGCCAAGCGTGCTTACTACGGTTCTTGCTCGTACGTCGATGACTGTATTGGCAAGCTGCTCAACGTGCTCGACAAGTGCAAGCTGCGCGACAACACCATCATCATCTTCAGCGGTGACCACGGTGACATGCTGGGCGAGCGTGGCTTGTGGTACAAGATGTCGTACTTTGAGAGCTCGGTCCGCGTGCCCATGCTCATCAGCTACCCCAAGCAATACACTCCCCACCGCGTCTACGAGAACGTCTCTACACTCGACTTGCCCGCTACGCTGTGCGATCTGGTCGGAACCAAGCTGGTGCCTGGTCTTCCCATGGACGGTGTCTCGATGATGCCCCACCTGCGAGGCAAGAAGGGCAACGACACTGTCTTTGCCGAATACATGGGTGAAGGCACAATTGCTCCTCTCATGATGATCCGTCGCGGACCTTGGAAGTACATTACCTGCCCAGCCGACCCACCTCAGCTCTTCAACCTTGCCAACGACCCCAAGGAACTCGTCAACCTGGCCACCAGCAGCGATCCCGAGACCAAGATCGTCTTCGAGGCCTTTGAGAAGGAAGCCACCGCCAAGTGGGACTTTGACCAAATCACAAAGGATGTCTACGCCCAGCAGCGTCGCCGCCGCTTCGTCTGGGGCGCCCTCAAGACCGGTGCATGGACCAGCTGGGACTACCAAGTGCCCGAGAACACGCAGGACTTGTACATTCGCTCGCACATGGACTTGGACGATCTCGAGCGTCGTGCTCGCTTCCCTGTCGTCGACACGTATGGCCGCGAAAAGGTTGTCACCAAGGCTAAGCCCAGATTCCCTCACCAGGCTGGCGCTTATGGTCAGTAAAAAAAAACCGCGGCTAGTCGCGAGATAACGAGAACAGCGAATATTTGTGATTTCAGTATCGGAAGCCATTATACCCATGGTTGCGTTGGAGTTTCTTTTTAGCGTGCGAGCAGTTTTTTCTCTTTTTCTTTCTCCTTCCGGCGAATTATTTTGCTGGCCGCGGTTTTCCCAAGCGTCAATGCAGCATCTTTGAGTTTGCTCCTACTTGGGCGTTGCATGCGTATTTTTCTGATTTCGTGGAAGCAACAGCAGCAGCGCATATGTAGCTAGCAGTAGCAAAACTGGAAAGACCATATCTAAAAACGTTTCCCGACTTGATGCTTCTTTGAACGTGAGATGATGTTTGGTTTTGCCGAGCTTCGTCACACCTTCCCCATCAGACAAGCCTCTGGTGGGACACTCCAAGGGCGCACTTCGAACATGTCGTACCACTATACAGATGATGCCAAAAGGATGAGTTCCGGGAGTGCTCTGAGTGGAGAGAATTATCCTTCGTATGTCAAAGTGCAACAACGCGCATCGTGAGTCACAGGAAAGCGACGTCGAGGTAGGCGATTGCGAAACGGCACGCAATTGGGCGCTCCAAATAACTAACTGGAGCTATCTCGCCTCTGATCTGGTCCTGTTCCCTCTAACCACACACGCACTCAAATCATGGATTCTTCCAAGTACCAGGCCTCGACACTGGCCGTCCATGGCGATGACTCGCTCAACGACTCTACAGATGTTGCTCCCGCCATGCACGTTTCGACTACATACCGCTACCCCGAGAACCCGGACGAGCTAAAGGCCTTCAGCATGGACGATGTGGTATGTCAAGTCGAATCACGCTGCAGACATGGACTGTCGACTGATTGACCTTCCAGATGGCCGGACGCGACCCATTGAAGTTCGGCATCGGTTCTGACCCATTGATCTACAGCCGCGAAGCCGCGCCCAACACCACCCGCTTCGAAGCCATCCTGTCGCATCTCCTCAAAGGTCCCGCTCTGACCTACAGCTCTGGTCTTGCTGCTTTCCACGCCCTGCTCGTACACCTCAACCCGAAAGTCGTGGCCATTGGTGACGGCTACCATGGCTGCCATGGAGTGCTCAAGATCTTCCAGAAGCTCACGCACTGCAAGATTGTAGATGTGCACAACCCGGACACATGGCAAGACTTGGGCAAGGGCGACATTGTCCATTTGGAAACGCCACTGAATCCCACAGGCGAGGCCTACGAGATTGCAAAATACGCAAAGTGGGCACATGAGAGAGGAGCCATCCTCACCGTCGATGCCACATTCGCCCCTCCACCACTCCAAGACTCGTTCGCATGCGGTGCCGACTATGCCATGCACAGCGGAACAAAATACTTTGGCGGACACAGCGACATGCTTTGCGGCGTCGTTGCCATCAACCCTGCTCGTCCTGACGCCACAAAAGAATACTGGAACATGTGGGACGAGCGTATCTTCTTGGGTGCCGTCATGGGAAACATGGAAAGCTGGCTCGGCACCCGCAGCGTCCGTACCCTCGAACTTCGCGTCCAGCGCCAATCGGAAAGCACGACCGCCATTGTCCAATGGCTCGCTGCCCTGCATTCCGGCGACGGTCCTGAGCAAGACGTCGCCATTGTCCAAAGAGCCGTTTCCAAAGTTCAGCATGCGAGCTTGCAACAAGACGATATGCACTGGTTGGCCAAGCAAATGCCTGGCGGATTCAACCCTGTATTTGCTATTTGGATGGCTGAAGAAAAGTTTGCGAGGTGTTTGCCTAGCAAGCTCGCGCTTTTCCACCACGCGACTAGTTTGGGTGGTGTCGAGAGTTTGATTGAGTGGAGGAAGATGAGTGATGCGAAGATTGATCCTAGGGTTTTGAGGGTGAGTATCGGTGTTGAGAACGTGGAAGATTTGAAGAGGGATTTCCTTGATGGATTCAAGGCTGTCGTTGGTGATGCTTGATATGCCTTGTGTTAGAGGTTATATAGACTACGATGTGCCTTGTATCAGAAGTTCAATAGACTACAATGTCCTTGTCATGATTCCTCCCTCCCAATGTATGTATGCTATGAGCTTCGACTTTACAGTTTGTGCTCCTTTCGCTTCATGTAGAGCCACCAATATGGCTGAACTTCGGCTTCTGCCACAGTAGGTACTCAAGTATCCCAACCTCATTCCATCCTTCTTTCTTTGCCATCGTACATCAATCCCAAGTAAAACACAGTAAGAGCTGTCATCTGTGAAGCCAGGTCCCAGTAAGTGAACAGATACGACGACTGTCCTAGGCGAGTAAGTGCGTAGAGCAACATCTGGCCTGGTCTTGGTACACGTCATACAAATGTCCATCATCGAACAGGCAAAGGTCCCCCCCCCCCCATCAGTAAGAGCTGCGCGTGAAGATTATGCACTTGGATGCATTCGTTGGGATAGTCGTCAGTGAGGTTTTTACTTGGTGGAGGCCACTTCTTCACTTGCTGGTGGTGGCCACTTCTTCACTTGCTGGTGGCCGTGGAAACGGCATGGCGGTTGTGTCCTGTACCTTGCGATTGCTGAGCGACCTTTTTTTCATCCATGTCGTCGCTTATATGGCCGATCGGAAGCCGCTGTCAGCCGGAAGCCGCTTCCAGACGCGACGCCCAACGCCATCATGAACCTTTTCTTTCCACAATAATCTGCCAGTAACAGAAATTGTTAGCAAGTTTTATTCATTGCATCTGGCCTCTTGTCGTATAGAAGGCGCCGGAAGTCTCCCGGCGTGTTGGGAGTTGTGTTGCTCCTTCCTCTCCCGCCCAACACCTAGCACCTTCCATCATTGACTAGAATTGATCTCTTTCAAGGTGCGTGTCTGATACTCTGAACTTCATCCTCAATTACCATCATCACTGATGCTCATCTTTGCAGACATACTTCTTCTTCCTCATACATCCTGCACTTCGCCATCGCCTACTGAGCAGTAGTATGTCCATGTCGATCAATATGAAAGTCGGCGACTTCCTGGGCGGAGGCCCCAAGACTTATCCCGACGCCTATGTGGTTAGCTCAGATGGCCTTCTCATCCCTGTCCACATGTTCGTGTTCAGGATGAGCAATGAGAAATCTGGACTGTACGAGCTTCTTGAGAAGGCGAAGGAGGCTGCAGGAGATGTGAGTCTACGCTTGTTCCACATCACTTACCTCCATCATGTACTGATCAGTGACAGAACTCTAAACCTCGCATTCATGTCGATGTCGCAGGTCAAACCTTGTGGAGGGTTCTCAGCTTTGTCTACCTCGGCACCTACTCCGACGAAGATCAGACGCTCAAGTTTGAGGTAGTCGATCAAGTTCAGCACTCGTCTTCTCCTCAGAGCCTCAACACAGCACACGACCCCCATGATGATCTGACGGAAAAATTTTCAAGATTCCAACTCACTCCCATGACATGGGAGTGCGCAGTCTTCCGCAAGGCATGGGCCAACATTCAAGTTCACGAGGCTGCCAGGGGCTGGAACATGGATCGTCTTTTGATTGAATCAGCTGAGAAAGTTGGCAACCTTGTGTCGGGTTCCTTCGTTGAGCCTGAATTCAGCACCTTTGTTGATGCTGTGTTCAAGCATGCCATGGACCCACCCCACACCCTGCATGCTTCGATTGTCCAGGAATACATCGCCAACTTCAACCTTATCCCCGGAAATGATGATGCGCTTCGCATGGTCCAGACGCATGGTCTCCTCGGACGTCTGTTGATCGAACGCCTCGTCGCTCTTGGCTATTTGCCCGATCCATCAGCAAACAATATCCAGGCTGTTGTCCCCTTCATTTCGGGCTCTGAGGTCAGCCTTTATCCGAACACTGAGATCGAGGTCTCGCGTCAGCTGTCTGAGGTTCAGAACGAGTTGGCTGTGACTCAGGTCGACTTTGCTGAGGTTCAGATCGAGTTGGCCAAGGTTCAGGACGAGTTGTCTATGGCTCATAACGAGCTGGCTGAGGTTCGGACCCAAGTTTCAACCAAGGCAGTGATGTGGAAGTCCCAGGAGCAGGAGATGGAACATCTCAAGGCAACCATCGACCGCAAGGACGAGGACATTCGCAACCACTTGCATCAGATTGCCAAGGTTGAAACTCTGAACGATAAACAGGATCGCCAACTCACGTCATTGGAAGCTCAATTGAGTCGTGACAACACTGAGATTGCAAGGCTCACGTCCGAGAATAAGAGAATTTTCGACCTCAACGAGAAGTTGACTGCCGGTATCCAACACAAGAAATCCGAGCACGCTGATCAGCTCTTAAATCCCATGATCGAGCTCACCGAATTGGGCAAGCGATTCAAGTCTCAGAACGAGAAGATCAAGGAGCTTGAGGCACAGCTCGCCGCCAAGAGCGACGCGGTCGTGGATGGAAGTCTTGCCCCTCCCGCTCAGAATGGACAATCAAAGCGCGTCGTCCAAGACTTTGGTGCGCTAGCGAACGCCGTGAGTGACTTTCTCACCGTCATTCCTGGTCCCAATGCTGTTGCTGGCGCTGCTGAGTCTCCTGTCGTTTCTCCCGCCAGATCTCACGATTACGCCGCTGAATTTCATGCTAAAGAAAGTGTGAATAGCTTTACTGCAGGCCCCATGACATTCTACGAGAAATTGGCTGTGCAATACCGTCTTGAAGCTGCGGGTCTCAGCAATAACGATAACCTGCCTCATGGTTTTGACAGGGCTGTCCCACCTCACAAGAGTAAGGTCAACAATCTTGGCCAGACTGGTACTGGCGGTCTCTGTCTGGATGCACCCTTTTTCGCGGCTGGTCCTTCCCACGCTAACGGCGTTGTTCCTGAGTCTCCTATTGACATGGGTGAGAAGGATCAGATTGTCCGTGAGCTGAAACAGAAGATCGAGCAGTTGAAACTTGAGAATAGCGCCGTCAAGACTGAGGCTAAGCAGATCCAGGAAGTTGACGACAAGAAGAACCAGGCAGCTCGCAAGCTCGAGGAGCGTAACCGCGTCCTGTTAGCCAGGGTCCAAGCCGCTGCTGCTGCCAAAGACCAGTTCAACGTGCTTCTTCGTCAGAAGGACAAGCAGATACAGCTGCTAACGGTAAAGACCAAAGCGGCTAGCAACCCCTACATGGACAAGGAGCTTCTTCGTCAGGGGCAGCTCAAGAACGAGGAATTGACAGCCCGACCTAATGCTGCTGGTAACTCTGCCAGTGACAAGGAACTTCTTCGCCAGCAGGACGCAAACATTCTGCACTTGAAGGATCAGATCAAGGCTGGCTACGAGTCTCATCAACGCGACTACGCAAAGTGGAAGAAACACGTCGAGTTTTTGCAGGGACAGCTGAACGATGCCCGTACCGGTAATTCGAGATACTGAGGATCCAAAATCCAACGCGCACCCTCGCTGACAATAATCAATAGGTCCAGTCGCAAATTCTATTCAGACCAGAGGAGGCCCTCGCGGCGCATCCCAGGGAGCTGGCCCGGCTCAGGGAGGCCGTCGTTTTGACGCTGTCCTCGCGGCTCTCAAGGAGCAAGCCATTGACCACAAGTCATGCAACGAGTGCTTCATGAACTTCAACAGCGAGTGGCGCGGCGTCGTCGACAACAAGCACGAGGACAGAATTGTCCTTGTGTGCTCCAAGTGCGGTTCGGAGAAGTGCCGTTGGCATGTTTGAGAGTGTATGACACACTCTCGCTGTCGTCGTTGCTGTGTTGTGATGGTGTGTCTCGTCAGGGTGATGATGAAGCGGCATCGGCTTTGGCTGCATGTGCTTTCTTCCCCTCCAACACTCTCTTGCACTGTTTTTCATCTCGGCGAAATCTGATGATTCTGCGTTTGTATTTCGAACGGCAGATTAGTATGGGGCATTGAGAAGAAGGTGTGATTAGCTGAAGTTGATTTTGGCTGACATATCGCTGCGTCCAAAAGACGAGAAACATGGAGAAATAGGACAGGGGTACTTTTGACACATGGGTGGTACCTTTACTTTTTCACACAGATGACACAATAAAAACAGGCGTTTCTATTAGGGAAATTCTCTGATTTGCTGATTTGCCTTTTTCTTGTTTTGTCATGTTCTTGACTCTGCGGGACTGTCTTTATATCTTGATTCCAAAGGGTAGCGTGATTAAATCAATCGCTCCTATAACAAACGACTATAAACAACATAACCTATCTACTAGATCTCTCTTACGAGCTCCTCTAGAGCATCCTAGGAGAAGTCGATAGACACGACCATAAAGCATCAAGTACGACACATCGTAGCCTTATTAACTCTTTTATTATACAAGGTAACCGAGTGCTTTTTTAAGAGTGTAATATCTTTTAGTCCCAGAAGGGTAGCGTGATCAATTGATTGATCTTCTCGTAATTAACACCTTTTTGTTTTGGAAATGAAAGGGGGGATTGATAATTACTGATTTCAACTTTTTACTTGCATTAATTCTTTTTTTCGTTGAAAAACTGCTTTGATTGAATCCGTCTTCCCTTTCTTGAGGTTCTCTTGAAAAAGAGATACCCGTTCATCCGCATTAATTCCCTCTTCCTCCTCCTCCTCCTCCTCCTCCTCCTCCTCCTCCTCCTCCTCCTCCTCCTCCTCCTCCTCCTCCTCCTCCTCCTCCTCCTCTCCTTCCCCACAAAAGGAAAGGAAGAAAGAGAAAAAGAAAAAAATCAATACAAATTCGGCTGCACAGTCCGGTTAACAAAGCTATTATACACGACACCAGTGCCACTAATGCCATCACCGGCCGCATTAATCAAGATGCCAGGCGCATCCATAAAGTACGCGTAGCGATGCACATCAGCCTGCTGATCCATCCACGGCATGACCTTTTGCAAAAACGCCTGCAGCTCGGCATCCGTGTACGAGTAGGTGGCGTCGAGGCCGAACTCGGTGATCCACAGCGGACGGCCGCCCGCGACGGCGCGCGCGCTGTTGATGTACGACTCAAAGTATGCGGCGCCGGCGTACTTGTTGGAGTACCAGTGCAGGTTGATAAAGTCGATGGTGCAGCCGGTGCAGTTGCCGAGGAAGTATTGCAGGTATTTGAGGCCCATGGGGTTGGCGTCGGTGGAGCCGGCGTTTGTGATTGCGGGCGCGCCGATGAGCGCTTTGCCCGCAAAGGGCTGCATGTATTGCGTGTGGACTTGCACGGCCGTTTGCACCGACATGCATGCTGACCCTGCGATGCAGTAGTCCGGCTCGTTGAACGACATGAGTGCCTTGGCGCCGTTGTCGATGGCGAGTTGTGCCGCGGTCGGCCAGGCCGCGAGGAGGTTGGGGTCGTTGTTGTAGAGCAAGGGCACAAATTCCAATGCTGTGTTGTAGCTGCAGTTGGTGTTGTAGTTTGAGCTGCCGGCGGACGAAGATGAGGAAGCGGGACACGGTTGGTAGAACCAGTCGTATGCCCAGGAGACTTGGGAGTTTTGGCCCGAGAGGGAAAAGGGCATGGTGAGGTTTGCTTGATTGTATGAGAGCCCGCGTTTGCCGCTATTGCGGACGGGAGTGGCGATGGGTGTCGAGGAGGTTGAGCTGCTGCTGCTGCTGCTGCTGCTGCTGCTGCTGCTGCTGGACGGTTTGCCTGAAGAGGTGGAGAGTCTGGTTGACGATGATCTGCTTGAGGAAACTGATGATTTGCTCGACGAGAGAGAAGACTTGCTCGACGAAAGGGCACTGCTGCTACTACTGCTGCTGCTGCTGCTGCTGCTGCTGCTGCTGCTGCTGACAACACTTCTAGGACTCGTTAGAATGCTCGACGACTTGGGAGGTTGAACAGAAGAAGTTTTAGCAGTATTAGTGATGACAGTGCTGGTTATCTTGGGGGGAGGTGGAGGTAGTCCGGGAAGATTGATTGAGATGACCAGAAAGGGCAATGCGCTAGTGCTTTTGATAGTGGTTTTGAGGGTTGTGGGAATAGGTTGGATGGCCAAGTTAGGGGTAGGCTTCTTTGATGGAGAAGTGGAAGATGTGCTTTTCTTGAGGCTTGTGTTCAAGGGCAATCTGATAGGAGGAGCTGAGGACTTCTTTGTTGAAGTAGCTCTGGGTGAAGATGTGCTTTTCTTGGTGGGGGAAGTCGTCGTTTTGGGTGTAGTCTTGGGCTTGGCAGAGGTGCTTTGCTTGATAAGGGTAGTCTGCGGCTTTGGTTTCGATGTGCTTTTGGTCGAGGAGGTAGTTTTGGTGGTCTTTTTAGACGATGTGGTAATGATCTTCTTATGTGCAGTTGTAGTATGTTTGGTAGATGTGCTCTTGACGGGATTTCTTACGGTGATGATCTTGCCCTTCACGAGCGTGGAGGGAGACTGTTTATGTGTGGATGATGAGGATAATGTACGGGATGTGGATTTCTTGGTGGAATGTGGGGAAGTTTTATGTGCAGATGACGTTTTTTGGGCAGATGTTGTCGTAGTATGAACAAGAGCGGAAATTTTGGCAGCAGCGGCTCGACGATATACATACGCGCTTGAAGAGGCGGAGCTGCTTGAAGATGGGACCACCAAGGTCGAAGTGGAGACTATTGACGATACCATTGCGGAGCTGGAAGGCAGGGGCGCAAGAGACGATGGTGAAGATGACCCAGAGGATCTGGAAAGTCCTGAGGATGAGGCCGAGGATGAAGCTAGCCCTGAAGATGACCCTGAAGATGATGATGATGATGATGATGATGATGATCCACTAGATGAAAAAGGCAAAGATGATGATCCACTGGATGAAGAAGGCAATGATTCCAAAGATGGAGACGAAGCGGAAGACTTCGCTGTAGAGACAGAAGATGTCGAGCTTGTGATATAAACGATTGTGTCTGCACCAGCCGAAGAGGGAGCATATTCCGACAGATGCTGTGAGATGTAGTTTGAGATTTGTGATGAAAATGCTGCGGCAGAACTACTGCTTGTCGACATGGTCGGTGTTATGGGCGTAACGTAAACTATCGTATTGTTGCTTGTAGGCACCGGCGCGTCCTGTGAGACCTTTTGCGACAGGTGCTCTGCTATTGCTGAAGAATAGCCTATGGTTGCAGTTGTCACTGTAGCTGTCGGCTGAGATGGTGTAACCATAGTGAAACTGCTAGGACTTGCTAGAGCTGCCACAAAAGCTACATAGTCGTTCCTGATGGCCGCCAGAGCTCCTGAGGTGTTGATAATCTGATTGATGGCCGAGTATAGTGTACACTCGGTAACCCGGAACGCAGATGCAACACAATTAGATTGCTTGGCGCAAGAGTCTATACAAGACTGGAAGGATGCAGCACTGCTTTGGCGTCGATCGAGAGTACCATCGGTTTGCGGCTGAGTGATGACTGCTCCGCCAAACGTCTGCCCACAAGTAATTTGATATGTCGTCCCGTTTGCAGGGGTGTATGATTGACCGCAGACTGGAACTTCGGATGCAGATGCCGAAGCAATGCTCGATGAGGTAGAACTCCCCAAGGTTACAGAGCCAGAAGTTGAAGAAGAGAGAACAAAGCCGGAAGGAATCAAACTCTGTGATGCTGATGATGTCGCGCTAGAGAAGCCAGTACTTGAAGGTGAGCATGCCGTAACATGGGTCGTGATTACGATAGTTGGCGTGATTACGCCTATCGGTGGTCAGCGAATATCATCATGGTCAAGACAGCAGGAGAACATACTCTGACCCAATGCATGATGTAAAAACAGAACAAGAAACCCAAAACACCCAGCAATGATTGTCATATCCAAGACGAAGGAAGGGAGGCGGCACAATCGCACGCGCGGTCAAGCGATGGCAAGGGTCTTGTATGGCTGCTGAAAAGACAGTGTCGGTGGTAATCGATCGCGGGTAGGCGGGAACTAGAGGAAGAGTAACGATTGCTGTGCAACGGCGGCCTCGACTTGCCGATATATGGATGATTGAGCGAATGAGTGACGGCAGGGAAGATCAACAGCTACAAGCAAAGTCGGATATAATGAGAACAGAGCAGAAGGCTCATCGAGTTGGGAGATAGACTCATGCTGTTCGTGACCTACATGTTCTGTGGCATGACTTTTGGTGAGGAATGTAAACATGGCATCCGAGACTCGAGGTGTGGAGGCCGTTGGAATGCGTTGGGTGGAGTCTTTTTCTCTATTGACAACGGTATTGGGCTTTTCCGAGAGCCGCTATTCTAGAAGCCGTACATGTCTTGTTTATACCTACCTTTGCTTGAATTTAGGGTTGAGATGAGGCGTGGAGGTGATGAAAGAGGTGACTATCCACGTGCAGATTTACTTCGGCAATTGAGTGAGGCTTGATAAGGACGTGAACAGTACATCGACGATTCTTGACGAGTAGCTGCTTCAAAGGCTCGATTGCCTGTTGCAAAATAACCGACACTGTGCTGTGCAGATCGAAAGCAAACATGGTTCCCTTTCGGAGAGTGAGATCCTAGATCTGGGGAATTATTCCAGATTACCGTAATGAAAACCAGACTGAAGCCAGTACGAGAAGTGTATACACCTGATCATGACTAGGCAATACTATCAGTAGTGGTCCAGGTTCCGCACTCGAAAAAGATGTGTGTTTGGAAAGAGCAAAGCGTGGAAGCTGAGTTGTATGAAAGCCAAAAGTCTCGGAAGGTGCCAGAAAGGATGACCAATCGCGCGCGACGCCCAGCGATGATGAAGCTCTGCGCGCAGACGAGATGCGAATACCAGTCCAAAAGCGTCGCATACCACATCCACATCTCTCATACGCTATTCATCATGGCCAACTATCTCGCGTCCATCTTCGGTACCGAGCAGGACAAGGTGAGCATATTCCTCCAACACAGCTTCCGCGTGCACCAGCCAACGTACTTGTGACCAGGTCAACTGCTCCTTCTACTACAAAATCGGCGCATGTCGCCACGGCGATCGCTGCTCGCGCAAACATGTCAAGCCCTCGTACTCGCAAACAATCCTGCTCCCCAACCTATACCAGAACCCTGCATACGACCCCAAATCCAAGATGAACCCGCAACAGCTGCAAAATCACTTTGACGCCTTCTACGAGGACTTTTGGTGTGAGATGTGCAAGTACGGGGAGATTGAGGAGGTTGTCGTGTGTGACAATAACAACGATCGTATGTTGCGCTCCTTCCTTCTGTTGCGCGCCTTCCCCCTCTCTTGCGCTCCTTCCCCATCTCTTGCGCTCCTGCCTCTTCCCCTCCCCCTTCCTCGGCCTCCAAGCCTGTCTCTGCGCAACGCTGACATTCTACCTCCACGCAGATCTCATCGGCAACGTATACGCCCGCTTCAAGTATGAAGAATCCGCCCAAGCCGCCTGCGACGCCCTAAACTCACGCTGGTACGCCGGCCGCCCCATCTACTGCGAACTCTCCCCCGTCACGGACTTTAGAGAAGCCTGCTGTCGTCTTAACTCTGGAGAGGGCTGTGTGCGCGGCGGCTTCTGCAACTTCATCCATCGCAAGGATCCGTCGCCCGAGCTGGACAGGGAGATCGAGTTGGCGACCAAGAAGTGGTTGAGGTCAAGAGGCAGGGACGCCAAGAGTGTATCCAAGAGCCCTTCGCCCGAACCTACTAGGAAGAGAGGATAGGATGGTTATGTTTCCGGTAGTGAAGAAGGAGAGATAGTCTTTGCGGGCGACGGATCAAAAGAATAGGCGTTTCTTGGAGTCTTACAGAATTTGGGGAGGTTTTTTTTTTGGAAGGGCAACACACAATACCCTCATTCTTCTCAACATGCCATTTGCATGTTTATTTTTTCCAAGAAAAGCACCTTTAGGCTTAGAATAAACACCAGACACTTTGACGCGGAAAGAGTCGAGCATTACATCTCCCCAGAAGTGTCCTTTGCATCGTCATCCATTAGCTCATTTCTGACGCCTTTGGTTCCTCGTTCCAGCTCTTCTCTGGTCATGAAAAAAAGTAGGAACAGGGCCCTCCATACTTACGTGTTGTCATGGAAAAACAAGGACAGGGTGGGCCTGTTGAAGTATAATAAGACGTCATCGAAGAGGCCTTGGCGACCGACTCCAGCCTTCAAGGTGGTACTTGCCTTTTCTTACAACAATACAACAATGCTCATACCTACCTAGGTAGTTTCTCTTGAGCATTCATTCCGCGATCCGCTCTGTCTTCCTCCCCGATGAGAGACATGTCATCTCTGCGTAGGCGCACAGTACTGTAAGCTCCTCGACTACTGCAAGCCCGTGGGGGGGAACTTTCACTAAAAGAAAAGAAAAAAGAAATCCTGTAACCGGGCCTGTTTCAAGGTGTGACAGCCGTAGCAACGCGCCGAAAATATCAAGCAAACTAGTCGTCTGGTGAGTTTTAGCAAAAGTAGGCTAGAGGAGTAGGAGGGGCGGTCGTGGTTCTAAGGCCCCTTTGTGCTTAAAACTGCATACAAGTAGTCTAAAATAAAGTGTTTGGTCGTTAGAGGTAAGATAGACAGACAGAGGCTTGTTTAATCCACCCCGGCTTAGGTACCCTTCCCTCCTCCACTCTTCCTACATTTTACCATCCAATTTCAATTATCTTTTCTCGTGTTCTTCCTTGTCTCTTTTTTTATTTGTTTTTGGGGCCTTTTTTTCTACTCTCCTTGGCTGCTCAGGCCTTACCGTCAACCTTTTTTTTTGCTGGAACAATCAATCTATATTACCTACACGCATATACATATTCTAAAGCCTGGACTTCCCTTCTCCTCAAATCTTCTGTCGACTTTACCACCAACCACCACCACCACCAGACGACGCCTGGTCTTTAGCATCGATCTCGACGACTTGAGAGATCATTACAGTCATTACCTGTTCTACCTGGCCATCCACATCTGATCCCGACAGTCTTTCCTCTGGCCCAATATACGATAACAAATTATCCGGAGTTTCTTTACCTCTTCTTGAACGAGAGACCTGGGAAAGAACAAACATCACTACACGATATCAAACCCAACGTTCCATACTGCCAACTCGGGCATCCTACCAATAGCAATCGGGAAAACCAACAAACCCCAGGCACATAAACAGAAGAAAAGACAAAGGGAAGGAAAAATGACAGCAGTACCCAAAGACCCAGCCTTCTGGCGCCGCTTCTCCCTGGCCGCCCGCCAAGACCAAGAAGCCCAAGTCGTCCCCTCAGCCAGCTACCCGTACAACGCCCCCGCAAAAACCCACGTCACGTCGCCGTGGCTCGACCGCGCCCGCGCAAAGACCCGCAACAGCTACGTCCGCGTCTGTTGCTCCTTCTGGATCTTGTTGTTTGTCATCATCGCCATCGTGGTGGGCGTTATTGTCGTGCTGGTAAAGACGGGCTTCTTGCATAGGATGGGCGAGAAGATTGATCAACAGTCGTCGCAGGCCAATGGCGGCAAGGTGGTCGGCGATTGGTTGAGCAAGACGTTCAATAGCGGCAATGGTACGAGTACTGGCGGCTGAGTGGATTGTGATGTATACTTGAGTTCACGCAAATTAATGACGATTTATCTTTACGAAAGCAAGTCAGATGAACACTAGTACAAAGTTGGACCTACACAGACTCCAGCGACTATGGAGACTGCGTAAAGACGTCTTGATTGAATATGTGCACTAAAGAGAGCAAGTCAGAATAAACTCGTGGTCGCAAGCGAGAGATTCAGTCTTCGTGCAATCTCGAAACCATAATGATAGACCATCTTAGCAGAGTGAGCGCAAATCCGTTGAGTGCCCCCTCCTCACAATTCTACTCGAGCATCTCTGACTGTCCTGTCACACAAGCCTTCAAGCAGCGGGCTCATCCTCCCAGTAGTCAGGCAAATTGTGGACGCTATGCTTCTGTCTCATGGAAAGATATTTCTCGACGTCAAAGGGGCCAATGTTCGTCTTCTTCTTGGTGGTGAGATCTGGGTGCACACGGCGCAGTCTGAAGCCATTACGCGCTTCATCCCAAGCAACGCAGAAGTGGTTGGTGTTCCAACAGGCTGGTCCCGTTCTGTCAACTGTGATATGAGAAGCATGTGAGAAAAGGACTCACTCTTGCACGAGAAGTCTTCGGGCGAATCCTTTGTGAGGTAGCATTTTCCGCCGTTCCACAGTGTCGAGCGAACACATCCGGCATTCTTTGCCTTGCTACGCCAGTCGGGGTTCCTCTTGTTGAAAGCTTTGAGCTGTTCGTTCCAAAGTTTGTGGAGATGTTCACCTTGCTCAATGAAAGCCTGGGTGTCCTCCGGAGATCCGTCTGGATGAAGAACCCAGCCGGCGTCGTCCTCGTTTTCAAGCCAAATAGTTGAGTGACGCTCCGCACCATCGCTCAAAGGGGGAGGAAAGTCATTTTCAACCGACTTGTCGTCAGGGTCAGGATCTGGATGCTTAGTCTTGACACGATGTGAACTACGAGAACTGCCGGAAAGTTCGGGAGCTTTTCTGTGTCAGTGAGATCATCAAGTCCTGAGGTCAGTGCTGCTCACCATCTTTGATCACGGCAGCAACTTTGCGCTTGAGACCTGTCGAGCTGCATTTCGAGGATTTGCTACTACATAGGCTGTCAGAGAACTGTCATCACAATACGAACTCGTACATACGGAGTCGGATCTGGCACAGCATCGTCCAAATCAGGCTGGATATCGGGCATGGAACCAGACTGGACATCCAGGGTGACAGCATCCTTGGAATCCGGGTCAGGGGCACCAGACTTGAGAAGTTGATTCTCGGCTTTGAGTTCGTTGAGCTCCTGGTTCAGATACTCGGACTTGACGGTATTGATCTTTTTGAGAATGGCCTCCTGCTTCTGGCTGCAGTTTTCAAGCATCGACATGGCCTGAATGTACTGGCTCTGGAGGCTTGTTAAATTTGCTTTGGAGATTGATGGAAACAATGAAGCTTACCTTCAGCTCATTGATTTGTTTGCCATGGGCTTCATTTTGTGCCATCAGCAGATCAAGGGTGCTCTGATGGGGAGTCTGTGATGTTTCAAGTGCTGGAGGCATCATGGTTTCTTCTTGTAACAATGGAGGGGTGATGGTTTATGAATTGTGATGGAAAGGAGGAAAATGTACATGTACCTAGTAGTTCTGAACGTCGAGAGAACGAACCGGCGGTACCTCTTTCCTGGCGGATGTGTGATGTCACTCAAGCGAATGAGGCAGTCGACGAGCAGGTTGTACCTTCCCCTTCTGTCAACTCGAAAGCAAGTTCGAGATTGCAAGGATTGATCAGCTTTACTCAGCATCATCACATATCGCTAAAAGTCACGGTGGAAGTGTTCACTGGAGAAGGGACCGAAATCTGGTGGCCAGAAAACAAAAGGTACAGAGGAATCGCCTTGGTGAGTTTCCCGACACGTCCATTTGGTTGCCTCGCTATAGTCCTTGGAGGCATACCAAGAAGATTTACTGCTCTCCATGGTCAAGGACGAGTGCAAAGAACACCTCAGAGTCCCCAGGTGACCTAGTCCCATGTTTTGCGTGGCTACAGACATTCACCTCACCCACATACCACGGAAATGACATTGCACTCAGACTACGTGAAGGCTGGAGAAGCTTTTGGCGGATGCTGATTGTCGTCGATTTTGGTTCCGAGGTTACCACTAAAAACTTTGAGGTTCTAGCCGCAGTACTGATCGATCAGGCTCCTGACATGTTCACCATCATTCGCCTGCCCAGACATCGTTACGTCCTGTCCGCCCAGATGATTTGGGCTTGATCGCTATTGAATTCTGAGCTCATACGGCAAACATCATCGTGCTACGAATCGTCAGCGAATCGGTGTGAGATGGAGAGACGGGGAACATACAAGTATCTTGGCTTTCGGGTAAATGACCTTGAGCGGGTCGAGTATCATCTGACAAACAAGCACGACACTCACTCTGTTGCCTTGACTCGGTGCCATGAATCCAGATTGCTCGGGAATCAGAGTCAAGATCTTTGCACACTGATGAGCACATCCCGCGATAGCTGGATCGTGAACAGGTTTTGCGAGACCGAGCTCAAGCACTTCTGCCCACATCTTGGTCATCTCAATAGCATGAGAGAGGCATTGAAGCCGGAGATTCTCGGCGTAGTCGGGAGGGGTTTTTTGCATGGCTGTATCAGATATACAGTCTCTGATTCCAGATACTGTGATACGGCGCAAATCGAGCTTGCATTGTACACGCCAAGTGTGTAGCATGATATAGCTGGAAAGGCCGGGAGCGTAGATTCGCTTCTGCAGATTCGTCTTATCCCAGGCGAGGTCTGATGGGATTTGCTGCTCAATCTTGTCGATTTCGGCATCGAGTGCATTGAGCTCTACTGCTGCTATGTGGAGTCCTTCGTTGGAGCTGGAGACACGTTTTGCGAAGCTGACACAATCAGTATGAGCAACGCGCCGGGAATAGATGAACCCACGGATGTATTTTGTTACGCAACAGGTCCAAGAAGCGAATAGTGTAAGCAAACTCATCCATACCCTTTACATTGGGGACTGGAGCGCCATCTTCTGATATCGGACGTAATACTTGGGTATCGGTCTTTTGTCCGTACCCGAACGCCTTTTCTATACTGGGCAAGCGTATCTCCATGTGCTCGGCTGGAACGAGCGTCATTTCAGCAATGCCTCCTGAGCAGAACTTGTCGAGAATAAAAATGGACCACATCAGGCGTCTCCGAGACTCTTGCTCGACAATCGACAGGGTATCGTCCTCGTAGTTGAGACGTTTTGCCAGTGCAAGACGCGCCGCGAGCCCAAGTATCATGATTGCCTTTCTGGAATGTGCGTGATAAGTAAAGTCGAAAAAGGCAAGTAAAGTCAGAGCCTGTAACCGTGGAACGCTGAGATCATCAAGATTTTGGAAAGCGTCAAGCTCTGCCTCTTTTACCCAATTTGCAGCCCGCTCGGTATCATCTTGGGTACTTGAGAGTACTCGGAGAGCGCAGGCACATACTGCCTTGAGTAAAGACAAGTTTACTGTTTGAGTATGCCACTGACGCAAGAAAGTCCATTGGTGTAGAAAGCTCATGCAGCTCACCGGGTACACATACCTGAAGAAGGCTTCAATGTATTCTGCGACAGCTTCTTTATTCAAGCCCAGACTATGACTATCAGCGTCAAAAACGCAATCGCACGTGTTTTCATTGACTCACTAGTATTCTTCGTTGACCCTCATCGCCGGCCGTCGGGCAGGAGTGGCAGCGGGAGTTTGATGGGTTCGGCTATCCGATGGTGAAGCATCGCCAGCTCCTTGTTCAGGCCCATCATGAACAGGACTATCCTCATTGGCAGCCGTCCTCGGGGCAAGAGGATAGATACACGACTGATCGCGAATGGAACACGCGCCGCAAGGTTTTACTCCCGAACATCGAATCTTCTGTCGACGACACCAATTGCATGCCGTGTTCACGCGTACTTTGTCCTTCTGCACCCGGAAATTGCGCGGTGCACGCGGCTTTTTGGCTGTGGCCTTTGGAATTGTCGCAGTCAAGTTGGAGCAAATATAGCCATTCCGTACACAGCTCCCACACGCTTCACGAGGGTTTGAGGGATCATTCTCGCAATGCAGTAGTCGGGTACGGCATTCTACACATCCAACAGGAGCAACTGTGGTTGCAGCCGCTTCGTTCAGGGTTTCTCCGGATCCAGCCGGAGGTTGCTGTTCGGTCGCCATGACAGGAGATGGTCGTTTAGCAAAAGGTCGTTGTTGCTTTGGCGGAGAGGTGTATGTGCAAACGGTGGCGAGCTTGCC
Source organism: Aureobasidium zeae (assembly GCA_017580825.2). Classification (NCBI taxonomy): domain Eukaryota; kingdom Fungi; phylum Ascomycota; class Dothideomycetes; order Dothideales; family Saccotheciaceae; genus Aureobasidium; species Aureobasidium zeae. The sequence continues at coordinate 1,062,830 of JAGFJS020000004.1, forward strand.
GAGAGTGGGGGCTGGGGAGCACTTCAGACATTGTCTTCTCGACCACAGCTCCCACTTCTTTCTTTTATCCCATGACAACATCAGGCCATGTTGTTCTTTCCTCTTGGATTCTTTTTGAACGATAGCGTGTGCATCAATCTCATGTTTCTTGGTGCTCCTCTCTCATTTCTGCTTTCAAATGGCAACGAATGACTCGACCAACAAGACCAGTGAGCTTCACATGGGTCTGGCATGTTTGCATCCGACAGCAGCTACATAAGGTATGTCTCTGATGATAAGTAAGAAATGTAAAGAGGAGAACACTCGATTGCGTAGGTTGTGAATTTGATGACGCCCGCTTGCTCCCACCTTCTCTATCTTTTCATGGCCTTCTATCCCATGTCTTCTAATGCAAAGATATATCACAATCGAGGAAAAGTAAAGAAAAAAAAAAGATGAAAACAAAGCACGCAAAAAAGAAAAAAAAAGAACAGAGAAACAACCAGCAAAACAAACCCACTCCTAATCAGGCAGAAGCCTTTTTCGAAGAAGGAAGAAAACACCCAAAGGGAATTTGTCGTTTTTGATGTGGGAGCATCGAGGAGAGACCCCCTATGGCTACTTTTTTCGCTTTGGATTTTTTCAATAAAAAAAAAAAAAAAAAAAAATCCTTGCTGTTGACTACTCTCGGCCATTCTCTACACGCAAAAATTTCCCATACAAACATGCCGTCTCTAAAATACCTTAGCCAGTGTCACTTCTTGACAACGCCAGGCTTAACCTTGAAAAACGAACTCATCTTAGCCATACCACTCGTGTTCACCTTAGCCAACGTCTTGACGCCCCTGCTGACATTTTTCTTCTTTGCCTCTTCATCGTCTTTTTTCCTCTTCCTTGCCATTTCTCTTTCTTCGGCTTCTTCATCGTTAAGGGCGCCGCCGTTGCGTTTGCGGCTTATGTTGTCGGAGAAGGAGAAGAGGGTTTGTTGTTGGGCTTTTTGGATGGCAAGATTGGCGAGATGGGTGGTTAGGGGTGTGAAGTTTGGTAGGGCTGGTGATGGCGAGGTAGAGGCGGAGGAGGAGAGGAGGGTGTTGAGGGATGTGTGGAGGGATTGGGGAATGTAGGATGAGAGAATGAGGTCCAATGCCGTGCGTAGTCTTAGAAGATGGATAATTTCAGCAGGTGTGGCGGCGTCTTCTGGTGTATCTGATGCTCCGGCGTCGGCGGGTGAGTCTTGTGTGGCAGATGTCTGTGTCGAGTCTTCCCTCTTGACGCCCACAACAGGTATTCTCAATGCCTCGTGGATGAATTGATTCTCTAATGATGTTGGCAGAGCATTGAGAGTCATTTTGCGGGCTTTCTTGACAAGTTGAACAAGGAGTTTTTGGTGTGAAAGTCGATACATTGTTTCATCGCCCATGGTCACGGTATCGCAGATTGCTTTTGCTCTTTTCTCGAGCAGTTGGATGAGAGAAGGATTGGTTTGGACAAGGTGGGCGAGGTGGGCACCAGATTGCGATTCGGACAGATTATCCAGGTGATCGTCCATGGTGAGGAACAGTTGCTGATGCTCTGGTGCGGACGAAGAAGAGAGCAAAGCCGGCAATGCAACAAACAGCGGATCCACGGGTGTAGCGATGAAGAGATCAGCATGTTCGGTCGTGTATCCGGTGGAGAGTTTTGAGCGTTGGAGCTTCTCCTTGTCTTGAATTGAGCCGTCATGAGCGATCAGCCAACTCCTGGGAGCAGCAATCTTTGTGAATTCGTGAATTCCATTGGAGGATGGACAGAAGAGGTAGCGTGTTGGTGCCGAAGTTGCCGGGTTGGGGAGGTTGACGATGCGAGCATCCTGTGCAGTCGACGAGTCGGGGAGGATGAAGAAGAGCAGCGGTGGGTTTTCCTCTTGGGAGGATGTTGGTGGTGATGTTGTCACTGTTGCCGTCGTCGTGGTTGTTGTGGATCTTGTTGATATTTTCCTCTTCATTGTGGTGGTTCTTTTGGAAATGGAAGGAGCAATCACATTTCCCGATTCTGATACAAGTGGGACGCGTCGAGCGTGATTGCTTGGCAGGAGCGTGTTGATTGGACCCTGTTTCCAGACGCAGGTCACGATGCCTGCCGATGATGATACTGTCGGCCATTGCACTTTCCATCTTTGAATTGAGACATTTGGATTTTCGCATCATTACCCATCATCCAGCAGTTTCCATTCTTCATTACCCATCATCCAGCAGTTTCCATTCTTCATTGCCACATCGAAGCTGCTTTGCTCGAAGAAACAAGTCTGCATCCGTCAAGGTCGCACTCAGGCCCGACGGTTGTGTAAACATGCAATGTCGGTGAATCTACCTGATCTTTTCATTACTACTCTGTCTCGCAATGGCATACCAATCGCCCAAACAAAAGAGCACAGGAGACATCAACTGGCCACCGCAATCACCTCACGAAGCGCTTCTCAGTTCGCCCAACGGCAAACGACGCTGGCAACAACACCAGGACCGCCGTCGCTCCGTCTCACCCTCTCCGCGTAAACAACCGCCTTCCTCCAACCGAGCCCTCCAAGCCCTCATGTCCACGTCGGATGCTGCCGAGGAAGAAGACGATGAGGAAACACTCCAACTCCAACTGCAAGCCATCGAGGCACGTCTGCGCTTGAAGAAACTGCAGAAGCAAAAACAACAAGACGACCATGGCTCGCACTCGCCGCGCAAACGACAAAAGACCCAGCATGTCACTTCCGCCGTCCAAGTCCCCATCTCTCCCATCAAGGACCAGATGCCACCCCCTGCCCAAAAGACATCTCCAGCACGAGTACTGCTCGGCATCGACAAGGGTCTACGAGCATCCGACGTTTCGTTGAAGAGAGCCAGGAATGGTACCACCTTGGCCAACAAGTCTGCCTCTGCACAGCCCGAAAGGCCCAAATTGAGCTTTAGCGAGCGCATTGCTGCTTCACGATTGTCTAGTGAGCAGCAGCAGGTCAAGCACGATCGTATTGAACGGGCCAGGAGTCAGGGCTTCGGTCTTGCCTCACAGTCAAAGTCATCTCTCTCGCGCACTCACAGCGAGACTACCGTTACAACCACATCAACAACCTTCAGTCGCTCCAACGCCACTTCTTCAGCAGCTTCAAAGAGTCCCTTCTTATCAAACCGCCCCTCTCAAGCCGCTGCCTCTTCGTCGTCCGAGGTCAGGGGTCGCTCGTTTCGTCCTCTCGACAAAAACTCGTATGATGCTTCTACAGAAACCACCTCTACAGAGCCCGACACTGATGCATCTTGCTTTGAGAGTTTCTCCTCTCTCCATCTTTCACGCCGACTCATCCCCCATACAACCTTGGCCAGAGCCCTCGATTCGAAACAAATCTACACTCTTCCTCGTCTACTGAAAGAAGTCAAGGCTCCAGTATACGAACCGCCAGACTGCGAATCTGACTTTGTTGTTCTTGCCGTCATTGCCTCCAAATCAACCCCCTACGACACCCGTCCAAAACATAAACAGACGTCTGCCACTGCTGACCAAGATAACAATACCGCCGGAAAGACTAAATTCATGGTCATGACACTGACTGATCTAAAGTGGGAAGTCGATCTCTTCCTTTTCGACACGGCCTTTGAGGCCTTTTGGAAAATGACCCCAGGCACTGTAATCGCCATACTCAATCCCACAATCATGCCACCAAAAACAAACCAGCATTCCGGCAAATTCAGCCTGAAGCTCGCCAGCTCGGAAGACTCTGTCATGGAGATCGGATCTGCGCGAGATCTGGGCTTTTGTACTGCCCTCAAAAAGAATGGACAAGAATGCGCTTCCTGGGTCAACGCCCGCAAAAACAACTTCTGCGATTTCCACGTCGAGTTGGCCGTGGGAAAAGCCCGTGCCTCAAGGATGGAAGTAAACTCCATGTATCGTCCCGCACAACACCACAAGAACTCGCGTGTGCTGCGCGACGGAGAGTTTGCTCGTCGACAGGACCCGTTAAAGAAGGATGCAGAGAGTAACGAGCGATATTATATGGTGCCTGGATCGCGCAGTACAGCATCCCTACTCGACCAAGACGATTTCGGCAAAGCAGACGCTATGCGCCGGCGCCTCAGGGATAAACAAAAAGACAAGCTGCTAGCCGAGAAACTGGGACAATTGGGTAATGGCATTGGTGCCGATTACTTGCAGCGCACCACTGGCACACACGTCGAGTCTTCAACATCCACCAATCCCGACGCGCTGCCGCCGAAACTCACAGCTGCGGAATTGGGTCTCGTCAACAAGAACGCGGCTGATATCAGGCTCAGCCCGGCGAAGAATCGACGAAGATTGTTTTCGGTTTTGCCTGGTGGAAGCAAAACTACGGCTGCAGGTCCAGAAGCCATGGGTTGGGGCGGCCATGCGCGAAGAGGTCTTGGGAGCAACGATGCTGCGAAACGCGATAGGATGGGGAGTCCTGAAAAAGGGCAGACGAGACTGCAGGTCGTTTCTTCTTTTTCTTCTCACAGACAGACTGATTCTCTTGTGTCGGCTTCTTCTTCGATGGCTACCTCTACTGCTGCCGGAGGAGCGGAGAAGAGTCCGAAGAAAGCAAGGTTCCAGTTGGCTAGGGGGATCAGGGAGCCTGGGCGTGAGAGTATTGGTGGTGATGATAACGATGATGATAGTGATGATTTGGAGATTTATTGAGTCTCCCTTTTCTTGTTTCTTCAAGCCTGGCTGCTTGTTTTTATTTCAGAATGTCTTTTATTCTTGCCTCCCTTTTCCTGTTCCTCTTCCCTCTCCTTTCGCTTTTGAACTTGCTCGTGACTGCTCAAAGTCATATAACAGCTAGAAATCTGTGCTCGGCGTTTGATGGAAAGAGAGCAAGCTTAGAACTTCACCCAAGACCCAATCAAAGGCTGCTGCTCTGGCTGTCGATGTTCCCAATATAACTGGACGTTCTGTTCGTCTTTTCTGTCCATGAAGGTGAAAATCATCTGCTCGGTCATTGCCTCTCTATTTCCTTCCCAGATCGATATCTAAAACCTGCACCAATTTTTCCTGTGTTTGCTTCATCTGCTTCTCCTCCGTTTCCAGCCCAAAGAAAGGCTTCACCGCCACCTCGACCACCTCCTCAAACAAACCCTTTACAATCCCATTGAGCTCATCGCCCGTCTGCGCAAAATCAGGGAATGCATTGACCTCAAGCAAAAACGTGTTTCCGTGCGCATCGAGCATGAAATCGACGCCAAAGATCTCGAAGGCGTTGGGCAAAGGCTGGAAATGCACCATCATGCCTCGTGCCGCGGCTTCGAAAACTTGTGCCGTGATGTCGCTGATGCGGGCAAAGGTGTCATCTTTCCAGGTTGCGGGCAAACCTTCAACATGTGCGGGCAGGCTCCAGAAGCTGTGCACGCTGCCGTCCCGTTCGCCGGTTTGTAGGCACGTGTTTGTGAGGTGCGAGCTCAGGTCTTGGTTTGGATCGGGGGATTCCCAGGGCGCGGCGTAGGTGTTTGCGGCGAAGAGCGCTAGCATGGGTTTGTAGACGAAGACTTTGAGGGCGCCGGCCGCGAGGACGTAGGTGCGTACGTGGAATTTGCGGGCTGAGGAGGCAAAGGGAGGGGAGAAGAGCAGGGGAGGATGGATGTAGGGTTGTGCAATGAAGTGGCGGAGCTGGGAGATCATGATGCCGTTGTTATCCTCATCTTTGTCGCCGGCGCGTTGGTCGTCGTCGTCGTCGTCGGAATGCTCGGCTGCATCTTCATCCTCGTCGTCGCTGCTCTCGGGCTCCCAAGCCTCGAAAATCTCCGTCAACTGCTCCTCGGAATTGAATAGCCTGATGCCTTGGCCGCGATCACTCATCCCGGGCTTCAAAATCCACCATTCCTTGCCACTCTCCTCCGCCACACCCTCATTACGCTCAAAGCTCTCTCGCAACTCAAACGCCTCGACCAAGGCCTCATCCAAAAACTCGGCATAATCCAACTCAAACTCCACGCCTTGCTTAAAACACGCCTTCAAACAGGACTGCGGATGCTTTGTCAACCAATGCGCTACCGTCGACGACAAATAGTGTTTGCGGATCAAGGCTTTGCGGATGATATAGCTGTTTTGGAGACTGCTGGTCGGGTTGAGGGCGTTGTGGTCCAGGTCTAGCGATTCGTATTGTCGCCATTGCAGGAGCTTGCTGCTTTTGGGTAGCGAGGAAAGGCTTGTTATGGGTTGCAGTTTTGTGCTGGGGAGTCGTGTGTTGAGGGCTGAGAGGAGCAGTGGCTGCACGTATGTGTCCTCGTAGTCGATTAACGTGTAGATTTTGTCGTTGTTGTTTTTGTTGTCATCACCTGCTGTCATTGTTGCTTTGCGATTATGCATGTCTTTTTCTGGATTTTTGTTTTCTTTCTTTGAGATTATTGAACAGATTTTGATTTTTCTTCTGTGTTTTGTTGGTTTGACTATTATTCTGTTTGCGGAAGCGTGTGATCTGCTGCTTTTTGATGCCACTTCTTTTTTCTTCTGACGTTGGAAATTTTCGGATATGGAGAAGAGGGTGTACTTTTCTTTTATTTTCTTTTCTTTTTTTCCCTCTTTTTCTTCTTTTTTTCTTTTCTTGTCTTTCTTCCCCTTTTTCTGGGGCATGCAAGGGTCCTAAACTTCGACGACAGTATTTGCATATTGATGTCCTCTCCATAATCAGGAGAGCGTGTCGCACTCATTTAAATTCCTCCCATATGGGCAAGTTTTTCTGCGTTGGATTCGTGATTTTTTCTATTTTTTGTTATCAGAAGATGCAAGGTGGAAGTATACAAAAGCGCGAGATAGAAGTGTACAAAAGCGCAAGATTGAAGTGTACAAAAGAGCACTGCTGGTTGGTACTGGCACTCCCGTATCTCTTGAGCTCACGGCCTTCTAGAAGCAAAGTAGAAAAACATTTCAACTCTTTTGCTTTGATCGTACTACTGTACCCCGATATCCACGACCACCCTTGCAAATCACCTTGCTTATAAATGTAGTCATTGTGTGAGATAAACAGACTGAAGTGCCTGCCTAAAGCGGGTACCCCTTTTAGTCTAGTGGCACTCAATCAACACATTGCTATATATGCCCTTAACGAAATCCTTTGGTCTTGTGCTGAACACCTTGGTCTTGTGCTGAACACCTTGGTCTTGTACTAAACACCATTGAACCCAACCCGTTTTCCTCGTCCAAAACGTGTACACTAAGTACTCGCCCTAATTAGCGGTTCGTTAACCTGTTGCAAACTGGATTTTGAAGAAAGGTTGTTCTCTTTTTTATTATTATTAGTTGCGGATCAGGCACCAAAAATAAAGTCAGGAGAGATGAGAATTGTTGCCAAGGTTTGGAGACATCGTCGGAGTGACCGCACTCCGGCCTCAGAAAGGGCGAATCTCACTCACACTTTCCCATCGTTATTCAGCATGTGATGAGAGAAATCCGTGTACGCTCGCTCTTGGAGTTGATAGCTACAAGTCTGTCTGCGAATGAGCATGGGAGCTGAGGCTAAACATACGTTTTTGGCGCAAGGTCTTGGTAGCATCATACCATCGTGCTCATGATACATATATAGGTCTGGACCAACACTACAACGATGGCAATAACACGAGACACGATTTAGTCTGTTTCAAAGTGGAAGACATTGAAAACGTGGAGGAGCGGCTCTTGCTCCGTTATCATATTATTGCTGCTCCCGTGGGAAAATCGGCATCTCTATTCTCATGGCAACCTGGAACTTCCATTTCTCCCCCCCTGATTCGTTGTTCCCGCTACTGACTCGGGTCACGTTTGTGGCTTGCCAACGGGCGAGCTCCAAGGCTCTAGGCTAGTGAAAGCTGAAATCCTGCGTTTACTCCCCTGATTTGCATGTTGATGTCGGTACAGATGGAGTCCCCGCATATCAAAGCACCGCCCTTGGAAAATGAGCAATCGTAAAGCTGTGGTATGTTGCGTCGGGGATGATGAAGCTGTTAATCCATGTTCAATATTGCTCAAAGACGCGTAGACAAATTTAAAGTATTAATACGCGCGCGAAATAAGCTTCTCTACCTACATTGGAGCTTTGCCCAATAATTAGGCATGTGATATATTGTATCAGCAAAACGGGGGGCTGAAAACGCCTTTTTACCCTTTTCACTGCCATAGTATAAGTATCGCAGTGAAAGACTTCATGCTTGTAAATTTGGACCTTTTTTTTTCTTCTTTTTCTTCTTTTTTCCCCCCCAACCCGCACACGGAAGATTCGCCCAATCACTAAAAAAAGGAGGATAAAAAATTGACAAACGAAAAAAAAAGGCAAATTATCCCCCCAAATGCTATCGCTCGAAGATATCAGATCGTCGGCTCTCAGCGAGAACTATGCGGCTTCGATGAATGCTAGCACTAGTACTGCGAGGCAGTTTGTTGAACCGGGGGAATTGACAGAGGCGCAATGGGCCACGGTTTTGCGCAACACGCGGGCTCTGCACGGCTACTACTACGACTTCAACAAGGGTGTCATGGTCAAGGCCCCGAGGCCGGCATTCAGGCTGAAGGAACCCCCCGCTAGACTCGGATCAGAGGGCAGACCAAAGAGCGGCGATGGAACAGGAACACCGAAACAGGCAGCCAAACCTTGGGTAAGTGCGCTGTTCTTGCAGCAAAAAAAAGACATGCATTTTTTTTTGTACGAGGCCACGATTGTCTGATATTTAGCGCTTTTGTGTGAGAGAAACAGTCAGCATACAAGCCGCCGATCCCGTTGTTTTATATCGAGGACACGGCTTCGGTCCGAGTAACTGAAATCAGAAACCAGAGGCAGAGCTCCCTGATCAAAGAAGGCTTCAGCCCATTGGCTGTCTGCGGCAGTTTGTAGGCATCTTTTTTCTTTTTTTGCATCTATTCCTTCTCGTTGATTGTCCTGTGCTCTGACCAAATATATATTAAAACACAGGGCTGCACAAGGGCTTCCAACCTCGGTGCCTGCATCTTTTGATCGGGAGCATTCATCTACTGATCGGGAGACGAGCGACGACGATGTTGACACTCTTGCCGTGACCTATAATGTAAGTCTCTCCCTCCTGCCAGTCACACACATACTCTTGCATAACTTTTCAAGACTGACTGATCTACAGCTCCCGCGAGTGGTTGTAGAGTTTGAGCCAGACTGCCTCGAATTGACTCCAGAGTGCAGAGTCGAAGCAAGAGCCTTGTCAAGTAACGCCGGCGTGGAACGATTCCGACGCCGATACGGTAAACACAAAAACCCCAAGATTTTCCTTTTGCTCCCTTGGTTACATTTCTCATTTGGGCTAATCAATACGGGCAAACACAGGCACGGCTTTTGCGACCTCGATTGCGCTGGGTGGATACCTCTACAGTTCGCGTCACGTCTCCAAGGATGAGAAGAAAGAGCTGCAGCAGGTCAAGGAGTTGACGCGCAAGGCCGCGGGTATTAGCGTGCACACGCCGTGTTCGAGCGGAAGCATTGTTGGCATCGCGCAGGATGCTCGACTTACCTGGGATGCTCGTGGTGGTGACACGCTCTTAGCATCAAAGTAACTTGGCCCTCCCCCTTTTGACACACAAGAGTGTATTATCGTTCATTGACTGACACGGATCAAACAGTCCCCAGGCTTGGGCCATTTCGCTCAAAGACCACCGATTATGGCGTGTGATGGATGTAAGTCCTGCCCTGCACGCAAAATTTGATGATATAATTACGCACAAGAAGAAACCAAAACTAACACACATACGCAAAACCAACAGCAACAACGCATGGTAGACCTGACCTCGATAATCGCCGCCCTGGACCCCAGAGCCTACGACAACCTCTCCAACCCAACCTCCAACAGCACCAGCTCGACAACACTGCCCTACTCATCCATCCACGACGACAAGATCCGCGAAATCCTCATCAACTCGGTGCAAGGCCACCCTTCCAACAACGTGACGGTCAAACGCATGCACGATTTCTACACGTCGCACAGGTACGACGCAGACTACTCGCTGGCGTTGGACAAGTACACCAAGTTTATGGAACGGGAGTTTCCCGATGCTGAGCAGGGTGTTATTCAGAGGGGCACTAGGTATGGTAATTTGACTGATGATCAGAAGATTTACTTTGGCTTGTACATGATTGGGATTGGGGAGTTGAATCGGAAGTTGGGCAACTCTTGAACATGGGGGAAGAAGCTGAGGAAGAAGGAATTCAACCACTTTAATCTCAGTACTACTGTATAATCTGACCCGCATGCTGCCATAATATACACTCTTTCTCAAGCAATCACAGCAACCAGACCCACAAACCCGCCAAGCAGAATCACTCCTCCCCTAACATAATTCAAGACCTCAAACCTCTTGACCATCTTCTCCAACTCGTGTCTATCAATCTGCTCTGCCTTGCCGATTCTCTCGAGCTCGGCCATCTCACGCAACGGGTTGTTGCATATAGGCAACATGACAGCCGTCACGCCAGCAATGGCAACACTCAACCCAGCCGCCCAACACAACAATGCCCTCTGGCGCACACCAGCAGAAGCAGGAGCACACCAAGCAACAAACAAATAATTCGCGGCCGCAAACACGGCGGCTTGAGGAAACACATGGCTGCCCCTGCTGAATACAAAGCGTATGGCCGGCAATGTGGTATGTGGTTTTGGCAGGGTTTGCGAGGGGAAAGAGCGGGCGGAGGTGGATAGTAAGGGGGTGAGGAATGAGGAGAGGGAGAGGATGGCGCCGGCTGTTGTTAGGGAGGTCAAGGGCCCGAGGAGTTTGGCGTAGGTGATGGCGGTGGTGGTGTCCATTGTTGCTGGTTTGTTTGTTGTGGTACTTGAGGGACGTGGGGGATTTTATCAGTTCGTTTCCAGAGATATTCGGTCTTTATGGTGAGCTGATTGGTGATGGCTCTATCTTTTCTTTTCGGGCTGTTGAAATTGGTAGTGGTGCTTATTTTATATCGGGGCAGGTGCTTCGGAGGATTTGATTTTCTTGGGTCACGTCATGCGTCTCGTCGGATTTTGCAACGGCTTTTGAATCTGTAAAATACACCCGTCGCGCTGGTCCTATTTTCCAGAGCGGATCGAATCCAGATTATTGGCAAAACTAAATCAACATCTTGGGTCCGTGCGGTCGCAGTCTCGAGTTGACGGAGGGGGAATAGCAGAGTTGGCAGAAGTCGAGGCAGATTCCAAGGAGCAATCATGCTAGACCACGGCCTCGAGTTGATGCTCTGGCAGTGCCTCTGCCGATGCCGCTCCCAGCACGCGGCACACCCCTCCCCCGGCCTCCCTGACCACCGACACCCACATATGCAGGAGTGGAAGAAGAGGCAGGAGCGTTCCCGCGACCAGTAACAGACGCGACTCTGCCTCTTGCTCTTGCGCCGCGGATTGAAGGTGGAGGGGCGGCCTTTTTTCTCTCTTCCTCTTCGGCACGTCTTTGTGTGGCCTCTCTCCTTGCTTGATCTTCAGCAGCACGTCTCTCGGCTTGTTGCTGACGTAGGAATGAGTCGTTTTCAATGTCTTGCATGTCCTGAGTAGCACCTTGCCAACTGGGATTGAGGATCAGGCGTTGATTGTGTTCGGTCTGGGAGAGAATGCGCGTCCACGTGTCCAGCAGAGTCGAGGCCGAGTGTACGGTTGAACTGACAGTCTGTGTTGGGTCAGTATAGGTGGTCAACAGTCGCAAGAGACACCGACATTCATGTTGGCCTTTGCCTTGTCCAGACTCTGAACAACATCCTCAATGACTTTGTTGATTTGGCGTGCGCTTTCCAGTTCCTTGCGCAAGGCGGCTTCACGCGACTCTGATGTGTCTGGGCGAGGGGCGCTGGGTTTTGAAGGAGTCGGGCCCAGATCGATTTCCATGTCGTAGTCCACATTGTCGTCCTCGTATTGACCTTGGTCGTATTGCTCGTCTTCCAAGCGCAATGCGCCAATATCTGGAGAGTGTGACATGTTGTCACAGAAGCAAAGATCAACGTGTTTGTATTGACAGGAACTTGGTGAAGCTGCCCGACACTGCCTACATGGATTTATTTCAGACCCTTCCACCGCTGTAGTTGCCTTGTGACTGAGGTTTAGCAGAAATACCTGCCGTAGTTGCCTTGTGACTGAGGTTTAGCAGAAATACCTGCCGTAGTTGCCTTGTGACTGAGGTTTAGCAGAAATACCTGCCGTAGTTGCCTTGTGACTGGAGTTTAGCAATTATACCTGCCGTAGTTGCCTTGTGACTGGAGTTTGTTAAAAATACCTTATGAATATCCAGTCTCTTGTCTGCACCTGCCCGATACAATAGTGCTCGGTACGGAAGCACATGCAGTCAATAATTGGCAAGTACATGTAAACAAGCAGGCGCGGCATCTTCCGAGGGCAGAAAGAGCCCCCCAGCCACCTTCCCAGCCTCTCGTCTTGAGGAGAACCTTGGAAACATTCGTCTGCACATCTTGCACAAGTGCATGATCCTCCGTCCCCTTCCACAACCGTCATCCTACAATTGCATACAAACATAGTGCCTGCACACTTTGTCCAAGAGCTTGCGTTGCTCGCCCATCGCAAATACCGCTATCGCTAGGACTGGCATTGATACGCGCGCAACCGTCGTGCGACATTCGTGTTCTGGCGCGTCCAGCTCGACTTGTTGTTGACAAGACGCAAAGAAAGACCGACAGGCTGTTGTCGTTTGTTATTGTCATTGTCGCACGTCCGCAGAATCCACCACGGCCTTCACTTGTCAATGACGGTCGGCATGCGCGACTTCACAACACCCCCACCGCCTTCGCGTTTGCGCACTCCTCCGGCTCCCAAACACGGCGCCCGATACGATTCCTACGAGCAATACTCGCCCAGACGCTCCCAAAGAGTCAGACGCCTCCAGCAGAGCAAGGAAGCTCAGTCAATCAACACTCTGTCGCGCAATTCCTCGTCGCATACCCTCTCACCGCCATCCTCCCCCAGGCACCATCAAACTCCTGCGCGCCATTCGCTCTTCGCCAACAACACATCAATCTCCCATCTTCCAACCCCTTGGACAATGCTGCCAACCCCCGACAAGACCCCACGCAAGCGCATTGAAGCTGCCCTGAAATCAACAGCGCGCGTCCTCGACTTCCAGGGCGCCATGGTCAACACTGCCCACAAGAAGGCCAGGTCCCGCCTCACTCTGGACAAGGACGACGACGTCCATGAACAAGTCCACGTCTACACCGACGCCAAAGACCGCCGTCCCGTGCGCGACGACACTGCAGACAACCCCTTCATCGGTCCTCGACAAACCAGAGCCCGCAAGCGCGCCAACACCGCCCCTGCTGGCGACTCCATGGACGTCGACCACGACAAGGAAAAGGGCATCCTCTACTGCTTCCGTGGAAAGAAGGTCTTCCGTCGCTTTGCTGACGACTCGGATTCTTCGGGCAGCTCAAACGACAGCCTGAAGCGCAAGATTGGTGCCGCCGCCAACCGCCGCCTTACGCGCTCCAGCCTCAAGCCTCGCCTCTTGTGGCCCGCCACCTCCACCGTCAGCGACAATGACGCTGACACCGAGGCCCCCACTGACGTCGATGAGGAGGCCTTGACTGACATTGAGGACGGCCCCTCTACAGCTGCCACTTTCAGCCCTCCAATGCCACAGCCCGCAAAGACGCCCGCCAAGAAGGCTCTGGCCCTGCCTACCACTCCTCCTCCATCTCACCGCCAGACTCGCTCTGACCATCAGGACATGGTTGCACCCTCTCCCTTCCGCCCCCACGGCGACAAGCGCAAGGGCCCCTCTCTTTCCGACTCTGACGTTCCTGCTAAGCGCAGACGTATTGACTTCCCTGCTCTACGACGCCCCTGAATGGCCAAAGTCTTTTCATCAAACTCTTTCCTGCCATTCAGCGATTTATCATCACTTTCACGACGACATGAGCATAGAGTGTTGGATTATGCGCTTCCTTCCTGGACAGTTGCATGTTCTCTCCTCACCGTTTTCTGCATCTTACACGGCGTTTGTTGGTTGGTGGCGTTTCATCCTTCTCTGCATGTAATCCCATGCTTTTACTCATTCTGCCTTTGGCATCCATCGCTGCATACCCCTTCTCCTTCTGTTTTCAACTTCTCTGATATCCAAAGCTTTCCCCCCTTGCGGCGCTAGGGGTTAGATTAGTTTTAGAGATGTATCTCTGTGCAGTTCAAATAGCCACACAACCGACTTTTTTGTCGCACGAATAAAAACTTTGGCACTGCCTTCTCTCAGAACCAACTGTTTTGTAACACGTATATCTCCTCTCTGCTGCTTTACTTTGGAGAGTACGAGAGCAAGACCCGCCGCTCAATGCGAATAATCCGGACATCTTTACGCTTTGTGGTCCAAAAGACTTGAGGGGTTGAACTTTGGAAAAATACTTGTAATGCCCGCGTGCCGGTACACCATATGTCGTACGAGGTTCTAACTTTGGGAATATTCCCGGGTGCCGGTATTGTACACCATATACGAGGCTTGTTCGCGTCCTCTGACGTTTCATCTGCTCGTGTCTCCTTCCAGGGTCCACGTGCTTCTCGGCCCGCAGGCTCATTCATCGACGTCTTCTGCGGAGGTGCCTTTCCTCCAATCAGAGCCCAAGGCACCCAAGTAGCCGAGCGGTTTAACCGGCCGGTAGAAGGAAAGGTCAAGACAACGGAAACTCTGTTATACTAATTACGAACCTTCATCTTTTTACCAACCCCGCCATACGCATGCTGCCCCGCAGATCCACACTGAACACCATTATAGCCTGAACATCATGGATCTTTCGGACGAGCGACAGCAAAATCTGTTCATCTTACGTCGCTAAGCCATGACTCTGACATTGACGTCCATGTATATATTGCATGAGGTAGTGTCCTCAGTAGAAATGATACCGTAGTACCTTTGCCTCAAACTTTTTCCTTATCGCTCAGGTCACAATGTACAGCAAACAGATCATGGCTCTTGCTAGTCTTCTGGCCTCCTCGTTGTTCTCATCGACCAATGCAATTCCTCTGCATGTTCCTCCCTCTGTGGGCCTTGGACCCGCCGGCCTTGATCATTGGGTTGACACCTGGGTATCAATGCCTCAACTGACAGAGCCGGCTAATCTACCCAACCCTCCCTTCAACCAGACAGGCTCTGTATTTGTCAACAGCACTATACGCCAAACACTACACATGTCGATCGGCGGACCTCAAATCAGAATCCGCGTCTCGAACGTGTTTGGCGCTACAAACCTCGACATTACCTCCATGACTGTTGCATTGCCTTTCAACAACTCGGCTGGAGTTAGTGCCATTGATACTTCGACTTTGCAGACTGTCACTTTTTCTGGAGACAGCTCAATCAGTATTCCTGATGGGAGTCTGGCTGTGAGTGATCCTATTCATTTCCCTATCAAGGCGCAGGAGAATATTGCAGTATCCATGTATCTTGCGAAGGGACAGCTCGGAAATGCAATTACTTCGCACCCTGGATCCCGCACAAACTGCTTTTATCAATTCGGCGAGGCTGTCAATGCTGCAAACTTGACAGACAGCTCTGTGCAATCAGTAGCACATTGGTACTTCCTTTCTGCCGTGGAAGTCTGGTCACCACCAACCTCAAAAGGCTTTGCTATTGTCGGCGACTCCATCACCGACGGACGCGGCTCTACACCAAACGCCAACAACCGATGGCCCGACCTCGTTCTCGCACGCATGCAGCAGAATCCCTCCACCAAAAACATTGCCGTGCTCAACCAAGCTGCGGGCGGAAACCGCATTCTAGCGGATGGACTGGGACCCGCTGCCATTGGCCGCATTGACCGCGATGTCCTGGCCCACTCTGGCATCAAGTATGCCATGATATTCGAGGGTGTCAACGACATTGGCGTTGCGCCTTCCACGGCTGTGGCCCAAGATTGCATCTACTACAATCTCATCCAAGCGTACGAACAAATCATCACTCGCATACACACATTCGGGATCCCCATATTCGCAGCCACGATTACTCCTTTCGGCGCCCCTAACAGCACCATCCAGACCTACAGCACACCTGAACGGGAGGTTACGAGACAACGTGTAAATGAGTGGATAAGACACAGTGGCAAGTTTGATGCCGTGTTGGACTTTGATGCTGTGGTGAGGAGCAAGAGCAATAGCAGCAGGTTGGCTGACGAGTTCAATTCGGGTGATTATCTGCATCCGAGTGTGGCGGGCTATCAGGCTATTGCAAACAGTTTCGATTTGGGATTGTTTGATCGCTTTGCCGGCGGGGTGAGCAGTTACATGTAGGAGAAATAGAGTAAAGAGATGACAGCATTTAGTGTGATACTCATGAAAGATGCAGATTCGTTCTGGATCTTTTCTGTTATGCCCTCTTGCTGTGTGCAAATGGATGGTCGTTTGGAAAAGTGCAGGTTTCGTGAGCAAGTCCGGTGATACGAGAAGCCACATCTGGTGTGATTGTGGCGTAATGGCAAAAGCTCTTGAAGGGCCACGAGGTCTCGGCAAAGCGTGTATGTCGTCTTGATAGAGTAAGTAAATAAGCCTGTGGGAACGGGACGTCGACTGTAGCTTACCCAACATCCCTGGCATGAAACCAATGTGAAACTCGCTAAGATTGTGGAAGCCATTCAATGCAACTACTTTGGTTTATTGGACTCTTGTCATTCGTTCGGCTAGAAGCGAGGTGAACTGCATCTTTTGCCTATATGAACTTGGCCTCTATATCCAGAGCTAGTTCCGGGCAATTAATTGCCAGGAGAGAACGCCGTCCGTCTGCGCTGGGCCAATCATGGCATCGAGCATCAAGCCAGAGAGCAAGTCAAGAAGGTATAAAGACCCAGCAAATTTTCCATAATCACAAAGAACAGCAGACACAACTTCTCCAACAACCAGGCTCCACTCTTTACAGCATCTACACAAAATGAAGTCAGCAATCGCCTCGTCCCTCCTCCTTCTCGGTTCCACTGCCATGGGAGCACCAACCTCCGAGCGCGTCTCCCTGTTCAAGCGCGCCTGCCCCAACATCCACGTCTTTGGCGCCCGAGAGACCACCGTCCCCTCTGGCTATGGCTCCGCCGGCACAGTCGTCAACCTCATCCTCAACGCCCACCCCGGCGCCACGGCCGAGGTCATCAACTATCCCGCTCTGGGCGGCAACTCTTATGCTTCGTCGGTGCAGGCGGGTGTAAAGGCCGTCACCAACCAAGTCAATGCTTTTGCGGCGAGCTGTCCCAACACGCAGTTGGTTTATGTGGGTTATAGTCAGGGTGCACAGATTGGGGATGATGCCTTTTGTGGCGGCGGTGACCCCAATCAGGGGATTAGCAGTACGGCGGCGCCGATCAGCAGTGCTGTAGGAGCAAAGGTGAAGGCGATTATCTTCATGGGTGATCCGAGACATACGCCTGGTGCTTCTTACAACGTTGGCACTTCCAATGCCGCTGGGGTGAGTTTCCTTTTCCCGACTCTTTTTGTGGTGTTCTGTGCGAGGTGGAAGAGACACGAATGCTGATTGTCTGCTACAGTTTGATCCCAGATCCTCGGGCTTCACTTGCTCTGCCTACGCCAGCAAGATCCAGTCTTACTGTGATGCCGCTGACCCTTACTGCTCCAACGGAAACAATGCTGCTACTCACCAGGGCTACGGCTCCGAGTACGGTCAGGCTGCTTTGAAGTTTGTCAACAGCAAGCTTACCTGACGAGTTTTTCTATCATGCGCTTTTTCTCTGTTTTTTTTTTTTTTTTTTTTCTTGTGTGGACTGTTTTGCGGAGGATGCTGAGTCGGGTTTTGAAGGATATATCTACGCTGATCTGCAGAGTCTAATTGCAAAGATTTGCCGTTCCATGTAAGTTTTGTTCGGTACAGAGCAGCAAGCATTTAATTACAGGAAACCTTTTCAATTCAGAATTGCATTCCCGTCAAAAAGGTTCGCACTAACTCAAGATGGAACTGAATTCCTCATCAGTAGGCGGACATACGCCGACAGGCCCGTCACGCCATGTTTGATCTATGTTCTCTGGACAAGTCAATTGACAAATGTGTTTCGGCAGCTAAGAGATGTAGGAATATTGATTGTAGTCACGTGTGGGCTTAATGTGCCCGGTCAAGTTAGTCACGTTGGTCCTGTCATTGTTCCATTCACAATCCCCTTTGTCGTGCTGACATGTCAGAAGCAATCTAATAAGAAACAGGCATACCATTGTGAGTACGAGTTGTTCGTGTTGATGGCCGTTGTGTCCTGAAAGAGTTGATGGCGAAAAACCCCACTCCAAAAGTTTACCGAAGATTGTCCATTGAGCGGAGTCAGGCACCGCAGCGTTACATCTGAAACACTTCAACCTGCACAAACAACCGTATCGGTTGAAGTATTTGGCCAGAGTGTCCAAGATTCATGTAGATCACCTATTTATCCCCCTCGCCCCGGTGGGCAAGAAGGAGCAAGTTTCCAAAAGATATGAACTCCGCGCTCTAGCATACCCCGTGGGGCATGTAGGCTTTCATCCGTAAGTCTAGGTGATCTGCAGGCATCGTGACCATCTGGCAAGGTTATAAGGCGAGATGAGCATTTATAAAACTGCTCGCCTGGGCCACGGTGGTTTGGGCATTCAGTCACTACAATCACCATGCGGTGTTTGAAATCCTTTCTCTGTTCTGCTCTGGCAATGATTGCCACTGCTTCTGACACCAGCACTTGTTCAGATGATCTCGCGGCTCTGGTTATTACCAATATAGACGATGTTCGCGGTAACCTCTACCTGCCGGAGAAGACTCCAGGCGGCTCGTGTATCACCTGGACCAGCAACGATACATCAATCATCGCAAACGATGGCACAGTACACCGACAAAGCAGTACAGTGTCAGTTCAGCTGGTAGCCAGCATCGACTGCAACGGATGCCCACAGACTCGCCAGTTCTCTGCCTCTGTGCACGAAGCCGCGCAGATAGGACCGCTCGAAGCCTATGCATTCGCCTTTTTCACCAACAACACAAAGTCGGGTGAAAACATCTTCTTTGCGGCGAGCAATGGCAACGATGCACTGGACTGGCGAGAGCTCAATGATGGACAGCCAGTGCTCACCTCATCCTTTGGCACAAAGGGACTGAGAGATCCCTTCGTCATGCGATCTCACGAGGGCGACACTTTCTACCTCATCGCCACCGACCTTTCCATCGGTTCGGGTACTTCGTGGGGTGACGCTGTCAAGTTTGGAAGCCGTTACATTGAGGTCTGGGAATCGCACGACCTCAAGAATTGGTCTCAGCAGCGACATGTCCTTGTGTCCCCAGCCGAAGCAGGAAATACTTGGGCTCCTGAAGCTTATTACGATGAAGATCTCGGTTCTTATGTTGTCTTCTGGGCGTCTTCTCTCTATAAAGATAGCGATGTGAACCGTACTGAAGCGACCTATCATCGCATGCTGTATGCCACAACAAGGGACTTTGTCACCTTCAGCGAGCCCCAAATCTGGCAAGATGCGGGAATGTCACGCATCGACTCGACCATCCTCAAGTCAGGCGATACCTACTACCGCTTTACCAAGGACGAAGGGGCTGGCGGAACAGGCTGCACCGACATCATCCAGGAAGAGTCCAAATCGCTCTTGGCTCCCCTCAAGAATTGGACTGTCGTCGATACTTGCATTGGCAAGAAAGCTGGAACTGGCGGTGTCGAGGGCCCTACGGCCTTCAAGTCCAATCCCGGCGATATCAATGGCGACAAGTTCTATCTGTTCGTTGACGAGTACAGCGGTCGCGGATACATCCCGTTGCAAACCGAGGACATTGCCAGCCCGAACTGGATGGTGCCTCCATCATACAAACTGCCACCAAGCCCTAGACACGGGACCGTACTCCCCATCACAGCAGCTGAATGGGCCCTCCTTACTTCCGACACCGGCTCCACAATACCGGCTTGCGGTCTCGCTGCCAAACCCGGCGTGTTCTCCGGCTCACCGGTGCTCAAAGGCTACTTTGCAGACCCAAACATGGCCGTCTTTGGCGACATGTACTACATCTACGCAACAACAGACGGGTTCGCGGGCTGGGGCGGCCAAGTCTTTTACACCTGGAGCTCGCCGGATCTGGTCACCTGGACACGCAGCGACGAGCCCTTCCTAGTGCTGAACGGCACAAACGGCAACGTGCCTTGGGCAACCGGCAACGCATGGGCGCCAACCATCGCCGAAAAGGACGGCAAATACTACTTCTACTTCAGCGGCAACAACCCCACGTACAATCGCAAGACCATTGGCGTTGCGATTGGAGATTCGCCGGGCGGTCCGTATATCGCGGAGCCTGAGGCCATGATCCTCAACAACGAGCGCGTCAACACCAGCCAAGCCATCGACGCCGACGCCTTCTTCGACCCCGTGACGGGCAAGTACTTTATGATCTGGGGCAACGGCACGCCACTGATCGCCGAGCTCAACCCCAACATGACCTCCATCAACTGGGACACGGCACGGCAAATCAACGGACTGGTCGACTTCCGCGAAGGCCTGTTTCTGGTTTATCGCAAGGGGATCTATCACCTCACCTACTCGATCGACGACACGGGATCCGAGAATTATCGCGTGGGCTACGCGACCGCCACATGCATTGAAAGCGAAACATGGACCTACCGCGGCATCGTGCTGGAAAAGGACGTTTCGCTAGGCATCTTGGCTACGGGCCATGACAGCATGATCAATGTGCCATATACCGATCAGTGGTATATCGCGTACCACCGTTTCGGGATCCCCGGCGGTAATGGCACGCATAGAGTCACCACTATCGATTTGGTTACGTTTGATGCGGAGACCGGGTTGATGAATAAGGTTGTGCCGACTTTGACTGGTGTGCAGGATTTCCCTGTGCCTTGTGTTCCGCCGGGATGAAGTTGAATTGTTTGATTTGAGCATTCCCTAATCTTTTTCTTTTTCTTTTTGTTTAGTAATTAATTGAATCTCGTTTTTTTTTTCGTTTCATCTTACGTTTTTTTTTTTTTTTTTTTTTCATCGTTTCGTCCTCCAAACCTTCTGAATAAAAGCCAGTCTCGATCTGGAGACTGTGATCAGTAGTGAACATGACCACAGTAGCTTTCTCAGTATCCCTTACCGTTGCAGAGGCAAAAGTACAGATCTGGTAATTATACCCAAGAGCCCCATCATATCCTTTTTGCTCAGCGCAGACGACTCGCGTTACTTTGAATTGCAGTCTCCCTAGGATGATTGTTTTTAGGGATTATAAAGTAGTGCCTCGCTCGCCTTGTAAGACTTTTTTTTTTGCTAATTATGTGAATGTTTCGCTATAAGCCATCATCAATCATGTTTAGACGATATACGCTTATGTTAAAAACTTGCTTTTAAAGAGATGTTCTGCTTTGCTCTAGCGTATGGTATATAGTCTAATGAAGAGTAACGTTAGCCTTATGAAACGCTTCTTCTTCTTTTTTTTCTTTTTTCTCATAGAGGTATTATGATTTATACGACCTAAGTAAGTGTAGGTAGGTAATATTAAGAGTTTGTTTACTCTTTCCTTTCCTTTCTTTTCCCTTCTTTTCCCTTCTTTTCCCTTCTTTTCCCTTCTTTTCCCTTCTTTCCCTTCTTTTCCCTTCTTTTCCCTTCCTTTTTTCTAGTCTTTTGGTTATATAATATACCTGATTAGCTTAATCTTTTTCCTTTTTCCTTTTCTTTTTTTCTTTTTTCTCGAGGTAATTAGTACGATCGATAGGGAAGGGTGTCTTTATTGACTTAAGTCTACACGGGAAACAAATATCCTCGACATATACTAGGAGAGACTTTTTTTTAGGAAAAAAAAAAGTTGATAATATTGTAATCCTTTTTTGTCTCGCAGCTTTCTACATTAATTACTATTATTATTTTTCTCTGTCAAAAGAATCTATGCATCTATAGTCTATCAATATATACCTCTATCCTTCTCTTTCTTTCATTGAAGAATCTATGTATCTATAGTCCATCGATCTATACCTCTATCCTTTTCCTGTAGTCTATCAATCTATACCTTTATCCCCCTTTTTTTTTCTCTATTAAAGAATCTATGCATCTATGGTCTATCAATCTATACCTCTTTCCCTTTCTTTTTATTTATTTTTTTTTTCTTTCTTATATCAAAGAATCTCGCACCTTTTTTGATCTCTAACTCCCCCTCCCCCCCTCCCCCCCTTCCAATCAATATTACCACATTCCTCTACTTCCCACCACTCCCTTTCTCATTACCACCACCAGCACCACCAGCAGCAGCATCCTTCTTCTTCAACTTCAGCGCCTTGACCCTCCTAGTCCACCTCTTCTTCGCCTTATGCCCGGCCCTCCAAATCCTTTTCTTCGGATAATTAACCGGCGACTCGCCGCCGGTAAAAACGCACACATCATACAGCGCGGCACCAACGATACCGCCCGGCACACACGCCAACAGCGGGCCGTACAGCCACCACATATCTGCAAACAGGTTGGTGGCGCCGAAGCCTAGACACAGCAGCGCCAGACGCGGGCCAAGGTCGCGGGAGGGGTTCATTGCGGCGCCGGTGGTGCTGCCGAAGGCTTGGATGAGCACGGATATCACTAGGCCGATGATCAGGGCCGTCATGCCGGCTCCTGGGGGTGTGTTGGCGTCGTCGCCGAGGGCCAGCACGATGATTGCTAGGGCTGCGGTGGCGACGAATTCGTTGAAATAGCCGGTCACGAGAGTGACGTTTTGGTTGCGCAGGTTGGTGAGTAGGCCGTTGAGGATTTGTTGCGTGGCTTCGGCTGCTGTGTGTGTTTCTGCGCTCACCGAGGCGGCGATGTAGCCGTCGATCTGCGTCTTGTAGATGCCATAGGTGATGAGGGCGGCGAAAAAGGCGCCGAGCAGCTGCGCGATAAAGTAGCCCAGCATCTGGCGTTTGGGGAAGCCGCGGTAGATGTAGAGGATGATGGTGATGACGGGGTTGAGGTGGGCGCCGGAAGGGCCGCCGGCAATGTAGATGCCTACCATTGTCGCAAAGCCCCAGGCCAAGCATCCGTAGATGGCGTTGTTCTCTGGCTTGCCGCCGACAGTGAGGCTCAGGTCGGCGCAGAAACCTAGGGTCAATTGCACGAGCACGGCAAGGAATTCGGCAAGCTCTTGACGGAAGCGGTGGCGAACGACGCTCCAGTGGGTATGCGCGTTGTAGACCTCTTCCTCGAGATTGGTGTAGTTGGTCAGGGTCAGATCGTCGTCTTGCAAAGCTTCATCCTGAGCGGTTTTGGCTGAGAAGCTGTCGTCAAATTCATAGGTGGGTCGATAGGTGGGCCGGGCATCAAAGGTATCGTCGTAGTCCGGGAATTGCTCGTGATCGATGGGCTCGTTCTCTTCGGCCACGTTCGGAAGCACGTCTACTGTAGAGCCTAGCTGTGTGCTAGTCACGGGCCGGAGCGGCGGTGGATTGGAATGCCCCGAAGACTGAGAATCCGCTCTTGCGCGTCCACCGGCCTGTCTCTTTGATGCCGTTCTGCCCTCAACAAAGCGTCTCTCGCGTTCCGCACGCACGGCCTGCAATTTGGATGACACACGGCCGAGTCGCAGAGTAGGTTCCGGTCCAGCTTCAATATCATTCTCTGTGATTTGTCCCTCGGCTGCTTGTTGCGCGACACTCTCAATCTCGCTGGCTGTGGGAACCATACCCGGACGCACGACTCGGGGCAAAGGCTTCGCCAGCGACCATACCGGTCTCGCATGCTGGGGCTGGGCATATGCCGGATTGAGTTGAGTGTATCCAGGATCAACATAAGGTGCATGTTGATGAGCAATGGCGACAACATCCTGAGGACCAGCAAGAGTAAACGGCTCCTCGCGATCATAACTGGACCCTGTCGCCCTGCGCACCAGAGACCTATTGCGCGGCAAAAAACTCGACAGGGCGGTTGTCCGTCTCCGAATCCCGATGTTTGGCGACGACTCTGTCATAGTGGTTGACCGACGCCCAGCTGGCACCTGAGTCGTCGACGAATCCTCATTGCCGGATTGGTGGTCATCGGTAGTGGGAGATGAGATATCAAAGTGAGAGTCCGGTTGGATTGACGACTGAGGCCTTGGTCAGTTTCAATGCTGCCAACAAGACCCTGTTGTTCCTGAACAGGGCTTACCCTAGAACGAAGGCGACCGCCACGATCCACAGAAGATCGATCAATAGATGGCCTGTCCATGATGGTTGGAGTTTCAAGAATATCCAAACAGCAAGTTGCTCTCTAAAAGAATCAAGGTTTCCTTGTCGAAGAGATTGGGGGGAAGAAAAGAATTTTTTTTTCTGCTGCTTTTGGCTTCAAGCAACTTGATCGTGTAGGGGGACAGCCAAAGACATGAGGAAAAGAAGGGCAAGCAAGAGAAATGGGGGGTGGGTAACCAAATGCGTTTTTCTCATCGTTGCAGCGTGGCATGATTAGGTATCTATTGCCAATGACGTTCGCCTCTTTTGCGTTCAATGACCCCCTTCTCGATCCTACTTGTACTTTCCGTGGATCACGGACCGTGTTGTAGTCGGATAGAGCGGGCCCACAGCTACAAAAATTCCATGGTCCACGCGTCCGAGATCGTTTAAGGATGGATAGATAGGGAAAGCCGAGGACCTGTGGGTCAGGGACAGCGCACTGCCTTATTATACCCCAGTCACTCGTAATGGTTGCCTTGTACAGCAACCCGACACTCGTTGCTTCATCAGAACAAAACCCAATAATTAATGTCGATAATTACGGCCAAAAGAGAGTCACGACAAGATAGCACTCCCACCATTATCTCGTCGGTGGGATGGACGTTTGTTGACCCTGATCGGCGACAATAGACTTCGTGACGTCCTGACGTCGATCCATCGTCCAAGCAATTTTTTTCCTTTTTCTAATTTTTTTTTTCTTTTGCTTCTTTTGCTTGCCACACAACCACATGTGCCAAGGATAACGTTTGTTTCCATGCAAGAAGTCTTATCTTTGGGCCATCCACGAAACAAGAAACTCCTATCGATTGAAGTTTACTGAATTCGATTCATGCTAGTAGTTAACATTGTCGGGCGCCAAACAAAGACATGATGATAGCGGCTCTATTTGCAGGAGATTGAGCCGAACCAAAGAAAGAAAAAAAATAAACGTTCAACGTGGTGTTTTACTCACACGTTGCAGCCCAACCCGAAATGAAAATACACATACCACGCGCAGCCCAACCTGAAATGAAAATACACATACCACGCGCAGCCCAACCTGAAATGAAAATACACATACCACGCGCAGCCCAACCTAAACTAAACATACACATACGCACGCAGAAGATATTGTAGGGGGGAACTTATAGTGATATACTTGAAACCTTAACGCAGTCAATACCGTCTTAAGCATTTTTTGATCTACCTGATCTAATTACCAGAAGTAATCTGTGTAATCCCTCCTTTGTGTGAACGAGCCACACTCCTTTTTTTTGAGCTAAACGCCATAAGCTCCATGCTGAAAGGAATCCGGTGCCCGAAAGCACAAAAAGCAAATTAGGAAATTTTCGTACAAAGTTCATGAGCAGGGGAAGAATCAAGAAGGTGGTGCATGGACTTGTCCCTTCAAGCACCAACATCCACCATACGGCCAAGAGCCTCTGCAACGTCAATGCCCGTGCCAATCTGCTCAATGGCATCCTGAGCTTTGGGCACGCCAATCAGAGCAATGCCTCGAGGCACGACGACATCAGTGACATCGAAGCAGCCAAATGCAATAATCTTCTTGATTGAAGGACAGCTCTGGAAGATTCCTGCGACCACTGACGTGTCCACGCAGCTGCAGAAGCTGAGATTGATGGTCTCGAGATTTGGATAGGTGACGCCTGTGCCAAAGACGTCAAGGAATGCACCCAGAGTGATGTGGCGGCAAGAGGCAATGTCAAGTGTGCGTATAGTCGAGGCTGAATGAGCCATGAGTGCTTTGAAACCATTCGAGGCCAGACCGATGGGTTCTGCTGGCCCCTCGGGGTTGTTGTTGTCGACATGGCGGGTTCCGCTGAGATCAATGTAGCTGAGTGGTGGGTTCTTCCATCCGGTGAACAGGTCAGTGTATGCGGCATCACTGGCCACATGGTTGTTTTGCAGTCGGAGCTTCTCGAGCTTGTTGCAGGAGTGTTTGATCCGTGCGAGCACCGTGTCGTCGAGATCAAGGAAGTCTTGGAATGACAGAGTACGCAGGTTTGGGCCGACAGCATCAAGCAGATGGATGACTAGATGGCAAGTTGGCTGGTTTCCAGTCTGAAGCGAAAGGTGTTCAAGACTCGTCAGGGCTGCAATGGCGACCATGGCATCCGGTCCTACTCTGCGACAGAGCTTGAGCTTGAGACGACGTAGATGGCGACAGTTCTCGACCAGTTCTTGAACGACACTGTCATCGAAAGCGGCGTCGAGCCAGGACAACTTGAGTGTCCTGAGCTGTTTGCCGTAGCGCTGGAAGAGCTTGCGCCACATTTCGTCCGAAACCAAGTTGGCGGCGTAGAACTGGATGTAGCTGAGATTGTCGCACTTTTCCATCAGGTATGAAATGGCCTCATCCTTGAGCTGACATGCATTGCGGATGACGAGCTTCTTGAGGCCAGGGGCTACTGCGCAGATTCCTTGATAGTCTTCGACCTCGAGATATGCAGCGTCGTGGATACAGACAGCGTCGGAATCGGGACGCACAAAGAGCTTGAGAGTCTTTGGGGTCAAGACACGCTTCTTTGCAAAGATCTCGGCCAGACGCAACATGACGGGCTCTGGCAGCTCTCCCAGCTCTTCAACATCCTCGTGGTACTGGGCGACCTTTTCGATGCAGAGCTGCTGCAACGTCTTTGCTCCTCCCACAGCAATGCCGTTCAGACGTTCACTCTCCACTTGGCGGCGCTTTCTTCCCGTGGGTTTTTTTGCCTTGTTGCCTGCTGCCTCGTGTCCGTCCTTGGCGAGATGCTTGCCGCAGGGCGTACAGACAAGGCCTCCATCTGGACCGCTCTTGCTGTAAGGAGTGACGGTGAAACGCTTGCTGCAAATCTCGCAGTTCTCAAACTGTCCGGGCATGGGAGCAGCCTTTGAGTACATGGCATGACCAATGTCAAAGTCGTCGTCGTCGTCGTCGTCGTCGTCGTCGTCGTTATCGTCGCTGGTGCGCTTTTTCTTTTTCTTCTGGCCTTTGGCTCCTTTTGCCTTTTTGATCCTTTCAATGGCCGCCTCCTCTCTGCGCTTTCTCTTTCTGGTCTGTTCGGCCGCTGCGTCTGCGGCCACGGCGGCAGCAGCTTCTGCGTCGGCATTGGTTGCGTTTGAGGTTCCTTCGCCGGCGTTTTCCTGTTGTACTGCTTCACGCACACGTCGTTCGTAGTCGTCGCGGATCTGGGCTGCGGAGATGTTGTGCGATGAGAGGAAATCGGTCAAGGCTGACTGACTGCAGGAGAGTTAGTGCCGGTCTTTTGTGTGTTAGTCGGATCATGCTGTTACTGACGGGCCGCGGATGCGGTTTCCGTTGCGTCTACCGGACATGATGAGTGTTTTCGTGTGGCCTGAGGGTGCTCAAAAGGTGCAGCCAAGCGGGGTTGTAGCTGGATCAAAACGCAGAGGGCGTCGGGAAAGAAAGTCGGAGAAGCAGACGCTCTTTCCCAGACAGTCAAGTGTTGGCGCCACAGAATTCAAACTTCGGCTTTGGATTATCTTCGAGGCTTCCATCCAGGCAGACGCGACGGGTGGCGGTAAAATGGTGCCTCTTATCGTTATCTTGAGTTCTTAAGTCCGTACCTACATCCGACATGGAAAAGCCCATGGCCCTGCTTCAATTTGACCACCACACAACATTCCTTTTGGCCGCAAGTAGATGGCTTTCATAGGTCGTCAAATCATTACAGAACATCACTCAACGGTCAGACATGAAATTGACTAGATGCAAGGTCAAGTTTCGTGATTGTCAACGTCACTGGCATCATCATCCAACTCTTGCCACTTTCCAAAACTTCTCTGCACTACTCGCAAATGTTACAATCATTAGCCAGAGTTATAGTACAGGAATTCCAGGGGGGTATTCATAATTGGGGCTCTTTCATCACGCCCTCTTCCAATGCTCAAGTAGCAGTTCCAAGATCAAGTCCAACCTTCTTCATCATCAAGATGATTCTAGTTTTCCAAAACGTATCTGTAACGAGGGAGACCCTTCTCAAAGTCGACAATGGCCTGGTTGGCATCCTTCATGGGACGAACCTCAACCCAAGGCTTGATCTTCTGATCAGCAGCAAGCTGGAGCATCTCCTCAATCTCGGCAGGAGATCCAATGAGCGAACCACCGATCTTGATCTGGTTGGCGATGAGAGTGAAGGCGTTGATGGGAGGGAGGTTGCCGCCATTGGGAGCGCCGACTTGGATGAAAGTACCTCCGACCTTGAGCAGGGAGAGATACTCGGTCATGGGCATCTTCTCGCTGGAAACGGTGCTGACGATCAGGTCGAGCGTGCGTGCGTTCTCGGCCGCCCAGTCCTTATCCTCACCGGTGGCGATGTACTTGTCGGCTCCGAGCTTGAGGACGTCGTCACGCTTGTCGTTCTTGCGCGAGATACCAACCACACGGTCGGCCTTGAGCGCCTTGGCGAAGAGGATACCGAAGTGGCCGAGGCCACCCACACCGACGATACCGACAGTCTTGCCAGGACCACAGCCGTTCTGCTTCAGGGGGCTGTAGACGGTGACACCACCGCAGAGCATGGGGGCAGCATCAGCGCTCTCAATACCCTCGGGAATCTTGATGACGAATGCGGAATTTGTGCGGTTGTAGTTGGCGTAGCCACCGTAAGACTTGTCCTTGTTTGCGTAAAAGGATGCGTAGGTCGACACGGACTTCTTGCAGTAGCTCTGGCGTCCGGCCTTGCACTCGACACACTGGCCGCAAGACTGGGCCTGGGCACCGACTCCGACGCGATCGCCGACCTTGACGTTCTTGACCTCCTTGCCCACACGGACAGCTTTTCCAACAATCTCGTGACCGACGCAGCAAGGGTAGGGTGTAGCGCGCCAGCCAGAGCTGAGCATGTGAATGTCGCTTCCGCAGATGCCGCAGTGCGAGATTTTGATATCAACATCCGTCTCCTCGAATTGCTGGTGATTCACGTTAGTGACAATCGGGCCCGTATTTGACACAACGATCAGGCATACCTTGGGTTCGAATTCGCCCCAGACCATGTTGCCTTTGGCCGACTCGGCATCGTAGCCTAACCAGCCGCTGAACTTTTGGGGGACCTGTTCGGTAGACATGGTGTGTGTTGTAGAGGTACGGAAAAGTTGCAGAGGTAAAGTGGGATGAAGTGGGTTGTATGAGAGGTAAACAGGGGTTGAGAGAGGAAAGTTAAGACTGAGCAATCAACCGAGGAGGGTACGACTGATATACGATTTGCGTGGAATATTAAAAATGATCACTCGATCCATGATAAAAAGATAATTAGCCGCTGTTTCCAACAGGCTTAACTCCGCGCGCTGCTTACACCATGAGATGTCTCGGTTGTAGCATGAAATTGTCCCAGGCAAAAACGATCATCATCCGCCATTCCATGCCAACTTGGGCTGTACTCTCAAGATCAGTAACGAAGACAACTTACAGACTTACGAGCTGACATGGTCGTAGGATTTCAGATGATAGCAACATTCGATCGTGAGATTTTGCTAACGCACGGATGTTTAAGGTGACGTCTCCGTTTCTTTGTGCTTCCACGCAACAAACAGCTTTGTAAGCCGTCACGGTTAACCTTCAGGCGCTGTGACGAAGCGTAGGTACCTTATGAAGCGGGAAAATGATTTCATAAGAGTCGGTGAGGTAAACGACCATCGTTAGCTCATATGAACCGTCCCGCTTCGTATTTCTCAAAAGCCATAAGAAGAGCTTCGCTGGTCGCCGATAGCCATGGTAGCCAGAGCGTCCTCCAATTGATCCATGCCACATGTCAAACGAAGTTGACGCTTCTGTTCGAGCTCCAGCTTCTTTGTCCGCTCAGGACCCCATGACAGCTTCTTGTGAAACTGCAATACCATTGAGCTCAATGCGTGCATCAGGAGTGAATCGACCTCGACACCTGGGTAGGCATCAATCTGCACCTCTTCCACACTTGGGGCCGCCTTCAGCACATCATGTAGCCACTTGACGCAGAGGTCCTTGTATGTGTTTATATCGTTGCCTTTTCCACGGTGGCCATCGAAGGCACTGTCGGTGGGATCGATTTGGACGACGACTTTGAGGTAGCGCAACGATGTGCAGTCGACGAGACCCAGAGATGGGCCCGTGTGCCAGCTCTTTGGTACCTAGGAGAAGCGCGGTCAGCATCTTTGCACGAGTGACATGCTCGCTTCACAGACTTACCCTGTCCCACCCTGGTCCCACGCGCAGCTCGAGCGTGTTTATGGCGTTACGGTACAATCGAGGCAGTCGCTCGAGCAGCGTCTTCTTGTATCGGTACATGTAGTCGCCCGTTGGGAAGAGCCGGAATGGCTGCTGCGGACTTCCATAGAAGATGGGATAAGCCTCGTCGTGCATGCGTCGGCAAGCGCGGAAGCACGTAAGGCGAGGCGCAATTCTTCGGTCATTGTAGTAGTCAAGGTCAACCGTTCCGTTGCCGTGCTCAATGTACAAGACGTATTGATATATCTTGATGCGCAGTTCCGAGGGCAGATCGAAGAAGCGGAAGACCGACGTCTTTGACGAGGATGAGACCGATGAGTCCATCTCCAAGGAAAATGTGGGTAGGTACGTAGACACGAGTTCCGATTCGCCTTCCAAGGTAGGTACCTATGTATTGATTCAGATGCTCTTTGTCAAGGAAGGTCCGACGCAAGCCATTATCACGTGGCTCCGTCTCGGGATCAGTCCATTGCGAACAACGACCGAAGAAAAAGAGCTGAATAGAGTAGGTGAATGTCTCATGCACAACGGGAGACAGCGTCAACTGATGGAAAAGACGTCGCTTCTTACTAGCAGAGGTTCGCTCTCACCAGCTGTTCAGTTCGATACTCCACGGGGTATAGGACGTATCGAATCAAATTGGCTGGTTTCTAAAAAACTTTCATGAGAGAGCAGAAGAGAGTGACGAGCGCGGCGAGCTTATATAGCACATTTCGCAGACGGCCTGTGCTCGCCTTGCCAAGTCATCTGACTGGCCGCCTGCAGCCTGCAGGCCGAGAACGGCCACGATAATAATATGCTCGAGTACTCGCCGTACAAGTACGATAGATGAACATATTATCATATCACGCCATGTACATGCATGTATACATCGCACTACTCAGGCACATGGGTAGGTACATTAAGAGCTGAAACACTGATCTTGCGTCGTGGAAACCGCCTGCTCTCTCGACCACAAAACACCACAACCGCAGGATCGAAACATTGAACGACATATCTGACCACCCAGCCACATCATTCTCCTATGCCCGCCTATGTAGAGGCAGGTGACTTTCAATAACCTCCATGTTCTCTATCTCCGGTCCTCCCGTGTTTGGAAACCTACCTACATGTACCCCGCGTCATGCCCCGCCATTGGATACGTGACAACCTCATCTGCCGAAGAAACACGACTATGCCTCGGATAACGAGGAGCTCAGAAGGCCATTTGGCATTGGGTCCTTTGATAAGTCGTTTATCTACCTGCCGTAGCTTGAGCTTTTTCATAGACTGATTCTGCGCTTCAACTTCTCTCGCACTTTCCTTCTCTCCATCCCTAAAGCATCCATAAACATAGACTCTGACAAGAATACAAGCACGGCAGCAATGTCCCAGCCATCTCTCCCTGCAAAGTACAAGGCATGTGTCTACGACAAGCCCGGCCAGATCTCGACCAAGATTGTCGAGCTTGACATGCCTACGCCCGGACCTGGTGAGGTTCTTGTCAATATCACCCACAGTGGTGTCTGCCACAGTGACATGGGCATCATGACAAACAGCTGGAGGGGTCTTCCCTATCCTACACAAGAGGGTCAGATTGGCGGTCATGAAGGTGTAGGCAAAATTGTAGCCATGTAAGTCATGGTTTTTTCGAAGCCAGAATTTCTGAATGGTAGAGACTGATGGCCTCGCACAGGGGTCCTGGTACCGATTCAGCTGCCGTCAAGATCGGCCAACGTGTCGGTATCAAATGGGTCTCTGCCATCTGCGGCAGCTGCCCTGCGTGTCTAGCTGGCCACGATGGCGTATGCTTCAACGGCAAGGTGTCGGGCTACTACACACCTGGAACCTTCCAGCAATACGTGTGTGGACCAGCCGATTATGTGACCCCTATTCCTGACGGTCTTGACTCTGCAGCTGCTGCTCCCATGTGAGTTCTCTTGCCTCCTTTCTCACGACTCTGCCTACAGAAAAGAGATCAATACGAGAAAAGATATAATCAGATGAGATGGCAACTTTACTAATACAAGATCACCACAGGCTCTGCGCAGGCGTGACAGTCTACAGCGCCTTCCGCAAATCCACAGCCAGGAGCGGCGACTGGGTCGTCCTCATGGGAGCCGGTGGCGGTGTAAGTTCCTCCTCTCCCTTGCCCTTCCATGCTTAATCCCCTCCCCTTTCCATTGCCAAAAATTCACAAAAAATTCAAAAAAAAAACCCCCAACTGAACCATCTCAATTCTCCCAGCTCGGCCACATCGCCACCCAAATGGGCTCGCGCGGCATGGGCTTCCGCATCATCGGCATCGACCACCCATCCAAAAAGGAACTCGTGCTCTCCTCGGGCGCCGAACACTTCATCTCGCACCTGGACACGCCGGACCTGCCGGCCGCCGTCAACGCACTGACCGACAACCTAGGCGCGCAAGCAGTGCTGGTGCTCACGGCGGCCAACCCCGCCTACGCGTCTGGCATGCAAGTCCTCAAGTTCGGCGGCACGCTCGTGTGTGTGGGGTTGCCCGAGGGCACTATGCAACCCATTGGGACTGCGTTCCCGCAGGTCATAATTGCGAAAGAGCAGAGGATTGTGGGGTCTGCGGTGGGTAATAGGAGGGAGGCTATTGAGACTTTGGATCTCGCTGCTAGGGGTATCGTTAAGACTCATTTCACCACTTGTGGCATGCAGGATTTGACCAGGACGTTTGAGGATATGGAGAAAGGCCAGATTCAGGGCAGGGTTGTGTTGGTGTTGGATGAGTGATTATGAGGATGGTGGTGATGGGAGTGTGTCGTTCTCTGCTCTCTCTTTTTGGGTTAAGTATTTGGACCCTCTTTTCTCTTTTTTCTTTTTGTTTCTTTTTTCATTTGTATTTCCCTTTTTCGTTTTCTCTTTTTTCTTTTTTGTTTCTTTTCTTTTCCGCTATTCTAGTTTTTCCTTTTTTTTTTTTCTTGGACAGGAGGGAAGTTGCCTCTTATTTGGAACTACAGGACAGTAGATATGTGTTTGCTGCCGCACCTTCTGTTTGGACTAGAATGCTTGTGTGGTAGATACAGTCTAGTTTTTGGATAATTTTTTCTTTTTTTGGAATCAGCATTTACAGTGCAAACAAAAGTCTCGGTTCATAAGTTTGTCGTAATCACATGTACTCACAGCTCATCCAAGGGTCCACCTTCGCAGCAGAAACCGTGAAATAGATGCAGGAATCCACGAGGATAACAAGAAGCCAGTGGAAAAAAGACCGAGTCAACAGGTGTCAAATCAAAGTGGCATTCTGGCTGAAGCAGCATATGATCAGCAGACAAGTGAAGATGTTTTTTAGTATACAGAGCCGTGCCTCGTCAGATAGGGGATGGATAGAAGAATTGCAAGGTAGAGAAAGAGAGAAGAAAACGCCTTGCCCTGATTTATGATGCCGTCGTCTACAAACTCGTCAGGTAATCCTCAATCTCTTGCGAACTGAGCTTTCTGAATCTGGGACCTTGAGCGCCCTCGACACCCTCAACTCCAAGCAAATGATCAGCGGGCGCACCGACGATGCCAATCTCGATGGTGTCGCCATTCATTTCGCCTTCGATGGTCTCCTTGAGAGTGAGCAGGGCAATGTGGATGGCATCTTCGAGCTCGAGACCGTCGGTGTAGCGCTTCTCCAAGAAAGTCTTTGCCGAGGTGGCGCTCTTTCCAATCGCAGTGGCCTTCCAGGGGAAATAAGAGCCGCTGGGGTCGACCTGGTACAATGAGGGGCCACCCTTGAGGATGCCGCCCGTCTTTCCCTTGAGCGCCTTCTTTTCCGCATCGTCAGCAGCATCCGCAGCTTCGGTCTGAGGCTCGACACCGTCATCCCATCCAGCAACCAACAAACTGACACCATAAGGCCGCACGCCACCTGACTGAGTGGCCTCTTGCATGACACGGGCTACGTCCTGGACGAGAATGCGGGTGGGAGGGTATTCGTTGTAGACGCGCTTGTAGTTTGTGTGCGAGACTTTGCGGGCCTTGTCGACGAGGATGCGGTAATCGGGGCCCATGCCGGCGTAGACGGTGCCGATGTTGGGTGTGATGAGCGAGATCTTCTCGCCAGAGGCGGCGTCGATCAGCGGCGAGGATGACTTCTTTTCCGTGGCGAGGACGATGCCATTGGTGGCTATCGAAGGACTATTAGGATTCGGGAGTCTCTGAAGGGGGAAGCAGGGTACGGCGGACCTTTGATGCCGAGGGCGGTAACACCTTGATTGACGGCGTTGAGAGCATATTCTGGGTGAGGGTGAGCAGCTGTACAGCGTGTCTCTTACAAGAGAAAAGTCATACCAATCTGTACGAGCTTTCCACTGCGTTACGAATCAGTACAAGACGGCGCAGGAGAAGCAACATGGATGTACCTGGGCGAGAAGGTCGTGAGCGAGAACGAGTAACGGTCCGCCATGGTGGATGTGAGGGCGGGGCGAGAGCGATGGACAAGAGACGAACGGGGGAAGTTGCGCAAAAGACAATCAAAGCCAAACAACAAGTTGAGATGGATTGAGTTGGGAGCTCTTGCCGTACACCTCTCCCAGCATCAAGAGTGACGCCGACGGGGAAGGAGCAAGCTCGGACCGACCACCATTGGTGCCAAGCCTTTTCGATGGCAGCCTTCCGTTTCCAGCAGCAGCAACAGAAAGAAGGAGCGTTTCTCCTTTACACCAAGACAAGCAACCAGCTGGCCTCTACCATAGACCATGACTGTTGCCTATTGCCCATCTGACACCACCGGTACTTGACCTCATCTCTTGCTCACAATGGCTCAGGCATCTCAAGAAGAACCGTCCTGGACATGGCCTGAAGACCTGCCTGGTGCCTGGCAGAATCATGATCAGAAGCCTGAACCACACCAAGACTCGAAGTCGTCGTCCCGACCAGAAGATGCGTCGCACAAGACAGAGCCTGCAGACTCGCAGCAGCCTCGTGAAGGCCATTACAGGCCGCGCACCTGTCGCATCTGTCTAGAGACGGTCTTGCCCACATACCACCTGCCAACAGACTCGTTGCCTGGCTTCCTGCGCCCAGCCCCAACCGTCACATACGACGGCGCAGAAGGAGGCCGTCTCCTTCGCCCGTGCTTGTGCAAGGGCACCCAGAAATACGTCCACGAGCTGTGTCTCCAGGCATGGCGTAAACAAAACCCTGCCGCAAGGCGTAATTACTGGGAATGTCCCACCTGTAGGTACAGATATCGTTTGGAGAGAATGACTTGGGCGAACTACATCAGTAGCACTGGTAAGTTTTGTTCTTGAAACACTTAGCCCAATCTACTGACATTGCGTCAAAAAAAAAAGCTACCCAGATTCTGCTTACCGTAGCTATCTTCATCGTCGCTTCATTTTCTCTAGGTTACGTGGCTGACCCCATCATCAACCTCTATCTCGATCCTTACGACACCATCACCCATGGCTCCCAGCCTCTGCTATCTCCTGACGATGCTGTTACGTGGACTGAACATTTTCTCAAAGGGTTTGCTTCTCTTGGTCTGGTTGGCTTTATCAAGTTCTTCTTAACCCTGAGTCCTTGGCAAATGTACAACATGCGTACTTCGGGCGTAACCGGCGGGAGGACTACCGGTCGTGATAGAATGGCTCAAATCAGCTGGGTCGCCGTGAGCATTGGTATCTTGACTGCTGTTTGGGTAAGTTTTCTTCCAAAATTCTCAACACTTGACATCGTTGCTTATTCATATGATCTAGGCTGTTTGGAAGGCTGTTCGAGCTTGGAGCCGACGTGCCCTTGCAGCAGCATCCGAACGCGTTATGGATGTCCCGGGCGCAGCTGATGACGACGACGACGAAGATTGACTTTCCAGTTGATATGATACGACCACCTTTGCCAAGATACCCGCACTTCTTTAAAGTTGCCATGCCTCCGTTGCTTCACCTCGTGCGACAACGATTCAGTGGCGTGGTGACCGAGTCTACTTGCGGAGAATGAACGCTGAACAAGTTATTTACTACCCGAACCGAACGTCTTGTTTACTCGGGTGGTGACTTGTTGGCATTGCCATCTTGTTAAAAAAGGTAGCTGGTCCGCTGTCGGCAACGAAACACCATGGCGGGCTAGCTTCGACGAGCATGGCACATTTCTTCTCTATTTCATCACAATCCCAGAATCAGACTTCACTCCACAGTCCACAGAAATATTTTTATTTGCACAGTAATTCTCACGTATGTTGTCGTGCGCTCTTTGTTCGTCACTGGCCCAATACGGCAATCGCGACCACGACCAAACATTTCTTTGTTGATGCACCATGTGCAAACACTTTCCACACTGTCCATTCTCATGAACAGACATGCCGCGCTCAATCACAGCATCGTTGCACACACGCACGGCAACTAATTCGTCGCAGCTCAGCGCGTCCTCAGTACAAGCCGCTTCCGTCGGCAGTTCCTCGACCATCAAGACTGATCCATTTGTGCATGCAAATGAGCTTGATGATACACTCGAATGGATTCCTCCCTATTACCTCCATCATCACAAGGTACGACGCAACGCGCTGATCCCTTCGTTGTCAACGTCGCCTTCTTATCCCTCATCACTGTCATCGGCTGCCTATCCTTCCAAAGTGAGCCTTCTTCCATATGGCCTGTTGCACCTCATCCGCTCCTCCCACCTCGAAGACTCAACAAAGCGCATGTTAGTTGCCATGGTGCGCATGGTAATGCACATATCGCATCAGCTCTTCCCGTCATCACATATCCTACGCGAAAATGCCATGTGCAATATCCAGGTGATTGTCAATGACATGTGCGAGTTTCTCGATATTGTCCTGGAGAAGCTAGAGCAGAGGCTTGATGCTGCCGTTTCTGCTCAGGTCCAACTCTCTGATCAGATCCAAGATGATGTGCCGTTGGAAGAAGTCGGCAAATGGGTCGACATGATCGAGTGAGTTTATCCTTCTTCCTCTCAGCACGTAAAATTCCCTAACATACAAGAAACAGCGGCCTCCACAAACCAACCAACACAGAGTCCAACATCTTCCGCCGCATGGCAACTCTGTACGAAGACTTTGTCTACATGCCCTTCCTCCAGCTTCATCGCCAAGAACCCGACCACAACATGTACAATCTCGACCCCTACTTGGCACCCGTGTACCTGCGTCTGCGTAGCATCACTGCCGACGCCGCTGCCGCAGACAGGATTGTGCGTGGTGTTGAGCACACTTTGGAAAGCGCAATGACGTGTCAGAGTGACAGTGGTGTGGCCGTTGGCAAAGGCCATCACACGTCTTCGAGATCGGTGCCGCTGGCGAAGATCATGCCTAGGATGTTTCGTCATCGCGAAAATACTCTTTGATGTGGATATTCTCCATGTTGATCGAGACTAGGCTCTGCATTGCTCCTTCCGTATCCTTGTTT
Organism: Aureobasidium zeae; assembly: GCA_017580825.2. Lineage (NCBI taxonomy): Eukaryota > Fungi > Ascomycota > Dothideomycetes > Dothideales > Saccotheciaceae > Aureobasidium > Aureobasidium zeae. The sequence continues at coordinate 1,100,469 of JAGFJS020000004.1, forward strand.
CTCGAGGGTTTCATAGCTATTGATACTCTCGATGCTGATGATATTCCCAAAGACTGCCGTGTCTTTTTCACTTTTATCGATATAGCTAGCTATACACTACACAGAATCACTAGTGAGAAAATGGAAATAATCATGCCAATTGCAGATATAAAGTATCAAACAAATCTTCTCATTCTCACCTGGGACGTTTTGGTACAGGTGTGAATGACATCAAAAAAGATCGATGCATAAATGGCAAATGAAGAGCAAAACGTACAGCAGCAGGGATTCCCACGTGGTCACCCACCGTAGTACTAATCTGCCGTTCAACTGCTTATGTATGGCAGAGCGGACGGGATGCCCAGTTTTCAGCTGACTGTGGCCGTACGTGCTAGGAAGATCAGTTTTTGGCAAATTTATATACAGATTGACAATGTGAGGTTTTGGTGTGAGTTACCGGTTTGCTTAGTTAACCGATGACTTTATTAGCCTCTTCGTGCCGCTCGCTGCTGGAAAAAGTTAGGGCTAAGAGAAGGTATAATCCGAATAGAGGTTATGATACCCTCCCAACGTGTGTGTGTATTTCCCACCGGCATACTAAATCAGTAGGGGAAGGAGCAGAGGAAAGGATGATTAGGAGAAACCTAGGTCTATAAATTCGTAAGCGAGGGGGCTTTTGTTGTTTTCTTCTAGAGTCCTCTTTGAACTCTTTTACTGTCTATTATAATTTCTTTTTGAGAAAGTATATCCTGGCTCTCTCACTGTATCGTCAATTATATCTCTGTGCCGGGGGGCTCGTAGTAATGAAAGTTTTTTTTGACCGCATCTAGCGGAACTCAGCGTCTTTTACTTTTCTCCTCCACGAAGCGGTAGATGTAATTTTTTCCCTCTCCCACACTGGGCAGGGGATTATCAAAAAAAAAATCGAAGGGGGAAAGCGCTGGAACTTGCTATATACATTGCATCCTATGAGTAGGTGAACAAGTAGAGCAGGGGAAGCTGACACGTACCCAAAAAATACCTGCAAAAAAGATCTTGATGATTTGGCATGCAGACTTCACCAGTCATCTGTTTCGCTCCTGGGATCAAGACGATGTATGGGTCAGAGCAGAGCAAAGCATGCACATACTGATCCTGCCACGAACTTCCTGTCGTTCCATAGATATAGGTAGGTCTAGAAGTTCGCCGACAAACTTGATGACAAACATTAAAAAAAACGAAGAAAGGCATCGCTGGATCTTCTATGACGACCTTCAAGGCGAATTAATGCCGAAAAGTGGGTTCTTTGTCAGACCAAAGGAAGCACCCCCTATTTGCGAGTAGCCAAGTTGGCGGTTTGAGAGGAGCCAGGTGTGTGAATGCAAAGTTCCCGTCTCTCGTCTCCAATCAGTCTTTACTGCTGTCATTTTTGGGATTAGCCTCCCAGAACCGCGACGTGATGCCTACTAGCTGCTGGGAGATGCAAATGGGATATGTGATTCATTGACCCCCATTCTTTATTGTGTCCTCGATTTATCTCTTAGAGTCTGCGAAACTGCTCCCAGCCGTGTTCAAAACGGAATGATGGCTGTGCTCGTCAACGGGCCTCATCCACACGTTCTCGTCTGCGTTGGCTCTGGTCTGGCGGTTTGGGCTCTTATATACCTCCTCAATCGACATGGATTCGGATTGAGGCTATGTTCTACAGGCAGAGAAAGAGCGAACGCTCTGTATGTTTGCGGAGAGAATTAAAGATAGAGAAAAGAGAGCTCTTTGCTCACATGTATAGCATCGTCTAATCGTTATATCGTATATGAAGCCTGCTGTTCTCAGGCTCTAGAATTCGTACTGCCACTGCCACTCGATCGCTCCAGACTTTCTCGTAACGGGACATGTGCCAACGCCGGTACAGTAAGCGTATCCCTACGAGGACGGCTAGCACCAGCTTCAACATCTGGAGACGTTGGCGCCGAGATATTGAAAGGCAAATCATCAATCGACAATCTCCTCGCGGAACCCGTGGAAACCACAGACCTCGACCTCTGCCTTCCCCCACCTGCCGTCGACATTCGCACATCCTCCTGCTGTTCTTCTTCCTCGTGGTTCTGTGAAAATGACAACCGCGAGGCAGTTCGATGGTATCTGCTTTCCGTCGACTTTAAGCCCGGATTCACAAACTCTTCGCCAGGGGTGACGGGATACTTGTAGCCCTCTCTCTTGAACGCCGTGTCGAAGTGGCCGTGTCCGGGGGTGCCCATGTAGTCTGCGATTGTGGTCATGAACTTTGCGACTTTGCGGCGGCCGCCGCGGTCAAAGGTCGAGGCCGTTCCTGCTGTTGTGATGCGCGCCAGTGTGCGTTTTGTGTCTGTGTGGGTGAGCGGTGATGTTGGTTGTCTTTGCAGTCCTTGTGGATGGTGCGTGGGGGTATTGTTTCCTGACAACGAATCCGTGATGGATGCCGTGTCTGGAGACTGTTGGGTTGCTTGCTTTTCTTGTTCCTCTGCTTCTTCTTCTTCTTCTGGAGGGACTCCTGTCAGAGAGATGATGAGAGATCCTATTATCGCCAGGCCTGTTCCTACGATGGGTGCCCATTGTCCGATACTCTGTATAGGCTCGGTCTGGTATCTGACCTGCTTGCTGAACATGTTCATCTCGCCCAAGATCAGAATAGCAAGAACAGCCAGTCCAAACAAGGGAGCCTCGATCACAGCCAAAAGCTTTCTGATGAAGTCGTTGATCACGTTGACCTGCGCCTCTTCGGGATCCCTTTCCGCCGCTGCGGCGCCTGTGCGGGATTTCCAGTTGATTTCGAGGATCTTGTTCCACATGGACAAAAGGGACAAGATTGCAGGGATGCAACAAGCGGCACAAAGAAGCGTTGCGGTGCTAAAGGTGAGATGGTCGGGAGCAGGTATAACATAGATATTGTTTGCGGCACTCTTGCGCATGGGAGATGTCGGACCGTCATCTACAGAGCATATCAGACCGCAGTTGTTTCCATCGATAGGGTTGAAGCTTTTGGATGTCAACGAGCCTCCTTGGTCAAGAGGGCAGAAGTGTGATTGGCTGCGGAAGAATTCGACCGCGAGACTTAACAGGCCAGCAAGAATCAGTCCTGTCCAGAGAAAGATCATGTTTCGTCCGGGATCGAGAAAGTACGTCCGTGAGTTTTTGACTGTCGCTGGGGCGGCTAAGATGCCTAGTGAGCATATCTGGAAGGCTCCATATATGTCCATGTCAACAGCGCCTACAACGAGCAATTCTCAGTCATCATCTCGGAGAATTGCCTAGAGAATAAGACATACCATCAACATGCAAAACGGCCAGAGTGATGGCGTGAAGAGCCGCGACCGCTGGAACGAGCAACACAGCGGCCAAACAGGCATTCTTCAGCCAATCTGATTTTTTGCCAAACACGCACGCGACCACCAGTACATAGTACCTGAACTCTGTCAGCGACGTGCCATCTGGCGTGGATAATCTCAGACCTACAATACTCGCGAGCCTGGTCCATACTGACCAGAGACCGGCCACGCACACACGACATAGATTCCAGCAGTCGAACCGCCGACTGCAGTCGTAGTCGCGTTTCGAGTGATCAACAAATCTGTAACGGACGAAAGCGGTGAGATTGGCGGCATCCCAAAATCAAAGCGGGAATCAATCGATTCAATTTAGCTGTTCGTATTGAAATTTCGTCAGGGTCATAAAAGGGTCGTCGGCCTTGAGGCTTCTCCGTCCATTACTGTTGTTGTTCAAAGAGTTGAAGTTTGAGAAACCGATGTGAACCCCATCTTCAACTCTCTTGCTGTGCCTTTTTAGGGCGTGAACAGTAATAAAGGTACTATGGCGTTTCCATGGGTGCCTTGAAATAAATGATTGGAGGCGGCGCAGCGAAGGATTGATTGATCTGCAGATGAGACGACGCGGGGTCGCTGCTGACCGCCTGCAAAAAGGGCAGCAGCACTGCAGCAGCGTCGGGTTTCTGATAAACTTTCTGTCACCAAAGGCTTGTGCGTCGTGGTGTTGAGTCTCTGCGACCGATTTTTGTTGGATTAAACTTCAAGAGGCTTGGACGCTCGTCTTCAAGTTCTCGTCATTTTTCGTCAACTCAGCCCCTTTCGATCGACCTCGTGTTGCAGCCCGTCGATGTCATTAAACCGCCCAAAAAAGATGTCTTGTAGCCTGTACACGTAGGACACCCCCAACAAATAGCGACCCGAAGGCGCATCCTCAGCCTTGCGATATTTTTTTCTTTTCCGGTCAAGGAAGCAGCGATGGCGGAAGATTTGGATACTGGCAAGATCAGAGAATGGCGATCTATCGTCACGCTGATTGTGTTTTTGTTGACCAGTGAGTTTGGGCCGACCGACAACATTTCCTTCCAAGAGATGCTCAGTCTGATCTGCTAAATACAGATATCGTTGTCTTGTTTCCCTTCAAAATCCCCATATACATCCCACGAGTACTATACAATGCGGTGCTGCACGCGTTGAGCGCTTGTCGAATAATAGTACCGCGGCGAAACGATGCCTCGCAAGCAGGCAGACTGTCTAAATTCGTACGAAAGGAATTTTCCATGAGCTTTTCCACAGCGCCACTGATAGCCGATCTTTTCCTTCTGGCCATTGGGGCTATCGGGCGACGAGAAGTACACGATGGAACAGTGGGAGCCGACAACATCAGTCCTATCGACATTATGGTCTTTTTCCTCACGCTGGCATACATTGCCATTTCAATCGACGCTTCTGGCCTCATTAGATTCCTGGCTTTCAAAGTGCTTCAGAAAGGGGGCAAGGTGGGACATTTGCTATTCTTTTACCTATACACCTTCTTCTTCTGCCTTGGCACCTTCGTTGGAAACGATCCAATCATCTTGTCTGGCACTGCCTTTCTGGCCTACATGACCAGAGTCTCCAGCAACATCGATCACCCCAGGGCTTGGATGTACTCTCAGTTCGCGATTGCCAACATTGCTTCGGCCATCCTGGTCTCGTCCAATCCGACGAACCTGGTCCTTGCTGGAGCTTTCCAGATCAAGTTCATCGTCTACACTGCCAACATGATTGTTCCTGTTGTTGTCACGGCCGTAGTGCTATTCCCATTCCTGCTCTATGTCGTGTTTGCCAGTCCGCACCTCATCCCACTCTCCATCGACATGGAACAACTATCAGACGAGGCCAAGGAGAAGAAGCCTGTCAACCCCAACATTCCACAAGCCAAAGGATCAAAGCCAGCCGATGGCGAGGAGGAAAGTATGGAGAACAAAGAAGCTGCGCTGGCAGAAATCATGAACCCCTTCCTGGACAAGGGCGGCGCCTATTTCGGATCCATAGTCATGGCGACCGCGCTCGTCACTCTCTTGGCCATCAACGCTGCTAGTTCGGAGATTGGTGAACATCCCGTCTTTTGGATCACACTGCCTGCAGCGTTTATTATGTTTTGCTGGGACGTTGTGTTTGGCTGGAAACACCGTCATGAAACTCGTGAAATTGCGAAGAAGCGACAAACCGAGTTTAAAGAAGCCAATGAAGAGCGACCGCGAAGTAGCGATGAGTCCAGGATGACGGGCGATTCGGGTCCTTTATTCCATGTCTCGCCTCCCACACCACCTTCCGAGGAGGTGCTGGTATCTGCCGCAAAAGAGGAGACAACTACAGCAGAAGGACCTCGTCAGCGTCTTCCTGAGACTGAACAATCACATCAAAACTCGCTGGATGCGGCCTTGAAGCAAACCGTTGACATGGAGAAGATGGAAGAAGAAGGTTCAAAAGATGAGGTCACCAAGAAGCATAGGACGCTATCGTCAGAAATTTCTCGTGGCTATCGCTGGCTGCAAGAGACATTTCCTACAATGATGGCAGTGTTGAGTCATCTGCCATTCAAGCTTGTGCCCTTTGCACTCTCCATGTTTGTGCTGATCCAAGGACTCGTCACCAAAGGCTGGGTGCCAGTATTTGCCCATGGATGGGACCATTGGGTAACCAAGACCGGAACCGTTGGTGCAGTCGGCGGCATGGGATTCCTCGGTGTCGTTCTTTCCAACGTAAGCCCTTCATCTCCTTGCTGAATCTTCGAATCAAGCTAACATGATTGTATCTCAGTTTGCCGGCACAAACATCGGCACCACTATCCTCTTGTCTCGCGTTATCCAAGCGTGGATGCAAATCCACATCAACAATGGTGTCGCCATCAGCGACCGTACCTTCTGGGCCACCGTCTACTCCATGGCGCTAGGCGTGAACTATGGCGCTTTCAGCACTGCCTTCAGTGCATCCCTCGCTGGCTTGCTATGGCGAGACATTCTGGCCCGCAAACATATACACGTCAAACGATTGGATTTTGCGAGGGAGAACATTCCGATCATTGCGACGAGCATGGTTGTGGGGTGTGCCGTGTTGATCGGGGAGGTGTACATTGTGAGGAACAATGATCCTTATAAACTTGCGTAGATGCGGCAAGTGTGTCTTTGGTAGTTTAATGCTATGGTGCTCTCCTCCCCTCCCAGATGTAGATATTGATAATGAGAAGGATGTAGCAATGCAAAAAAAAAAGGATGCAGTGACCATTGAGAGCTCAAATTCTTAGTCTTCCACATAATCTAACCGCAATGCCAGATCCCTTGGAAAGAGATTTTAGCAGCGGAAAAAAGAATCACAAACGTCGTAACGCAACTAGAAGAACGCCGCAAAGGCCGCAAATCGAGTTCTCACTGGCCAAACCTAGGCACCTAAGGGCTTCACCTCAAACAGCAACAACGAACCATGAACGGCGCCACCAACAGGGAGTCGGTAAGTAAGAGGCTCAGTTTGTGACGATGCTGTTGCATCGCGATGGTCCAGAACTGGTTTCACAGACGACGAGAAGCTCGACAACCAGGAGGACTGTTCGAGCGATGCACTTAGGAAAGGCATCATGCATCAAGAAAACTTCGAGAAATGGATGGACACTATCTCCCTCAAATACAACGCTTTAAGCCAGGATTCCGTCATGTTACGATTGTGTTATTCACACAGTACTGGTTGCCCGGGATGCCCTCCTTTAACCAAGAGACCAGTATTCCGAAGCCTTCTCTTCCTAGATGCCAGTTATATCTCGATACCGTTATTGCGTTGAGATAGTCGTGTTCAAATTGGTGTTGGATTTCCGGAATGGTGACCCAGCTTAATTGCAGGTATTATATGCGAGACTAAACTTCAAATATCGCTAGGACGTAGAGCGTTTGAAGGAAACCGGCCATGAGACCGAGGAGGTTGAAAGCTCATGATTAAAATATGCTTGGAATGCTCCTGATTGAGCTGCGACTACTGGAGTTGAGTATGATTGTGGCGAAGTAGTTTCCAACACAGAGAGAGGGACAAATCATGATTCTTGACAAAGAGGAAGGAGAAAAAGTAAAAATCGTGAGATGGGACGGAGGAGATGTATTGGGACAGAAGTAGAAGAAGACGTTGCAAGAGAGCGAGGAAAGAAGAACATTATGTAGGAGGAAGTCAAGTTTAGCTTGTAATTAGACAGGTAGTTGCAAAGGCATTAGCGTCCCATGCTAGGCTTTGGCCGTGTCGGCGACCATTGTTTTTGACTGCCGTTTTTCCAGCCCAAGCAACGATTACTCTAGATGAGATCGTACTCGAGTCAATTTCTGGAAATAGAAATCAACTAGTTTACCATGGGGCAAAAAAATACAGGAAATGGGCCAAGAACTACACCGTCTGTATCGTCAACCCATCAATCGGCATTATACGTGAGTCGTGTCATCCCCGTTCTTATACACTGGATCGTCCGGGTGTGAAAAGTAGGTGCTCCACGCTAGCCAGCTCTCATACGTCCGGCTGGGGTACCGTTCTTTCGTGACTTTGCCGAGTTCTTCTATGCTTCTCTTGTCACCTTCGAACCCGTCTTTGTAAGGATAGACATGAGCGCCTTCATCGGGGATTCGTCGGTTGCGGAGTGCCGTGAGAACGGATATGGCGGAGTAGATTGAATGAGGTTGTGGTAGACGAGCCAATATCTCGCCGAAAGGAGCATAGAGAAGAGATTTGTGGGGTGAGTAGACATCACCAGAGCCGATATTGTCAGTGCCAGATTTGATCTTGTTCTCCAGACTCGAAATTTTGTACTCAATATCCGGGATTGCCGTCTGTGTTGGCATTTCATTATTGATGGCTTGGAGCATCCATCGAAGTACCAGATCAGACAATACCTGATTCGGCTCCAGTGTTCCTGACAACAAATTTGGGAGGAATGATATCACCCGCTCGAGGATATTAACACCGCTTTGGCGTAAGAACTTGAAGCGCTGACGCCCAACATCATAATGACAACCAGGGAACCAAGTCTCATGAATTGTCGGTGCAGCCTTTCCGTTCTCGCGATCGCGCTTTGTGAGGCAAGGCTGGAACAAAGAAAGGCGGTCATGCAGGGAGCAAACATGATAGACCTTGTCCACGCTGCTAGAGACTACTTGATCCCACAACGTCGGATAAGAGGGTCCGTTCCCGGCATCTAGTGATGGAATGCCGATGCTGCCGACAGTATCCAGGAGACCCATGAATTTGACGGGTGTTTTCACGTCCCAGCTAGCCTTCGACTGAAACTCCCGGCTCTGGGCCGAGGATGGCTTGTCAGCGTCATATGGCGAAGCATAGATACGATACACCTGATCGCAAAGGTCACGAGAGGGGTTCTTGATGATGCCACAATTGTTGATCATGCCCACTACACACCGCACAGTGTAAGCGCCTCTGCTTAGACCAAAGACCCAGACCTGGGTTCCTTCTCTGTAGTGCTGAGCAATGTATTGGTAAATATCAACGCAGGTTGTTCCTATATCATTGGCCGTGGCTCCATTGAAGAGATAGGCGAAGAAGGTGCTCCCGAGGCCTATGCCATTGAAATATTTTGCATGAAGCTTCCGGGCTGGGTCGTCGATTTCTCTTGTGCCTCTCGGGTTTGTCATGTCGATCCCGGTCATTTCAGCAAGTATCTGTATGTTGGTTCGTGTATCCGTTTCTGGTCCACACCAAGTGCCATCGCAAAAGACGAGCAGCTTGTGGGGTTGTTGGGAGGGCTGCATGTTGTACAGAACTTTGCACAGAACTCTGAAGGGAAAAAGTGGTGTATTAAAGAAGAGTAGCGGAAGACTGCCTGAAAAAGCGAAGTGGTGTACTCGAGTACTATGCGCAAAAATGAAGTCGCGGATGCTGTCAAATACTAATACGACCAAGGAGCATAGTTATAAATCCCAAACTGACTTGCAGGATCAGCTCATGTGAGACTGCTACTCTCCATACTTTTCTCCTGTGGCTTGCCGCAGTCTGGCATATACATAGTGTGGGTTCCTCAGCCCCAACAACGTTGCCTCAACTCAGCGTCTTGACCTTTGACTATTTTGGTAGACCACAGGCAAGATGCTTACAACGATTCAACAGTGCTGACCCGACGAAAGGCTGTGCAATCGAGCCGAAGGGAATCTTGACAAAGAGAGCAGGTGCGTGCGGCCAACGGCAGCAGCGGGCTTGGGTGCAGCTGATTCCTGAGCCAAGCCCAACAAAAAGGCATCTCATATCTCATGCAGACGTGCCGGTTTCCCTATCGACACGCGACGAGGCAGCACTTGTCTTGTTCATTCCGAATCAAAAATGATTGGTTTTTTTCGGCGATATGGTGAAACACCACGGTCGCAAAAGAAAAGTGCGAAAATGGCAAAACATACAGCAGCAGGGATTCCCACGTGGTCACCCACCGTAGTACTAATCTGCCGTTCAACTGCTTATGTATGGCAGAGCGGACGGGATGCCCAGTTTTCAGCTGACTGTGGCCGTATGTACTGGAGCTGATGTTTTAGCACATTATATCCCTTTAACAATTCTGTCAATCACGGTCAATCGTTGCAAGTACTGGCACGGTATGCGACAAGATCGATGGTTAAAAGGATCGTGCTAGCAATTTGCGACGCACATAAGTGAACTTTCAACTTTTTGGCCCACCATTGATTTGACGAGCACCGTCAGAGCTAACGTGAGTCGACCTTCTCTTGGATCTCCGCTCGAAAGACACTTGCAAGCTCTCCTCCTCGGACATCCGCGGTCGAGACAGCACAAGCCCGAAATCGTTGGACAAGTGAGAAATGCCGTGCGAGAAGGTGTGTCAAAGATTGACGATTCCTCGTGTGGTCGGGCAAAAAGAGTAGAAAAAAAAGTCATCAACTGCATTCTTCTGTGTCAAATTTGATTACGATTTCCGCCTCCGCCTACTTCCTTTGCCGCTTTGTCAGTTGAATTTCTTCGTTGGATACACCACCGGAGAATCTGGTGGTTGACTGGCTCTTGCAGTCCCATCCTACCTCTGATCATTGAATCCCGAGATGCTGGGAAACAGGACTCTATCCCAAGCTAGTTCCTCAAATCCAACCACTGTTCTGGCCTCAAGAGAGCCCTGCATCATCCAACGCAGAAACGACTTATCTTTACATGCTCCACAACGACAGAGTCTTGCAATCTCACTGCAGTACTGCTGTTCTTGAAGAGATCATCAAGAAGTTGCGAGCACGATCCAGAAGGGATGAATTGGTCAACTTCTAACAAAAGACACGGTGATGTCTATCATCACTCGTCCAGAGGCGGACAGAATCACCAGAGAGCTTGGATCCTGGGAAGAGGACCCAGTGGACATCTTTAATGGCACAGCTGGTCGCAGGGGATGGATATGAGCCCCGACACCGTGCTACCTCTGGAATTATCGAAATCCGCCATGAACAACAAGAATCCACCGGGATCTCCTCGTCGTGAGCAAGAGATCTATCGATGTCTCGTAGAACCTCTTTCCGCCGGCGTGGTAATCTGCGTGCTTGCTTCGCTTCTGGTAACTTTCCCATCTCGCACTGTAAGAAAGATAAAAGCTTCCTTGAAGAAAGAACATCTATAATGTCGCTGTTCATAGTCGAGTGGCTGTTGTTGTAGCTGCTGGTGCTCCTCTTGTGGATCGAATTATTAGTTCACAAACATCTCGTCGCGAAGGTGACTAGCTGAACAGATGCTTACGAGCAGAAGAACCCGCAAAACATCAAGAAGTATGTGGCTATTGTTGGTCTTACGGTCAATGCGTGTGTTGGTCAGATTGACTCCTGCATTTCGCTAGCATAGATAAAGCTGCAGGAAGTGCTGTTCTGTTCTCTTCCTGTCTTTGGAAAGCAGGCGGGCTAACAGAGCCTTTTCCTTCGGCACATAAAATGCCATCAGATCAATTGTGACAGACTGAAGTATGATCTAGAAGGCTCTGAGAAACCTCTAGAGATTCCGAGTCATTTCGCATAAGGAACAGCAATCGCCAGTCTGCAAACAACTTCTTTTTGATGAATATGAGTTACGAAGGTGGACCATCGGTAGGTACTAGGTCATGACAAATTGATAATTAGAAGCCACTGGAGTTGTGCTATCATAGTCAATGATTTTGTGGTGGTTGTCAGACCGTGTCTAGGGTGTATAGCTTGCTATCACCTCAGAGACGAAATACAATCCCAGTCCTTGTCTAAGGCCATTTACTTACCATTTTAACAATGTTCGACACCGCATAAGAACCATATTCGATGTTCATTCCTTCTAATAACGTATCTGCAACCAAGCACTCGTTGTCATTCCCTCGTTCCCTTGAAATCACTAGTGTTCGAGGTGACCCTGACTCGACATTGCGAGGCATTGGGTTCAGATTTTGATAGAGAACAAGACCATAATGGTTCTTTCTCTACAATCTACGTCACAATGCCGTATATCGAAACAGGAAGTGAAAGTTTCGGGATCAATAAATCTACGATGTTCGAAAGCAGTCAACTCACCAAAGTCTCAAGCGCACAACATAAAAACGCCAATGGATTTTCTACCTGAAAATCCCGACTTATAGCATCTTCCCTTCTACCTGAAGATCCTGAATTATATCATCTTCCCTCTGTACTCACACGTCAATATAAATTCGAACCCACCGGATGGTTTGAGTGTTTGGTAAATTGGAACCAAAAAAAGGTAGCAAAACAAAGCAGCGGCAGCAAAGACTTCTCTCTTCTCTCTTTGGATGCCGCTTCTCTCCATTGTCGAAAACTTGATCCGCACACCGCATTGTGAATTCAGATCGTGAGACAGGAAGACTGAAGCACACAACATGTGCCACCAGATGTGAGATCTTGGGAAGCTCAAATGCTTTGCTCTGTCCTAAAAAATGCTTGTGAATGCTCACCTAGCTTTATTCCGAAGGGATTCTTCTTTGTGATGATTTCCCGACTTGACGCCTCCTAATGGTAGGTTTTGCACAATGGTGGCGGGTTGAAAAATGGGAAGGATCGATCGAGTAATGCTTACGGTTGCTTTCCTTACTCTTGCCTATCCTGGTTCACGCCCTCGAAAGGTATTAGCACAAAGATAGCGAAGTGTAACTTCTCGGTTAAGTGTCTCAGTCTTCAATCATAAGTCATGAGATTGAGACGAGATGTGGTTAAAAATTGAAAATTTATCTCTTGTCTATCGCTAGATTTTTGAGTAAACAAAGGAAGAGAAAAAAGACCAAATAGAAGTCGTAAATATTTGGTTTGATAAACAGAATGTACCGTTGCTTCATATTTTATCATACCAGATGGTGTATATTAGAGGAGTTTAAACAGTGTATCGGTAGAATGAAGCGTAGTCGCCACGCTCGCGCTCGAGAACCTTCTCCTCGGTAGTGTACTCCTCAGGACGCTTGTGCTCTGCATCCCTGCGGGCGTTCTCACGACGGTAGTAAGTAGTCATGACAGTCTGGAGAATGAAACTCATGGTCAACATGCCAATGAGAATGCAGTGGCCAGGGCGGAACCTGGGCGAATCCTTCTTGAGGTAGATGAAGGAAGCCAGGATACCGCCGAGGTTACCGAAGCCAACGTGCATGGCGATGCCGACACCGCGCTTGGTGGAGCCGCCGATGTTGTTGCCTTGCCAGCCGACGCCGAGAGGGACATTGGGGTAGATGCCAGAGGCCATGAGAAAGACGCCGGCGTACTTGGTGTGAGGGCTGTTTGAGACGACTTGAAGAATGAGGCCAAGGACGGCGACAGCGGTGAGGCCCATCATGAAGACACCACGAGTGCGGAGATGGTCAGAAAGATAGCCGGCAGTGATGCAGGTGAAGCAAGCGACAATGTAAGGAGGCACACTCATGAGCTGAGCCTTCTCATTGGTGTATCCAAGAGTCTTGACAATGGTGGGGAGGAACAGAGAAAAAGAGTAGAGGGGAGTGTAGATGCCAATGGTGATGAACATGTGGACGTAAATCTTCCAATCCTTGATGGCGTGGTAGAAGTACTTCATGCCGAATTCATCAGCGAGCGAGCCACGATCGTGTTCGAGACGGCGAGAGATTTCTTTCTTCTCCTCCTCAGTAAGGAACTTGGCCGTCGAAGGGTAGTCTGTCATGTAGAAGAAGGCAACAATGGCAACTATCAAGGTCAACAAACCCTCCAGAATAAAGATCCAGGCCTGCAAAAGTCATGTCAGCTAGGAAAAGATATGCGTAACCACACCACTCACCCAGCCCTCGAGACCACCAACCCCGTCCATCTCGATGATACCGCGAGCAAGAAGACCACCGAAGGCACCAGCAGCAGTGGCAGCGGAGAAGAAAATGGCCATTCGGAGACCACATTCATGGCGACAATACCACATGGTGATGTAGAAAGTAACACCAGGGAAGAGACCACCCTATGGACATGACGTCAATTGACCCTTCAAATAACAACAAGGAATGTGGAAAATTACCTCTGCAAGACCGAGAGCAGCGCGAGCAGCCAAGAGACCGTGGTAGTTATGAACAATACCGAGCAGAGTGGTACAGATGGCCCAGCACACCATGATGAAGGGGATCCACAAAGCAGGGCGAGTACGCTTCATCATCATGTTTGACGGAATTTCGGCCAAGACGTAGAAGGGGAAGAAGATTGCCAAAGCAACGTTGTAGTCCAACCCTTTCATCTTGAGCGACTCCTCCAGACCTGCAAGACGTGCATTGCCAATGTTGGTACGATCCAGGAAACTCAACAAGTAGAGAAGAGCGAGGAAAGGAAGCAATCGCAGGTCGATTTTGCGGATCAACCGCGCCGTGGCCTTGTCATCGAACTGAGGTTCTTGCGAGTCGGACCCGGACGATGTCTCAAACAAGTCGACGGTTCCCTTCTCACCAGCTGCAGGGATGTGCCTGGCTTCGTCCATGATTGTCTTGGTCGCAGATGTGTGATTTGAGTATGAGCGAGGAGAGATTGTGATATATGATGTTGGCGTTTATTATGAAGTGTTATGAAACACGTCTCAAACGCAGCACGGGTCTTATCCCGTAGGTTGTCAAGAAAAAGATCGGACGAGATCTACTTGCATTAGAACATGGCCGCAGCCATCTTTTATGTATGCCTGCTTGTTCTCCAGGATGGAACACCCACCCCGTACCCCGGACCCCAGAAAAGGCGTTCAGAGAGGTTGTATGGGGGGCATGGGACGAGGCGAATCTCGAACCCGTTGAGCGTATTGGACCATGCCCAGGACCATAAGCGAGCCTATCGAGCTAAAACATACTGTCGGATGAAAGGCCAAGTACGCCACGAGCCTTGGTAGCGGTGTGATCTGGATTCTGCGAGCAGTTGGCATGCCAAATCCACGTGCCTGATTCGTTATGATACTAGGAGCCAAACCTTGCCCAGCGCCTTGTCCACCACCGCCAGTCGTTGTGCCAAGCTTGGGGGCGCTGAGACCAGATGTCTTGGAAGACGAAGCTGGCGGTAAACGCGGCCAAACTGGAGGAGGACCTACCTGTCAGTCGTGCAAAAAGCTGCGAGCTACATCCAAACGTCGAGGCTTACCCCTCGCTCCGTCTTGCAGCTGACAAATGATGGGAGGGATGAAGTTGAAAGGAAGTTCGGAGCAGGGGACAAGGAAAGACCTTCGGCACTCCCGAGCCTGCCAAGTCGCTAGAACTTGCTGCATGCCGTTCCGCCAGAGTCTAGTCTTCACATAATTACTGTACATTTGCAGCTGACCGAAAAGTTCTCGAAGATTCAATTGGTCCACCTTTGCAATGACACGAGCTGCGCATACACTTGCCTATAAACTTTACCGGAATCTGATGTGACTACCTCGGGATATCTTCTTGATGGCGACCAAAACCATGGAAGTTTCCACGCGACCCAATCTGACCGCAACGGGCAACCGCGAATGACCCAAACTACCTTTTCTTCCCAGAGATATTTTGAGAATCTATCCAGCACTGATTGCTGACTTTCGGATGAATGGATCGACTACGGGACAGTCAGGCTTGGCCTCGAGGTTCCAAGCTCCTTGTGAGGGTCTCTTCAACAGCCACAAAAGCACCAAACATGATACTCGTATTGGAAAATCGATATTCGAACGCCGACTTTTAAACTCTTCCGGAACGGCGAGATCTGCGAGGAGAGGCTTTCGGAACCCCCCTTCGCATCCTGCCATTCTGCCTTCCGAGCCAAGGAGACACTGCCTTACTGCATTGACTGAAATGGTCAACGGTGATGTACTGGTACAGTGTGCTTGGAAGCCCATTGCCAACTCTTGCTTTTCTTATTTGCAGCGAGGTCTAACGCGGCCATCGCGATGCCATGAATTCGATGCCGCGCGCAATGATCTCACAGACAAGGTTATGACATAGAGTATGAGGGGCGGACATGGAAGTTGGAGGTCATCAATAAACACGGCATAAGTAAGCGCAAACCCTCTGGGATTGACCGCGTAGGTGGCAGAAGTGAAGAAGAAGAAATTCGTGCCATTCAGCCGGCGGGACAGGCTTCAACGTTGAATCGTGGGCGGCCGTCAAACAGCATTATGAACCGCATTCGTACGATTGGTTAGCTGACTTCTAGCCTCGACCATTTCTGCGGAGTCTATTAATCAAACGTCGAGGCTTCCACAGTCAAACTACTGTGGCAGGCAAGCTGACCAGTGACCCAGAACCATTTCCACATTGAAGAACGTTCTCTCCATGTTTAGTAAACTCCACGCCACATCACAACAGAGAGGAATATGTTACTTCGAGCAAACCACATATCTCGAATCATCCGTCGCAACGGACGCAGTTTATATCGTCAAGGTCGTTCAATGAGTCGTACACTTGAACAAGAATCGAGGAGAAGCGCTTACAGCGCTAATGAGACATCACAAATGGCTTTAGCTATGATGTGTAAACAGGCTGTATACGCGCTAGACAGATGTATCATCCATTGCAAGATTTTTTTTCTAAAATACAGGTAATGAGTTACTAGTAGGCACGCTCCTACAACATGGTTGAGCCTCTAGCAATGGAGTAAAGTTCCACAACATACTTCATCTCTTCTCAACCATGAAGCCCTCTGTCTCTTTCCTCTCCGTCATTACTATCAGCCACTTGGATTGTATTATAATCCGTTGCGCGCTTCCGCCACAACCTGGCCATCATCTCCCCCGCCCCGCTTTGACCAAATGGGGATAGGTGTTTACCTATACGGCCGTCGATAGAGGAATAAATATCAAATATCGGCCAAAGAAGCCTTAGGAATAGGCGTAGACACGGAGTTAATAGTAACCTTATAAGCGCGAGATGGTAAATGAGGATGATCTATTCTTATAAAAACTTAACTCGACTAGGACTGCTTTAAGGGAATAAGCATTTAAAACGCTTACTAATTTGAATACAGTACTTGTCCTCCACCTCTAGGTGATAGCCTACTCGGTAAATTCATCTGGCCAAAATAGCGCCTTCTTAGTGTATCCATAAGTACTAAGACGTGATTAACAAAATGACTCCATTAAGAAAATCGGACTTCGAATGAGCTCTAAGTTGCTTGTCAATATCGACAAATTTTTTTTCAAGAAAGTCGAAGAGTTCCGCTCGACATAATGAGAACGAAGCATGGAAAAGCACTGCAGAAACCTCGGAGGGGATGAAGAATGTAACGGCGAAAAGCGTAGAGGCATAACCTGGACGTTTGGCGTTACCTTCGGAAAGAGTCATCCATTTCCATGTCTTTGACGGGCGAGACATATGGAAGGGTTTCGAGACAGAGGTCGTCTAGCAAGATAGGCGTAGTGCTACACTTGACAGCCTCGTCCGGGGTGCTTCAACAAGGCTAGGCATACGGGCTGCTGTACTGGGAAGATGCAAATGCTCAATTAGTCTTCGCGAACTTGAACATCCTAAAGTAAGCCCGTTAAACCTCGATAGTGCTGTAATGAAATGTTAGACAGATCAGGTACCATAAGAGAGAATTAGTGTGCAAACATCGAGACTCTTTCAATGCATTATCGAGGCTGTCTAGGGGCAAAGATCCCTAAGACCACGAATGAACAATGTGAGGCTTCCACCGGACCGAGCCCTCAGGATAAGGTCGGTGATCTCGTCGAGCGTAAAACTGACGCGGAGAATTGGGTTGTGAACGTCATGAGGATCCCAGTTCCCAACAGGGTCGAGGCGGGTGAGGCCCTGGAGAGTAGCTTGGTACCGAACATTATCGACTCTGGCAGGCATGTTCGTGTTTGCAGTCATAACGAAATCGATACCACCATCCTGGGTGAGAACAACCGAGATGTGTACATGCTGTAGATTGTTTTGGTACGGATTTCGTCTGAGGTCGAGTACGTTTCTATCAAAACTGAAACTAGCGGCACCGCGCCATCGACCAGCCGCAGGGAAATAGCAGGAGGGGTCGACACGCGGATTGCAGCTAGCGGGGACAGGAACAGGAAGGGCCTCAGCGTTAGCAGTCGGGGCGGCCATGATGGTCGAAACCCAAGTGAGGAAGAAAAGGCAAATTGAGAGATGCATAATGTGATAGCGGGTAAACTTCATGGTAAGGGAGTAGTTGGGATCCGTAGAATGAGTCGAGATGTTGCAGAAAGCTTTATATTAGTAGATTTGGTTCTCTACTCGTTCAGTATCAGTCCATATATCAGTTCATTTATCGGTCCACATGTCAGTCCATACAACGATTCATATAGTAGTCTATTATTTTAGTCTACATATTACCTAGCTTTCCTCCATAGTACCGTAGTCGAGTGTGGTGCCTGATTAAATTAGCCTATGCTTAATATCATAGTTAACGGTAGTTAGAGAGAGAGAGAGAGAGAGAGAGAGAGAGAGAGAGAGAGAGAGAGAGAGAGAGAGAGAGAGAGAGAGAGAGATTTCATTAGGCCGTATCTAGTGGCGGAGCTACACGAGCGGCTTGAGGGGCTACCTAAATATAGCTATCTATTGTCCCTTTTTACTGCCGCTTAACCGTTTTCTGTCGTTCTCTGTCCGCCTAGCTTCCCTGATGGTCAGCTGTATGCATTCGTCGTCCTTTAGCGAATGGTTAGAATTGTAGGGTAGATGTTGTTGTTGCTATTGTAGTATGATGTAGATGTCTGTTAGTGTGTGGTTTGCTAGATTACTTCCGTTGGTGGGAGCCTTCTGCTCCCATTTAGTCTAGTTAACGATGGTTAACGTAGAACATGAGAAAGGCCGCCCGCTTGTGCAGGGTACATAGACATAGACTAGGCGTATAAAAGCTTTGTCAATAAACCATAGAACAATCTATAGATCAGTCTATAGATCAGTCCATAGAGAATTACTTTATATGATAAACATCTATGGACGCGATCTCTGACTCTGCCTAAACTGTTATTACAGTTTCAGAGCCTAGACTTTGCTACAATATATCATGCTAAATGAAGAGGCTATACTTATAACGATCTCGACCTTACTAATCCTGGGTTTTATCAACTTCCTATTCACCCTCTTCTAGCACCGCCTTCCTCCGCCCACGTATCCTCAGTACCTCTCGCATTATTTACGCCTCATCATGCGTTTCTCCATTCTCCTCCTATCAGCACCTACCGTAGTCTTGGGTAGCCTCATGTGTTGTTTTTCTGATAAAAATTCAGCTGGAAGAGGCCCCTGTAATCGGGATCAGTATAATCGCCACCGCGATATCATCAACAGTTGGATGGGAGGATGTACGCGAAACTCCTGTGGGACCCAGGCAATTGGTAACGGGGATCCGTATGCTGAGCTCTTCATCTGTCCCAAAATGTCGGTCGAGAGAACAGTTCTCCGAGCCGTAGGTGACTGCGAACTCCAATGCATCGGCCTCACTGCTTTTGGAGTAAATTCTTGGTCATATATACTAATCGATGTGTAGAATGTGCCGCATGATTCCACTACTGTAGTTGTTATGGAATCCGTGACTGTACCGGATTTCAGCTGTAGCGTAGGGAGGTCTGCTCGAGAGATGTCAACATTTACTAGATGCGACGTTGGTGAATTGATTGAGAATGCGTAGCAGGTCGAGAGAGCAACTGCACATGCGCCCGAAGGGTCTTTCTACGAAATTCTTATTCGTCAAGGGAGACTTCATGTTAAGAATAGCGGTTGTAGCGATGATATTGTTCTCTAACTAGAAGGGCTGGGATATATGAACTCAGCGAGAATGACCTCTATAGAAAGACAACTTCTTACGGTGCCTTGAACATTCTCCGGAACTCCCCCTCCGCACTTGTATCTAGCCTCTCTACTTGCTTCTTCGTAAGTATCCGTTTAGTGTCGTAAGCGCTTAGCATCTTTATCAGGCCTTACATCGTACTCGGAGCTTATTACAATAACATCTCTGCGATTAAGTTAAATCCTTATTGTCACTACCCCTGGCTCTGTTGGCCTTAAGAGTCTCTTTCTTATAGTACTTGTATACGGGACTTCCGTCAATTTGGGTGTTACCTTCTAACTTTGGGCGGGTAGATTTGCTAACATTGAAGCTTAAGTTCTTCGTACCGTTGCTAAGGAGTCTTTCGAGGGGCTCTAAACGAGGAGCATAGGCAAAGGAATACCTAGACCTAGTTCGATTGTCGAGAACAATTGGGATAAACGATCCTATCTGAAGGAATCTCATGAGATCACCACTCAAAGAAAAGATAGCAAATACAATCGTGTGATATAGCTGGGAGCTGGAGGTCATTAGGAACCTGCACCGCGAGGCATTGAGGTCAAATCAAGAAATTTCCCCAGGACTTGGCTCGGTGTGATTGGGCCGACCTTTCCAATGAAGCGAGTTTATGGCAAGGAGCAGTAGGTACGCGGGCATGAACGTCTCTATATGTCTAGTGACAGCGCGAGATATTGTGTTGAATCGCGTGGAGGTTAGATTTTAGGCGAGAAAAACCATGCTTGTATTACTGACTACCTGAAACTGGTTTTATACGTATGTGCGCTTACTAATCATCTACGCGAGCGCCTTAACCATGTCTCTAATCAACACACCCCCTCAGAATGATGAGCTTAGTCTTCCAGATCATCCACGATCGAGTCGAGAAGTGCCTAATACTGCTCGTCGGACAGCTTTATCATTTTGCCTCCTCGGGTAATAGTCTTACTAAGCTTCTACTTAGTCCTGTCGGTAAGCTTTCCTCCGGTAGTAACTACCTAGGTTAAGGTAGTTAGGGTAGTACCGATAAGGTCGATAGCTTTACCCTTCCCTTTACTAGTATAGGGCGCTACTTATTAGCCGTCGTTCCCGTCGTTAAAGACCTAACTAACTCCTTAAGTATATTAGTATAGGTATAGGTAGTCTACTACTACGCCTACGGCTAGGTAGTCCTTTACCTAAAGAGCGGTCTCTAGGGCGTCGATCTCTTTATCCCGGATAGGCATCTTATCTAGGTTCTATAAGACCGTATAAATCGTTATAAGAACGTATATAATTAGGCTATTCTAGTGATACGCCTTACCTTTCTATAAGGTAACTTTAGAGCCGTTACGTAGGCTACCGACACCCTTAGTAATACTATCGAGTAGAGAGTTCCTCTAGCGACGAGGGGCTTATACCTAGTTAGCGCGTCTCTAGGCGTCTCTAGTCGTACCGCTAGGGCTAGGAGTAGGCGAGTTATCGTTACCGGTCCTCGTTCTCTTAGTAGTAGGGGTAGTAGGGGTAGTATTAGCCTTACGCTTTCTACCCGATCCGCCCTTATTAGGTATAGGTAGTAGCTTAGTAGGGGTCTTTCCGGTAGTAGCGAGCTAGGTAGCTACTAGAGCTAATACGCTATCGGCGGCGGTTGCGGTAGGGGCGCTAGTAGTAATTACTACGGTAGGGGCTCTAGTAATAGTTACGCCGTCTCTAGCGGTAGTAGCTCTAGTAGTAACCCTAACACCGTCTCCTAGGTTAGCGGCTACGCCGTCGCTATTATTAGGGACGAGGGCGGCGGCGTTGTTGTTAGTTAAGTCTACTATAATGACTTAATTTAATGCTTTAACGTAGATAGTATAGTTAGTGTTGTTAGTAAAGAAGAGAGAGTTTAGAAGGAGGGGAGAGGGACCTTTTATAGCCCCTTAGTACGGTTTCCGGCGCTCTAAGTAATAGTCGACTTAAATGATAAAGTGATAGTTTACTTGCTTTGTTTACTTCTAGTAGCGTACGGATTCTTTATACCTATTCTTTGTTTTCTAGGAACTAGTTCCTCTCCTCTAGACTCGAAGTAGCCTTATCCGGCGGTTCTTTATTTCTCGAGCTACTTTATTCGTCTAGCACTCGTAGTCTAAGCTACTATACGAACCTCTAATGATTCTATAGAGTAAGAGCTTTTATAAGACCGTCCGCTAGCATTAATTTAGTGTTAATCTACTTTACTCGAAGTTTACCTAATTAATAGCTTTCCTGTAGCTAGTATTACTATACATCTACGTGTCTTATCTTAGTGTCGAGTCTAGTACCGGATTAGGTAATAATGCGTAGAGTTTATTAGTTATCGTAGTATAGGTGTAACCGAGTGGCTAGTTTAAGGTCTATTTACCTAAACAGCCTCTCCTACTATATTAGCTTAGATACGGTATAACTAATGGCGTAGAGTTCTACCTTAGTGCTTAACTTAGTGACTATTGTCTGCTTAACTACTTTCTAATCTACTACACCCCTAAAGATGGAGAAGAGCTAACCCTTACTAGATCTTCTTATATCTTCGTTATTAGTAAATGATACGTCTAACGCTCCGAAGAATTCTACTAAATTAGCATTTTTAGGTAGATGATACCCGTATTCGATTCCTAATTTCTTATATTAGAGTAGATATCTTACGTAGTGCCTTACCGCTTTAAAGTGCCTTTCTAACGGATTAGATATGCATAAGGCAAGTTAGGATACGCTAAAGGCGATATCCGGTCTTGTCTATACTGCCGCGAAGTTAAGAGATCCGACGATACTCCTAAAGTCTTTAATTTAGTCTAGAGTCGCTTCCTTATCGGACTTTTTTAGGTTAAAGTTATAAGGTAAAGGTGTATTTATACGTCGGCCTGCGTTAGATACGTTATATCTTTAAGTAATCTTCTTAATGTATAACTCTTAAGTAATCTATAGCTTCTTCGTTTCTTAGTTTCGGGTAATCTTAATTCTGTAGAACTATTCTATTTCCCTAAGTATCCTTATCTCGTAGCGTTTAATTAGTTTGTCTCGTAGTTCGTATGCTTGCTTAGCGAATTCCTTTTAATAAGCTAGGTAGATATCGTCTACGAAGAAGAATATAATTACGTAATCGTTTGTCGCTAGGCAGTCTGTTATTTCCGTAAGGCTAAGATTACGTAGTGTTTAACGAAGCTCTTTATACTAGAGCATAGGGGATTCCTTAAAGCCATAGAGTGCTTTTACGCATTTAAGTAGTTTCCCGTGTCTCTTATACCCCTTAGGTAGGTATAGGTAGATTAGTTCTAGAAGATCGGCGTTTAGGAAGGCGTTAACTGCATCTATTTGTATAGTCTTAAGATCGAACTACGCGATTAGTACTATTAGGAATCTAAATATACGTACTAACAATGTAGCCGCGTATGTATCTAGTATCGTAGTTTATAGGTCTCCTCTAGCATAGAGACGAGCCTTAAACTTCTTAATCTTCCCTTCTAAGGTAAGTTTGTATTTCTAAACCTAGGTAAGAGGTACTAGAGGTTGTCTCTTAGCGTCTTCCTTATCTACCTAGTAGAAGGTTCCTATGTTAATTATCTTTTAGAATTCTACATTCGTTACCTCTTAGAACTAATTTTCGTATTTATGCCCTTTTAGCTCCTTCTATCTTCTTAGTTTAGGCAGTTTAGAATATGCTAGATCTTCCTCTTATACCTATATAGCGAAGATCTTTGCTTAAAAGGCCCGTGTAAAGTTAAGAAGATGTTCTATTCTCCTTAATTTCTTAAAGATTAGTTAAAGCTCTACCTTAAGGTCTAAAATTAGGGGTCTCTCTTCGAGGAGACGTTTATTTATGTTTATTAGGTAGATCGTTTCGTGACTAGTTAGGATAGCGTCTAAGATTGTTCCTATAGTGCTACCTTAGGCTAATAGTAGATGTCTTCTTATATGTCTACTACCCTATTAAATAGTATCTCGTATTCTACTTCTTCCTAATTATGTACCTAAGGGTAGGTAGAGCTCTCTAGTACCCCCTAATCTTAACTAGAGTTAGTTTAGTTGCTCTAGGTAAGATCTACTTATATACCCTTTAGGAGGTTATAGAATTAAAGTACCGTAGGCGCGATAGAGTGTCCTATAGTAATGTTATCTAAGCGATCCCCTATTATATAACTTATATCTAGATCTCGTTCTCCCTTATAGTAGGCTTTCTCGTTAAAGACGACGTCCCTCGTCCTAATAACCTTCTTTTAGGACGGTATCTAGATTCGATATACGTTATAACCCTCGAATCTAACTAGGTATCTAATGTAGCATCTACTTAAAAGCTTCGACTTACGTAGTAGATTATGTAGGAATGTCTTATACGCGTATAATCGAGCTCCTACCTTATAGATGTAAGATAGCATTAGTCGTTTCCTAGTAGCTACCTTAAAGGGTGTTTTCTAGTCTAGTGCGGCCGTAGGAGTCCTATTAAGTAGATATGCTACGGTAGCGGCTAGTTCTAGCTATAGTCCTTCTAGTAGATTTCCTTCGATAGTAAGGGATCGGGCTACCTAAGTTATAGACTTCCCGGCTCTCTCTACGGGATCCTATTCTAGCGTGTATAGTACAGTTAGTTTCTATTATACTCCGTCCTGTCGGAGCTCTATTCGGAAGATAAGACTATACCTAGGGTCTATGTCTAAGGCTAGGATAACTAATTCCCTACCTATAGCTTGTACAAAGCGTCTAAGTTCCTAATAGCACTCTACTAGGGCTACTTAATTTGCCGATAGCATAGTCTATATAAAGTGTATCTTTGTAACTACGTCGAACGTATAAACTATATACCTGTCGCCGTTAAATGCCGGATTAAACTCGACGATGTCGATTAATACTTCCCTAAATAGTGTAGGTATACGTATGCTAAACCTTTTACGTCTAGATATAACCCTATGAACCTTAGATTAGGCATACGTATCGCACTCGTATATACGTAGGACTACTTCTCCTTTATCCCCTTTTACGACTATAGCTCCTAAAGTTATAGTCTTAAGTCGATCGATTTTCTCCTTCCCTAGGTAACCGAGTACCTTATACTAATGTTTCGCGGTCAATTTTCTTAGAAAGAGTAGTTTACGACTGTTCTAAGCTACGAACGCTATAGTCTTCTATAGTTGTTAATGTTAACGGTAGGCATCCTCTATAGGTAGAGGTTTTCCTACCTAATTTGTAGGCTATTAGTAGATTACTACTAGCTCTCCTTTTAGTAGGGTTACTACGTTAAGGTAGGGTAAATCCTATCTACGTATAAGTTAGGTTATAGGTGCTCTGTCCTTATCGTACTAGATGTCGTCTCTCTCGTTTAGGAATAGTCCGAATTTCCTTATCTAAGAGGAGGCTACTAGGTTAGTATAACAGCGTAGGCTCCGACTGCGCTAAACTAGCTAAAAGTATATCGAATCTCGATCGTCTCGATCGAGCTTCGGGCCTATAACTAATATATTAGAATAGAATAGGGTCACTCCTATAACAGTTAGTGTAGAATCTAGGTACGTATAGAACGTCTTTTAGGTGAATCTTAACTAATCCTCTATAAAGGTCTAGTACGTGAAGTGTAGCTATTCCTTTAGCTACTGCCTTAAGTACGGTATCCCCGATAAGAACTTTTAACCTATAAGGTATCGAATCTACCTTAAAGTTAGCTTTAGTAGGGTCGTTCACTACGTAAGTGTTCGATCCTCCGTTAAGTAGCTATCTGTCCTTATCGTCGCTAGACCTAGTAGCTATCGCTACGTATGTTTTTAGTACGCGTACTACATTTACTAATATAGGCGGTTCTCTGTAGCTTCTCTTTAGGGTCTTATCCTTAGAGGTATCGGTAACTAGTACCTAATTTGTAGTTATTAAGGACTTGTTCTCTACTTTCTTGTTTTCCTCTTCTTTATAAATAGCTAGTACTACTAGGTCCTTAAATTTAAGGCGACGTGTCCTATCTCTCGTGTTCTTACGTAGGAAGTCCTTATAGTGCTTAAACTCCTTCTTCTAGGTTAGGGTTATATCTACCTTAGAGGGCCTTTTAAGTGGTTTATAATAGGACAGGTCCCTATTTCGCAGTTTTAGCTGTTAGGGGTACTAGTCTACCTTCTATATAGGGTTACTAGTGTCTATAGTTCCTAAGTTAGCTATACCTAGTCGTCCTTTCCTTAAAGAGTAGCGTTAGCGGTAGTTACTACCTCTTCGCTCCTCGTTACATTAGTTAGATGAAATTTCCTAGGTCTTCTATATATAAAGTTCCTTAACTTATTAATAAGTTTAAGTAGAGAGTCTTCGGGATTACCCGCTATAATACGTCCCTATACTATGTCTACCTTATCCTTAAACATCCGGTAGTAGTCCTCTTCGATAGTAGCTAGAAGAGGGTAGCCTTCTTATTCTAGCCTATAGCGTAGATTAAGCTACTTTATAAAGTAGTTCTCTATGTCGTCCGCCTTTAGTCCTCTTATAAGTTTTAAGTAAAGATCCCCTAGGATCTTCCTCTTAATAGACTATAAGGGTTCGAACATCTTCCTAATATAGTCCTACTAGGAAGCTAGGAGTACTAGGCCGCGGTTAAGTTTAGCTACTACTATAGGAGGAAGGGTACGGTTAAAGTAAGCCTTTATAGCCCTTTTATAAGTATCGAATTCCTTCTTATTCTCCTTCTCTTAGGTAGCGACTACTACCTATAATTAGTAGAAGTCGTATAATCGCTTTAATAGCTTCTAGCTCTCGTCGTTATGTACGTCTAGGGCGACTTTCGGGAGGTCGAGTCTTAGGATTTCTACCGAGGGTAGTTTAGGTACTCTCTCCGTTATGCCGTTAGTTGTCTCTACCTACATATACTTCTATATGTTAAGTTAAAGAGCCTTTGTCATTGTCTAGGCGTAGTACTCTTCGAACTTTAAGTAATTGCTACATATTATCTCCTTTATAGGTATATATTAGGGTAGGTACGTACTCTCTATTATTACTTATAGCGCTATGTTCGAGTAGGATCTTCTTCTATAGGGTCTTATGCGTCAAACCGGGCTTATAACTGTTGAATCGCGTAGAGGTTAGATTTTAGGCGAGAAAAACCATGCTTGTATTACTGACTACCTGAAACTGGTTTTATACGTATGTGCGCTTACTAATCATCTACGCGAGCGCCTTGACCATGTCTCCAATCAACATATTGCATTGCGTATTTAAAACATGCGTGAAGTGAGATTTCTACCCTTGGAGACTCGAGCATTCTATCCTACCACCTTCGCAAAGCCATATTCTCGCTTGAAGCGCTCCTTTCCATTATCCTCTCCTTTCGAACAATGGCTGTGCAGTGACTGATAACACCATCAGCTCGCTGAATAGCTGCGGCAGAGTGATATCCGCTTGAACAATGACAAATGGAGAAATGTCGGATGTGTCTGAAACGATACACGTTGTCACTCAACGACATGCTGCAGGCCAAGACTGAGGTGCAGCCCACGTCTTCGAGTCAATGTCGCATGAGTCATCCAGCTAGCAATTTTTCATGGCCCAGGAGCGACAAGACGAGTTTTCCAGACTGTACAGTAATGCTGATGAACAGACGCGGCATACCGCTCGTATAGGTAATTATGTAGGTATGCTTGAGCAGATAGATGTCTTTGTTGGTGAGTAGCCACGATACAAATTGGAGCTATGGCCAAGTCTTGTGCGTCATTTTCGATACTTTCACCCCGCCTATGACAACTATTGATTGATGATTTGCGGTGTGAGATGTTGTGATTTGGAATACCACATCTACAGCTTCTACACCCCCTGGAGACGAAGCTGGAATGCTCGTGAAGATAGCGCGTAGAAACACAGAGAGAAGAGCCTAGATTCATGTCCATGTCTCCTGCAAAGGGCTAGTACTCCGTGAGTTGATACAAAAAAGACAGAGCAAAGAAAGGTAAACGTTTTGAGCTAGCTATCTACTACGATATTAAAGTCCTTAATGCCCGATCAAAGACTCAAATACTTTTTCGAAGCAGAGCCCCTTGCGGGTATAAGTGGATAGCTTCCTCCCTCACTCAAGCCTTTTGCTCCTTTCCCTTCCTTTCTACAACACCAATCACTTTTTTTTTGGCACTGCACTCAACAACTCACCCACCAAAAGAAACACACACAATCATGTCTAGCTACAACGGAGTCTGCCACTGCGGCGCCACCGAGTGGACCGCCTCGCTCGACAAGGACACCGCCAGCCACATCCTCTGCCACTGCAACACATGCAAGATTCTGTCCGGCGGTGCCTACACCCTGAACCAGATCATCCCCAAGGACGACCTCAAGATCACAAAGGGCGGCGACAGCCTCAAGAACTACACCTACAAGGGCGACTCTGGCAAGCCCGTGCACTGCTACTACTGCGCCAACTGCACCGTACGTTTTTCCAATTACACTTTGTTTTTATGCCTTGCCCTTGCCCAAAAGTGAACGTTTTTGCTGATTTATCTGATTGTTGTTGTGTTGCAGACACACGTCTACCACCACCAGACTGCCCTCGGCGACGACAAGATCATCCTGCGCACTGGACTCCTGCCCGAGGGCCGCAAGACCTTCAGCCCCGCTGCCGAGATCTTCGGCAAGGACCGTTTTTCCTGGGAGAAGGAGGTCGCCAACACCTTTGAGGTCCTGCCTCCCCAGTAAGTTTTGCTGCTTGTTGAAAAGAAACGATGGGCTCTTTTATTTCTATTTTTTGGGATACAAATCCATGACACAGCTGTTTTTGGAACACGATGGGTAGAAACAGAACACGAAATATTATGCGCACAGTTTTTATTTTCCTGAAATACCTTGGCTTTTCATGGGATACCTAGAGTGCCATGCCGTTAACAATGACCGGGGACACGAGAGATTGATACTAGTGTCTATCTGAATGCCAATTGAGGGCAGCAAGCTACACATATTTATCGTCACTTTGAGCCGTTCTCTCCCCCGACTCGTTGCATGCTCTAGCTGTTCATCACCAATGCTTTTCATCTCTCGCACACAGGTCTACTATACCTGCATCCATCCTTCTTCATGGGCCTCACCGCTCCCCAATTGCCCATCCAGCTAACATTCAAAATGCTATTCTTTTTTCCTATCTCTCTCTTCCTTTTTTTTTTTTTTTTTTTTTTTTTAATTCTCTTTTTTTTTATTCTCTTTTTTTTTTTTTTTTTTTTTTTCTTTTGGCTTTCTTCGGAAAAAGGGAGGGAAAAGGAAAGAGAAAGAGAAACAGATAATGACCCGCAGAGGGAGGAGGGCGCGGATACATGTAGGTTTGAGTGCTCTTCCTGTTAACAACGTGCGTTTCCCTAATTAGGTAATTGCACAAATACAAGTACAGTAAGTATTAGGAATCGAAAAAAAACACGAAATCAATCAATCCGATCACCCGAGTACAAGCGCAGTGATAAGAAAGAAAAGAAACTAAAAGAAATAAAGAAAAAAAAAATAACAGAATTGATTGTAGTAATTGCAATATTTGTTCGTATGTGTCGTGTCAAGGCCACGTCAATTGCTGCCAAAGGCTAAGGTAGGTACCTGAGGTATGCTTCATGAGATCAGAAAAAAGCCCCCCAAAGAGTGAGGTGTCATTTATAAAATTCTTGATTTGGCCATTCTTCTATTGCAAAGTAAAAAACAACAACCATGGGGTATTTGACTGAAGAAGGGGGGGGAAAAAGCAGTTTCAAAGCCCCCAAAAAAGAAAGAGAAAATGCAAACGCCCTCAGAATGAAAACCTCCGCTCAAAATAAACGCCGTGAGAAGATGCTGGTAGCAGAAAAGAAAAGGGCAACCCATCATCGCTGCTTTGTCGTAGTAGTGTATCTCTATCCCATGCGCCACGTTTCGTCATCATTGAAAGAGAGAAAGTTGGCTCTTGTAACTCCAAGTGCATCGCAAAAGAAGCAAAAAAGCAAAAAAAGGAGAAGCTTTAGGCAAGACCAAAGGTAGACTTCATGCGACGCCAAAGCTCGACGCGCATGGCGTCTCTGCTCTCGACGGTGCGAGTAGCAGCATCCTTGTTCTCAGCTGCGCGGCGCAAGAGGTAGTTGAGACAGTCGGTCATGGAGCCCCAAGCAGTGAGCTTGTAGGCGCGAGGAATGTCGACCATTTCCTCGGGCTTGGCTTGCGTAGCGCTGATGAGCTCGCAGCTGACCTCGTCGGCCATGCCTTGCAGCTGTGCGTAGGCGCAGGGGACGCGCTCTTCGCCTGAGCGAAGTTGGTTAGTGCGGATTGCTTGGGCCTTGCGGACAGAGTCTGCGTTGTGAGTTGCGAGGACCAGACCGACGTTGCGGGGGAAGATGCCGTCGTCGTTGGCGGCAGGCTTGACGACGTTGTTGTAGCTGCGGGTAAGAACTGCTTCGGCCATGGCGTCGTAGGCGTTGTGAGTTTCCTGGATGGTGTCCCAGATCTTCTCGCGGGGCTCAGAGTGCAGGTATGCGCCGCGGACGAGCTTGACACCCAGAGTGAAGTTCTCGGTCTTGGCTTGGTGAAGGTGATTGGAGAGAGATGCAGGGGCGCTCTTGAGGTAGCATTGGTAGGTGTTGTAGAGAACGATGTTGTCGGGCTTGTTGTAGATCTTCTGGAGGTTGAGAGTCCAGGCGTCGATCATGGGGTTGGTGGTGGTCTCTTCGGCAGAGGGCACAAGGGCAACGCGCTTGGCAGAAGCAGCATCGCAAATCTCCTTCATGGCGGCGTCCATGATGTCGATGGGCTGTTTGCCCTGCTTGAGCAGCTGCATGGCATAGCCTCCCATGCCTGACCACTTCAGACCGATAATGTCGCCAGGCTGGGCAGCCTCGACCGTCTCGAGAAGTCCCTTTCTCCACATGGCAACATCACCAGCAGTGTCGTTGGAAGGAACGTCAGAAAGGACCTCGCGTGCATACTCGAAGATGACACCAGAGTAGCCCAGGCTCTGGAGGTGGGCGCGAGTTGCGCGCACTTCGGCCTTGGTCTCTCCACCGCAAAATTGCTTGTAGAAGGTCTCCCTGAGGATGAACTTGAGCAGAGGGTTGCGCTCGACGTTAAAGAGCGGACCCTTGGCATTCAGCATGGCAGTGAGAGCCTTGAAGCAAACAGAAAGAAGCGCAGGTTGGCATGACACTGACGTAATCATGTAGGTTCTCAGGACAGTTGAAAGAGGGAGAACGGCCAGAGCAGGAGCCTTATCAGTCTTAGTCACCTTGGCTCCGGGCACTCTGGTGGGCGAAGAAGCTATCAGAGGAGCCGTCATCGAGTGTTGTTCGGTTCGCGTGCTGTGCAATTGTCTGGCGGCCATCAGAAGGCGGCTATCCAGGCGGCGTGCCATGTTGGTGCGCAGCTTGAGAGAAGACATCGTGCAATGCAATTTGTCTTCTGCGGAAAAGGTTGATAGGGTCACTTGGGTCGTTCAGAGCATTTCCAGAGGGGTGCCTGGTTTTAATACTGAAATCCGAGTTGCCGTTGTCCTTGTCAAGGTGCCCTGCGGCTTGCGTCGGCATAGATGTTTTGATGTTGGCTTTGTCTGGGGTTTGCTTTGTTCTCCAGACAACACTAACCCTTTTAGGCATCGCTTCGTCGCGGCTCTCATCTTCCCTGTGGGCCAGATCTTGTGCAAAATCCTTTTCCCTCTGCAGCGCATGATCAATCATCATCTCCCAGATGATCACGCTTCGGCTTTCGGGTGTGTCATCTCTGTCTCCCCTAACGGCCTCCTTCGGTCTTGGTCTTGACATCACAACATTCGCCAAAATGCTGGGTCCACAGCTCCTATGCATTTCCATTGCGACACCGGCGATAGCTGGTCAGGTTGACTCGATATCCACTTCTTTATCATCCAGAAAATGGACCGCCGATATCCGACCATAACTTCTGTCGACTCGCGTTCGCCATGATATCATTATGGATGTGAAAATTGTGAAGCACACGTCGCCGTTTGGCTGCTGCCTTTTCTGGTAGGTCGACGTGCGATCTTCATCGACAGCGGTGCAAGACGAACAACATTGAATGCTGCGGTCTGCGCAAGCCTCCCGACGACTCACTTACTCCATCAATGAAAGAAATATCGCCACGCTTCCACTTTCGTCGTGGTGATCGAAACATCCGAGCTACGTGTTGGCCCCGGGTTGTTGTCGCCATGCCTACAGCAACTCGCTCAATAAATATCATGTAATTGAGTAATGTTGACTCTCGGCCCTGGACTCGAAGCAGCCGCTGTCATCGCAAATCTATCCCATTATCAATCAAAGCCATGTGCATCACAGATCCTGCGCACGCAGCTCTCCGGCTCCTGTGACTTTTACTTACTGGCGTCGACAGATCAGCTCCCTCTTCTTCAAGTCATGTTCATCACAGGCTGGAGATTGACCGATAGTACTGACAGCCGCCACACTCAACATCGCAGCAGGCATCCACAACATCCCGATGAATGACGCGTCAGTCCGGTAGCGTCGACTCTGCAAGTGAGCTTCTTCTACAATCTTGCAAGTCCGACAGATATGGCAGGATCTAGCATTGGCTTCGCTCTTTTTCGCGACATGAGACGTTCCAACAGGCCAATCCGGCGGTCGAGGCACCTGGTCACCATCATCATTGTGTCATGTTGCACCGACAGATGGTTTCGTCAACAGCGTACCTCATTCGCACCTTCTCAACATCCCAGGCTCCAAACCCTCGGATCCTTGGCCTGGAAGCTCCAACTCATCACAGCTCTCATCCGTAAATCACTGTTGTACACCTGCCCTTCGTGTCTTTGTTCATGAGTACGGTTTGGATACTGTCGATAAATTCAGCATTCGATCAGGTACACCATCTCATGCGCATTCGTCAATCTGGTACGTCGCCAGTCACTTACATTACTTCGCCAACCACACATTGCACTTCTCAACACCTCAGACGATCATCTTGCTCAAGCCAGCAATGTTCCTGACAACAGGGATGGAGGACTTACCTGCTCAAAGTGTCGGATCAAGAATACCTCACCGGAAATTCTGTACTCTGTCCAACAACAGAAGCGACTGCGAGACTTTGTCAGCGTAACACTCTCGAGCAAATTTGAATCATTCATGTGGTTTGGATGGAGCAGTCAGATGTTCAAAGCGGTCGTCATGATGGATCCGAAGAAAGTAAAAGAGTTTTGGTTCTTTCATCATGCAAGTCGAGAAAGAGCGATGAAGGGGCTGCATGACTCACCGCAATCACGGGGCTTCGAAGCATCAGCATGGAAGCGGTCCGCTCAGCAGGAGTCTCGCACTCGGCAGCGCTCCATTATCGTCTTCTTGTCCCGAATCATATCCAGCACTGTCGGGCACTCATCCGGCCCAGCAATGTTTGTGTTACCATCGCAATCTTTCCGTCTTTCCTGTCGGCCGCGAAACCCAAGGATGGGCGGCCGAACGAAATCTCTTGGCTCAATAGCGGTGAGTTGGAATGGGAACGGGTACGGATAACCTATCGAGATATGCTCTCGACAAAAACAACGACGTCAGCCTAAATCCAAACAGTAACAAAGAGGAGCGATTTTGTTGCAGCATAGCCAGTCAGAAGCATGGAATGAAATACTCTCACGATCAGTCAAGGTGGATTAATGTTTTCCATCATGGCGAGTGGAGTTGGCTATCTAGAAGGACTTACGTGCTTCTTACCTGGATGTGTGCCAGGCGTTGTCAGGATCCTTTCTTGATGACTGCAGGACTGAAGGATCAGCTGCACAAAACATCTTGACCCAACAGCGCCGAGCTGGAATCACAACGACTCCTGATGACCTGGCGAAATATTCCTCCACAATATCAGTCAGCGTTCGTTCAAACAGCAAAGAAACAAATTACAAAGGCAATTTCGTCCGTCAGAAGGAAATGTGTGAATTCATGGTGAATCAATATTGGGATGAGTAAATCAGGTGTTCATCATGGTGGGCGGGAAGGTCAGCATGACCAGAAAGACTTGCCTGATTCTGCGCTGGAATCTGCGCGGCCAGAGATTCCAGAAGTCCTCGTCGCGACAGATCTGACGATCACTTGTTTGTGTGGGACAAACGCAGAGGTTTCAGCTCAGAGAGTTCATGACTGGCGACTAAAGGAGTATCGATGGTACGAAAAGTCAGCCTGGTGATCAGACAGTAGCTCGTGGTCATCATTGGGTGTGCGTGTAGGGAGACATGTACTGTCCTGGAACAACCTACCGATATTTCGTCAACACGCTCAAGCACTGGAAACGTCCTAGAGATACAAAGGGTCAGCCTTTCCTTCGACAGATAAAAGGGCTTGATATGTCTTCGGTATGACCACCAAGTGCTTCAGATTGGTGCGAATAACTTCTTGCGATACTTGTAAGTCGTGGATACAAGCATCTCAGAAAAACAAGTAAAATCATCATTTACTGGATGTCTGGACGTAGAGCAAGCTGGGGACAAGAGACTCACCAGGAGTCTGACGAACAGCCCAGAGCTCCGATGTATCCTGGAAATACACGAAGTCAGCGCCAACTTTCATCAAAGAGAACTTGAGGTGTGGCGAGCAGTATGGCCTCAGATACCCGATATTGGTTGGTCTCCATGTATGTCTCAGGAAATGCGCAAAGATAATCATCATCATGTATGATGGCGAAAACAAAGGCTGGGAACCGGAGACTTACCGAGTTTCTAACCAATCTTGAGGCACCCTGGAGATACACAAAGTCAGCTCAACCTTTGGACCAAGAGAGCTCGAGACTTGTTGAGCACCAAGCGCCTCAGACCGCCAAGTTTGTCTGCATTGATACAAGTGTATCCCTCAGAGAAAGAGAAAATGATCATCATTGGCTTGGTGTTCATACAAGCAAGGGGAGCCCTGGAGCTGGACCACTCACTGAAGCTTTCCCAATCTGGCTCGCCGACTGAGTGAACTCCTGGACATAGAAAGGATCAGCATCATGTAAAGTAGAGCCTGGACATTACCAAGAGCCGTGGATGAAGGGGAATGATGAACGGAGATGATGAGAAGAGATAGGAGTGCAGACTTCTCTGACGATGAAGATCTGTCAAGCCAGACAAGATCTCTCATCAAGTCAAGCGAGACTTGCGAGCACATCACAGCTGTGAAGTGTAGAGTATAGAGGGTGGTCAACTTACTTGGATGGATGTCATCGATGGATGCTTGGATGGAAGCCAATGCTTGATGAGATCGCACGGAGGCGACGATGATAAGTCATCATCGCACCCAGCGATCATTCGTGGCGCAGATGCTCCAGATGCGCAGAACCATCAGGCGCTTGAAGCAAGCACTTGGTGAGGTCTTTGCGTCGACAAAGCGCCAAAGGCGCAAGCCATTGCGTAAAGTCATCAGCTCGTATGAGCGAGCATCAGACCTTTCTGTACACGATCAGCCGCAACGCGAAGGATCAGACGAAGCAAAACTTACCGTCCTGATATCGATCCACCAAGATAATGGATGCTGTTGATGGTGGGGGTTGATGGAAATTGCGAGGGTTGCGTTGCGTGATGGGGAAGGAGCGAGTGGGCCAAATTTTGCGTGGGACCCAAAACGCAGCCAATCACAACCACTCCGGCATATCGGCGACGACATGGAGCCTAGATTTCAACTTTCAGAAAAGCTCTAGGATTCCGGTATGTTCCTATGACCAAATAGGGCTACAAGTCGATGGAAGAGGATATGGCACGTTCGCATGTTCAAAGCCACTGCTGGAAGCACTTGTGTCAATGCAAGAGGATCGGATGATCTCACGTCAAGGCCAATGCGAGACCAGAAGAGCTATCACTTGAGGATGCTCAGGCTCTACCTCATCTACATTGGCCGTAGAGTCATTTTCGATGGCACGAGAAGGGCATCAAGATGCCACACTGTTCCTCATCCCACCCACCCGAAAAGAGCCTAAAAACCATGTTTGCCCTTCTGACTCAGAATGTAATGGGTTCCTCTGAATTTGGCGTGACAAGCCATGTCAGCAAAGCTATGCGGCCGAAGAGTCACGACACCTTCACATGTTCCCTGTCTTGCTTTTTCTGAGACGGTTGTACGCAAAGAACGGATGCGGAAAGAGAATTAGTGATTTCCCATCCTGCTCTGACTGCAAAGAGTCGAGCTCGTGTTGGTCTCCTACCATTCTTGTTCTATGGAAGGCACATGAGGTTCAACAGGCACGTGATTGCCATAGCAAACACAAAGAACTAGCCGATTTATCCATGCAGGACGAACAGACGTCCGGATCAACTACCGCTGGATGATTCTGCTCCTGATGTGTCTTCTGCTCTATTCATACGTCTTGTGGAAGTCGGATCCGACGGGCATTTGACCACTGCAAACACACCCATGGACTCGTGGATGTGCACTTGGATGTGGAACACCTGGTCTGTCCAACCTGTGGCCGCGAACATGCAATCAAACATACCCTGCCTATCGCGCTTGTTTCTATAGCAAGAAGATGTGGTTCAACAGGCACGTGACTACGGAAAAGACAAAGAATGCATACAGCAAACCACACCAAACCAAAGCACATGTCTGATGAGATTGGTGTTCCCTGAGCTTCCTGAACGCACGAGGCCATAATTCAGCTATACCGTACATCCTTTTGTTTACATCAAGCGAAGGAGGTTTCAGAGACGCGTGACCGTTAGACAAAAAGATACCTAGGACATGTTGCCTTTGCCTACTTGGGTCCGATGATACATGATTTGCTTGAGCTCTAACTGCAGAGAGCTGAACTCTTCCAAAGAATGAAACACACATTTCTGAGCACATGAATGCAATGACAGCTGTATATTGAGCATTCGGCCGCCGAGAGCCGATATCATGATTTTTCTGTCTTAGCGAAGCAAGGGCGGTACCACAGACACGTGACCTCTATACACGGATACACAAAGCCACAGAAGATTGATGTCAGACACTTTTTTCCATGAAGATTTGAGCGGAATGAGACGAGTTTGCAATATGGACCTGTGGAATTTGGCATGCTTTGTTGCGGATTCATATATTCGATTGCCTGGACCCAGCAGCTACACCCTCAGGCTAAGTTACCTATTCAATTGCCTGGACCTAGGGGCGACGGCTCAACCTCATTTGCAGCCATTCCATCATCGACAGGGAGCTCGGTCTTCTACATCTGATCCCTGTGACGGCACTTGAGGTCTGCAGCGTCGTACTTGATGCCGGTGGTCTTTGCAACACCAATACCAATCAGTTCCCGCTTGCTCTCATTG
Organism: Aureobasidium zeae; assembly: GCA_017580825.2. Classification (NCBI taxonomy): domain Eukaryota; kingdom Fungi; phylum Ascomycota; class Dothideomycetes; order Dothideales; family Saccotheciaceae; genus Aureobasidium; species Aureobasidium zeae. The sequence continues at coordinate 1,137,047 of JAGFJS020000004.1, forward strand.
AAGGCCTCCTCGATGCGCTTCCTTGGAGCGGAGAGATGGGGAGTATCTTCTTCCCGCATGTTGATGAAGGCAGTCTTGAGCCGTGAGCGACACCATCGAGCTCGGCGTAACGGATCTTGGCTTCTTTCCAGGTGGCACCGCTCTGTGGACAGAAGAAGGTTAGGGATGGGCATGAGCAGGGCGCTATACCGGCAAGAAGACTTACGTCGCGCATTCTGATCATCTCCTTGTCTGCCTCTTCGCACTCTTGACGGCGGCGATCCTAGGTCAAGCCACATATTCGATTGCCTAGACCCAGCAGCTAAGAAACATCAGAACCATCGGCCTGAGTGTAGATGCTCGGGGAGTAGAAGTAGGTCTTCTGGCCCTCTCCCTGAAGGGCAGGACGCTGGTAAACGGTTCCAGGGAGACGACCCCCAGGAAGCAGGCCATCGGTGCTGTAAGGCACCTCGTTCTTGTTGAAGCCGTTCTGCTCGACTTCGGTGGCATTCTTGATGTGTTGGGCGCCGAAGAACGACGAGGACATGGGAGGAGAATTGAACTCCTCTCGAATTTCCTTGAAGTACTGGGCGCCTGCCACGAAGGTGGCGTCCTGTTTTTTTGGCCCATTTGGGCTGCGGGATATACTCATAGTACTAGGGAATGCCGAGGGATCCCTTGGTAGGCGCCTCTTTAGCAGCGAAGAAGATATCTGTGGCTCGAGGATCGCCTTGACGCTCGCGCTGCTTAGGGGCATGTAAGGTGGGGAGATGGACTTCTTGACAGACTTGATGTGCAGGAAAACCATTGTATGCAAGGCTTTGACTTCAACAGCAGCCTTGATGACATAGAGCATCATGGTGTTGTTGTTGAGGATGTTGAGGTATTGCTACAAGGGAGGTCAATCATGATGACTTACAGGCAAAACATGCCTCATAGGGCCAAAGATCTTACCTGATGGTGATGATGTTCGGTTAGAGGGAGATGACTGAGAGCGCAGCACGTAAAGACGCGAGAGCGACTTCGATGAGCTGATGAGAAAGGATGCATCCTGTTGCTCAAGGCAGAAGTGTGCGATGATGGACTTTTGGATGGAAGATTGATGAAGGACTGCTAAATGTCAGCAAAGATCTCAGCCAGTCTGCACCAGCGGCAACATACCAATGAACCAGAAGAACGTGCTTGCACGTGCCATAGGTTATCTGAGTAGCCTACAGCACTGCATGATGATTCTGATGATGATAGAATGGCCATGATTCTTTGTGTTGAGGATTGAAGAGATGGAGAGAGAACATCGCAAAGCCGCAAGATATCGTGGGCAGCCCCTCATCTCACTCAGGTGCGTATTACTCCGCGCATTTCTTAGTGACTAAGCATGACCAGCTTACAAATGCAACTGGCTACTATTCACACCACTTTGGCTTTTACTTGCTTCACATACTTCAGGGCACATCATAGAGAAGGCATCAATCTCTCTAACCTAGCTCTCATGATCAATGCCACTTCTAGGTATACCAATATCAATACAATGGGATGTCACAGTGTCAAAGTGGCACAGTTGAGAGGTCTAGCAAGTACTCGGCTGCCCCTACACCTATGCACCAGTGTTCAGAACCTGACTGCGTAAGAGAATTTCCTAGCAAGCGTCAGCTCAAAATCCACATGGCTTCTCACAATGACCTTAAATTACCTTGCCCTTTTCCACGCTGTGGAAAAAGTTTCACTCAAAGCGTAAAGTGGGACAAGCATCTGAACTCTCCTGCTCTTGGATTCGATGACATGGTCAAGAAGCATCTTGCATCACGATACTATGCATGTTGTGAAAGGGCGTTGAGGCAATTCGTATCATAGGCCCAATCACTGTTTTAACCTGTGCAATTCGTTCATTGTAGTGATTACAGTACAGTCGTGACGGCCCACGCTTTCACGTAATATCAATCGGTAGAAAAACCCGCGTCCATCCTTTTTCTCCAGCTTCTTCCTTTCTTCCTTTCTTCAACACGAGCAAACCGCCACAACCACCAAGATGCTCACCAAAGAGCTCCTCTGCCATGAGAGGTCAGCTTCGGCTGATGAGGATGATACTCCTCCTCTTGGTACCGCAGAAGGCACCACAAGCAACGCCGCCACCGAGCCTCAGGGCGTTGAACGCACCATGGCTCTCAACGTAAGTGCTCACTTCTATAAGTGAGCAACTCCTACTGACAGATCGACTGAATAGCTTCCTGCTGGCACCACCACGGGCGAAAGCAGCGTTGAGCCTCAAGTCAACAACGAGACTGCCGGTCTTCCTGATGTATGTACTTAGTCACAGCATCGAGCAACTCCTACTGATAGATCAATTTGACAGCTTTCTCCTGGTACCACCTCTGTCCTCACCACAGGCGACAATACCGTCGAGCCCCAGGCCGATGACAAGTCTGCTGCTACCCCTGGCGTAGTATTCACCGAAGCCATCGATCGTCTTATCCGAACGCATTACACTCAGGAGGATACTTCCTCTTTCCACCCTGACCAACTTCATCGCCGTCGTACAGGCTGGAGCGACGTGAGTCTCAGTTTTGCCCATCCATTACACCACACGCACCAAAAAAAATAATGTACTAACGCAAGTCGAAAATCACAGGAATTTTATCGCGAACGGCGTCGGCTTTACGATGAACTTCATGCACATCCCGATCAGAGAGAGAAGATAATTTCCAACATCCGCATGCTTGGTTTCCTTGGTTTGTATGACCGCAATTCCGATGAGTTTGAGTGAAGGGATGGCCTTTGACGTGTAGTTATCCTTTCGGCATGAGATTCCAGACACTCGAGAGGAGTTCAGATTATTGAAGAGCAGATGGACCAATACGCTATAGCAAACGCTTACATGTTTCTTTCGCTCCCAGAGATCTTCTCGCCGTGTATGGTCCTGGTTCCTGATGTGTGTTGAGCTTGTGATATCATTAGAAACCTCTGTTGTCTTCCATGAGTAAGGTAGGCACGTTTGGAGGTGGGGTGTGTAGAGGCCGTTGGTCATGATTTGGCTTTGGTAACGGTCGCAAGTCGACGCCTCAGGAGTTGCACCTCGGAGCAAGATGGTGGCCGCTTCCTTTTCCAACAACTTGCCACTTACGTACACTTTCAGATGGTAATACTATCTTGCAAGTAGCAAACAAATGGCCACTGCAGCATTTCCCACTCTCCGACCAGGCTACAGTCGCGAGCAAGAATCCACCATCACAGTCACCTGCCACGACGCGCTGTTTGAAAGAGCGTCCGTGACCGACGACTCGACCGACCAACTCATCTTCAAAGTGAGAAGCAAAGGTGCAGCATCAAGAAGCTGGCGGCGCACAATCTACGCGTCGTCATCGCCAGAACCCGGGTCGGGGGGCAAGAAACTCTATGATCTCCGACATGTGGGATACGCGCAGAAACACGACTGGAATGTGGAAGGGGTTTCTGGAAGAATTCTTTGCTCGCTCAAGCATCCTTCAAGGGTGATGGCTATCAACAGGAGTAATTTGAATGCAGTGGTGCATGGCAAGACTCCTGCAGACGATGTGGCCAGGACTATTGAGGTGAGGCGCAGGAGCAAGAGTGCACTCTCTACAGTGGTATTGTGGCAGGGCGTAGAGGTTGCATGGATCTTGCATGCAGAGTCCAATGATGTTCAGAGCGCTGAGAAGGAGGGATTGGATCGGTCAGTGTGGAAAGCACGTATCAGAGAAGGCATTGATATCAGCTTTGTAAGTTCAATCTGGAGACCTTCATCTGTGAGCGTTGAAGGCTGAAATTCATTGCTGACAAGATTTGTGACAGATTCTGGTGGTAGTGTTGTGTCTTGCTGAGATGGAGCATGTTTGGAAACAATAGAGTGGATTTGGGAACACGACTTTTGGCCAGTTTGGGAAAGACGTTTTGGCACGGCGCAATCTTGATGCAGTAGTGCCGCACCTTCCAGCAGTTGGCGAATGAATCTCCTTGTCATCACTGCATCAGACTGTCCATTTCTCTGGACTTTAGATCCTTTTGCCGTCTTCTGGACTTGATATCAACCAGTAGACGACTGCTGTCGGAAGCCAATATGTCGTCGGACGACCGACAATGTAGCGTTGATCCCTGTTGTCGACGCATGTGCAGATTCCAGAAGGTGAAGGCGATAACAGCAGGTACAGGTAGGTCGGTATCAAGCAATCGACAATTCGATCGCAGTCTCGGTGGCTTTGTCTGAGACTTACTCGCGATATCTCCTGCTGATAGCAAATGGTATTATTACGGTGGTGTATGGTCTGTTTCGCCCTAGAGTTTCACCGCTCCACTAATCTTACGGGAGGCCCTAATCAAGACCACACACCTCGTAGCAAGAACAAAGCTTTGATATGCGTACACCGCCACCGGTATATTTAATAGTTTAGCCATCTCTTTATTCTCAAAGCATTGGAATTTCTCGTCGCATATCAATTCACCTTTCCCTACATTGCTTTTTCGCACGCATCGTCCAGAGAATTGACAAAGTCAAGACAGAAAAAGATGGGAAAATTCAGCTTGCGCCCTTCAATGGGCAGTCGTCCTTCGTCGGCCGTGTTCGACAGGTCTAGTCGCACATCGTCTGGAGTGTTTTCGTCATCAGGCAGTCGGCCGCCATCTGGTCTCTTTGATGCGGCCGACGTGCCCCAGATAGCCCGAGATGGAGCAGCATCCGAGACAAGCGACAGGAGAATGTCCGAGTTGGCTCAAGATGTCAAGGTATGAGTTTGCACGACCGAAGATGGAGCAAAGAGCAAAGGGAGACTGACCTTGTGAGCAGTTGCTTGCCGACCAGAGCGAACAAAACAAGCAGCACAATCTCGATCAATTCGTGCAGATCCTCAGCCGCCTGAATGGCATACCCGACATGCTCGATCACCTCAGCCAGATGCCCGACATGATGTCTCTCAATCAGAGAATTGGCCAGCAAGCCCACCGGATCGCCGACCTTGAAGCCCGTCTCGCAGCATCCGAAGCAGCACATGCAGCACAAGCATCAGCCCACATGGCCGCAAAGGAACAAATCAAGCAACTCGAGTTCACTCTGGCTGCCAAGGACGAGCGCCTCGCCAAAATCAACATTGACATCAAAGACGCACGTCGAGCCCTCGACACGAGAGACAAGGAGCAATCTGCGCTGCAGAGTGAAGTGACCAAGCTGGAAGCCCTTGTCAGTTTTCAGGACGCCGAGCACGCTCAGCTCAGCGACACCATGACGGCCAAAGACGACCAAATCACGCAGCTGCACGAAGGCCTCGCAGGCAGCGACGCCGAGCTCGCCCACACAAAGACCCTCCTTGCCCAACTCGACGCCCAAATCGAGCACAAGAACCAGGAAATGCATTCGCTGCGCACCGCAAACGAGCTCACCTTCCGCCAATTGCTAGAATCCCAAACAGCTTCCATGGAACAGCTGTTTGGTCAGCAAACCGCAACCACCGATGCTTTGACTCAGCAGATTGTCGAGTTGAAGCAGCAGGTGAGGTTGCAGCATCATCTGAGTACCCCTTCTGCTCCTGCCACGCCCAATGCTTCCGGACCCACTTCGCCTGCTGTTTCTGCTGCCGGCGGCGGTTGGGGTATGCCTGGCTTGAGGATGTTTGCCGGCCATGGCAGATCAAAGTCCCACGCTCGTGTGCAGAGTCGCGCCGACGGCCCTATCGTCTTCAAGCCTGTGCATAACAATGTGCCTGTGCCTCCTCTGCCTTGAGCCGTGGTTTGCTTGATCTCACGACACCCTGATCTCTCGCTTTTATGGTGTTTTCTTTCTTTTTTCCGATGTTTGCTTTTGGACTTCCTATTGCATGTTTGTTTGCACGCACACGCACTATACCCTTTCGATGTTCTTCTCCGAGTTTATGAGAACCACGATTATAGAATGTTTAATGAGTAGAAGGATTTTTTTCTTACCGTAACTCCTCCATCAAGATCGAACTGCTGGTTTCTCTGCCGTATCATGCCTCTCACTCTCAATGTATGGGTGTATAAATGCAACAGTATCTTGGAAGTTGCTAAATCGCAGCTTCCAAATCAGAGAGAGAAAGGTTTATGGACATGTGATGGGCCAAGTCGCTTGCCGGGATTTCGGCCCGCAAATCCTTCAAATTCTCCTTTTGACCTTCGCGACTTGAGCCAAGATGCCCAAGACAGGTCCGCCCATCAATTTTTCCATCGTCTGTTTGTATCTCGATATACTGGTTCGGTGTTAAGATGTACCGAGGCATGTATGTGAGTGCTTGTTTCTACTCGTGTCAGGATCCTGACTACACTGCCGTCACGCGCCTCCGCACGCACGCTCGAGAAAGATAGTCATGTCCTTGGCATCAACCTCCAATGACTACCTTTTATCAGGTGCCTCTCTCTCCCCAATAGTTTGAAACCATCGGATGAACCTCATTCATACCCGTCAAGTAGCAAGGCTTCAAGACATCAACATGGAAGACTCCAACAAGAGCCTCTGCTCGATACTGTCGACATGGAGGATCCACTGCCAAGCTCTTCCACTTCGTCTATAGCATTGGCGTGCGTAGGTAGGTCGAATATAAATCTTCCGTATAGGGCACGCACCGTGGCAGATCTTGCGGGATGTGGGGATTGTGGAGGACAGGCTGGGGAAGTGTGGCTATGGTCATTGTATGGTATAGCTTGGCTGGTCAATGTCATATTACCCCGGCAGGTGGGACGGCATTGATGAGTTTCAATGCTACTGTTGTATAAAAGACGGATGCCCCGGTCTAGGGTACTGGTGGTACACGTCGTAAAGCACCTTCGACATGCATCCTCACCAGTCAACATGGGGCAGCCTGCTCATTGCAGCTTTGGCGATTGCTCCCCTTGGACTAGCAGTTCCTCATCCATCCAGTGCCTCACCGGCCGATGCAGTCCTACCTTACCTCAACCCACATCTCTGCATCAAGGACCGGCTGGACGACCTCATGTCCCGCATGACACTGGAAGAAAAGGCTGGCCAGCTGTTCATCAGACAGATCCCCATGGGCCCCAACGGCACCATCGACAACACAACCTTTGTGCTAGACCAAGGCAGAAATCTCACCACCGAGCATCTGATAACCGAGAAACTCATGAGTCACTTCAACGTCAACAATGCCGGTCCGACCAAGCAGATGGCGGAATGGCATAATCGCATGCAGCAACTTGCGCTGCAGACGCGTCTCAAGATCCCCGTCACCGTTGCTTCTGATCCCAGGCACGCCTTTTCGGATACTGTGGGCTCGACAATCTCCAGCGGCCAGTTTTCCAAATTCCCGGATTCCCTGGGCATTGCTGCACTGATGGATCCCGTGCTGGCAGAACAATATGCCACCATCATCAGAGAAGAATATCTCGCCGTCGGCATTCGAAGCGCCCTGCAGCCCCAGATCGACGTGGTCACCGAGCCCAGATTAGCTCGCGCCGGCCAAACCTTTGGCGAGAGCGCCAACCTCACAGCTGAAATGGTGGTCGCTCTCATCAAAGGCTTCCAAGGTCCGGAGTTGGGATTACACTCTGTGACGACAGTGACCAAGCATTTCCCTGGCGCAGGACCCGCTCGCAACGGCAATGACTCCCATTTCGCTACCGGCAAAGATAACACTTATTTCGGTGACTTCCTGGACTACCATCTGATCCCCTTCAAAGCAGCTATTGCGGCAGGAGGACGTCAGATTATGCCTTCGTATGCCCGTCCCATCGGCACAAAGTACCCCGAGGTAGCATTCGGCTTCAACAAACCCGTCATCACCGGTCTCTTGCGCGAAGAGCTAGGTTTCGACGGCATTGTGGTCAGCGACTGGGGACTCATCTCGGACGCCGAGATCTTTGGCGCGCTGGAGCCCGCGCGCGCCTGGGGCCTCGAAAACACGACCGAACTGGAGCGCGCACGCCTCGTGCTCGACGCCGGCGTCGACCAATTCGGCGGCGAAGTGCGCACCGATCTCATCCTCCAACTCGTCGCCACAAACCAGACTCTGGAGTCGCGGCTGGACGTCTCGGTGCGCAAGCTTTTGGAAGAAAAGTTTGTGCTTGGCTTGTTTGATCGTCGCTTTGTGGATCCCGACGCTGCGGATAACGTGGTTGGAAACAGCTATTTTGCGCGCGTGGGCAATGAGACCCAACGACGCTCGTACACCCTGCTGACCAACAACAACACCATCCTGCCGCTGAGCCAAAACACCGCAGGCGTGAAATTCTTCGCCCAAGGCTTCAATGCGTCGTACCTGCAAGCCAGAAACCTGACCGTGGTCAGCAATGCCAGCGAAGCGGACATTTGTTTCCTGCGCACAAGTACGCCGTGGGAAGCACGCGGCACGCCGTTCCGCCAACGCTACCACGAAGGCCGTCTTGATTTCAACAGCACCGAGATCGCGCTGCACAACGAATTATTTGCGGCCTGCAACCACACCATCGCGGACATTTTGCTCGACAGACCCGCCGTGATCCCCGAACTAGCCCAAGGCGCAACAGCGCTCTTTGCAAACTACGGAGCCAGCGTGGACGCGTTTTTGGATGTCGTGTTTGGTAATGAAGGCTGGGGTCCGCAGGGAAAGTTGCCTTATGATTTGCCTAGGAGTATGCGGGCGGTGGAGAATCAGGTCGCGGATGTGCCGTTTGATACTGTGGATCCGCTTTTTGGTTTTGGTCATGGGTTGAGGTATAACAGGACTTCTGCTTCGTGCGGATAGAGATGGACATGGGAGGAATAACGATCGCTTGTGTTATTCAAGAACTAAAAGACGATAATCACAGATAAAGAAACCTATCAAACATCTAAACAGCAACTTAAAAAACTTTAAATCTAGACGCTCTCTGCCATCTTATTCCGAATCTCGTATATCGAATTCTTACTCTTATCTATCTAACTAGAGCTCTATAGTAAAAGATAGAACAGACAATATTCCCTTATCCGGCGATAGAATTAAGTTTTTATAGATATGTTTTATATTGCTCGGTTAACTCTCATAAGGCCTAGAGAAAAAAAAAACATCTTCTCTTTAGCTCTTTAATCCTATATGTTATATAACTCTTCTAGTTCGACTTTGAGCTAGGCTATCTAGCTTTTATAGACTCTAGAACTAGGCTTAGCTATTTAGATAGAGATCTATAGGGGGAATAACGATCGCTTATGTTATTTAAGAACTCAAAAAAGATGATATAAAGTAAAGTACCTATTAAAACATCTAAACAGCACCCCAAAAAACTTGGAACCAGATGCTTTCCGCCATGTTATTCCGACTCTTTATATATAGAAATCCTTTTACTCTTTTGTCTGTTCAACCAGAGCTCCATGGCCAAAAGAAAAAAAAGAAAAAAAAGAAAAAAAAGAAAAAAAAGAAAAAAAAGAAAAAAAAGAAAAAAAAGAAAAAAAAGAAAAAAAAAGAAAAGAAAAAAAAGAAAAAAAAGAAAAAAAAGAAAAAAAAAGAAAAGAAAAAAAAGAAAGGCAGGAGGGTACAAGGTTCATACAGGTATCTTGCCGCCAAGCCGCCTAACTGACTGGCATCAGACAAAGTCCAAGTCAAAAACGTCGCTTCCTTCTGTAATATCGCTGTCTGCAAGTTTTACAGAGATTCGAATAATGATGGAAACGAAAATGTTCTTTTGATGATATTGTTATGGCCTGAATGCGTAATCAAACAGCAAACTACATACAATATGCAAGGCAAAGGAATTACATAGGCAATTCTTCGATGAAGTATAGGGCAATCCTTCGATAAAGTATACACAAAACTATGATTGTAGACTCAGCTCTCGCAACACCGCATCCCAATCACGGGCACGGTAGGATATTATCAGACTCTCAAGATTCATCCTCAAGGTCCATGTCAGAGATTCAGGGTATGCTTGCTCCATGCTGATGCCTCCATGACCCTCATCAACGGCCACATCCTTTCGCTCCGGTCTTGGTATCGTGCCGGGTGCTGGGCATGGACGCCAGTTACGAGCTGTTTTATCCCATCCGAGTTTCGGGTATCACTCCTGCATGATACAACTGGTCAAACTCTAGCCGAGGCGAAGAAGAGAAAGGAAAAGGGGATATTGGATGTCCAGACTCAAAATAACTGCTTGACTAGTAGCTCCCTCCGAGGTATGACAGAGAAGAACGCGAGCGTATAGTTTCGGACTGACGCCAACAATGCAGTCCCGCGGCGCTGATGGCACTGACATTGACAATGCTGCTACTCGCTCCGGTTGCTTGTACCCAGCAGCAGATGCCCAGGACTCCGAATAGTGATTTTCGGTTAGGAGAGTGCAGAGTCTAAACAAGAAAGGAGGTGCAGTAGTTCGATTCTTTTGATATGCGTGTGTAGATAATGGAGAACGCTCAATGTTTTTTTTTGTTTGTCTCTTGCCGCCTTGCTGGTTCCAAGATGTTAGTGCCAGGATGCTGTTTCTGCCAAGGCCGCTTTGCATAGATCCTGGGGGGTTCCGAAATTGTTCAAACCCCCCTCATGAGTTGCTTTGCAGAGCCCCTGCATGTTTAAGAAGACAAGCAGAAGCTATGCACCGTGCCTTGGACGCCAGAAACACGTCCATCGTATCGTCCGACGACTTCACGTTGGAACCACGGACAGCGCCCATGGCAGCACTCGCCAATGCCACAATGTCCCGTATCAGAATCGTATCAGCATCACCTCTGACCGCATTGATCCAAGCTACGACTTGGCGAACGTCTTCCTCAGCATCAGTCATACTGTCGAAGAGTTTGTTCATCTGGTGTGGGAGTACTGCTGCTGCCGCGCTAAATGCCAGGCGTGTTGAACAGACGATACGAACGTCGGCAAAAGCAGCTGCGTCTAGGGAGGCTCCTAGAGCCAAGAGTTCGTCGCGCAAGGCATGGTGGGCAGAAGGTAACACGCTCCAAGCACTTCGGAGCCATTGAGCAATTTGATCGCGTTTATACTCCGTGAAGTCGACACTGGGGGAGGATGGGGGAGGAGAAGATGGTTTGATGACCCCAGGGACAGCAAGGGAGACAGCAGCAGGGACAGCGGTTCGGACATCAGGTACATCAACCACGGCAGACCTGGAAACATTGTCCAGCACAGAGGGCTCAAGAGATGGTGAGCGATACAAACATATCTGCTTGATCGGGTGGAAATGATGACCAGTGAGGGAGCTAACGCTGGCTGCACGTTTCAAAGCACCAGGCTGGATAGGAGCTTCGTAACTCGGCGATCGATAATTCAGAATGCGCCGCATCCTGGCCGAGAAAGGGGTCTCCTCGACAGGTTCCACGTCATTTTCTTTTGAAAGGCACACGGAAGCAACGCTGACATCACTGAATGGCACTTCAATCTGAGGGTACGAATCCTGCTGAGACGGGAAAGCATCGTTGGCATAGGGTGGCGGAGAAATTTGAGGTTTTTCCTCGGTATGTACTTTTTGGCTGATCGTTTCTCGTCCATCTTGTATCTCTAGTCCGAGACCTTGGTTGAGCCAGAGATTGGGACCACCGCCACGGCCATCATACATGCTCTCAAGCATCAAAGTGGGAGGGTGAAGTTGAGCAATGCAGGCAAATATCTTTCGAAGTTCAAGCTGTGCATAGGTATCGAATCTGAAATATATGTCGAACGAGCGTGTCTCGGATAGGCTCTTGAGGCGTGACATCAAGTCTCTTGGGGTGCCCCTGATGGGCTTCTGTCTCTGTGCTTTGGGCATGATGACGGTGCATTGGGTGGGCAAGGTGAAGGGGAGGTGGAATAGATTACAATCATTCTCGAGACCAGATTGAGCCTGCGGCTGCACAGGAGCGAATAGAAGATCGAGTTGTGACGTATCAAAGTTTGTGGGAATGACCATGAAGAGGTCGCGGGCATGTCGCGAGGCGCGAATTGTTACCGGGAGATGCAAAGCTATCAACAGCTCGCCGACCTCAGGGCGCCAGCCGATATTTATGGTCAACTTAGACGTCGAGTTCAGGGGCGACAGCTGACCAAGACGTGACGGGCCCTCCTCTCTGTGATTCCAAGTGACAAATGCAGCCTTCTCGACGACCCATTTCCACGGCGGATCGCTCGAAACCAAATTGTAATCATCCATGACCTAGACCATGCGAACAAATCAGTAGGACGCGGGGAGACACGATACCTGTGAGCAGAGCTTTTTCTCTAACCAAAGTCAGATAGACGTGAACACAGCACGCGTCGGGCGAGTCGAGGTACAAAGGCAGCCCTTGTCGCGATCGCGCGTCGGCTCTCAGCGATGCGATGCGCAAGAGCGGACGGCGACGGCTACGAGAGACGGGCTTTGCACGGTCAAACAAGCACTCGAGGGGGCCAGTCCGGTCTATTGACGATGGAGATGGAGATGATGATAATGATGATGATGATGATGATGATGATGATGCATAGAAGATGTTTCGTTGTCTTGCTTGAGTTGCTTCAGGCAGACACAACTGCCATGATCGACCGGCTGATCTTCGGCAGGCACCCGCTCCTGCCTTAATCATCCCTGCTCCTTCCTCTGCATCTCTAAAAACAGACACCACGCCCATAGACTCACGCCATGGCGCTACTGCATACTGAATCCTCCAGAATCGTTTCACAATGTCTGTAGCCTTGGATTGTGCTTTGTTTTCCAATGCCTGACCAGAAATATCCCCATCTAAAGATCTGCGTTATGACGATGCCTCTTTGAATCCTTCGATTCCTTCCAGAAGTTTGTTTAACCAGTAACAAGGCAGTGTATTTGCCTCGTGAGCTCTAAGCCCCTGGTAGGTAACGTCTAAAATAAGATACAACTCCTTCATCGGTCTCAAGCATTCTTGAAGACATATAACCTTCACCTTCTGCACCTTCCCCAAATATCTTGCCCTCATCCCTTGCATCAATCCTTAACAACATCATCCACCCGAAGAACAGTAGCACACACAGAAACACAAGCAACATGCAGAACCTCCGAATATTCATCTTCTCAATAGCCCTGACCATCGCTAACGCCTACATCGACAACGGCGTCAATGGCTTCGGACCAGTCTACCAATCCGACCTGCTTAAGGCTTACTCCGACCCTTCTGCTAGCACCGCCGTCCCCTTCACCGTCGGCACCAAAAACTTCACTCTCCGCGTCGATGTTGCCTCCTTCACACCTACTGCAAACGTTACGGTACCTAGCGATATCCCCGACCCCCGCATCGCCGCCTCCTTCTACACTTTGCAATGGACAGGCGACCAAAACTTGAACCAGACTGTGGCAGACGCAGAAAGCAAAGTCAATGGCGGCTTCTACGCTTACAAGACCCCCGTGCGCTTTTGTTATACCCTTGTGGTGGACTTGCTGTCTCCGGATGTCACCAAGGGATATACTGCCGACAGTGATGGTGATTGCTCAGGAGCTTTGGGAAAAGGTTGTGTTGAGGCATTGAAGGCTCAAGGCAACTCGCCAGAAGCCCCTTGTAGTCCGCAATTGCCCGACGCATGCTCAGCTCTTAGAGGTTCTTCTGCAGGATCAACTTGTAAGTATTCTTGTTTCTCTTTTTTTCCTCTCTTTTCTCTTTTTTCCTTGTTATTTTTTCCCTTTCTTATTCCCCCCCCCCCCCCCCCCTTTCTTCACTCTTCTTTTCTCTCCAAAAACAATTTGTTTTCTTTCTTTGAAAAAGAAAGAAAAAAAGGAAAATCACCATGACTAACTCACTTTCCCGGAACAAATAGCACTTATAAATCCAGCCTCCAACAGCTCCGACTCTTCATCCTCGCCCCCCGTTTCCAACAGCAACAGAGAATTCTCGCCTCTCTCCATCGGCTGGCAAACCTCTGCAGTCTACAACAGCAGCAACAGCACATTGTACGACCGTGAACTCGAGCGTCTGCACGTCTTTGTATTCTCCGGACAGGCAACTTATCCCGTTTGCGTGAGGGTGGACCCGAATAGGGCGGGCCAGACCAATCCTGGCGGTAATGCTGCGAGCAGTACTAGTGCTAATGCTGCGGGCAGTACTGGTGTCAATGCTGCGGGCAGTACTAGGGTTGGTTTGGGTGGACTGGCCGTAATGGTCGCGGGGGCTGTTGTGTTGTTGCTGTGATAGTAGGTAGGAGGATCTTTTGGTATTCCTGATGGGTTGTAGGGTTGGAGTTTCTTCCGCTAAAACCATATCGGGTGTTAAGAAAAAAAAACACGTGGAGCTTGAAGAGGTCATATAGAAGCAAGATGAACCATGGGATGACAATCACTCTTTTAGGGGACTAAAAAAGCAACATCCTAATACTTTTAAGAGCTCAATGTTTAGCGTGCTACGCTTTAAGACTGCGACGAATTAAGCAAGCGAATTCGCTAAGTTCATCTTCATATGACAGTGATTGTAGCATTTGGTTTAGTATCAATAACCTTAAACACGGAGTTCTATGGTAAGCGTCCACGACGTATGCTGCACACCTATGAAGCTTAGAAGCTTTCCTTTACGAACAAATGGCATACGAAGAGCCCTCGACCCATTTGCATCCGTTTCTGCTGCGTGTGAAGAGGACGCTATGGGACTAGAAACACTAGAGTGTTTGAAAAAAAAACCCCCGCAGATAATATTAAAACTGAGGAAAGAAAAGCTTACAAAATGCGATGTTTTGTCCTGTAGGGACGTAGCAAACTTTGCTCTTAAAAGTGGCTAGACAACTCTTTTTAAGAAGGTTAGTAATGTATCAGAAGTGATTAGAGTATAATATAAAGCGTATGCTAGAGAGAGTGTCTTCCTAAACAAGGCTTGCAAAACCTATGGCGACAATGATGCTGAGCTTCGTACTCGCGTTACATTATCAATCATATCGTCGTCTTCCATTACATAGGTAAAGCTAACAAGTAGTCGATATTTTTTAGCCAAATTTTTGTATAGCTATCTATATCGCACTCTTCCTTCTGATCTCCATAGCGATATCAATATGCGAGCGGGAAGGAGAGGTTTAGGTGGTTGGCTTCAAGTCTGGAACAGTTCCTTCGACGAGCCGCATGCTGTCATTAGGTGTAGGGCCAAAAGCATGGGTAAGGAAAGGGTCGGTGATGAACATATTGGAGCATGTATAATGGAGTATGAGTTACCTAGTGGAATATGATGTGTCAAGCTTAGGATGTGAAAGCTTAGTTTCTTTAGTACAGTAAGCTGATCGCCGCGGCTCCAAGATCGTCGTCGGCAGCGGTACGGACCGCTAGGAGCATCATGCTCTAGGGTGACAGTCGTATGATCGGAAGAGGTACATTGTGAAATAAAACAGACTGAATTAATTACCTGCCTAGAGCGGATACCCCTTTTAGTTCAGTAGCAATCATTCAACACATATGTAGTCGAGGAGAATTCATCTTGACATTATTCGCTTGCTATGATTATCTCTACAACTCGAATGACAATTTACATACTCTTCTCAAGGATGCTGAAGATTCTATAGCTTTTGATTGAACCTATTGAGATCAATCCACGAAAACGAAAATCATCTCATGCCCAATTGTTATCGGAAATCTTTCCGTCCACATAATTGACCATTTCCTTGACTGGTGGTAACCTCTCGCCACTTCCAAACATCATGCCCTTCTTCATGACTATCCTGTAATTCTTGCCTGGCGAAACCTTTCCAAGAACATATTCTTGCCTCGTTTCGACACGGTCAGGCACGGGGATTGAGCGACCGACCACAGCCTCCATCGCCTGCCATGCGAATGTGATGGCTTCTTTCGCACCACCCGGGATCCCGGCATCATCTAGCATGAATATTTTGGTGTTGGGATAGTTGCTCTGGAGGAACTCGGTAATGTTTGGATTGTATGCACCACCACCGCACATGAAGATCTCGTCAATATCCTGGGAAGGGGCGTAGCGACGGTAATGATCGACGATTGCTTGCGCGGTGATCCGAGTGACGGTAGCGACAACATCATCCCGAGACATGCCCAACTTCTCCGCCTTTGCAATCAAATCGTGAGCCATCGTGTCTCGGAAAACCTCTCTGCCGGTCGTCTTTGGTGGATCCAGCTTGAAGTACTTGAAGTCCAAGAACTCGTCCACCAGCTGCTGATTCACGGTACCACGCTTTCCCATGGCGCCGTCCTTATCGTACTCTTGTTTGCCATCCGTGTAGTGGCGCACTACTGCATCTATGAAAACGTTCCCCGGGCCGGTATCGAAGTCGAAGCACTTGTCGATGCCGCCAGCATGATCAGGAGGGATGAAACACACATTCGCGATGCCACCAATGTTCTGGCAAGCTCGCAACTTGGTGGGATGATGCAGCAGGAGTGCGTCAAAGAAAGCGATGAGGGGAGCTCCTTGCCGACCAGCAGCTTGATCACTCACTCGAAAGTCCGTGACAGTGGTAACGCCCGTCTCTGCAGCGATGAAAGTCCCCTCGGCCATGGTTAATGCACTCTTCGTTTGACCCATCTCAGGCATGCTCAGCAACCATATTGTCTGTCCGTGCGAACCAATCACATCAATGTCGTCCATTGGTACGTTCTGTTCGTTGCAAAACTGCTTTGCTGCTGATGCAAAGGTGTTTCCTAGCAGGACATTGACTTCGGACAGTTCTTCGGGCGTTGTTTTGTTGTGCAAAATCATGTTCATGACGCGTTTCTTGATTTTCTGCTCCAGCGGGATTTCGCCGTATTTGAGCAGTTCGAAATGCATTGGTGCTTCTGGTGTGGTTTGTCGAAACCTGCAGAGCGCACAGTCAATCCCGTCCATGCTTGTTCCACTGTTGAGACCGAGGACAGTGATGTCAAGCGGTTGCGTGTTGCCATTGACGTGATTGGAATGTCCGTTCATCTTGGGGGCAATGAGGTTGTGTTTCTGTGGGAGAAATGAGCGTGCAGATATGCCCTTGCCAGTGTGAACCCCTGGGATTAAGTATTTGCCTTTGCAGATGATCAAAAGCTATGACTAGCGACTCGGCTACATCTGTGTCCATTGCTGTGCCGGTGGGTGCTAGGACTCGAACGTGAATTGGTCATGTGGTGATTGCTATTCAGGATGGATATTCGGGTATTCGCTTAATTCAGATCGCGAAATCGCTTAAATAAATCTTGCGAAAACCCGAAATACAGCATCGTCATCTCCACGAAAACGATCCACCTTTGGATGCATGCAAACGAGATCCGGAGCCCCGAATATGGGGTCGGTAGTGCTGGCTAGACGGATTCAATAGCCGTGGTAGAACACACACTCCTCTCTCAATCCGGCCAAACAACTAACCGCCCAGAAAGCAGTGGTGCCGAATGAAAGAACATAAAACCTTTATGCCCCTTCATGTCGATCAACAATTCCAGGCCCAATCTTCCATCAATTGAAATACTCAAGTGACCAAGATCATGGGATTCACAACAGCATGGAAGAGGCTCTCGCCCGCTCAGCTCAACATTGCCATCCAGACGTTTGCCCTGATCTCCATCTTCTTTGAGGGTTATGATCAGGGTGTCATGGGTGGTGTGAATGCCTCGCCAGACTACGTGGCCGAGGTCAACATTGGCACTGCCAATGGCACTGTTACCAATACCACAAAGCAAGGTGGCATCGTCAGCATCGTAAGTTCCACAATTTGTCGTGTATTCCAGATGACAGACATCGGCTAAGCATCTCTTCAGTACTATCTCGGTGCCATCGTGGGCTGTTTTGTAGGAGGATGGGCAGCGGATCGGATTGGCAGGATCAACGGCCTGTTCCTTGCTGCCATGTTCTCGCTTGTGGGAGGTGCCCTGCAAGCTGCGACACAGAGCGCCGACTTCATTCTTGTGGCGCGTGTCATTACCGGTCTTGGTACTGGAGGTGAGATTTATCCTGCGAAACACGTTTCCGCCCTTCTCTGACACTCGTCCTCTCCGCTTAGCTCTTACTGGTATTACACCTGTACTGGTCTCGGAAGTTTCCACCGCCGGACATCGAGGTGGCTTCTTGGGTTACGTCTTTATCGCAAACTACCTCGGAATCTCGGTTGCGTACTGGCTCGATTTCGGTCTGTCTTTCGTAGATGGCGGATACTCTGCGGTCAGATGGAGATTTTTGTTGGCCTTTCAGTGCTTGCCAGCGCTTCTTCTCCTTGCGGGAATCAAAATGTTGCCAGATTCGCCTCGCTTCCTGGCGTCTGTTGGGCGGACCAAAGAGGCTCGTGAAGTCCTTGAACACATTCGAGGAAAATACAACGCTTCTGTCGAGGAAGAGTTCAATGAGATCGTCGCAATGGCGCAAGACACTAAGCCCGCATCACCCATTGAATTCATCAAGATTATCCTCGGCTTGGACAAAAGCAAAGGTGCCCATCTGGGCCGTAGAGCTTGGCTTTGTATTTGGTTGCAGATCATGGCTTCGTGGACTGGTATCACTGCAGTCACCGCATACTCGCCCGTTCTTCTCCGGCAAGCAGGTTACAGCGAGATCAAACAGAATGGTCTTGCCGGCGGGCTGAATACCATCGGTATTGTTGGAACCATCATTTCTGCCCAAATTGTCGACAGATATGGAAGACGCAAGTGTTTGATGTGGGGAGCTGCCGGACTGTTTCTTGTCAACTTGATTGTGAGTTTGCCTCCTATCATGCTTGCAGCATACCTTTCTTTGGGCTATACTAATGCAGTTGCATAGGCCGCTTCACTGTACGAAGCGTCCCGCCATGATCCGAGCAAAGCGAGCAGTATCGCACCAGCTGCTGTCACCATGCTTTTTCTCTTCAATCTCATCTACGCTGCAACATGGGGAACCGTAGCATTCTTGATACCGACGGAAATCTTCCCTAGTCGTATGAGAGCACAGGGCAACGGTTTTGGCATTACGGGCTGGGCGATCGGGGTGGGATGGACGGTCCTAGTAAACCCAATCATGTTTGCCAACATTGAGGTATGTCGCATAGACCAGTAACCCAAGGTATTCTGCAATCGCTGACAGAGTCTCCGCCACAGAGTCGTACCTACTTTCTCTTTGCCGGATTAAATTTCATTTGGATCGGCATTGTTTACCTGATCTATCCAGAAACGGCAAACCGATCTCTCGAGTCCATAGAAGCCATGTTCACGACTTCCCCTTTCTATTGGCAGATGGAGAAGGCATATGCCGAGAACAAAGACATTTTCGCTACGCGACAAGAGGTGGATCACGATATGGCCAAAGAGAAGCATTTGGTATATTCTTCACACGATGAGTCAGTGGCAGTGTGATTTTGGAAATGGCAGTGGTTTTGGATGCTTCTAGAAAGACTCAATTGAGTGCACTTACCTAGTTCAACAAGTGGGAGCAATTTGGCGACTTGTTTCAAAAAAAGGAAGTTTTGCGCCTTAAGGATTGAAAAGTGTGACCAAACAATCAATTGAATTCAAACGCCCATGACCAGTTTTCAAACAGTTCGGCCGGAAAATGTATTTCTGGTGACTCTTCGGAAAGTAGGAGTTGTGCCTGGGTTTCTGCAATGTTTGACGAGGGAAACTGATGTAATGTACCAGATTGAGTCCAGGCTGCTGCTGGCACACACTCCGTGTCGGCTACGGTCGCATCGACTGAGCGCTGGATGTTCATATACTCGTCAATTCGGGACACCTGCGTGCGCAACTTGTTACTCGTCCCTGCTGGGCAATACAAATCTACCTCGAGATTTGCAAGGAGATTCGCCAGATCAAGTAAGACTGATCGGACTCTGCGGTAGGAAGATTCGGTCAAGCCGTTCTCCAATGCTGAACCCAAGATCGTTCCGATACCCGCGAGATGATGGAACAGTGGTGAACTGATGGCGCGGAGGTAGGCGACGGGTACACTTGCGAATCCGTTGATGACTTCGCTTGCAATCTGGCATTTCTGATGGACTGTGGAGTGTTCGGTGGTGAACAGGACCATGCGGACGAGCTGGAGGGAAGCCGCAATGTTGGCCGCCTGGAACCCGAAGAGATCCGCCTCAAGTTTGCCGGTCAGCGGTTGCGTTGCTTTGAAGATTCCGGGCAATTGTTCGTATAAATTCATGATATTTCTGAGGACAGAGAAATGACTCGCATTGTCTTGTTCTAAACGATGACCTGGAATTGGTGGAGTTCGCTTTGTCGAGTTTCGCAAATGACCCAGTTGATTGACGGTATGTTCAAGGATTCGATACAGGTCAGTCACGAAATTCCATCCTTTCAGCCAGGAAAAGTTGTCGAACTCTCCTTCAGAAACTGTTGGGGATCTTGCATCGCTAAAAGATTCGTCGTCGCACTCTGTAGGATAACAAACATTGAAGCAGGCCTCTCTGCTTTTCGCAAAGCCATTCCATATGACAGATGTAAAAATGTCCAGGGTATACGCTGACCAGAACAGCCGTCTTCGTTCCTCGATCTCGATGTGGCCAATGCCGGAGGGCCAATTATCTTCATCATGTAGTGCACCCACAGCAACACAAGCGTGATAGAGACCGAGGTAGTAATTCATCTGACTAGAATCGCCGTATTGGATCGAGGTGATTGCGAGCAAGGCATAAGCCCGCATAAAATCGAATTCCTGTGACAATGAGGCATCGTGGGGAATGGCTCGAGTCGCAGCTTCAAACAAGTCTTCGGATGATGGGGTCTGTAGTTTCTTTGCGTCCCAGTGAGTTGTATATAGAGCACCGTCGCGCACACGAGCGGATGCTAGTGCACACATGGCCAAGACGGATGCAAAAAGAGGTCTATCAGTAGAATACTCCCCGCGGGATACCTTTCGCAAAAGCGTCGGCCGATGAAAGAATGGAAAAACGGGATAGACAACCTCAAAGTAGATTTCCGTCAGGTCCATGACGACTGCTTGAGAGGGCGTAATGTGTGGCTTCCACACAGGATGGTTGATGGTGGAAGCAACCTCGTCAGCTGTAGCGAGAAGATCTGTCTGCTCATCGTGGCAAGGTGTTTCTCCACGCTGGGTGATGGCGGGTTGGTTGTTTGGGGCTCTGTCTGTCCTCGGTTTTGCACCTCGTCGTCGCACAGGGCGTCTGAATGTGCAGGTCTCACCGTAATCTACGCAATTCTGACACTGGCCTGAGTCGCCGTGACCTAGACGACATTTTACACTGCGTGCATTGCACTGGTCGCAAGCTCGGCGATTTCTCCGTAGCTTTGTTGGGTTTCTGGCCACTTCCGCTTGATTCATGACATTGCTTGGAGTACAAGTAAATGTCCAGGGTGCTTCCAGAAGCCTTTGAAGTGGAGCTCGTATTCGTACTTCCAAGCTACATGTAGTGGAGAGTAATTACACATTAATTATAATCTTATCGACACTTCCCAATATACATGTAGTCGCTTGACCGGAGCCTGCAAAGGGAATTCGTGATTTCAGTGCTAATTTGTCCCTTCAAATGGAGCTTTGCAGTTGCTCTTCGGCAGGAGCGACATATGGTGATATGCAGACTTGATGCCGGCATGGGCGGGAATAAAAGAAGGGTCCACCACTTCAGGATGCTTGTGGCACACCTTCCTCTCCACAGGTCTACTTCCCAAAAAACGGCCCACGTAACTGCCTAATCTGGAGGCCTTCCAGCTTGTGCGGCAGCTGCGATGGAGGACCTGCTCAAGATGAACGTCAACGACATGACGGCCGAGCAGCGCATGCGATTCGAGACCAAGAGAGAGCACGAATTCTACAGCTACTATGAGCCCATTCGGGCGCTGGCAACGCGAGAGATGGACTGGACGGACCTCAACTCGGACGAGGCAGTTGCCAGACACCGACCGAAGCAGTCGACGGACAAGGCGCTGACTGCCTTTTGCCAGCTGGCGGCCATCCGTCTCAAAATGCGCCGTGCAATGATCTTCTTCTTCGACTGCTCCCACGCCTACATCCTGGCCGAGGCCACACGCACCCTTTCGCTGCACGATGACGCCGTTTTCGACGACGATGAAGACGCCCTGTGGCTCGGCACTACAAAGATCCCCCGCGGCTTCTCCGTCTGCGAGCACACGGTCAACCTGCCCTCCAACCTTGGAACCAATGCCGACCACAGCGACTCCCATCTGATCCACATCATCAACAACCTCGCCGAGGACATGCGATTCTGCAACAGGCCCTACGTTACCGACGGTCCCAAAGCCCGCTTCTATGCCGGTGTGCCCATCACCACCCCCAAGGGCTTGAACATTGGCGCCTTCTGCGTGCTGGACGACAAGCCGCACGATGGATTAGGCGACAAGCAGGTCGTTTTCATGCAAGAGATGGGAGCAGCCGTCATGAGCCACATGGCCATGATAAAGGCAAAGGTCGAGCAGAAGCGCGGTGCAGACATGGTTGCTGCCTTGGGAGCCTTCACCGCAAGCGAGTCGCAATCACGACGGGACAACAAGACGTCCGACTCGACCCGCAAAGCACCCGTCACCTCTGCTGGCTTGACGGTCGGCCATCTCGAACCCCCTGCTCCGAGACGTCCTACCAGGCATAGACAATTGTCGAGCAACAAGCCCTCTGTACAAGCAGAAGCCTCCCATCTCATCACAAACATCAGAGAGCGTTCGCCGCGGAGACAGAGACCTGCCTGGCTGGCCAAGAACAGGACCAGATCAGACATGGCTGTGCATTTGTTGTCTCATCCCGTCCTGCTCGAGGATTCATCACCCGTAGATTCATCCACAGAGGATCCAGCCCTCGTTGCCCCTGAATTGACCCCTGAGACGGTCATGCAATCAGCATCTACTCTGATCCGGAATGCTGTCGATGCTGATGGCGTCATGTTTCTTGACGTGGCCGTCACTGGCTTTGGAAATCTTGTCAACAGCTCCATGCTGGATCATACAACTGATGATGCTACTGGAACTGACGGCCATGCCACGAGCGAAGAAGAGACTCCTCCCAAAGCTCTCAATGCAGACGATCAGCCGTGTCCCATCCTTGGAGCCTCCTACGCTACACGGAGTGAAGCAGTACCCGAGCCAGCCGTTGCACATCTAACACCAAAGTACCTGCGCTCTGTGCTGAGGCGTTTTGGAGGTGCCAAGGTCTGGAACTTCAACGAGCACGGTCATGACTATCAGGACGACCAAGTGTCCGAGACCAACAGCGCTTCCGATGGTGCAAACCAGCACAAGGAAGGAAACGGCTCTCAAAGACGAAAGAGACATGGTAAAAACATCTCGGGATACGCTCGTGGAAAACACCTTGCATCCGCCTTCCCTGCGGTCCGTAGCTTGATGGTGATTGGCCTCTTTGATCCACAGCGTGGCCAGTGGCGTGCCGGCTGTATCATCTGGTCATGCACCCCCATGCGTATGTTTTCGGAAGAAGGTGACATGCACTACCTCACGGCCTTTTGCGATGTCATCATAGCCAAACTCGCTCGTCTTGATGCAGATGTCGCGAACAACGTCAAGTCTGACTTCATCTCATCCATTAGTCACGAGCTTCGGTCTCCCTTACATGGAATCTTAGGTACTGTCGAAATCTTGCAGGACCAGAAAGTCGACAATGCGACCGCCGAGATGATTTCCCAGATTGACACTTGTGGAAGGACCTTGCTGGATATTGTGGACCACCTTCTCGAGTTCTCCCGGATCAACGTGCTGGCCAAGCATGTCAGTACCAGCACTCGTTTAGATCAGAACGAATTGTCTCGGTGGTCTGCCGACAGTAGAAGCGGTGAAAGCGAATCTTCGTCACTGGACGCGGATGTTTCGCTCGAAGCCGTGACCGAAGAAGCGGTCGAGTCCGCTGTCTACTCATTCTGCTGCTCAAAAGACCAGCGCACGCTCAACGAAAGAAACGTCACAGTATCGATGACCATAGAAGATCATCCTGAGATTCCGTGGGACTGCAAGGTTAGTATCGGAGCTTGGAAACGGGTTTGTATAAATCTCGTCAACAACGCTCTCAAGTATACGACCGAAGGCTCAATCAATGTGAATCTCAAGATCTTGCCACCTCCCAAGAAACTAGGACGACCCATTGCTCAATTTTCAGTTACCGATTCTGGCCGCGGCATGAGCAAAGACTTTTTGCGGACAAAACTCTTCCGTGCCTTCAGTCAAGAGGATGCCCTGGCAGAGGGGACGGGTTTGGGAATGAGCATGGTTGCAAGAATTGTCAGGGATTGGAAGGGCAAGGTCGATGTCAGGAGCAGTCAAGGGAAGGGAAGTATCGTCAGTGTGACTATGCCCATGAGACTCATGCGTCACCGCGATCCTGAGGATCTGGATGGAGTGCACGTAATTCCAAAGGCCGACAGACTGTCTGGACTCTCGGCACACATGTTTGGTACGCCAGAAGAGTTTGATCAAAGCGTCATCGCTACTGGTCGTTACCAACAACTCGTCACGTTTGTCAAAATGTGCTCAAGCATGGGGTTGTCCATGACAGGACCCAGCTGGCAAGTAAATGGTATAAAGGACTTTACCGTCGTCGCCGAATCCGACGTCCGACACGTACTAGATATGCTAGTGTCTCCCAGGGCCAAGCAAGCTAATGATGTCAAAAATACCATTACACAATTACGGAAGAGACCAATCATCGTTCTGTGCAGGGACTACATCTCGGCAAGAAACCTCAGGGGCACTCAACTCGAAGAGCACGTCCACGGTAGGGTGGAATATGTTGCACAACCATGCGGACCAAACAGACTCATTGGCATGATTGATCAAATCTTCAAGTACTCTGCTGGCAAAGGACGATGGACATGTCGGCCTCATAGCCCATTGGCGCCAAATACGCCTTATGCATCAGCGACACCATCAGCGACGCCTCGAGGCGACTCATGGCGGGAAGGAACAACATGGTCTGGAGCTTCCTCGCCAGGTGAACAAATGGATAGTAGTCGCCGATTGACCGTTCAACCTCGACGTGCCTCGAGTCCAAAGAGCGCTGATGCAGGTGCCTCGCAAGTACGCTCAGCTCCGACGGGGGATGACAACAAGATGGGGCTAGGTGTTGCTACAGGCGAGCACACACGTCGTGTTGATGCGGCAAATGACGAAGCAATGGATCTTGCGTCAAAGTCTCCCACCGCTACAAGGAGCATACCGCGGCCGCAGAGACAGACCGTTAGTACTACGGCTGTCGATGTCGATCGAACGAAGCCACGTCTACTACTTGTCGATGACAATCCGATCAATTTACAGCTACTGGTGACGTATTCCAATAAGAATGGCCACGCAATGTTGACGGCGAAGGACGGTTCACAAGCTGTAGATGCGTACAAAGCAGCGCATGCGGAAGCAAAGCCAGAAGTAGTGCTGATGGACATTTCTATGCCAGGTAAGTTTGCGCCATTTCTTAGCACTTTTTGGACTGTTTTGAGTTCTGACTTTTTTTTTGTACAGTAATGGACGGATTCGAAGCGGCACGTCAGATGCGCGCATTTGAACGACTACAAGGGTTGAAGCCCGCGGTGATTGTTGCATTGACAGGACTCGGCAGCTCAGAGGCGCAACACGAGGCATTCATTTCTGGCATCAATTTATTCTTGACCAAACCCGTGAGACTGAAGGAGTTGACTAGATTGCTGGGGACAATCAAAGATACGTTGGGTTGATACAGGTAGTATACAAGAAGGGGCAAACCTGACGACAACGGTACGATTCCGGAGTTTTTTTGGTGTTTCCGGGGGATTATGGTTTTGCATGGGTAAGCGAATTCGGGCGCAGATCTTTGGACGATTTGACTACTTGTATCAGATGTGCAGTCGCATGCGGGAATTTCAAGGCATGAGGTAGATCTCTAGGCGCGCGGGTTACGTTGTATGGAAGGGACAGGAAGGGACAGGAAGCGACAGGAAGGGACAGGAAGCGACAGGAAGCGACAGGAAGCGACAGGAAGCGACAGGAAGCGACAGGAAGCGACAGGAAGCGATAGGAAGCGACAGGAAGCGGAAATTGCGATGGTTCATTCTGGGAGGCAAGAAAGATGGATCAAACAAGACAGTTCTTTGTTGCCAAGCTAGTGTTTTGATCCACTTTGAGATGCGCTTGTTACATGTAGCTGACTCGGGGGTGTCAAACAATGCTCATGACCGGCGGGTGAGTGGAGTGAAGACTTGTTCAGGGAGACATGAAGAGGCAGACGAGGGTGCATAAAAACAGCGTTGGATGGAGGTGGAATACGTGTAGTGTGCAGGCGGCAAGCGCTAGTCGGGGCAGCGATGGATAAAGTGAACATCATGGGGGTTTTAGAGGATGGAGGAGCGTGCGGTGGAGCGCGTCCGAGCACACAAAGTCCCGCGATCCTGATATTGTTTCGTGTGTCAGATGGGGTGAGCAACGACATGTAGCTGGCTGCTGTTGCTGCTGTGATTCTTCTTGCTCACCTCTCGATCACCAGGAGAAGAAGGCAACTGCGAACAAGCACCACATACCGAGAGAAGGCAGGACGGCGTTGAATCGACGTCAACATAAGCAGGTGCCCGCTGTTTACAGTCCCTCCTTCCCCGCAATCTCCAAATAGATAGGCAGGAGCATCATCAGCAGCGAAGGACAGACCACAATGACTTCGATGGCAGCATCGAGATTCGGCAAGCTGCTACGCGACAAGCACGAAGCGCCGCCGATCAACAACTTCAACGACGATGTCATCGACTTCCTCAAGCCTTCGACGCAAAAGGAGAGGATTCCTGGAACAGGCACGCGACAAGCATCTGGGCAACAAGATGCGAGAAGAGCTGCAGAACAAACAAACAGGCCCAGGAGAAGAACAAATGCCAACGTGGCGTTCGTCAGGACACGGCCGGTGGTGATTGGCGAAGGAGGAGACGACGCCGACATGCCCGTGATGGACATCTCGCGGGCAAAGATGAGGCTGGCAGAGAGACGCCACCCAGAGATGCACCGCCGCAACCATGAGGGCGACTTGAACGACCCGACGCACCCGGCCAACCACGCCTTTTTCCATCGGCCAGATCCCGCGAGACCGGGCATGCGGCGTGCACCCACCGCCTTCAGCGATGGAGCTCCCCTTACTCCATCCGTGCCAGACCACAGCGAGTTGGCTCGGTACCTGCAAGGCCCGCCCGAGTCTCCGCACCAGCCGGGAGTGCAGGAACGACAGAACATGGCGCGGCAGGAGGAAGGCAGCATGTTCCGCCGTCTGTCGCGGCGCGGCTACGAAGACGTGAGTCGGGAAATGCTGGGCCTGCCCACATCGCCCGACGCCAATCTCCACAGCGAGCCCCGGCCGCGAACAAGTTCATCGCGCAGTCCACACCGCAGTCCGCGACTGCCACAGGTGACGGCCACCGACGACTACATTCGTCCTGCCTCGCCCGAACACGGCACTGCGCCCCTTGTCGTTCCAACCCCTTCGCGTGCTCTTCCGCAAGTTCCTGACCACCACGACTCTCTTCGCATGCACTCCAGAGGCAGCCAGGTCTCACGTGCTTCTTCATACAACACGCAGGCTTCAAACTCGAGCCACCGGCCGCTCTTGCCCCCGGACTCCATGTCTGCGCCGTCTCCCGTGTCGTCGCTCCAGCCAACGCATTCTCTGAAACCAAAGCTCTCCAATCTGTCCCTCCACCATCCTCTACCCCAAGTCCCCAGTTCCGCCCCCAGCCCGAGCTCTTTCTCTCAACAGTCTCTGGCCCCATCCAACCCATCCGGCCTGCCCGCTGGCCTCACTCCTGGCCCTGATGCATACAGCAGGTCTGCCTCGTTTTCATCCCACCGCAATCTTTCGCCCCATGACAATGAAACCGACCACGATGCCCTGTCTGATTTCGGTGCTCGTGTTGCTCACATGAGGGGTGTCTTCAGACTGACGGCCGAGAGAGAGCGCCCAATCAAGAGTTGCACCATCCGAGAGTGGATCAGAGCTGCACTCTGGTGGCTTCACAAAGGTCGAGCCGGTCTGACTGTCCAGATTCGCAATACACCAAAGGGCACTTCCCCCCCTGAACTGCTCAACCAGGCTCATGTCGACGTTGCAAAGACTTGGTGGATTCTTACAGATGTCCTGTCAGATACAGACTCGCAGCGTCTCGAGGATCAAGAGACCCAAGATATGCTGTTCCGCGACGTCGATGTTTTGCGTCACAGTCTCCGCACTTTTACCCTGTCCATGAGCCGCAATTCCGTCATGCCGCCTCATCAGTCTTTGATCCAGGGTCAAGATACAACCATGTGGATTGAATATCCACGCTTCACTTCCAACATCGCATCCCTTCTTCGCGGCAGCTCGTATCAGGCTCTTCTTCGGGACAGCACATTTGACTCGTCCAAGGAAGCCAACCCCCTGGAAGCCTTGCCCTTGGGAGACACCAACGACATATTCTGCTACAGCAGAATGTTCATGAATGTTACCACAAACACAGATGATCCAGACACGGATCGTGTCGTCTTGCCCTGTGTTCTCACCATCATCAGATACAAGACAGAGTTCCAGACTTCTGTCGTCATTTCCAGTCAGGCCGACTTGGTGAATTTGAGGATCAGGCCGGGTGACTGCGCTGATTTTGGCCCGACGTGGAATGATGTCAGCTGGAAGACGCGTGAACACGGCGTCTACATTCGCCTGCCTCATGGCTTCACCCTCAACCTGGCGTTCCAGGAACCCGACTTTCGAGCACTGTGGAGTATGGTCGACTATACCAACAAGATCTGCGACAGCATGCAGCCCGAAGAAGACGAACGATTGATACACGAGGCCCAGCTTTTGGAGCTCAAGCACACCGACACCGCTCATCCTAATGCCTTTTCCAAGGACACGGTGCGCTTGGGCACCGTGTTCCTGTATGAGAAAAGGCTGCAGAAGACTTCTGGTCTTGGCAAGACCAACTATCATCGTGGTTATCGCATGTTGTTGATGGCAAGTCCGGTCAACAAAACCCTGACTATGGCGGGTATCCCTTTGTGCAGAGTGGCGCCCTTGTCCTTCGAGATGTGGCCGGCAAATGGTCCAGCAGGCATGGTCATCCACACAAACGACACGAAACGCAAGTGTCAAACCACCTTGACCTTCCAGAGCGAGCAGGAACGTCGCCACTTTTACGACCTTGTCCTGGCCGTGAATCCTGGTGAGAACGAGCAGATCATTGTAAGTGTTGGACTGCAAAATGTGAATGTGGACACGCCAAATTTCCAGGATAGCATTGCAGGCGCATTGCACGGGCTCAAGTGGAAAGAGCTGCGTGTCATCTCGGCCAACGGACAAAAGGATCATGGAGACATGATACTCTCGGAGCACTTCCGTCTTGTTGCTCTGCATGCAAATGGCGCCATGACTGACAGAATGAACCTGGGTAAGTATGTTGCATAAATCCATCATCATGCCCCTGCTGATCTCCCATAGGTCCTGGTGAACTGCTCTTCAATCTGCCAGTTGACATGACACCAACCTTGACACTACTACGCGCTCCTCAAGAAGACTTGACAGCATCAGTCGACATTGGCAAAGCCCTCCCAAATCGGGAGGGTCTGAAGCGATTCGTCAAGGCAGCATCCACAAACCCCACAACACGAACCCTCACATTCACTTCGATGGACGAACTGCACACAATCCAAAAGGCACTCACCCGCTATACGGTCAAGTTCGACGGCGCAGCGACCTTGTTCTCCATCTCGCGGCGCAGGGCGGGCGGGTCGGGCAACAAGAAGTGGTACGCTCCAAAAGTGCGTGTGCAGGTTCTCTTCCTCAACAACAACGTGACCAAGATCGCCGCCTACTTTGAAGACTGTCCCTACGCCGACGCCATGGTCTTTCAGGTCAAGTCGACGGACACGTTTGAGAAAGCGAACAAGCAATCCAAGTACTGCGTCAAACTCGTGGATGCAAAGTTCAACCTGCCGACGAAAGCACCCAAGGAAGTGGACAACAATCCTGCAGGACTCAATGCTGCTGGAGGGCAAGAGGATGAAGCAGCAGCAACAACAGCTTCGGATGACAAGATTTGGGGCAAAGGTGTTTTGCGGAAATTCATCAATTTGGAAGGCTTGGAGTACGCGTGTGAGCACGACGATATCATCATTGGGTTTGACACGGACGAAGGTATGTTTTTCTTTTTTCTTCTTTTTTTTTTCTTCTTTTTCTTCTTTTTTTTTTCTTCTGTTTTTTCTTCTTTTTTCTCTGCTTTTATTTTCCTTCTTTCTTTTTTTTTTTTTTTTTTTTTTTTTTTAAAAAAAAGAATTTGCTGGTCTTGTTTTTTGAAAAGATGGAACAAAGATGGGCTGACTGAAAAATGCACAATAGAACGCAATCGATTCTCCGAAGGGCTGCCTGCAGAAACTACTAGTAAGACTTTCCAGCTTAGAAGGAAGATATAGATGGGGGCATTGTTAGAAGAGCATTTAGTGTCAAAGTGGTGGTTTGGTTTTATTGCATTGTTGTATTGTTGCATTGTGGTTTTGTTGGGTGACAAGGGGGGTCTTTTTTTCATCTAATGTTTTTGTTTCTTATTGTCCTCACCTTTTTTTTTGCATGGCGTTTTTTTTTTTTTTTTTTCTTTTTTTTTTTACCTTTTTATCATTCTAAGACATATAAGACCTTGTTAAGCAACTTCCTCTTTTCACATTCTTATTTTCTATAATTCTTTTTTTGCTACAGAAAAAACTTTCTTTTCACATTCTTTCTTTCCTATAATCCTTTTCTCTAAAAAAAAAAAAAAAAAAACGACCTTCTTTTCACGTTCTTTCTTTCCTATAATTTTCATTTTTTTTTTTTTTTGCTATAAAAAACAGCTTTCTTTCTTATTTTCAATTGATACTTTTTCTCCCCCCCCCCTCTCCTCACACAGATTCAACTAATCCTTGTCCAGTCTCACAGCAGCATTGCTCTCAATGAAACCCAGATCGACCTTGTGGCCCAGCAGATCACGGATATTGCTGACCTCGTATTTAATCATGGTCGGCCGTTCCAAACTCAGCCCAAAGCCATAGACCCTCAGATCCTTGGGCAATCCCATGGCAAGCAGCATCTCCGGCCTGAACATGCCCGAATTGCCGATTTCGACCCACTTGGCAAGGCCGGCGTGGTAGCCAAAGACCTCCATCGAGGGCTCCGTGTAGGGGTTGTAGGCGGGCTTGAAGCGCAGGTTTGAAATGCCCAGTTTGGCGAAGAAGCCCTCGAGGAAAGCCATCAGGCCGCCGAGAGTGAGGTCGTAATCGGCAATGACGCCCTCGACCTGGTGGAATTCGGCCAGGTGGGTGGCGTCGACGGTTTCGTTGCGGAAGACGCGGTCGATGGAGAAGTAGCGGCAAGGGCGCGGGTTGGCGGCCAAGCGGTGCAGGACGTAGGTGCTGACGGCGGTGGTGTGGGTGCGCAGGACCAGGCGCGTGCATTCCGAGTCGGTGAAGGGGTAGCGGTATCCGATGCTGCCAAAGGCGCCGTCTTGGTGGACTTTGCGCACGTTGGCGTAGTATTGCTCGTAGTCGAGCGCGTGCGTGTTGCTAGAGGCCAGACGCGGGTCGTAGAGTTTTGCGTCTTTTTCCATGGCCTGCATGGCGGCGTCTGCGGCCGGGTCGGCGCGGGGCAGGTCGGCGACGGCGGGGTCGGAGAC
Source organism: Aureobasidium zeae (assembly GCA_017580825.2). Classification (NCBI taxonomy): domain Eukaryota; kingdom Fungi; phylum Ascomycota; class Dothideomycetes; order Dothideales; family Saccotheciaceae; genus Aureobasidium; species Aureobasidium zeae. The sequence continues at coordinate 1,168,399 of JAGFJS020000004.1, forward strand.
GTAGAAGGTGTCTTGCAGGTCGCGGGCGGGATGTTGCTGCGGCACAAAGAGGGCGTCAAAGTTCCAGAATCCCGTGTCGACGAATCTGCGCTGATGGTTAGGAGAGGAAGAGAGGAAGAGAGGAAGAGAGGAAGAGAGGAAGAGAGGAAGAGAGGAAGAGAGGAAGAGAGGAAGAGAGGAAGAGAGGAAGAGAGGAAGAGAGGAAGAGAGGAAGAGAGGAAGAGAGGAAGAGAGGAAGAGAGGAAGAGAGGAAGAGAGGAAGAGAGGAAGAGAGGAAGAGAGGAAGAGAGGAAGAGAGGAAGAGAGGAAGAGGAAGGAAGAGAGGAAGGAAGAGAGGAAGAGAGGAAGGAAGAGGAAGGAAGAGAGGAAGGAAGAGAGGAAGGAAGAGAGGAAGGAAGGAAGGAAGGAAGAGAGGAAGGAAGAGAGGAAGGAAGGAAGGAAGGAAGAGAGGAAGGAAGAGAGGAAGGAAGAGAGGAAGGAAGGAAGGAAGGAAGGAAGAGAGGAAGGAAGAGAGGAAGGAAGGAAGGAAGGAAGAGAGGAAGGAAGAGAGGAAGGAAGGAAGGAAGGAAGGAAGGAAGGAAGAAAAAGAGGAGGCGAGAAAACACTCACCTCCCCGTGGGCATCTCAATGAAGCCCTGGTGGAAGAAGATCTTGCGGAACTCCTCGCGCACCTTCATCAGCGGATGCAGGGCTCCGGCATTCTGGGGCGCGCCGAGTGCGGCAAAGTTGTAGGGCTTGAAGTTTGCCGTCTTCCACTCGCCAGACTCGAGCAGCTCGGGCGTCAGGTCCGTGTGTTCAACGGGCATCTCCTTTGCGTACTTGGCGCCCTTTGAGACGTTGTAGCTGATCATCTTGGACACGCTGACGAGCCTGCGCTTCTTGAGGTCGGCCAGCAGCTTGGCGTCCTTCAGCTGCTGGGACGTCTGGATGGCAGTCAACGTGTCGCGGATCGTGTCCTTTGGCTCGTCGACCAGCGACACCAACACATCGCCCTCCTTCTTGATCCATTTGACCTTGAACGCATTGCCCTGTCCCACTTTGGCGCTCTCGGCACTGCCCACCTCGTCCACCAGCTCCTTGAGCGGCAGCTGCCCCCTCCTCTTGACCGCCTGCCACACCTTGAACTCGTGACTGCCCTCGTTGGCGATTTGCGTGCCTTCGGCGCTCAGCAGCACCTGCTCTTGCTCCTTGGTGTCGTAGCTGATCATGTTGCGCGAGCCCAGTCTGTCCAGCGCCGCTTTGATCTCGGCTTGGCTGGCTTCGGGCAGCTCTGTTTCGGTTGCGAACGTGTCCCTTGTCGAGAGCAGGTCCAGCACTTGTTGCGTGAGGTCGCCGCCCATGACGGGCACTGGGCCTCGTTGTCCTGGCATGGTTGGGTTGTTTCTTGTTTCGTGCAAAGGAAGTCACGGCCGTGCTTACCCTCTGATGATTGTGACTCGGACTTTCCGAAAGTAGTGCTCGACGTCTTGGCACTGCAGCTCCTCGACCATCTCCATCGCTCTTTCTTCCTTCCGTTCTGACCACGACCAATTCATATCCATTTCTACACGGCCATGACCCCTCACTTGACTATATCTCGCGTCCCTGTCTGTCAATAGCAGCTTGTTTCCTACTGTTTCCATGATAAAATAGCCTGTGGTGGTTTCCCTTTCTATCCATGTTCCGCCGAATCTATTGGCTGCAGATACGATACGACAATGATCATTTCTCAATAACATATGATAGTGGCTAACAATACATCTACACCCTCCTTTTGTCTTACACTCCTCGACCTTAACCAAACCAGTGGTTAGGAGTCCAGTTGAAGTACTCGGGTCCAATCTCAGCCAGCGAGTTCAATCCAAGATGCGCAGCATCACTCGCAATCTCCGCCTTCAGAAGCGCAATCGCCTTGGCCACACCCTCAGTACCATAGATGTTGGCATACATGAACGGTCTTCCCAGACCCACAGCTCTGACGCCCAATGCCAGCATCTTGAGCACATCCGTGCCATATCTGACGCCTCCATCAGCGTACACTTCGATCTGCTTGAACACTTCCGGAGCTTCACGGTGGATCTCGAGGGCCACTTCAAAGCCAGAGGGAGAGCCGTCGAGGTTGCGACCGCCGTGGTTGGACAAAACAATGGCGGGCGCCTTGTACTTGACTGCCATCTTTGCATCCTCAACAGTCTGAATACCCTTGATGACGACGGGAAGACGAGTGAAGTTTTGCAGCTTCTGGTAGTAAGACCAGCTGAAGGCGGCGTAATCCGAATCAGCCGAACCGGCAGAGTATCTCTGGGCACGGTGACGGACACCAGGGCCCGCCGAGTCAACAGTGAACATGATGGCCTTGGCGCCTGATTCTTCAATCTCCTTGAAGTGCATCTGGGTGGCTGTGTCGTTGGTGGCGTCGAGGTAGACTTGTTGCCACATGACTTGGCTGCCGTTGGCAGGTCTTGCAGCCGCCAAATCCTTGAGCTTCAACGAGCTGAAATCAGACGGAATGTAAAGGATATCTCCCTGGTAAGCTCCCTGGACCAATCCCAATTCGGCTTTCTCGTTGGCCAGAGCACCCCTGGCACAAGGGCTGATGTAGAAAGGAGCCGAAAAGTTGTGCCCGAGGATGGATGTGGTGAGGCTCGATTCGATCGAAGACACATCCTTCAATACACGAGGACGGGCAGTGTAGTGTTGAAAACCCTCCAAGTTGTTGCGGTAAGACCATTCTCCAGCGGCACCGTTGCGGTAGTAGGTGTAGGCGCTGGCGTTCATGTAGCGGCGAGCAGCCCAGTCAAAATCCGGGAGTGCGACCATTCCCTCGAGAGGAGCGAGTGTGCCAGCCGGGACATCTCCCAGAGCTTCATCGATGCTGTTGCTAGCATTAGGAAAAAAAGATACAACAATGAATGCAAGAACCCATAAACCTACCCAGTATCGGGCTCATTAAGAAAAGGTCTAGCTGCGAGAGCAAAGCCCGTCAAGGTAGCAAAAACGATAGACTTCATTGTATATATTGGAAGAGCAACAAATACACAGAGGAGGGGAGCTTTCAACAACGCTCTTATATAGGTACTTGACCTTCTCAAACGCCACTTATCTTGCACCGCCTACGGCCCAAGCAAAGTCAAAAAAAAAGAGCAAGAAAAAGCACAAGGGCAGTTCAACGGCATGCAAGGTGCTATGAAACATATGGCAAGCTCCACAACATGGACGATTAAAGAAAGAAGGAAAAAAATATCGTATATCCCAAACCTTATTGTCGAGATGGACCATTTGCGCAAGGACTTGATAACCGTCGTGACGGTTCTTTACCGTCTTTCTACGCCAAAGATGCTGCGACTTACTATGGATTAGTAGACATTGATGTGCAGTCAATGTCTGAAGGTCCTGCAGATTTTCATCTCGGACGTCTTGGTAGAAGCTTGGCGGTCGTCGATAGAGCGTTATGAACGCCGAGCAGACGTTATCGTCTAAAAGAAGAAGCACCGGCGTGAAACTGAAGAGATTGATCGACAGCTCTGGTTTCCCGTCTTGCCATCATATGCCATATGCCCAAGCAAATAACGCAGCGGCTACAGCGGCATCCGTGGAACGTTTGGATGAGTTTCGTTTGTGGATATTCTTTGCCCGTTTGTGGTGGGAGATGCAGTGCAGAGCAGCCACAGATCAAAAAAATCTTATCAGATCCGAAGTCACACCCTTGCTCCGGCAAGCACACCCCCTCAACATTGCGAATCAACTTTCTTCCTGTAAATCTCCACTTGTTGAGTCATTATTTTCCAATCAACAATCTATCTTTTTGCGCCCCAAACCCCGCCAAGATTCAGGAAGACATCGAATTCTTTTGCGCCTCTGACACGACCGCCAAGGTTGCTGCGCCCTGTCCCGGCTTCGAGGATCTCGGCTGTCGAAACTCTGTGTTGACGCGTGCCCAGCTTCGGATGCTTTTCAAGAGTGGTGACAAGCCTTTTTCGTCAACCTTGCAAAGGTGAAATAAGCGTAGGTCAGCCTGGTCAAGTTGCTGCTGGGGATAACCACGTCGTTTCAAGGCTTCTGCAAGATATCGCGTGCGAGATAGGTTCTGGGCTTTGAGCTCCGCGTGCTATGGGCTTCCTGCAATCAAGACCATCGAGACACTCATATACATAACTTGGTTGTCAGAAAAATATTTCAGCGCCCGAGACAGCTTTTAGTTTTATATTGGCATTTCCCGGCCAATTCCCCCGGTATTGTATCCTGTTCAGGATTCGCCATTATTGGTGCTCTATCCTTCCCACGTTGTTCCATCAACAACCAATTCGAAAGACGGGCGGTGCCGAAAACTGTGTCTGACAGCATCCGTCTGTGTCATGATGGCCGCCACCCAATGGTCTCGCCTTTATCTTGACTCCTCCCTAGTTTTGAACAGGTCCTTCTGGAGAAAAAATTGGCCGCAGGCTGTCAACCGCAACCAAGGTTTACTTGTGCTCATCGACCGAATGAACAGGTCTGCCAGTGCTATTTTCCCTCCTCAAAATCTCTCAAGTGCCAATCACGAACGTCGTCCTCAATCGTCAACACATACGTCTTGAACACAATACTCTCGTACCAAACTCTAGCCGCCGCTCTCGCTTTGGCATGCCATGGCCCCTTTCCTCCCTCTCGCGCATGCTCTCTACTCTCCCAAAAACCTGCCCAAACACTTCTGATCAGTAACAAAATTCCACTGGAAAAAATGTTGATTCAACCATGAAGAACCTACACGTCGCCAGATTTCTCCTTTGCCCGTCTTTGACGCCATACCAATACTTTAGCAATCCACCACTGCTAATGGCTTCCTGATGCGAGAAGGCATCTAGCTGGAACAACCTATCCACATCCACATGCTCCACCACCTTTGATCTGAAACTCACGACATAGAACTCTCTCTTCCGCCAAGCGTGCTTTTCTCTCAAGCTGAGCTCTTTGAGAAAAGAAAAGACGGCTGCGAAGTTGAAGGCTGAAGTGTAGTCTGCGGTCGCGTAGTCTGGCGTCGTGGGTTGCAGGATCGTCAGCGCTTTGGCTAGGAGTTGGGTTGGCGTCGAGTAACGCGAAAGGTCGAGCAGATGGGGTGCTGAGGTGTAGGGTGATGCGATGAGGAGTTGTGTCTCGTCGTCCTCTTTGGTTTGTATGTGAGGGAAGTCCGAAGACGTTTGTCTGAAATCGATTGCTGCAGCGGTCATTTTTCGGGTTTCTCTCCGTCTTGGCCGCAGTTGGTTCAGAAAGGCTATGGTATATATGGTAAAATAGCTACGTCCAGTTGTGATGACAAAATTTTTTGACAAAAAAAAAAGCAGAGGTTGGAAGAATGACCCGGCGACGAGAGGTAGGTAGGTAGTAGGCAGAGAGAGAGAAAGGTCTTGCAAACAACTACAGCAAAAAAATGAAATTGCACGACATAATTGCGAGCTACAAACAAAAGATGTTGCAATAATAGTCTTTTGTTTTTGAGTCAGTTTGAGTCAGTACGATGTTTTTCTTTCTCTTTGAGCTTTGAGCAGCCAAAACTTGTGGTCGCGAACAAACAAAAAGAAGAATTACGCCATATTTATAACGTTTGGCGTAATACCGTCTGTACTCGCCCCCCTTAAAGACACAGCAACAAAACGCTGACGAGCGGCAATTTTCTTTGAACAGTTAAATCTTTCGATATGGTTTGTCTATATGCGTAGTTTTTTTCTCTCTCGCATTGTTCAAGCAGTCATACTGCACAGCAACATAGATACTTTGATGTTGGAGGGGGGTTTTTTTTTTTTTTTGCAACAGGGTGGGCGTTAATGATGACAAACAACAACAACAAAACGGATATGCCTCCGGGTATGTATAAGCTATACAAGCTGACTGCACCGGTGGTTTTACCACTTCGCGGCGTTCTTATTCTAATTAAAAAAAAAGAAACTGATTTTATACTTTTTTTGTGTTTGATAACACCCCTATGAAGGATAGAGCAGAAATTCATTGCTGTAAGAATTCTATGCTGTTGGGAACTTTGAATTTTGTTAAATCGGGGGAATTATAAGAAGAAGAAGAAGAAAAATATGCTTCTCTATCAGCAGCTATATCTCTATTTGTAAGAAACAAAAATTGCAAAGTCTACCAGAAGCAATTTTCTGGGTTTGAGCAGTTTCGAAAGGCAACAAAATCATGCATCCCACAACATCTATCTACCGCTGTTGTTGTAAACGATCCTGTTAGGGCTGCCGCTCTTGATATCGGTAGCCTGGCCAGTGACCGACAAAGCAATGATTCTGTTGGTAATGGCCGAGGGGCTGGTAAGACCCGACTCCAGACCCTTGAGGTAAAGAGCCAGACCAACAACATGGGGACAGGCCATAGAAGTGCCGCTGATGCTCTTGGTCGCAGTGGTGGAGCCAATCCAAGCCGAGAGCACATTCAAACCAGGCGCAAAGACGTCAACCACGCTGCCAAAGTTGGAGAAGTACGCGCGCGAATTGTCGCTGCCGATGGCACCAACGGTGATGGCAGAGGTGGCCGAAGCTGGAGATGTACGCGAAGCATCGATGGCCTCCTTGAATGCGCCCGTGTTGGGGTCGCTGATGCCGTTGCCGGCTGCGACGACGGAGAGCACGCCTTGGTTGGTTGCGGCGTTGACGAGGCTGTTGAACGAGGTGGAGACAGAGTCCTCGGACCCGAGCGACATGTTGATGACGGCCTTTCCAGCGCGGCCCTTGTTGATAATGTCGTTGGCAGCCCATTCGAAGCCCTTCATGATGGTCGAAGTGGCGCTCGATCCCGAAGAACCAAAGACCTTGACCGAGATGACGTTGGCCTGCTTGGCCACACCGTAGGTAGATCCAGCAATGGTGCTAGCGACGTGAGTACCGTGCCCGGCATCGTCAATGTGAGAGCCGCCGACAAAGTTCTCGCCGAGGGAAGCGCGCCCGCCAAATTGCTGGTGGTTGATGTTGATGCCCGAATCAATGACATAGCCGTACGTGCCTGCACCAGCGGTCGTGTCATAGTAGTAAGTGTTACTGGCGTAGTTGCGCTGCGAGATTCTTCCCAGTCCCCAAGTGGAGCTGGACTGAGAAGTGATAGCAGTCATGTAGATAGGGAGATCCTCCTCGATATAGGCGACCTGAGCAGGAAATCAGTCATCTGAAATCTGATATTCTGTTTGGAAAAACACTCACTTCGCTGCTCGTCTTGAGCTCAGCAATGGTCTCTGCGTCAAAGGAACCAGCATAGGCGTTGAAGTCTGCGACCTTGATGGTCTTCAATTCCTCATCCACAGTACCGTTTTCCTGGCGGCGGTATATTCCACGACGGTGCAAGTCACTAGCCCAGTTGATATGTTGGATGCCAACCTCAGGATCAATGCCAGCCTTTAAGGTGACAATGTACCTGGTAGTGGCTGGTGAAGCAGCAGCATCTTGAGGTACAGGAGCAGCGAGTGCCAAACTGGCAATTGCGCTGAGAACTGCAACACTCTTCTTCCACATGGTGATGGATGAGGCAGGGAAAGGGTGAGGGTAGTTGGGAATGGGATTGAAGAACTTGAGAGAGATGTGATAATGTCCTTTGCTGCTCAGTCGAGGACCTCTTCTTTATACTTACTCTTCATTCATAGACCGACTCTCTCCCTTCTCCATGATGTTGTTCAACCGAGGCCATTATTGCCACCATGCAGGAGTGTCAGAACTTACATTCAAGTACCTCTTGCAGATCGTTCATCGGAAGTCACCTTTCCTAAGCCAATAGAGAAGGTGACATGCATCCAAGGTTTTACGACGAGTTGTCACCTTCCATATCAGTGTAGGCTCTTTGGCGAAATCATGCCAATAGCCAATTGAATCAAATGCTCTACTAAAGAATGTTATCGTTCAGTCGAACCAAACATTATTAGCCCTAGAACACGAGGCAGGGTTGAACCTTCTCGACATGCACAGGGGTATAGGGTTGACCAAACCAGACCTTACTGATTCGAGAAGCTGTCAAGACTTTCGGTCCTCATACTGGTGTTCGGTAAAGCAGCGAGCTGGGTGAATAGTGGAAAAGCACATTGCCAAGCTATACCAAGAGCATTGGCAGCGCTTCGAACGTTGCGCGGGGTGTCAGATATCTCAACTTTTCTGTCTCGGCACTCTAGACAAAGCAACTGGCTTGCAGTAACGTGAAGCAGAGGTGCGGGACGTCCTCGTGATTTGCTAGATATGCCCAGGAAATATGAGTAATTTAGATATCGTTGATTCTGGCCCAATCGTCGAAGAAATTTGCCAGTCGTCGTCGCCGATGTGAGGATAATCTATGGTATCAGTAATTATCTGCAGAGGTGTCAAAGCCCCTTCTTGGCCTTCGAGTGCGGCAAAAATGACTTGATTTTGCGGCCGTACGTATACCGTAAGTGGTAGCAGCTTCAAGCACAGCCGTATCTTGCTAAGACGTGATTGATGATCTCATTACCGTCGGTCCTGTTGACTGCAGAGAGGGAGGTCGCGGTATCCACATAGACGAGAGAAGGAGTAGAATACAGGTCCCAACTTCCAAGACGTTGGAGAATCGTGTTGATCATATGCAACTTCGCTTCGGCTCGGTCGCGTGCTTGATGCATGGACAAACGAGGCAAGACATTGAAACATCGAGCGTGTTTGGGCCATTTTGATAGACGTCCGTAGGGCAACGGAGCATCGCGGTGCCTGCATGACTAGCTCGCTCTGCCTGACAGATCAGAAGCCAGGCATTGCACCCCTGCCAAACCTCCTTGACATGTGACCTTGAATCTGTGTCGTGCATCTTGCGAGGGCTTTGTCGTGAACATTGAGAACACGTACGAGACATAGTGAAGGAACAATGGATTATATATCGTTGAGCTACAAGCGCATTGCCGGCCAAGAGCTGAAGTGTACACGTCGAACGCTGAAGCGCAACATGATCTCCAGGGCTCGAAGTCGTTGTCGTAGATCAAAAGTGTATCTGTTTCTCGCCACAAGGTGTGTTGATCAATCGGAAAGGTCGTGGCGCTGAGCAAGGATACTCGACAGGGCGGCCAGAGAGTTGGACTCAAAAGTGTTTCCCGAGTGGCCAAAAGTCGTGGCTAGAGATTCCGCATAGAACTTTCATAATAATGTACTTTGCCCAAGCAACGGTGGACTGTCTACTAGGCATCTCGGTATCATAAGACGGATGGCCGAATGTTTCGCCTACATTGATCATGCTCTAATGACGAGAAGAAAGACTAATCTAGACGGATTTCCTACACCCCAAGTAATCGACTAGAAAAAGAACATCCACAGGATAAGAGATAGAACAGTGGTAGCGGTTTGGGTTTGTGTATCGCTCTGGCCGAGAGCCTATATACATATGCTCCGAATCTGCCATCAGCCTCCCTGCTCTACACTCTGATTCATGCTTCATCAGCTACTTCTGAACTCACCGCCAGCATCACCCTTTCTATCTCATCACGACAAAACTCATGTCGCGACTGTCATTTTTTGATGGGAATGAGAATGTGGACCTCTGGCAAAACAAATGCCTCCTAACGGAGTCGAACCGGTGACCTCGGCATTGCATTCGAAAGAATTACTAGTGCCGCGCTCTACCAACTGAGCTAAAGAGGCTTGTTAAAAAAGGAGTTTTTGGAAAGCTAAATGAAGCCACATTTGGACCGAGCACGTGAGGCGACGACCCCTAACTTCTCGCAATCATCGCCTTCTCTCTTTCGTACATTCGGCGCAACAACGACACAAAGATATCATGGCGGGTGATGAGGATAGTGATAAAGTTGATGTAAGTAAATTCATTCATTGGTACTTTGTTAGAAAAAGCGCGTTCCATTGCCACTAGACTTTTGCCTGCGATACCCTTCACGCGTCTTGGGTTTTTACATCGTTGTTATACACCAACATCCCTTCGATCTCTACATCTCAGAAAAAAATCAACAGTATCCCAGTTTCTCACTTCAAATCTGCAGCGAAAAGGCCAGGAACGAAAGCATAAGAAAACTAAAACGATCCAGCCATCCACCAAACAACAATAACACAAACAAAGGCTGACACATGGAATATGGGAACAGCGCCTCAAATCGGCTCTCTGGTACAGCATAGGACAGATTGTCGATGCAATGGCCCTGGACGATGACTTTAACGCTACACCTCAATTCATCGGATCTTTGACGGAATTGGTGTGGAGTCAAGTGTTGACTTCTGGTGCTGACATGGAGAGTTATGCAAAGTGAGTTCACGTTGACCCAAGAAGATAATGAAGATGGGGGTTGGCTAATCGAGAGTTGGTTGATCTCCAGACATGCTGGCAGAGATGTTGTTGATACAAAGGATGTGTTGCTGTTGGTCAGGAGAAACGAGCCTCTCAAAGAGGTGTTGGAGGATGCGTTGAAGGGCATCCAGAATAAGTAATGTGCTAGCACACGTTCACGACAACCGAGGAAGGAAAACCAGGAGGTTGAAATTGCGTCATTTGTACACTCGACAAGCGAGCATCGCCTCTTCTGCGGAATGATCTGAGAGAAAGCACCTCCCTTCGACCTGTTATCATTCGGCTTCGACCTGATGTCATTCAACCACTACATCGGCTTAAACTCGGGCCCATAAGGTTGCCTCTCTAAACAGGTTCGTCTGCAGAAATCATAGAGACATTACTGCTTGTCGGGGAATCCCAAGTTGACCTGTAGCAAATCAGTCGCTGCAAATGCAAGTCATGAGCGGGTTGGAAATGACTTACGCCAAAGGCTGGGTACACAAAGCGATTCGGGGGGTGTGTCTTTGAGATATTATCGAGTTCCTTCATGTCTGACGAGTCGAGCTTGATCAACTTCATGTTCTCCTCGATGCGAGAAGGGGTCACCGATTTGGGAATAACGGCGCTTCCACGGGCCACTATTTTCGTTCGTCGTCAACACCAGAGCTTCCCAAAGAATTATAGAACAAGACCAACTTACCATGGTAACTCAACAGCACAGTGCCAGGTGACACGTTGTGCTTCTTCGCAGCCTCCTGGATCTCCTTCTCCTGGAACAGAGGACTACCTGTGCTGCCCAGCGGACTGTACGCAGTAATCAAAATGCCCTTCTCCTTGCAGAAATCTACAATCTCCTGCTGCGGCAAATAAGGGTGGTTTTCAATCTGATTAGTTGCCGGCACCACTTTGGCCTCCTTCAACAGCTCCTCCAAAAACGGAACGCTGAAGTTAGCCACGCCAATTGCCTTTGTTTTTCCGGTGGTGAGCAGTCTTTCCATTTCGGCCCAGGTTTGGGTGTATTTCCAGGAGGTGTCAAGGTCGCGACTGCCATCGGGGAGCTTGGGGAGATTTGGGTGGTTGCCATTGGGGTTCATAGGGACGGGCCAGTGCATGAGGTAGAGGTCCACATAGTCGAGGCCCAGCGATTTGAGACTGAGGTCAAGGTTTTCTTCCACTCTAGAGTGGTAGGTGCACCATAGCTCTGTGAAAAGAGTCAGTCGGCTTTGCCCGAATTTTTCTTGTGTGTTTGGAAATCAAGCAATTGACTTACTGGTAGTGACAAAGATGTCTTCGCGCTTGAGGCCAGACTTGAAGCCTTCTGCGAGGCCTTGACCGACCTCGTCTTCATTGCCGTACACGTATGCTGCGTCAATGTGCTTGTAGCCCACCTTGAGCGCATGCGAGACGGCGTTCTTGACCTCGCCAGGCGCGGACTGCCATGTTCCCAGACCTGGTTACCATCCCGAAACTCACGTCAGTCTCAGAACCCAATTAGGCACATTTTCCATGGCCGCTGATACGGCAATTGGAAATCATGATTGCCCGAAAATCGCGGAATTGTCCATACCTAGAGCTGGTATTTTGGCGCCAGTGTTGAGGGTGAACAGAGTATCAGACATGGTCTTTGGGTGCAGTATGAAATCCGGGGTCTTTTTGAGAATGAAGTTTGCAAGAGCTGGATTCATCGTTTGTTGTTTTGGGACAAGGTTTTGTGTATATCTGGCAAACATCGGCTTTTGACCAACGTTCGTACCCCTCCATCTCACTCCACTCTCACCTGCGAAAATTGTGGAGATCGGCAACTGCTTGGGAAGACGTCAAGCAGACGCCAAACCTCGCTGATACCTTTTTCCGAGCTCTCAGACATAGTTTCCTATAATTCACGCGCTGATTGGAAGGTGGCGCTCCGGGCTTGCAAGAACGGATAAATATCCCTCTGTCAGTACCCAATCGGAAGGTGCAGAATGACCCGCCACGGGGTCATGAGATCATTTTTTCCCTGCAGATCTCGCCCCGACAGTTTCGCCGCCTGGCGCTAGGAGGCAAGATGATCCATCCGTGTCATTGTTTGCTGCCATCACATCAGGCTTTTGTAACGCAGAACCCATCGACGACCTCTGCTCATGTGGAAGGACAACCCTTGTCTCGAAAGGTTTGCCTAACGAATGGCAGCGCACACTTGCTTTTGGTTGCATAGGGTGTGTACGGGCAAGCCCGGATCCTACAAAATACGACCATTGTTATTTCCAGGCCTCCTCAAGAATCGGCGGGGACTGGTAGCGTGGTAAAACAATGGGGCCCCAGAATAGTCCCAAGAGGCGCTTCCAGCCTGGGGAGGATTCCGAGTAGGAAACAAGTCCCCGAAGAGACCATAAGGTGAATACATAAGAAGAGTTTGCTTTTCTTCTCGACTGCCATTTCTATTTCTTGTTCCAACTCTACCATCCATTTTCATCTTCAATCACTGTATGAGCTTAGCAGACCGGATATAACACAAACACGTACATTTCCTTTTTGCTCAAAAGATCCCATCCTTGTCTCTCACCTTTCCCAAACACCCCCCAACGCAAATAAAAAAACCTCAAGATGGCGCCCATCGCCTTTGAGGAACCAAACATTGCAGAGGACTTCAACAACCACAGAGATGGTCTCGCTCTTGAAGAGACATCAGACAACATTGACCAAGTCAACGTGCTAAAAGCGGCGCTCAAAGTGAAGAACGGCACGGCCACAGCTGAGGAAAAGGACATTTACGAGAAATCCCAATTCGACACCGACAAGGACAAGCAGGCTTTCCGCAACTACGAGGACGCCTGCGACCGCGTCAAGAACTTTTACAGAGAGCAACACGAAAAGCAAACGGTTGCCTACAACCTGCGCGCGCGCAACAGATTCCTCTCCAAGACCAGGGCGGAAATGACCATCTGGGAGGCCATGGAGCGACTGAACACGCTGATCGACGAGTCCGACCCGGACACTTCTCTGTCACAGATCGAGCACTTGCTGCAATCGGCAGAGGCCATCCGTCGCGATGGCAAGCCCCGCTGGTTCCAGCTCACCGGTCTCATCCACGACCTTGGCAAGCTCTTGTTCTTCTTTGACGCCGAGGGCCAATGGGATGTCGTTGGCGACACGTTTATCGTCGGCTGCAAATTCAGCGACAAGATCATCTACCCCGGTACCTTTGAGAACAACCCTGATTCCAAGGATTCTATCTACAGCACTGAACACGGCATTTACGTCCCAGGGTGTGGACTTGACAATGTCATGATCTCCTGGGGCCACGACGAGTACCTTTACCATGTCGTCAAGGACCAATCCACGCTGCCCGATGAGGCGTTGGCCATGATCCGCTACCACAGTTTCTACCCTTGGCACAAGGAGGGCGCATACGACTGGTGCATGAACGAGAAGGACAAGAAGATGTTGGAGGCCGTCAGGGCCTTCAACCCGTACGATCTGTACTCCAAGTCCGATGACGTGCCCAAGGTTGAAGACCTGAAGGAGTACTACTTGGAACTGATTGATGAGTTCTTCCCCAACAAGGTCATCCGATGGTAGATTGGGCCCTTGGTAATAAGTCTTGTTGGTGTAACGAAATTTCCTTTTGGCTTTTCTTTTTTAGCCTTTTATTTCTTTTCTTTATTATTATATCCTGTGGAGTACAGGACACGTTCTAGACCTCTAGCCATACATATTATAAATCACAAAAAACATCACGATCATCATGCCTTCCGCCACTAGTATATTGAACTTTTCTGCCTTTTTGTTCTATATGTTTGCGAATGGGTCTCTTTCCCTGCTGATTTCCCATTCCTCACTTTACCCAGCCTTGAGATATGTTTGCAGAGATATAAAGCCAAGAAAAATATTTACATGGATTT